>JAWWNH010000018.1:26897500-27497500 GCA_034641385.1 Darevskia mixta | reverse complement strand
AAAGGAGAAATTCTTCCCACATCAGTACAAGATGAGTAGTAGTAGTAGTAGTAGTAGTAGTAGTAGTAATAATAATAATAATAATAATAATAATAGTAATAGTAATATTGGAATCTTGTTTTTATTATTTATGTTTGATATATCTCTTTAAAATTTAATTTTTTCCCCGTAACATTACAAATGGAAAACAGCAATGGAAATTATTGTTATTGTTATTATAAGAATGTTGAGGTCTCAAATATAGAATAAATATTCATAAATGCACACATATCTAAATATACGAACCATGTGCCTGAAATAGTATGGGAGAGCAATCCTGAAGCCATTTTGACTCGCCCAATGACCTCAAATATTCCTCTACAGTAAGGGAGGTAAATGGGGAAAGCCTTCCCATTGTCTTTTCACTTACAAATCCTGTCTTAAGGGCGTATTTGTGTATGAATATAAATATAAAAGACACAATATAAAAGACACAGAATACATAATAATGACAATGACAAAGACAAATTGTGTTGACTCAAACTGAACTGTAGAAACCCTTTGCTCAGGACAAAGTCCAATGCTGTTTGCTCTTCTGTTAATTAACTGCTGTTGTGACTGTTTGTTGAACTCTGTAGCATATCATGTGTTAAGTCCTTTGGTAGCACAGCCATATTGTGCCATATTCACATTAAAGACACGGCAGATGATAATGTATCAAAAGATAAGAAATATAAGCAGCAATAAAGGATATTAATAGAGATAAAACCTATGCCGCATGCATGTTTTTGTTGCTTTGATGCATTTGCTAATATTTACTAATTATTTATTAGTTACAAAATTTTATAAAAGGCTCGGTGAAGTATTTGTTCAGGTCAGTGCCTTTGAGTTGACGTACTGCAGTAGAATTAAATTTGCTCCTTATCTGTGATCTTGCCTATTTATTCAAGATAACGAAAATCTTGCATTTCCACGACATGTTCTTAACTTTTAAGATACCGTGTTGACCCTTACTGACTCTTTAAGGCTGGTTTTAGAATTCTGTGGATTTTAGCTTATTTGCTTTTTTGACATTTCCATTTTAATTGTTTCATTCTTTTCTCTTCTTTTGTAAACTGAAATATGATTTTGAAGGGTACTCCAGAAATACCTTCGATAAAAGAACTATATAAACACAGTGACCTATATTTTAATAGGCAGGCTGCTGTAGAGGGCAAGCTCTTTGCCAGCGCATTCTGCACAAGAGCTTATTATAGACGCCGTCCAAAATTTGATCAATAGCATTATTGATTGCACACGGTGTTACTTAGATATTGCAGTCGGGAAATTAAAGAATTTGGGATGCTGTTTGCTGTAGGGCTCGAGGCTCAATGGAGATCTCACATCTAATAATGGGAGGACAATAATCTTACTGTTTGCTCAAAGCCATAGCTACAGGGCACCCCGACAAAGACAGGACAGGGTGGATTAGTGGCAGAGCACTGCAGCACTGTGTTTGGCATTTCTTCCACACATTAATGTAGTTCTGAAGTTTATGCCTTCTGTTGGAGAGAGAGGTTTGGGGAAAAGATTCTCACTCTCTTGTAGAAGAGTTAAGCTCCATGGCAATTGCTACCAGGCACATTAAAACTTGGTTAGATTTGCTTCTGCCCTCATTCACCTTTGAACAAATGTTCCCCACAAAAATACCCAGGCTAGAATAAATCATAGACACTTAGCTTTTCATATGTGAATGTTTTACTCACAGAGGGTTTTTTGTGTTTTTGTGATGTTCTATTATGTTCTATCATGTTATTATTATTTATGAAGCATCACTTTAGCTAATGGATATTTCCCAAACACCGTTTAACGTTCCTTCATATCTTATACAATATTTTTTGGACTTCCATCAACCACATCTAAAGATTTCCAATTTTCATATCTTAATCTTGTAATTTCATCAACGACTCATTCTAGTCAGGTATCAGTACTCAAGCAGGATGTGAAGCAACCTGGGAAGGGTGTGGCCAGGGAGGAGGTGTGGCATGTGGAGAGTTCTGAGGGCCAGACAGAGAGGGATTTGGCCCCCAGGTCTGAGATCCCGACTCCTCTGGTACAGACAAGGCTAAGTTAGTCTCTGTGTCTGCCCCTATGTAAGACGTTCCGTATGTTCCAGGGCCCAATGTTTTATTATTAGTTGGAGTTGATGATGATTAAAAAAAAAAAAAACACTTTCTGAGATTTGGGGAAAGGGTTTTCTTTCCTTATAAGAGGCCCTTCTCTGTTGCACTTGTAAAACTGTAGCTCTTTCTATATAAATGGCTGTTAATTAGCATTTCCTCAGAATGGAGGCAATCTGGCTAAAATGTAATAGCAGGATGATTATGTGAGCAGATAGCTCAGCTCAGCTCGCTTTCAGAAATGCTTTGCAGGCAGCCCTGTTAACATAGTTGCAAATCACTCTTTAAAAGCCTAGGAAAGGTACAGGTGAGTATATTAGAAAAAGGTTCATTTTGTTATCTGGGCAGCTTTCCACTGCATTAGTGTAATTCTATATTAATGTTCATTTTATCAAGCGCAGAATGTTCTACTCTCTCTCCCTCTCTCTGTCTTTTGGTGTGTTATACGGCGATGGCTTTTAGCAGAAATGGATACAATAACGAGGCTTGCTTCGTTATTTCTCCAAGGGCTTCCTTTGGCAGCATGTTAAGAAGCACTTACTAGAGATGCTTTTCTTGCCAACAGGAAATTCTACGAGGGGGAGAGAAGAGATATAATTAGGGATGGAATGAAAAATCAGGCAAATTCAAAATTCAAGGACTCTCCTGCGTTTTTGACGGGGGATGCAAATAGCTGCAAATCACCTCCAGATTTTGTCCAGATTTTTTTTGTTTTATGATCTGTTATGGCTAGGGATGGCCTTTCAGCTGACAATATCATGTCAGTCTGCTGAACCAATTTGTGAACCAAAATGCAGCTATCTTTTGAAATTCATACTTCTCTTAATTTTGCAATGCAGCTCTCCCAACTAAATCATGTGTGCTATTAATATAGTTGGGGGGGGGGTAAGTGTATTAAAAAAAGTGTGTGTTAATGAAAATAACATACCAAAAAAAATCCTGTTAGGGGAAATTGTCTGCAAAATGTGTATATTAGGAGAAAATGCACACATAGTTTGCACTGAATTGTGAGCTTATCACCCTTCCAAATTCACACTCCTTCGGATTTTCAGTGCAATTCTCCTGCCAAATAATGCGTACAAAAATGCATATACCATGGTCAAGTGTGCATTAAAATGCATATGTTAGTGAAAATCGCTTTGCAAAAATGTGTACATTAGGAAAAATCGCATACCTACATGTATGTTAAAACTTTGCACTACCGGTATAATGATGATGAATTTTCATGAGGACTTAAAAATAAAACAAATTTGCAAACTGATGCAGTAATGGGGCAAACTGAAGTTAAGGTTGCAGATATTGGAAAGGGAAAGATTTGTGCATCTCCAACCATAGCTCATCCTTTTTATCTTTGATACTTTCCAGGAAAGACCCACCTCTGGCTTCAAAATTCAAATTTTCTCCTTGCGAAACTAGCACATTCATATTCCCCCCACTTTACAAACTTCTGCTTTGCAGAATTGCTGTTCACCAATTGCGACTCTGTGTTTCTGCATTTTTTATAAGGATGCATTTCTTCATCACACGATACAATTCATAAAATCTTACCACCATTTTGAAATTATTCTTCATCGTCTTTAAGTTACCAATTCCAAAAATAAAGGGGAGGGTGTTCTTGCATAGGGGGCATAAGTTGGCATTTGAAATAGATGACAACATAAAATGTCACCAGTATTGCACTGGGAACAAATAAATACAACTGGACAGGGATGGATTCCTTGGCCAGTAAAAGATGCTTTCAGAATTTTTATGCTGCCACCCATACCTCTGCCATCACAAGAACACAATGCCATCTACCCCATAGATGATGTTGAGCTGTGAAGGAAAATGGTCCGGTTTGAAGCCCTTAATAAGCATGAGGCAATGTGTCTGGGGGACATCTTCTTCTTTGGCGATCACTCGTAGCCGAGTAAGATTGTCTTCCATAAACACGGTTTTAACAGTGAGTGTGTAAGTGACTGTAGAGGCCAATTCTGGATCCATATGTCCTTCCACAGTGGGGACATTGGTTTCCAGGCGGGAGTTGATCACGGTGAGGGTTTGCCAAGCGTGCCTTCCTCTTTGCACGTTTCTCCCTTTCATCCTGAGTTTGAGCATCTTCAAAGTCCATGACACCTTTGGTAAAGGCTGTTCTCCAATTGGAGCACTCACAGGACAGTGTTTCCCAGTTGTCGGTGTTTATACTACATTTTTTAAAGATTTGCCTTGAGAGAGTCTTTGAATCTCTTTTTTTGACCACCAGCATTACGCTTTCCATTTTAAAGTTTGGAATAGAGTAATTGCTTTGGAAGACGGTAATCAGGCATCCGCACAACATGACCAGTCCAACGAAGTTGATGTTGAAGAATCATTGCTTTGACACTGGTGATCTTTGCTTCTTCCAGGCATTAGTTCGCCTGTCTTCCCAAGTGATGTGTAATTTTTTTTGGAGACACAGAACATAGGAAACAGACTTATGCTGATTCACACCATTGTGTTGTCTTGTCTCCTCAGGGTTTCAGGCAGAGCTCCCTCCCAGCTCTACCTGGAGAGGCCAGGGATTGAACCAAGGACCTTCTGAATGTAATACAGATGTTCCACCACTGAGCTACAGCCCTTCCCCAAATCACCTTTCTTCCTGTGCCCTTTTCTGTCACGGTAAAATGGAGCCTACTCCAATACAGCCCCCTTATTAATTGTTCCATTATCATCACCCTTGTGCTTTGCTCATTAGATGGTTTCATGAGAAAAGTAAACATTTCAGGATTTTGGCACGAGGCTTATGGGTAGACACTTGGCACGGGTGCAGAAGTATAATCAGTGAAAATGAAGAGAAAAAAGATTGAGAGTCCACATTGTGGATGCATATTGGTATTGTTGAGCAGATGGCCAGCACAAAGTATTCTGCTAGCTTCTGTAGCCACGCCGTGAATTGAGCAATTACCTATTGAATTTTCCAGTGGAAGAAATGATGGATATTGATCTCCCCAGGCAAGGATGCTAAAGAGCACCGCCACCGTCACTCTGAGGCGGTAATTGTATTCAGCTCAGACAGCACTGATTCGGGATACATGAATTGATAATTCCACACACCTAGTAAGGCATGATGACCTGAAGGAGACAGACTCAGAACTGTGGATCAGGTGTTGCCAAACTCACCGGATTTCAGCTCTTCAAAACACCAAGGGAAGCACTGAAGCCTTCCACTAGTTGTAGAAGTTATTGCTTATGTGCTTATTGCCTTGGCCCTGTATACCTGAAGGAGAGTCTCCACCCCCATCATTCAGCCCGGACACTGAGATCCAGATCTGAGCGCCTTCTGGTAGTTCCCTCACTGTGAGAAGTGAAGTGACAGGGAACTAGGCAGAAGGCCTTCTGGGTAGTGGTGCCCATCCTGCAGAATACCTTCCCATCATATGTCAAGGAGATGAGTAACTATATAACCAAACTAATAATAATAATAATAATAATAATAATAATAATAATAATAATGGAATAGCACAGTGGTGGCTAACCTTGACACTCCAGATGTTTTGGAACTACAACTCCCATCATCCCTAGCTAACAGGACCAGTGGTCAGGGATGATGGGAGTTGTAGTTCCAAAACATCTGGAGTGTCAAGGTTAGCCACCACTGGAATAGCACATCCCTGTTTTTATTGGAGAAACGTTGAAAGGTATGAGGTTTTCCCACAGAGACTAATCTGAAAAATGTCAGTCCCTTTTCCTTTCCTTCTCTTTTTCAGTGTATTGATGTGGTCCAACTGACTAAGAAGAGTTTGGATTTGATATCCCGCTTTATCACTAGCCGAAGGGGTCTCAAAGCGACTCACATTCTCCTTTCCCTTCCTCCCCCACAACAAACACTCTGTGAGGTGAGTGGGGCTGAGAGACTTCAGAGAAGTGTGACTAGCCCAAGGTCACCCAGCAGCTGCATGTGGAGGAGCGGAGACGCTGTGGGAATCGTGTTGGATTAACGCTGGCACGCCACAATGATCCTGCCCAGGCTGAAAGTGTTGCGCTGGCATGCCACACCGCGCTGTAACGTCGGGATGGCAGACACGAGTCAGGAACACAAAGGAACAATGGAGGGTGGTGGGAAAGTACTGGAAAGTCACAAGATGAGCACGGGGAGGGTGCATGAGGAGAGCATGTGTTGGGAGCATGCAAGATAGTCACGTACGCAATGGTGGAGGCATGGGGGGAGTTTGGGGGGTGTCACTTTTTCGAAAACAACTCCTTACATGGAGCGATGTACCACAACTGGGGCAGATGTTTCCTTATTTGGTTCCTTGAGTTGTACCTGTGGGGTTAACCATTAATGAAGGTGTGAGATTGTCAATAAAAGGGACCCTCGCGCGTAAGATTCAAGGTCGCCTTCCAGCACATCCATTCTGTCTCTGCATCGTGTTTCGTACCAGTGCAACAAGACGCGAACCTGGTTCCCCAGATGATGAGTCTACCGCTCTTAACCACTACACCACACTGGCTCTGAGGTTGGGAAACAGCCCTGCTTAATTAGCAATGCTAGAACGGGCAATACTACTGCAACCATAATACCTGACTGGTCCCAGCAGCTGGGGTAGGCTGTCTCCCAACCCCAAGTATGTGCCTGTGGCTTGCCAAACCCATGCTGCCCTTTGCTGGCATGGAGGGATGGAGGGGGGCACTGCCAGCTCAGCTGAGCACACTCGGTGATCATGCCATTACTCTATATTCTTGCTCGACAAGCAATTAATTGCATTTGTTCTTTGTGATAAATTAATTTTTGGTGGCGCAATATCTTCGTAGTGATTATTCCCCGATAATTGCATCTACCTTCACAGCAAGCCATTACTCATGTTTAATACTTGCTTGCTACCAAAGTGATGGAGATGGCTTAATAAACATAAATTTGATAAGTTTGTCACCACTTGCTTAATTACTTGTGCTCCAATTTGTTTAGGTGAAAGTTATGTGCACTAAAAGTTCTATGCGCGCATGCACACACACACATTTCGCTCGCCATCAAAGCATAAAATGAATTGTTTATTAAATTGCCAGTTTCAGAACTCTTGTCATAAAACCAAATACTGCTAATTTTGTTAAAATGAGGTGGGAGCAGCCATCTGGGTAAATATTTCTTCCCATCACATATTAATCGCATACTTAGAATCATAGAATCATAGAATCATAGAGTTGGAAGAGACCACAAGGGCCATCCAGTCCAACCCCCTGCCAAGTAGGATGGCCTACTTATCTGAGCTAGTATCACATTAATAGCTCTTTCTGATAAATATGGCCAAGGCACTGAAAATTATTGGGCATCTGCGTGGCTCTGATGAGCAGTGCTCCCTCCCCTGCTCATCCCATCCATGTTATTCAAGTAGCCATGAGAGCAGGGGAGAGAGTCAGTGTGTTATAGTGGTTAGAGCACTAGGCTAGGGCTAGGGAGACCCGAGTTCAAATCCCCATGAAGCCCCCTCCCGGTGACCTTGGGCCACTCTCTCACACACACTAACCTACCTCGCAGGATTGTTGAAATGATAAAACAGGGAGCGGGGAGTTGCCACCTTGGACTCAGCTACATTAGTCAAAAAGCTGCGGTATAAACATGCAACACCAGATGGCGCTGGAGAGCAAAAGAAAATTCTTTGCAGTTTTCCATAGCATTTTCTTTTGTTATAATGATTTAATTTCTGACTTATTTATAGCGTGTGTGTGCCCCCCCCCCCCGGTGTGTAGATCCATCCCTTGAGTTCCTTGCAATAAAGGTGGGGTATTGTCAGGGGCCGTGCTGAGGAGGGCTGCACTGAGGAAGAATGGTGGGAGAAACCCCCTTCCCCCTGATTCTGAATCTTCCCAGGAGCAGGAGAACAGTATAGATTTGGAACAGTGGTTTGCAGAGGGGAATCGTTCAGAAGGCAGAAGCTGGGAAATACTGGATGGGGAACAGCTAGGAGAAGAAACACTGGGAGAGAGAGGGTTAACCGATTCACAGTCTCTGGACAGCATTCACCCCCCTTCCCCAAAGACACGGAGAGCTCAGAAAAGTGTTGGACGAAAAGCACAGAGGGTACAAGAGGGTACAAACTCAGATTACAAAATGTAGTTCTTTGCTAAAAACAGTAGTTTCTAATCTATGTTTTAAAAATGTTTTTGGAATATCAGATACCAAAGAGCAACGGCAACATTAAAGGATTTGGATATGACATGTAAATCCATTTTTCAATGTGATTGTTAGGCTTTTAAAAAATTAAATTAAATTAAAATCACCTTTATTATACATCAATTAATATCAATTTACATATCTTATAACTTATACTATTTAACTTAGACCATACTTATAATACAGACAATACACACTACATACATTACAACATAAACACACCTTAGAGTCTAGACACTAATTTCCGATTCTTCTCATTGTACTATTTTATGTTTTTTTAATCTGTACACAGTTCATGTCTATTTTTTAACTTTCCCATTTCTTATCAGGAAAATTCTGTTATGTACTTTCTTTGTATTTCAAGATTCATTCTAAATCTGCCAGGAGTTTACCATCATCACAATAGTTTTTAAGGTATTCTTTAAACATTATCCAATCTTTATTAACTTTCCGTACTAAATTTCCTCTTAATCTCCCTGTCACCCTTGCGAGTTGTAAATTGATTGTTAGGCTTTTAATGTGTTAGCATAATATTTTATTGTTGATGTTTTTCTTCATTCTGTAAACCATAGTGAAATATTTTTTCTTTCTTTTTTTAAAAAATCGTTTGCTCTATATTTTCAGATGTCAAAGAAAACAACAACTACCAGACCTTTAGAAGACATCTGAAGGCAGCCCTGTTTAGGGAGGCTTTTAATGTTTTATAGATTATTGTATTTTAATGCTCTGTTGAAAGCCGCCCAGAGTGGCTGGGGAAACCCAGCCAGATGGGCGGGGTATAAATAATAAATTATTATTATTATTATTATTATTATTATTATTATTATTATTATTATTATTTTGTTGTTTCTTCATCTTGCAAACCACCTTGTGTATAGCAATATAGAAAGGTGGATTGAAATTAAGTGAAACCCATTTAAACGAACCAACAATAAGCAATCCCACCCCGGCTGCTGGTACCAATGGGGGTACCTCATTCCTCTCCATCTTTTCATGGCTTTGATTTGAGATTTGCCTTTTGAAGGATTTATCTTTTTTTAAATCTTGGGATGTGGTATCTGTGAGATCAGGAGGAGACAACAGAGCCATCTGGGCAAGTCGTTTTAATTTGACGTCGTTGGCAAGCAAACAGCCTGTGCCACCAGAAAGGTCTATTCTTTTATCATGCTCTTGCAATGGGTAGGAATACGATAACAAGTGCAGAGGAAAGGAGATAAGGAGGGGTTATGTGAACGGCTGTTCTTGTCCCAATAAAAACCATAATGCTATTTCTGCTCAGTGGAGAAGGACATTGATGGGTACAGAATCCCCTCTATGTGTGTTTTCCGTGGTAGCTTTTATTGCCGAGTTAATTAGCTGGAAGACGGCCAGCAAAACAGCTATTTCAAATATATCTTCGGCTTCTGGAATAGGACTTTGAGATCCTTCCATTATTTAGATCATTTAAGGACTGGAATACATTGCTGGCCCTCTGGCAGCCTTGATGTGTGTGCAAGGATCACTTCCAGTAATTGCCATTCATATTACTGCACGATTCCTTCTGATATTAAAGTCCACCTTTGATAGTTCCTATATTAAAAAAAACAACCCAGGTTGCATTCAACTAACTTACTCAAAGCAGAACCACTGCAAGTAATTTGCCACGACTCACTGAGCTCTATTCATTTCAGTAGGTCTACTCTGAGTAATTTGTGATGTGCTATATGTGGGGCTGCCCTTGAAGACTTTTTGGGGGCAATTTCAGGTGCCTACATTGAACCATGCCAGTCTGAACTGACTTCACTTGCTTTAAGAAACCTTTACTGTCTTCCTACATTTCTAGGCACAACTAAAGGTGTTGACACTGGCCTTTAGAGGCCTAAATTTCTGGAGAAGAACTGCCTTCTGTCTAAAATCTAGAGTCGCTCTACCTAGGGGTGAGTGAATCCATCAATTACAGTTTCCCTCGGTTTCTCATTTATACCAACCTTAGGTTTAGTTCTCTAGATTTCCGTATCTGTGTGCAAATTATTCTTTTTTTAAAAAAAGTCCTCATGAAAAATTCTCACGATTTTATTACATTTTCACACACACACACGCACACACACAGTATGCAATATTCATGCTTTGCCATCAATTTTCCTTAAAAATATAATACATTTTTGTATGTTACTTTCACTGTTGTATGCGCTCTTATGCACACTTTGCCCCAGTAGATGGATTTATTGTACACATTATTTGCCCAGAGAAATGCATTTCAGAATTTGGAAACACACTTCTCTAGATTTTGCATTCATTTTTTATGTCCAAAGGTGCACATGGAAGCACTTATTTCACACAAAAGATGCATGCAAGCCAGGCATTGTATTGATGAGATGTGTGTGTTTCATGCAAAAGCATTGAGATGTGTGTGTTTCATGCAAAAGAAAAACCCCTCCCAGGTGCACACAAAAGGTGTAGCTACAAAATGCACACAGTGGTGCAGAAGAGGACATAATGGCACACAATGGGGTGCAATGGTATGCAATGGAACAGGACAGGGCAAACCTATGACTGATGGTCAGCAAGACGAAAATGGGATTGAAATACTCAGCCCATCTTATTGTTGACCAAGGAGTGAGTGCAGGTTCTGGCTAGCTCATCTCACATGGGGAAACTTTCATATATCACCAAATATTAAAAACACACACAACAGCCTGTCCACTATCGGAATCAAATACCATTGTGTCTCAGCAGGCAAATAGCAATGGTCAAATATCAAATATTGAAATCTGGTAGGGAAGGCAAATATTAGACTACTGAGATAACTTATCAAAGACTGCTGAATGTCAAAGACGTGGCAAATATTTCCAGAGGGTTTTCTCCACTCAAACATATCTTTTCTTTCTGAAGAAAACACACAAACAAACAAACAAACAAACAAACAGGAACAAAGCGTCTTTTCATTTCTCATTTGTGCTGTTTGGTCCTGATCTTCCTAGCACCAATTTCCTTCTTTGCCCTCACAGCCATGTCATTGGTGAATCCTGTTTGCTCTGGCCTGTGTTGATGATGCCTGCTGATGACATCACAATGCTGAGACTGATGGAATGACACCACTATCACTTATAAACAAAATCACAGAGGTTGCCTGTCATAGCCAATGAAATGGCAGTGGGGTAAATGAGAGTAAGACTTGGGTGGTGGGGAGGAATACAAGAAGATGGAAAATAAGGTCAAGAAGCACCAGTGGAAATAGGAGAAAACTTGTTTCTCCAATGAAAATAGGGATGACTTAAGGAAAATTGGGATATAATGAGAAACTGGGATGGCTTCCATAAATCCGGGACTGTCCCTGGGAAATTGGGGCACTTGGAGGGTCTGAGAAGCAATGACTAAAGGTAAAGGTACCCCTGACCATTAGGTCCAGTCACGGACGACTCTAGGGTTGTGGCGCTCATCTCGCTTTATTGGCCGAGGGAGCCGGCGTACAGCTTCCAGGTCATGTGGCCAGCATGACTAAGACACTTCTGGCGAACCAGAGCAGCGCACAGAAACGCCGTTTACCTTCCCGCCAGAGCGGTACTGTGCTGGTCCCGTGGGTTACCCGAGAGGCGAGGTCCAAGTCCGGTCCGTGGTCAAAGGTTCAACATAGAGACAGTTTGTAGTAGCTGAAGCTGGGTGCAGGGCAGGGAGTCAGGCAAAGTCAGGAACAGGCATGCAGGCAGGGAACCAGGGCGGGTCAAGAGCTCAGGCAGGAAAGCAAGACAGGTCTCAAGCAGGAACACTGGCAGAAACTAGCAACCAACAATGTTGCTCCCGCAACTTGGGGCTGGGGCTGGCTGGCTTTTATCTGCCCTGAGGCATAGGGCGGCCCCGATCCTCTGGTGACTTGCCTCTCCTCCTGGCCTGGAGGTGAGCACTCCTCCTGCGGGAACTTAGTTCTCTTCGCCTCTCTGCCCTGAGCCTCTGCAACTCAGGAGAGGCTGGAGGGTTACCGGACTCAGAGGCAACCTCAGATTCCCCTGATGGGGCTGGGAGTGGAGCACCTGCAGGCAATGGGTCCTCCATCCCATCAGGAGCCAGAGCAGACTCAGCAGATGCCTGCACCTGAGGATCCAGCACAGGTGAGGCCCCTTCAGACTCAAGCCCTAGCCCTGGCTCTGCTGGTTCTGGAGGCGGGGAATCCTGTGCAGGCTGGGATCCCTCAGGTTCAGCATCTGAGTCTGAATCCCAGGCCATCACAGGTACCTATTTATCTACTCACACTTTGACATGCTTTCAAACTGCTAGGTTGGCAGGAAGAAGCAATGCCTACTTATCTCCAAATGTTTGGCAAACTATTTTTGTTGTGGTTGTTATTCAGATATGTGAAATGCACTGTTTTCAACATAGAGAATATTTGGCATAGACTAGCACTACATTGTGTTATTATAATGTCCTTATAGGTATGACTCAGTCTGACAGCATACATTTTACTACCAAATCAGGACATAACATTACATTGCCTGAGAAAAGATCAAAGCAAAGTCTCAACAGCGATAAAAGAGAGAGGGAGAGAGAGGCTTATTGTGACACCAGAGCTAGAACTGTTAGCTATCAGCCCACTGTCAAAATACTTTAGTGTTACCTTCGGTTTCTTTGGGAGAATGTAAATTACATAATGGCAGATGTGGTTTTTTGTCTTGAGATAAAGGCTGTGCATCCAGTTGCATTTCCTAAAGGACAGGCAGGTTAGAACAAGAAATCTTCACTGGTTGGCTTGCCACCATACCTCTCCTTCATTAATTTTTTTTAAGTCATAGGTAGTAGATGGTAGAAGGACTTCTTTTACCTGGAGTAAAAGCAAGTAGAAAAAGTCCAGACTTAATTTATGGAGACAGAATGAGAACGAAGGCTTTGCATCTGGTACGGCTGGTCTTCGAACCGATTTGGCTGTGGGGACGTTCAGAGCATCGCTTTTCAATGCAGCAAAGGGATTCATCTCTTGAGCATGTCACAAAAGCATTTATCAATCAGTCCAGGGACGAAAAAGAAGCTCCTCTCTGGAGCAGCAACTGGCCTGCAGAAGACCTGAAAACACCCATGCAGCAATCAGATCTAGCCATAGCTGTCAACCCTCCCCTTTTTTTGCGGGAAACTCCCTTATTCCAATGCCGTTTCCCACTGCTATCCCGGATTGTTGATATCCCTTAAATTTCCTGGATTTTAAAGGAAGCAGCTCCTCTCCCTCCCTGCCAGCCAGGGAGGCTCCTCAGCTGCATTGCTCGGCTGCCAATAAGGAGTCTGAGACCGACTGGGGGCGGAGCTTGCATGCCTTGTGCATCCAGACCCTCACGCCCAACCAGACAGCCAGCCTGCCTGCCATCTACGCACTCGCTCTTTCGCTCACCCGTTCGCAGCGCAGCCTCTGGAGCGCAGGGTGGCGAGGCTACCTGGTGCCATCGCACCGCCCTCGTGGCATCCCTTATTTTCAAATTCGAAAGTTTGGAAAAATCCCTTATTTTCAAATCCGAAAATTGACAGCTATGGATCTAGCGTGTTGAACTTCTAGCAGTTTAACCTGACTCTATAACATTAAGGCAGGGAAGGGGAGTGATGGCAAAGCTCTTGAGGATCAGAAGGAGAAAATACTCCTGGAAAGGAGAACAAGATGCAGTCCTTTGTTTGGCAATCACCTGAACCCCCTCCCCCTTTTTGAGACATTACAATGTGACAGCCTGTTTTTCTGCAAATCAATGGAAGCTTAAGAGGAAAGCCTCATCTGCCAGAGAATGCATTAGCTGGGCTTTTTGATCCATGTCATCGCCTTCATCTCTGACAGAGAGATATACAAATGGCCAGGTTAGGCCTGCCAGGTGTGCTTTGCCTTGAGAGTCCCCCCTTAAAAGCTACAAAATAGCCAGAGAGGGTCCAGCTTCTCCATCCATACCACTTGGCACCTGTGCCATCTCATGTAGTAACCAGACCTTTGGCAACGCTCCAGAACAGGTGAAGGATGAGAATGGGCAAAAGAGCCGGTGGATGGATATGACAGGAGGTGGAAACGTTTCAAGCTCTTGCTGCTTTCGGAGCTATGAAAGATCCAGGCAGGATCTGGCTGAAGGGGAAAGAACCATAGCTCAGTAGTGGAGCAGAAGGTAGGGCTACGGAAATCTCTTGCCTGGAATCCTGAAGAGCTGTTGCAAGTCAGTGTAGACCAGCCTTTCTCAATCTGTGGTCCCTAGATGTTGTTGGACTACAACTCCCATCAGGGAGTGATCGATGATGGGAGTTGTAGTCCAACAATAACTGGGGACTCAAATTTGAGAAAGGCTGCTGTAGACAATATTGAGCTAGAATGACCCAACGGGTTGACTTGGTATAAGTCAGCTTCTTATGTTTCTATGATCGCCAGGTAAGTTCTGGTGTAGTGCTTAGGGTGTTGGACTGGGACCTGGGAGACTAGGGTTCAATTCCCCACTGGGCCATGGAGCTTACTGTCACAGTCTCTCAGCCTAACCTACCTCACAGGCTTGTTGTGTGGATTAAATGAGGAGGGATGAACCATGGAGAAAAAAGTGGGATATAAATGTAATAATAATAATTTTAGCAGGTGAGTGTAAAGTCTTGTTAGGCTTCCTTCACCACCTCCTTCTCAAAACTCAACAGGAAGCCTCCTTCCCACCACCTAGTGAAGTCTAAAAAATTGGCAAGCAAATCTGAATTGCAAATACGCATCAAAAGGACACCACCCGGGAGCTCAAAAGCCATCAAGAATTTGTCTAAACACAGAAAGCGGAACAATAGAATATTTGTCACAACGGATTGCAGGGAAGAGTTGAGTGGTGTTTGGCTGCTTGAGTCTTTGCTGTTTTCCACAGCAAAGTGGCACCCTCAGACAGTCTTATTCAATCGCTCGATCTTACAAACTCGGCGGGAAACCATACAGTGTGGCGTGCGGGGCACTTACTGTCAGTCATAAGAAGCCACCAGTTGGGTCTGCCCACAGACAGGGAGGTGGGATATAGAGTGTGGAGGCCCCGGAATCCAGAAGAGTTGTCGCTAGCAGTGGAGGGCTCTCCATTTGCTTTTTAAAGAAACCGACCCCCCAAAAAAACAGTTTTGATGGGAGGCGACTTGCAATTCTGACACACAGTGCAGGTGGGGAAAAGGATTGTTTCTTATCCTTTGCACCTATATTCCTGGCCTCAAACTGTGTTATAGTTCTGGAAACATAAGATCATGATGAGAATGCAGGATATCAAATAAATAAAAATATGGCCCATAGGGTGTCTCTTGAACTAGGCTGCATCCACAGAAGTATAGTGTCCAGATCAAGGGATGTAAAAGTCCTGCTCTATTCTACCTTGGTCAGACTACACCTGGAATACTGTGTCCAGTTCTGGGTGCCACAATTTTAGAAGGACGTTGCCAACAACCAAGATGATCACGGGTCTGGAAACCAAGCCCTATGAAGAATGGTTGATTGAGCTGGGTATGTTTAGCCTGGGTAGGAGAAAACTGAGAGGAGATGTGATAGTCATCTTCAGATATCTCAAGGGCTGCCACATGGAAGATGGAGCCAGCTTGTTTTCTCCTGCTCTGGAGGGTAGGATCCAAACAGGGGCGGAGGAAGCCTCCTCGGTACCCGGGGCGGCGACCGGAGGAGGCACCCCTGGGGGCGGGGCGTCGTGACGTCGCGTCGTGACGTCACGACGCAACGTCACTGCGGCTCCGCCCCGGCAGGGGGGTGAGCGCTTTAAAAAAGAGCAAAGCCAAGGCAAGCAGCCTGCTTGCCTTGGCTTTTCTCTTTTTTAAAGCGCTTTCCCCCCGCTCCCGGGTGGAGCCACCTGCAGGGGCGAGGGGAGAGGCAGGCAGCGAGGGGGTGACACCCTGCCGCCGCCTCCTCGCTGCCCGCCCCGGCAGCGGGGAGAAAAGCGCTTTAAAAAAGAGCAAAGCCAAGGCAAGCAGCCTGCTTGCCTTGGCTTTTCCTTTCTTTAAAGCAATTTCCCCCCGCTGCCGGGCAGGGAGAGGGGCGGGCCAGCGAGGAGGGGTGTCACCCCTCCTCGCTGGCCTGCCCCTTTCCATTCCCCAGCTCTGCAAGCCAGCGGCGGGGAAAGCCACTGGATGGGGGGGCTATTTTTGGCGCTGCCGGGGTGGAGCCGCAGGGGCGGCCAGCGAGGGGGGGATGACACCGCTGCTCACTGGCCGCCCCTGTGGCTCCACCCCGGCATTGCCGAAAATAGCCTTAAAAAAAAATAAAATTAAAAAAATTTATTATTTTTTTTTTAAACGCCCAAATTGTCACCCTCCCCAGGGTGGCACCCGGGGCGGCCCGCCCCCCGCCCCCCTTGCTACACCCCTGGATCCAAATCAGTGCTTTCAGGCTACAAGAAGGGAGAGTCCAACTAAACACGAAGAATAACTTTCTGGTGTTAAGAGCCGTTAGACATTGGAACGGTCTTCTTCGGGAGGTGGTGGACTCACCTTCCGTGGAGGTTTCTAAGCAGAGATTGGGTGGTCATTTGTCATGGGTGTTTTAGTTTAGATTCCTGCATTGCATCGTTTTATTGCATCCTCGTTCTATGGATTTGGTCGATGAGTTGTTTTGCATATTATATTTTTGTAATCGTGTGGAGACTTTATTTTGTAGAAAGCAATGAATAAATACACTATTACTACCACTACTACAAATACCCACATAGCCAAAGTTCCTAACTGGCATTTTTTGGGGGGTTTCTTCTCTCTCTCTGTGGAAAATTTATCCGCAGGAAAGGATTTGAACGAAAATGCCGGGAGTGCAAATATTTGCCGCTCCGCTTTCATTTCGCTCATCATTGCAATTTTGTGTCATTTTCTTAGAAGCAAGCAGCTCTCTCGAAATGGCACATCATCACCCAAACATAATAAAGCTCCCCAAACAGGTACCGGCTCCGTTCTCCATAAATTGTGCCTGCTGACCTAACACATTCAGGCTTCCAGACAGGATTAGCAGAGCTGGTGGGGTTGCAGTAAAGTAAAGCATTATTGGAACATAATATATGAGAAAATAAAAAAATGTTAAAGCTTACCTTTGAGAAAATGCCGGAAGCTCTGATTTAAAGTATTGTACCAGGAAATGTACCAGAAGATAGAAAGAACATTTTTTTTATATGCAAGTACAGCGGCAAGATTATTATTAGCCCAATATTGGAAAGGGGAAGGGATACCGACAGTAGAATAATGGCAGGTAAAATTGGTGGAATTCATGAATTTGGCCAGGATGACAGCAGCGATAAGAAATGTAACAAAGCAAAAAATTAAAGGAGAATGGATGTATGTTGAAGAATACTTAAAGAAAGAAGGAGTAAAAACAGAAATGACGATTTGCTTAGACTGATACATAGAGAGAAGGAAAGGAAGTATAGATAGAATAAAATGTATTATCAAATAGGTTATGAAAGTGTGATATTGTAATATTAGGACATATCGCAAAATAGTAAGGAAGAATGTAAAAGGAGGAATATGAGGATGAACTTTAGGAAGTCAATTTTAAATGTTGTGTTTGTAAGAAGAGGGGGGATGGGGGGAGGGGGGAGGGGAGGGGGGGAGGATTCTATTGTATGAATGTAAAATGTTTGTTGGTGAAATGTGGAATGTATGAGATGCGAGAGATGTGATGTATGTTGTAATTTTGTGAACTAAATAAAGATTTTAAAAATTAATAATAATAATAATAATAATAATAATAATAATAATAATAATAATAAAGGATTGGCAGAGCTGGTGATTCTGATCATGTAGCTCTGGCTGCCTTCGGAATAATGCGCAAGGAAGTTTTGTAATGAGCCAGTTCCCCTGAATTAGGTCGTCAGGATGTGTGAAACCCCACATTTTTTTTTATAATAAACGGATAGATTGTAGCAGCACTAATCAGATATGCACATTAATTGGCACCATTATTAGAGTGTGCATTTCTGCAGCAGCAATAATTCCACCCCACCTCCCCAGGCAGCCCATGAAATGAATGGAAAGTCAAAGTTCTTCTGATGAGGCTTAGCTGCTTCTCAAGCAGAAGATTCTGAATCTGGAAGGTCTGGGGAAGGGCCGTCACTCAGTGAGTACAGCAAATGCATCACATGCAAAAAGTACCAGGTTCAATCCCCAGGTAGGGCTAGGGAGAGACTTCTGTCCCAAACCCTGAACAGTCACTGCCACCCAGTGATGATAATATAGACTGAGATGGACCAATGCTCTGACCCATTAGAAGGCAACTTACGTTCTGGATGGGGCTCATGATGCATCCATCTGAGAAAGCAGCCAGAAAATTTGTATGGAACTTGGAATTTTCGGGTCCCACCTTACAGGGGGGTTGGTCGTAAAATCATAGAAGTGTAGAGTTGGAAGAGACTGCAAGGGTCATCTAGTTCAACCCCCTGCAATGCAGGAATCTTTTGCCTAACGTGGAGCTTGAGTCTCATGCTCTACCGACTGAGTGCCAGGGAAAGGCTGGATGAGGAAGAAGAAGTTTGGATTTGATACCCCGCTTTATCACTACCCTAAGGAGTCTCAAAGCGGCTAACAATCTCCTTTCCCTTCCTCCCCCACAACAAGCACTCTGTGAGGTGAGTGGGGCTGAGAGACTTCAGAGAAGTGTGACTAGCCCAAAGTCACCCAGCAGCTGCATGTTGAGGAGTGGAGACGCGAACCCAGTTCACCAGATTACGAGTCTACCACTCTTAACCACTTAACCACTACACCACACTGGAGAAGGAGGAGGAGTGGTGGGAGCCACCTGCCCAAGAGCCCCCTAGGGAGGACATAGAAGAAGAATTCTTAGACCCCAGGTCCTGGTGGGGGGACTGGGGAGTAGTCTGGGGAAGGGATGAGCTGGGATGTGCTAGGAGCAGGAGGTTTGAGTGATCAAAGTGGGTTCAAGAGAAGCAGGTCCTTCCAGAACAGGGCTGGAGGCTGAGAGTCTCAGTGTCAGCACAGATTCAGACAGAGAGGAGTTAGAGGTTGCCCCTGCTACCCAGTAGCATGACAGCCCCCCATCACCAACACCACTCTCGAGGAGAGAGCTGAGCAACAGGCCAGACAGGCCCAGAGGAGGAGCCCACCCCTTTGATGCAGCCTTTGTCTGCTTCGGAGGGATCCAGAGTGAGAGTCTAGAGGGAAAAGTTGGGACCAGTGATCAGTTTCAGCAACTTCTCCAGCTAGCTGAGACGAGCCGGAGGAATACTGCCGTGTTGTTACTTTCTGTGAATAAAAGCTAATTGCATTTCATGTCTCAAGTTCTTTCCTGCCCTGTGGATGACCTGTGCTCGCCTGACATCGCCTTGACACTGAGCTATCCCAGCTGTTGGTGTGTTGGTGTGCTGAAAAAAAGGGACAGGAGCAGATAATGATATTTATTTCCTTCCATTTACATCGGGCCTTTTCCCCCATCTGGAACCCAAGGTGGCATCCACGTGGTTCCCTGTTGGTCTCCCATCTGGGTACCAAATGGATTCAGGCCTACTTAGCTTCAGTAAGCTGGTGGAAGGGGCAGACTTTGGTAATCTTTCTTCATATGGTACCCTGTGCCCCCAAATGGATCTTTTCAATTAGGAATCTTCTCCATTTTGCAACCCCTCTGTTCAGCATCCTGTGCAGGTGAACTGCTTGTACTAACCTAGATCCGGTGCTGTTCGCAATCCTTTCCGTGCCTTCAGAGACTGCATTATTTCCCTTGCCCCAGGGGTCCGAAATAAGGAGCCAGCGCTGAGAGAGTTTGTCAGCTCCTCTCCTAGGGGTTGGAAGCCTTTGAGATGACAGTTCTCTCATGCATCTGGCTCAGGATGAAGGGTTGGGCCTGAGGATGGGGCCAGCGCTTTCTGTTGGGTATAAGCGACCTTGCATGGCTCCACTCAGCAGTGGGTAGGGTTGAGAACAAGACTAAATTCTTGATCCAGCAGCCTCTTTGTACGTTCCGAGTCCCTCTGGACATCTTCTGACTGAGCATAAGGGAAAGGGAAAGGAGAGGGGCTAGCGCTTGGACAGATTTCTTTTGCTTCTGATCCCCAGAGAGCCTGAATTCTGTGAGAGATGCTTTGTTGGAGACTTCAAACAGAAAATGAAGAACTTTGGGCTCAGGGAAAGCCGCCCAGCTGGAGAGTGTCTCCTGCCTCTGGGTTTGGGATTAGATGAGAGAGTACTTAATGTTTACAAGGTTGAGTGAGGAGAAATGAGTGATATCGCATTAGAATGTAACGTGGTTTCCAATTTTCCCCATAATAACTCAAGGCTACTTTACAGTGTTCATCATTATCTCTGTTGAGAATAGTCACAGAGATAAAGGGAGGAAATTATAGAAATAATAAGGTGGGTGTTGTACAAAGCAAGATAAGGAAATGTTGAAATGTTTGCTTGCCTAACACAGACAATCAGGTGTCGGTTACATGATTGCCCAGGGTGGAGGGCTTAGTTTACTGTTGTGCATTCAGTGATAAATGCATATTTTTAGATTTAAATAAAAACCATCTAAGTTTTACAATGAACACTCATAACCTACCCTGCCGGATCCCAAAACATGTCTCTCCTGTATTGGTTTCTACAGCCACAGCAAGCACTGTAACCTTCCAACAATTTAACTTCACTCCCAAAGGCCCAGTCCTCCATTGCCTCCCAAGACAGATGGATGCCAGCAACAAATTTGGGTCCTATTTTTAATGGAATCTGTTGCCGCATTGCCATTGTTGTGAAAACATTAACCTACAGGAAACCAGTTGGGTACCCGCAAACATTAATCGTGTGCCAAGGCTTTTCTCAAAGCACCCGCAGTTGTTTCACTTCCTTGGGGCATCTGTCATCATCATGGGAGCAATTGCTTGTCGAAGGTAGAGAAGTAATAATAATAATAATAATAATAATAATAATAATAATAATAATAATAATTATATATTATTTATACTCCACCCATCTGGCTGGGCTTCCCCAGCCACTCTGGGCAGCTTCCAAAAAAATATTAAAATAGAATAGTCTGTTAAACATTAAAAGCTTCCCTAAACAGGGCTGCCTTCAGATGTCTTCTAAAGGTCTGGTAGTTGTTGTTCTCTTTGACATCTGGTGGGAGGGCATTCCACAGGGCAGGTGCCACTAACGAGAAGGCCCTCTGCCTGGTTCCCTGTAACTTGGCTTCTCACAGTGAGGGAACCGCCAGAGGGCCCTCGGTGCTAGACCTCAGTGTCCACGTAGAACGATGGGGGGTAGAGATGCTCCTTCAGTTATACTGGACCAAGGCCATTTAGGGCCTTCTGCACTGTACCTTCTCACTTATGGATGTGACTGGTTGTGTCTTGGGAAGCAGGTTAACATTCAAGAACCATCCACTCTGCCTTCCCCTGCCTAATGGCAGTAATTAAATTCTCAGCAAAACAGATGGACAATTCTGCCCCCAAAATGGAGATATTTATGTAAATATCACTGAGCTAATTGATGCCTGGCAGCTTCCAAAGGAGGCATACAGGATGCCTCCATTGTGTCAACAGTTGTGAACATGATTTAATGCATTAATAGCTGCCCGTAGAGAGCCATTATCCTGAGTTAAAAGAGTGAGAACAGGGGAAAGGGGGGAAAGATTGTAAATCCCAGCATTGGAGATGTTGCAAGCCAAGAGGAGGAATGGTGGCAACTTCATTATTATTATTTGTTATCATTCATTTCATTTCCATGCTGCTTTATATTTTTAAGCGGGAGGGGGGGAGCTCTCAAACGTGGTTTACAACCTACATTAAAACATCAAATAAAACAATCCACAATAAAAAGTTGCAGAAGAAAGTCAAATATAAAGTATACATTCAAAGCAACGTAATTAACAAGAAACTAAAGTATTATCTTAAATATTTCAAAAATAAAGCTATAGAATGCACATTAAAGGAAGCAAAGTTAATAATTCTTTTATCTTAAATATTTCAGAGGAAAACACAACTAAAGGAAGGCAAATGTAAAATGCGTGTTTGAAACACCATAATTAGCAAGAGAATAAAATATTATCACAAGCATAGAATATATCTGCTGCTGCCGCTGCCAATCCTGCTAATGTAGTAATTAATAATTTGTGCTTTCCTTCTTTATGGCTTCAGTGTGGAAGAACTTTTCAAACGCCTCTTGAAAGCATAATATTACATGAGGTCTAAACCAGGCATAGGCAAACTCCGGCCCTCCAGATGTTTGGGACTACAATTCCCATCATCCCTAGCTAACAGGACCAGTGGTCAGGGATGATGGGAATTGTAGTCCCAAACATCTGGAGGGCCGGAGTTTGCCTATGCCTGGTCTAAACCCTATACAGTTTGGGACCAGGGTACCTAAAGGATCGCCTCAACCCTTATTTCCAACCAGTCACTGTGCTTGCTGCAGAGGAGAGGGCATTTTGCAGATGTCAGAGACCCACTTATCAGGAGGTCGGTTCTTCACAATGATGGAACTGGGCCTTTCATGTGGTGGCACCTGCCATTTGGTACGCCCTCCCATTACATAGCAGTCAGGGCCCTACTCTGTTGCCTTTGCAGAACCTGTAAAGATCTTCCTCTTTCAGCAAGCCTTCTAAGTGGAGATTGTTTGCAGGAGTGTCCTACTCTTGAGTAGGACCCTGGCAGAGACACATCCCCGGCTGGCATGTTCTCTCCCTCCTGGTCGGTCATTCAGGAGCTTCAAAAGCTTTCTTCTGCCCAAACATCACAGCGACTGATACCAAGAAGCACCAGCACAATTAGGGATTCGCAGAGTCTTTGCAGCATGCGTAAACAGACCTCAGCAACTCAGCATTTTGGCTAATCTACTTTATTTACATATAAACACACACAGAGCTCTGCGACATGCCTCCCTCTCTCTCTAGCATCAGACAGCAAAAGGGAAAGGACAAAGGACAATAGTCCCACTTCACGGAACACAGTAATACAAACATCCTGTCTCCGTCACTTCCCATTCTGTGGAATGAAAACACATACCGTCATGTGATAGACAACAATCCCATGACTGTAGACAGGTGGAATGAATCTCCAACAGAGATTCCCCCCGTCCCCATCTGTATCTGTATTGCAGTAGGTATATAGATATTAATGCAATTGTTCTAACCCTCCCTAAATATGATTAGAAAATAAAGCAGAATTTTGAAGCCTTCCAAGCAAAACAGCACCATCTACACTCCAGTACAGCTGCATTGCACCTTTACAGTCTTCAAAGGACACCAACTCCTTCTACACTCCAGTGCAGCTGCACTGGGATACAATCAAAATGATGAACGCACAAGAGGATGGGGAAGCATTGCTAGGTGTCAGGCAGGTACTGCTGAGTCAGGGCATCCTCTGTGTCAGCAGGATATTTACCAGAAACTCAATTAGTCCTTCAGGTACTTTGGTTTTTTAAGACAGTCCTACCTGCTTCCAAACTCTCCAAAACTGCATGTCTGTGCACTAAAGTTGGTAATACTATAACTCTTTGCCTTCTTGCTGACACCTTGTAAAGAATTTATATGGCTCCACTGTTTCATTGCCCTTTTGGGAACAGTAAACCTCTAAAGCTGCCATCACTGTTAACAGTGTTGTGGAAGGAGTGTCACTCTTGCATATCTTTGTATCCTGCTGAACGGCGAGATGGAAGAAAAGTTACCCTTTCCTGCTTCCCTCCTCTTTCATGCATGTCCCACACCTTTCTGAAGCAAAGCTGGGCTTCGGCTGATCAGTAAAAGTAAAGGACCACTGGACGGCTACGTCCAGTCAAAGGTGACTATGGGGTTGCGGTGCTCATCTCACTTTCAGGCCAAGGGAGCCGGCGTTTGTCCACAGCTTTCCGGGTCATGTGACCAGCATGACTAAGCTGCTTCCGGCGCAATGGAACACCGTGACAGAAACCAGAGCACATGGAAACAGCGTTTACCTTCCCACCGCAGTGTGCTTTTGTGGGTTTTTTCTCAAATTTTTTTATTGGTTTTTCATGATTTTTATGTCACTCACAAATTCTATAATCATAGACACTTAAAACACATAAAACACATACATAAAAAGACAAAACAAAGAAATATATCTGAACCTAAATTCTATCCAGTTAAATTTACCTCAAATTGACTTCCTCTGAACCTTCCTATCTCAAGTTCTGTGCCTTACTTCTTTAGCAGTTGTCCAATTTCTTCTATTTACCTACCCTGTTTCCCCTTTTTTAATACGTAGTCATAAAGTAAGCCATGGCAGGTTTTTTTTACCTTTGTGAGAAGTAAGACGTACCCCAAAAGTAAACCATGGTGCCGCCATTGTTCCCGTTGCCTCCTCAGCCCCTCCTGCGTGCGCAGGGAGCCAGCGAACCAGTGAGAGGCACGGGGGGGGGAAGACCCCTCTTCCTGCCCTGCCTGTTCCCCGTGCGCAGGGAGCCAGCAAACCAGCGAGAGGCGCCTCTTGTGGAGTTCTGCCCCGCCTGCTCAGCGTGCAGGGGGAGGCTGTACCGTACCATACTGACGTAATAAAAAATAAGACATCCCCCGAAAATAAGCCACCCTGTGTTTTTTTGAGGAAAAAAATTATAAGACGGTGTCTTAAAAAGGGGGAAAGACGGTATTTACTCCTTATTTATTCTTGGTTTTTATCTTAACATTCTCCTAGTCTTTATTTATAAATTTATTCCACATACTCTCTAAACCTTAATTTCTAGATACTTAAACTTATCGTATCTACTAAACATCTATTTCTAATCTGAGCCTCTTTTGCTCTTCTGAAACATTACTAAATTCAAATATTAGAATATTTCTTTAAATAACTTCTAAATTTCTTCCAATCTTCCTCCACCGTCTCCTCCTTCTGGTCGCGGATTTGTCCTACCGCAGTGTGCTTTTGAACTGCTAGGTTGTCAGGAGCTGGGACACAGCAACGGGAGCTCATCTGGTTGCAGAGATTCAAATTGCCAACCTTCTGATCGGCAAGCCCAAGAGGCTCAGTGGTTTAGACCACAGTGCCACTCGCATCCCTGCGGGTCAGTACCTGGATGGGGGGCCACCTGGAAACCACCATGCATACCTTCTTTGAGTTCCATGATGGAAGAGCAGTGGGACGCAAAGAAGTAAATTAGAAGCAAGGCGCTACACCAAGGGGCAAGAAGCTCTCTGCAGAGAGCCAGCCAAACTAGGATATTTCTAGACTATTTCAGTACCTAGGAGAGCTCCTAGATAGATTATGACAGAGGTTTTCAACCTTTTGAGTCCACAGCTCCCTTGACAAACTACAGTGGTACCTCGGGTTACATACGCTTCAGGTTACATACACTTCAAGTTACAGACTCTGCTAACCCAGAAATATTACCTCGGGTTAAGAACTTTGCTTCAGGATGAGAACAGAAATCAGGCAGCGGTGGCGCAGCAGCAGGCCCCATTAGCTAAAGTGGTGCTTCGGGTTAAGAACGTTTTCAGGTTAAGAACGGACCTCCAGAACGAATTAAGTACGTAACCAGAGGTACCACTGTACAGTAGTACCTCGGGTTAAAAACACCTCGGGTTACAAATGCTAACCCGGAAGTAGTACCTCGGGTTAAGAACTTTACCTCAGGATGAGAACAGAAATTGTGTGGCGGCAGCATGGCGGCAGTGGGAGGCCCCATTAGCTTAAAGTGGTGCCTCAGGTTAAGAATGGTTTCAGGTTAGGAACAAATTAAGTAACCAGAGGTACCACTGTACAGTCTTTCTGGTGCTCCTCTGTGGGGAAGCACACTGTGAGCCTCAGAAGCCTAGTTATGTCACCCCTTGCCTGCAGAGCCAGCAGCCCCTCACCCTTTTTTTAACACCCTCCCTTGCGGAGTGTTACCTCAGCCTCCTCTCCTTGAGAGTCCTCTGGGCAGCCGCCGCCACTGCCCCTGGTCCCTGAGCCACCCCCTCCACGTCACCCCAAAGAGAGGTGCTTCCTCACACAGCCCCACAGGGGCCCGGCAAGAGGATGCCCTCAGCCTTATCAGCCCGACGGACACTGGCCAAAGGTGAATGTGAAGCCACCATCTTACTTGCCTTGGGAGGCAGTAGTGATGGCAGCAGGTGCTGCAGGGCGAAAAGGCTCCCCTTTGGTGTTGATCTTCACCCTCTGCATGTCCCATCCCTGCCTGGCACATGAACACTTGCCTGGCAGAGGTGGAAATGGCGACCCCCTAAATATTGAGGGGACAGAAGAAGAAGAAGAAGAAGAGGAGGAGGAGGAGGAGGAGGAGGAGTTTGGATTTGATATCCCACTTTATCACTACCCTAAGGAGTCTCAAAGCGGCTAACATTCTCCTTTCCCTTCCTCCCCCACAACAAACACTCTGTGAGGTGAGTGGGGCTGAGGGACTTCAAAGAATTGTGACTAGCCCAAGGTCACCCAGCAGCTGCATGTGGAGGAGCGGAGACGCGAACCTGGTTCACCAGATTGAGTCTACCGCTCTTAACCACTATGCCACACTGGCTCTCAGCCCCTTCTGCCCCCTATAGTTGGCACCCCTGGCAGCCAGTGTCAGTACTGGACGGAAGAATATCAGGGCAATTGCATTACACTTCCCAAGAACGGCGTTCTGAAGAACTGCAAATAAAGAGTTGAGGGGGAACCAGGTTCGTTTTCATCCTCTCAGTGATGAAACAGATGGACAACGACACCCAATAAATAAAGATATTAGCACAAACACCACCAAATTAATTGGCGCTTTTTATCTGTGCCAAAAGAGAGAACGCGAGCTACTTACATGTTTCTAGCAGCTGCCTGTATAATTTGCCACATAAATGGCTTCTCCTGCTGAATCACTACCCCGAGTGCAAAGATTCTGGGATTTAATTTATTTTCTTGATCAGGGGTACTGAATTCTAAGATGACACGCAGTGCCTGTTCCGCAGTAAATCTCACAGCCCCTGCAATAAAAAGCGGACCCTCTGTAATATATGACTTTCTCCCTCGCTCTCTTCCCTCTCCCAGAAGATGATAACATCGGGATTTAAATTCCTCCGCTGCTCTTTAGTTATCTGAAGGGATTTTCTATCTCTCTTTAAAGCACTTTCAAAGCATTTCTCTCTTTGGTTAAAGGAAAAGGTGCCTCGCTTTTTTTTATTAGCTATAGGCACAGTGCACCAGGCAACTTGGCTGGCTGAATCAGTTGAAGCTGAGAGGGAGGCATGCGAGAAATGAAACGAAGGAGCAAAGCCCTGCTAGGAGATGTGTACTATATTGCATGCTATCCTTGCCTTTAAGCTGAAAGGGTTCAGACTTTATGAGGTTCAAGCCACACCCAGGTGTAAGACCTTGCCTGAGAATAGTAACTTGCATCCCCTACTGTCAGAGGAGCTGGGGGTCAGGCCATAGCTGTCAACTTTTCCCTTTTTTTGTGGGAAATTCCCTTATTCCGAATAGGATTCCTCACGAGAAAAGGGAAA
This sequence comes from Darevskia mixta, assembly GCA_034641385.1. Classification (NCBI taxonomy): domain Eukaryota; kingdom Metazoa; phylum Chordata; class Lepidosauria; order Squamata; family Lacertidae; genus Darevskia; species Darevskia mixta. The sequence continues at coordinate 27,469,908 of JAWWNH010000018.1, read as the reverse complement.
TGTTGACAGCTATGGGTCAAGCATAGGTCAGCAATAAAATTAAAAAGCGCCTGATGTCAGTGAAATCAACTCGTTATTCAAATAAATCAAACATCTCACTCCTTTTTTTGAAATATTATTTCATTTTACAAGTATAAAATTATAACAATACAACCATACACACCCACATTTACAGATTCCTCCAAATCTCTGGACTTCTCACTTCCCCTCCATGGTTCCTATTATTAAAACTTTTCTACTGCATCTTTTCCAATAATCTATATTTTATATAACATCGTTTTCTCCGTAGTACTTGCTACATTGCAAGTGTTATTGCAATCCTGCTGATGTTTTCATTTGCTTACAGTGGTCTCTCCAAGATAAATTATCAATTTTTCCCATTCTTTGTTAAAGTTTGGTCTTCTTGGTTCCTGAGCTTTCCGGTCAGTTTTGCCATTTCAGCGTAGTCCAACAGTTTGATTTGCCATTCTTCTCTGAAAGGGACTTCATCTTCTTTCCATCTTTGGGCTAATAGCATCCGTGCGGCTATCGTCGCATACATAAAAAGTCTTTTCTGCTCCCTTGGAATATCAGCAACTATAATTCCTAATTAAAAAGGCCTTTGGTTTTTGTTTGTTTTTACAAAAGTTAATTTGAACATTTTTTTCATCTCATTATATATCGTTCCCCAGAATGCTTTTATTACCTTACAAAACCACCACGTGTGATAAAAGACACCTTCTTTTTCTTTACATTTCCAACAGATATTTGTACCAAACAAACAGCTCAGTCCTAATGGTCACAGCAACCCTTTCTCAGTGGGTCTGCCAGCAGCAGAGAAGCACTGCCACCATTGACGCTGGAGCAAGATGGCATCCATTCTGAGTGAGACCTCACCTGAAATTAGAATCATAAAATCAGAGTTGGAAGAGACCACAAGGGCCATCCAGTCCAACCCCCTGCCAAGCAGGAAACACCATCAAAGCATTCCTGACAGGTGGCTGTCAAGCCTCTGCTTAAAGACCTCCAAAGAAGGAGACTCCACCACACTCCTTGGCAGCAAATTCCACTGTCGAACAGCTCTTACTGTCAGGAAGTTCTTTCTAATGTTTAGGTGGAATCTTCTTTCTTGTAGTTTGAATCCATTGCTCCGTGTCCGCTTCTCTGGAGCAGCAGAAAACAACCTTTCTCCCTCCTCTATATGACATCCTTTTATATATTTGAACATGGCTATCATATCACCCCTTAACCTTCTCTTCTCCAGGCTAAACATACCCAGCTCCCTAAGCCATTCCTCATAAGGCATCGTTTCCAGGCCTTTGACCATTTTGGTTGCCCTCCTCTGGACACGTTCCAGCTTGTCAGTATCCTTCTTGAACTGTGGTGCCCAGAACTGGACACAGTATTCTAGGTGAGGTCTGACCAGAGCGGAATACAGTGGTACTATTACTTCCCTTGAGCTAGATCCTATACTCCTATTGATGCAGCCCAGAATTGCATTGGCTTTTTTAGCTGCTGCATCACACTGTTGACTCATGGCAAGTTTGTGGTCTACCAAGACTCCTAGATCCTTTTCACATGTACTGCTCTCAAGCCAGGGCGCAAAATTGGTGCCGCTCCAGTGGCACACAGTCAGGGGCGTAGCAACGGGGGGCGGGGGGGGCGGGCCGCCCCGGGTTCCACCCCAGAGGGGGGTGACACTTTAAAAAAAAATATTTTTTTAATATTTTTTTAATTTTTTTTAATTTTTAACTTCATTGAAAAAGGAGATAATAGACACACACACAACCCCCCACACCTCACAAAGTGGCACCATCAGAGGGGGGTGACACTTTTTAATTGTTTTAATTTTTTTTTATTTTAACTTTATTGAAAAAAAGAGATAATACACACACACACACACAACCCCCCACACCTCACTGATGTGCAAAGAGGGCTTAAATCTTTCAGTGTCACTCAGTGTCACAAGGTTGTGCATCCCTTGTTCTCTTCGACATCCTTGTCTGCTGCCGGGGTGGGGGATCTCGCAACGTGTCAAGGCACTGGCTTAATTTATTTTACATTTTAAGCAGAACAGGAAAAGCAATCTCCGATGCTGACAAGCCTAATTCTCTCCCAAGACAAAAGGGATTTCGAGAATGTGAAGGTAAGGACTCACTATAATGAGGATGGCGGAATGGAGGACAGGAAGCGTGAGCGACTTGCGCTTCCTGTTCTCTTCCCTTCTCTATGAAGGCCATGGGAAAACTGATATACCTCCCACGGCGCCCCCCACCCCACCCCACCCACAGAGAGTGAAATGTACAAGCTGTTCCTGCTCTGCATATGCATCTCACTTAAGGATGGCAAAATCTGTCAATTTCCTCTCACTTTCTCTTCCTTTCCAATCTTGAATTCAGCTTTCCACATTTCCACTGCGTTCTTTAAAAGATAAAAATCCACCCGCATTTTAATGCAAATTATGTCTCGATCACATAACTCCTAACTCCCTACTCTAAGCTGCTAACTCTCATTGCTTCTAACTCTCCACTTTAAATTCTGGCTTTATCTGTTGACAGATGGTCGCCACCCATTTGCCGTCTGGCACAGAGTCCTTTGATCCTCTGTTTTCTTAATGGCTCATCTCCCAGGCTATCACCACATGCAATAAATTTAACCTGGTTTAATTAGCTTTTGAAACTTGCTGATTCCAGTGGATTAGAAGTGTCTAGCACACAGCTTAATACATATGGGTCTGGCACCCAGTTTTAAAACCCTAAGCCTCCATTAAATTCTAACACTATCTTGATCCACAGATTATAGTGGTCTAGCACTCAGAAACTCATAGCACAAGCAATCTTACCCAATACAATGCAGTTATAGATTATTTTCTCTCATATATGTGTGTGTGTGTGCATGCATTTTATGTGCACCTAATATACACATTTTGGGCGGCTTCCAGCAAAAACATTAAAATACATTAACACATCACAGATTAAAAACTTCCCTGAACAGGGCTGTCTTCAGGTGTTTTCTAAATGTCATGTAGTTGTTGATCCTTTTAACCTCTGATGGGAGGGCGTTCCACCACTACTGAGAAGGCCCTCTGCCTGGTTCCCTGTAGCTTTGCTTCTCGCAGTGAGCGAACCGCCAGAAGGCTCTCGGCGCTGGACCTTAGTGTCCGGGTAGATCGATGGGGGTGGAGATGCTCCTTCAGATATACAGGACCGAGGCTGTTTAGGGCTTTAAAGGTCAGCACCAACCCTTAGAATTGTGCTCGAAAACGTACTGGGAGCCAATGTAGAATAAAACCTGGGCATTGCATTGCAGGACCTTCACCACCTTCACTGGTTCTGATGTATTGGCTGGAGATGTGTGAATCAGTGAGTTTCTGATAAAAATTCAAGCGAAATATAATTTCTCTCACATCCCTAATCTCACTGCAACAGGTGGGTGAGAGAGGTACAGGTTCTGGTGTAGTGGTTAGAGTGTTGGATTGGGACTTGGGAGATCAGGGTTCAAACCCCCACTTAGTCATAAAGCTCACAGGGTGAGTGTGGTCCAACCCCTGCCTCTCACCCTAACCTACCTTACAGGGTTGTTGTGGGGATTAAATGAGGAAGGGGAGTGACATGTATGCCCCCTTGAGCTCCTTGGAGAAAAAGGTGGGATAGAAATGCAGCAAGTAAGAAATAAATAACAACAACAACAACAACAATAATAATTTATTATTTATACCCCACCCATCTGGCTGGGCTTCCCCAGCCACTCTGGGCAGCTTCCAACAGAACATTAAAATACAATAATCTATTAAACATTAAAAGCCTCCCTAAACAGGGCTGCCTTCAGATGTCTTCTAAATGTCTGGTAGTTGTTTTTCTCTTTGACATCTGGTGGGAGGGCGTTCCACAGGGCGGGCGCCACTACCGAGAAGGCCCTGTGCCTGGCTCCCTGTATCTTGGCTTCTCACAGCGAGGGAACCGCCAGAAGGCCCTCGGCGCTGGACCTTAGTGTCCGGGTAGATTGATGGGGGTGGAGATGCTCCTTCAGATATACTGGACTGAGGCTGTTTAGGGCTTTAAAGGTCAGCACCAACCCTTAGAATTGTGCTCGGAAACGTACTGGGAGCCAATGTACAATAAAACCTGGGCATTGCATTGAAATGAATCAAGAAGAACAGGAAGCACACGTCAGCGATGCTCCCTCTTCCCTCCTCCTATGCATTATTTGAGGCCACCTAAGATTGCCCGCAAACCGTTTGTTCACTCGGCAGCTTAGTTGCCTGGAGGTCTCTCTCTCCCTACAGTTTCCTCTTGAAACTCAAGCATCTGGCCGCAGTTGCATTTAAGGGTTTGGAGCGTTTATTCATTTCAAATTCATTCCATTTCTTTCTCTCTGCATGCTCTTGCCAAGATATTAAAAACTCATCTCCTACCCTTTTCATAATATGTTTTTTTGTAGGGGTGGGAGTGAGAGGGGGGGGGAACCCGAACTACCTAAGATAGATGCATAAAATTGCTAGTGGATGCAGAAGCGACTCTAGGAATCGGAGATAAGTCCCTCTTCCAATAGATAAGACGTGCTGTTGTATTGCACAGCCACTTTCCGCACTGCTAATGTGCCATTTTGATTCCAGAAGTGTTTGAACATAATTTCTCCCATCCTGCAGTCTGCTCCTTCCTCTCTCGCTCTCTGCTACCCCCCCTACCCCCGCATTTTCTTTCTCAGCTTTAATCTCTTAGATCACAGCCCGTGTGCACTTTCGAAAAGAAAGTAAGAGCTCTTTAGGCATCCTGCAGGAATTGTTATACACGACCTTCCATTTCCACTTTTGTCATAAACTCACAGGCAGCCTGGAGCTCAGACTGGTATGTTTTGAATTCTATTGTTTAGCACTGATTTAGGCACAGTGGAGTGTACTGCATATAACAGAACTGGACAGAGCTTAGGCTTCTGGGATCTACTTTCTTACAACTGGAGCCTGGTGGGCTTTAGGGCTGTGCATCATCATCATCATCATCATCATCATCATCATCATCATCATTTATTATTTATACCCCGCCCATCTGGCTGGGTTTCCCCAGCCACTCTGGGCAGCTTCCAACAGAACATTAAAATACAATAATCTATTAAACATTAAAAGCCTCCCTAAACAGGGCTGCCTTCAGATGTCTTCTAAAGGTCTGGTAGTTGTTGTTCTCTTTGACATCTGAAGGGAGGGCGTTCCACAGGGTGGGTGCCACTACCGAGAAGGCCCTCTGCCTGGTTCCCTGTAACTTGGCTTCTCGTAGTGAGGGAACCGCCAGAAGGCCCTCGGAACTGAACCTCAGTGTCCGGGCAGAATAATGGGGGGTGGAGATGGATCCAGTTGAGGCTGGCCCCCAGGGGCTGAGCCCTTTTGACCACCCCTATATTTTTGAGAAGTGGCAAGGCCTGCACGTCCCAAAAGTGTGGAGCCGAAGAGTGGAGCTGAGTGCGGCATGCCTCCAGCGGCCAACTCCTCCTCTTGCCGCAGAGGGAAACAAGGGTTGAAGAAGCCTTCTGCTGCTTCAGGAGGCGGAGGAGAAGCCACCAGCCATTGAGCCACGCAGCAGCCAGTGTGTTCGGCTGTGCCTCTGACTCCTCCCAATGTCCTGATGTCACATGTGTAACGTCGGGATGTCACAAATTCAACTGCACAACATTTATTCCCTTCCCCCCCATCGCCCTTGCAGGCTGGCACCTCTGCTATCCTCCCATGTTTTATGAGTAACTAGCGGACCCGGCCACGCGTTGCTGTGGCTCATTTTATGCTTATTACCATCAGTAGCAGCCGCAGCCAAAATAAACCCCCACATACCCCTACCGGCATCATGTGCACTCTGCACGCGCTCAGGTGCCCTCTCACGGCCTGTGGCAGAAAAAGCCAAGGAAGGAGGCCTCTGACGCCATTTGAGGTAAAAACACTAAGGAAACGTACAGATAAAAAACACACATAGGGAGATCACTGAGGGACGATCAGTAATTTTAGCTGAGGTGTAGAGCATGCGGAAGGTCCCAGGGTCAGTCCCTTACAGGCAAGGATCTGAAAATCTGGAGAAGAGGAGGAGGAGGAGGAGGAGTTTGGATTTGATATCCCGCTTTATCACTACCCGGAGGAGCCTCAAAGTGGCAAACATTCTCCTTTCCCTTCCTCCCCCACAACAAATACAGTGGTGCCTCGCAAGACGAAATTAATTCGTTCTGCGAGTTTTGTCGTCTTGCGAGTTTTTTCGTCTTGCGAAGCACGGTCCTGCGAAACACTAGATGGCGCTGTTTCCCATAGGAATGCATTGAAGCGCGGTTTCCCATAGGAATGCATTGGGAACTCGCAAGACGTTTTCGTCTTGCGAAGCAAGCCCATAGGGAAATTCGTCTTGTGAAGCGACTCCAAAAACGAAAAACTCTGTCGTCTTGTGAGTTTTTCGTCTTGTGAGGCATTCGTCTTGCGGGGTACCACTGTACTCTGTGAGGTGAGTGGGGCTGAGAGACTTCAACCTGAGATGGTTGTTGAGACGTCAACAGGTTTACCACAGCTATCAGCCTATCACCCATTCCCACCACCCTTCTGAGTAATGCCCCTCCCCACCCTCCCACTACATGTAAGGGTCTGGTGACTTCTGTTTCAGTGTATCTGAAGAAGTGTGCATGCACACGAAAGCTCATACCAAGAACAAACTTAGTTGGTCTCTAAGGTGCTACTGGAAGAATTTTTTTTATTTTGTTTAGACTTCAGAGAAGTGTGACTAGCCCAAGGTCACCCAGCAGCTGCATGTGGAGGAGCGGAGACGCGAATCCGGTTCACCAGATTACGAGTCCACCTCTCTTAACCACTACACCAGACTGGCTCTCTGCTAAGTTGCTGTGGATCTAGACTGGCCCCTGGTCTGACTTAGTGAGATGCATCTTTCTGCGCTCTCTTTATTCCCAAGTATTTATGAGCCGTTTTCCTACGAATGAATCCAAAGCAACTCATAACAATAAAATAAGCAAAGCACATATCAATAAATGTTTAAGCAATTAAAAGGTGAGAGCAGGAAGTGAATCAGTAACGAAAACAAGCTGCGGTCAATAAAACAGCAGTTAATAAAATGCAGAAGCACCAAGAAATAATAAAAGCAGCAGGGCAGCCACTTTGAAAGCCCGGCTAAGGAACTAATTTTTTACCTGGTGCCTAAATATGACGGAAGTGGTGCTGCTTGTTGGAACGGTTCTTCCGCAGGCTGACCCGGCTGCACCATCAAGGCTCATGTCTGGCCTGGAACATTGCTACATTGGGGACAAAATTTCCTCGTTCTTAGCTGCCAGCTGCTTCTCTCCGTGGAAAGCTCCCAAGGAAAGCAGCGAGTGCATGCTTGAGGGGAAAGAGGCTTTTGCTTCGTGTCTGAAAACATATTATGAATACTTCATTTCTAGAAAAACAAAACAAACAAACAGCAGCAGAAGGGATGCAAGAAGGACATGCCTCTTCTCAGAAGCGCCAACTGTCAGGGTTTATTTATGCTCTACTACATATTTCAGGACCGTTCTTCAAATTTTCAAATGCTATGGGGTAGGTGAAGCAGCTTTCACAGATACAACAACAACAATTTAATCATACCCCACCTATCTGGCTGAGTTTCCCCAGACGCTCTGGGCAGCCCCCAACAGAATATTAAGGTAAAGGTAAAGGGACCCCTGACCATCAGGTCCAGTCGTGTCCGACTCTGGGGTTGCGTGCTCATCTCGCTCTATAGGCCGAGGGAGCCGGCGTTTGTCCGAAGACAGCCTCCGGGTCATGTGGCCAGCATGACAAAGCTGCTTCTGGCGAACCAGAGCAGTGCACGGAAATGCCGTTAACCTTCCCGCTGGAGCGGTCCCTATTTATCTACTTGCACTTTAACGTGCTTTCGAACTGCTAGGTGGGCAGGAGCTGGGACCGAACAACGGGAGCTCACCCCGTCGCAGGGATTAGAACCGCTGACCTTCTGATCAGCAAGCCTGTGGTTTAACCCACAGCGCCACCTGGTCCCTCCAACAGAATATTAACACACGATAAAACATCAAATATTAAAAACTTCCCTAAACAGGGCTGCCTTCAGATGTCTTCTAAAAGTCAGATAGTTGTTGATTTCCTTGACATCTGATGGGAGGGCGTTTCACAGGGTGGGCACCACCACCAAGAAGGCCCTCTGCCTGCTTCAGTGTCCGGGCTGAGCAATGGAGGTGGAGACGCTCCTTCAGGTATACAGGGCCAAGGCTGTTAGGACTTTAAAGGTCAGCACCAACACTTTGAATTGTGCTTGGAAATGTACTAGGAGCCAATGTAGGTCTTTCAGGACTGATGTTATATGGTAGAGTAGCTGCTGATCAGCTGGGCATCTGAGATGCAATAAACCCTAATCATTGGCACTTTTGAGAACAGGGTTTTGTTTTTTTGCATTCTTTCTCATTTCCAGAAAGAGAGATATGCAGGCTCCAGTGCTTCTTAGAAGCATTACAGTCTGATGCCAGCACCTATGGGCAACACCCAGGACCCTATCAGGGCTCACAGGCGCTGGTCCCTGCCCTGATACCCCAACACTGGGTGGCTACAATCTGACCCCTGAACTTCCCCACAAAGCCCTGGAGTGATGCTATCAGGTGCTCTGGCACACTGTGGGGAATTTATAGCACCAGGACAGAGCAGCCTGCCTCTGCCTATGACTGGGGATGAAGGAGGGATTCATCTGGTCTGCTTTTTGAAGAGGGCTGACACAATTCAGCACCCACTAACTTGTCTGTGGATCAGGGCAAAGCTTCCAGTTCTTCATATTCTGACCTGCATTTTTGCACTGCACATTGAATGATGCCCTGTCAGGAAGAAGGCTTCTAGCTAGGGATTGATCTGTCCATTTGGGCTCTTTCTGTTTCTCATTTCCCCAATCTTTAATTCAATTATTCACAGTGTTCTGCAATTTACATTTCAAAAATAAATAAATGAATCTGTTCTTTATTGCAGATATTAATATTGTGCAGCTTGGAGAATTTGGGTGCATAAAAACTGACTCTTTTTGGAATGAAACATTGTCCAGACCCATTAGGTATTATTCAGAGCTTTACTTGCAGAACTTTCTTCAAAGCAGAACAAAAAATGTAAATAATACATACATCCAAGCAGTTCCATTAGTTCATGTGCAAGTCCAGCACAGGCTCAGCATCTTTGAAACAACCTTAAACAGGATTGAGGTCAAAACTCTTTCTCTCCCCCATTTCAGTCTCCATTACAGCTTGTGATTGTGTGCTCCTGGAGTGAGTCATTATCATATCTTACCCCCACTCTGGCTGGGAACTAAAGATCAAAGGTAGCTCCCTTCAAAATGGTAATCTGCAATTCAATACCTTAATCACCTGATCTAAGGTTAAACACTCACGTGTTAGAGCAGAGAACAACAATAGTTATCAACTCATCTAGCAGCTCACAGAACTTAATATAGCCACATGGAAAATCCCCATGTTAAACCCTTCAGTAACACACATGCAGGCATTCTCCATTTCTTAACACACCTGGGAAAGCCTGGGAAAGGAGGCCATCTTTCAGATATTTGTGACTCGAGTCACGAAGGGCTTTGAACACTAATGTGCGCTCCTTGAATTGTGCCTGGGAGCAAACTGGCAGCCAACACAGCTGTTTCTGAGCAGGGTTGTCCTAAGACAACCCTGAATGGGAGGAGAAGCATTCACATTTGCCTCTAGTTTCCCTAGAGATGGCTTTGGAGGCAACTCTCTGTCTTACCCAAAACTTTTGTTTGAGCAGAAGGAAACTCCATCTTCCTTTGCTCCACCAAACTTCCATTGCTTGTGTGACTCACCCGCTTCCTCCTCACACAAAGCCCTGAGAACTGTCTCCTTCTGAAGGCCTATCATTTTGTTTTCATTCTCTTCATTCCACCAGCTTCCCTTCTGCTTTCTTCTGGAGGGAAGTGATAGGCATATTTATGTAGGTTGCCTAATAGGCCGGCGCACTGCTCCATGCACCGTAATGTATTTTCTGTCATGTTGTTCATTATTCCATCAGGCTTTAATAATGTTCTCAGCTTGATATGGTAAGGAATAATGAAGCATTAATTCTAATTCAAGAAGCTAATTAAAAGGCTCAGGTTTTTGTTTCGGGGAGGTGTGCTGATGGCTTAATTATAGTTGTAACATTTCAAATGCCTCCCCTCTTGTTTTTCTAGGGGTCTGTATGTAGCTACACAGGGCAGACATTTTCTCATTTTCTCCATGAGAGTATGCATTACAGAAGGCGTGGGGAGTGGGTGGGGAATGAGAGTTCACACATGAGTTACTCTATTCTGCTATGAAACCAGAGCAAGCTAGTTCATTGCCTCATTATTTTCACATTGCATTGTTTCTGAAAGACATGGGCAGGGATGTTGTTAGTGTCTTAGGGGGGCTCAACTCCAGGGAGTGGGTTCCGTGTGTAATAAGAATTTAAGGCTATATATATATATATAATTTAAGACTATATATATATATATATATATATATATATATATATATATATATATATATATGACCTTAGAATTCCTATAACACACATCATCCAGAGGCAACCTGAATTTGGGGGTGGGGGAGAGGAAACTCCCCCAATCCAGCCAAGAATAAAAATAAATGGCAGGTTATCCTGGAGTCTCTCATTAGTATCCATGAGAAGTGTTAAGCTGTATTCCAGGAGGAAAGCATGTCTGCTCCTTATCTCCCTTGAAGCCTGGGTGGCAGCATGGAGTAATCTGCGGTTGGTTGATGAAGCCAAAAGGAATTTCACAACAGATTGTGCTACAGATGTCATTGTTTAAAATATTTTTCTCCCAATATATGTTTTGCTTAGGGGGTGAGAAAAGCAAAGTGGCAAATGGCATTTATTATCAGAGTTATATTTGGAAGCAAAGCTGTGCTAAAGTTTGGGAGTGGAAGTAAGAGATGTGTGAACTGGCTTTTTTTAAATCAATGATAATGTTATTTTTAAAATATAATGATGATTGTGATAATAACAGGTAAACCAGCTTGGGCAAGCCAGCTAGCAGCTTTAAAGCAAATTAAAATGGGGAAACTATTAATTATATTTACACAGAGATGCATTCTTCTGAAAAATAACAATGACAATGAAATATCACAGACCAGCCAATTCTTCATTCTTGCCACACCAGTGCTGACATCAGCATGGGGGGTGTTCATACATTACGCTCAATGAGTGTTAAACTGTGTACATTCTGGGATCAAATCAGAAGCTGGGATGGCTTTTGTAATTCAGGGACGGTCCCTGGAAAATTGGGTACACTATGATCAGAAGCAAGAGAAGACTCCCTGGAAAAGACCCTGATGTTGGGAAAGATTGAGGGCACAAGGAGAAGGGGATGACAGAGGACGAGATGGTTGGACAGTGTTCTTGGAGCTACTAACATGAATTTGACCAAACTGAGGGAGGCAATGGAAGACAGGAGTGCCTGGCATGCTCTGGTCCATGGGGTCACGAAGAGTCGGACACGACTAAATGACTAAACAACAACATGAAAAGAAGGAGTAATGCTTCTGAGTTCCAGCTGCTGGATGTCACAAGAGGGGAGAGGGTTCTCAACTTGCTTGAGGGTTTCCCACATGCAACAGGTTGACCAGTGTGAGATGAGATGGGCTATTGGCCCATATGTCGTCCGTATGTTTTAATGTACATATCTGTGTGTGAGAGAAAAAAACAGTGAGATATTTCTGAAATAATAAATAAATTACATGTATGTCAGGTCTCACCACTACGTTCTCCCGAAGTAATGTAGGATCATTGGAGTCTCCTTCTTTGGAGGTCTTTAAGCAGAGGCTTGACAGCCACCTGTCAGGAATGCTTTGATGGTGTTTCCTGCTTGGCAGCGGGTTGGACTGGATGGCCCTTGTGGTCTCTTCCAACTCTGTGATTCTATGATTCTATGATTTCCATGCCCAAATTTTACGTAAGTCTACAAAGTGGGACCAATACTTCACTCAAGTAAATAGAGAGAATCATTAAAGTTTATGAAACCTTTCTGTTGCTCCTCTAATGGGGACACTTAGGTGTCATGGATAGATTGGTCCATGAAGAAGAAGAAAAGCATAATATGCCTGATTTATTTCCCCTTTGAAGGTCATCCTTACCTCTGGCATATTCTAGCTTTGCGGAGCTTCATTTCCATAAGGATTTTTTCTCCTCTTCCTTTTTTGCCCCATGGAATAATAACAACAAAATTTAGCATTTATACAGCCTAACATTTCCCGTCTTCTCTGTGCTTCACAGATATGAGCCAATCAATCCTCACTACACCCCAATGCATCAAGCAACATTTATTAGGTGCAATTGGGAATTGACAAACAGTATACAAAGACTGATGAGGACCTAAGGAGAAAATTACTTCCCGAGAGATGGTTTTAGTTTTCAGCCCACTCTCAAAGTCCCAGGAAGAGTGATTAAGCATCCTCATTTCAGTGTAGGCAAGTCCTGGACACTCCTGGTAGCTGCCTAATACACACACACACACACACACACACACACACACACACTTCTGTAACCTGAAAACTGGAACTCTGCACCATGGGCAAATGATTTCACCCACTTAAAATTATGCAAATTAATATTAAATTGTGCATATTTGACCTTTTTCCTATTATGCACACTTATCCCTTAGCTCTTTGAAAGGAGAGTCAGAGATAAGTATATTTGTAGATTATGTTTAATTGGCGTTGAAAATGCGACACTCACTTTAGAGATGAAGGTCGTTAAGACAGCAATTATTTATTTATAATTATTTTATACTGATATATAGGTTTTCTTTACAGCATTGGACTTCCCTTTCACTTCCAGGCATATCCGCAACTGGCTGATCGCCGAAGAGTTGATGCTTTTGAATTCTGGTGCTGGAGGAGACTCTTGAGAGTCCCGTGGACTGCAAGAAGATCAGACCTATCCATTCTGAAGGAAATCGGCCCTGAGCGCTCACTGGAAGGACAGATCCTGAAGCTGAGGCTCCAATACTTTGGCCACCTCGTGAGAAGAGAAGACTCCCTGGAAAAGACCCTGATGTTGGGAAAGATGGAGGGCACAAGGAGAAGGGGACGACAGAGGACGAGATGGTTGGACAGTGTTCTCGAAGCTACTAACTTGAGTCAGACCCAACTGTGGGAGGCAGTGGAAGACAGGAGTGCCTGGCGTGCTCTGGTCCATGGGGTCACGAAGAGTTGGACACGACTGAACGACTAAACAACAACAATATAGATTTATGTAACAGATTAAGCAGCTTACATAGAACAGCAAAAATACAGCATTCAATAAATTTTCCAAAAAAGTGGATTAAAAAAAATCCAGCTCCATACCACATATCAAAAGCCTCAGTAGAGGAAGAATATACATGAGCGCATCAGGTACTCCATGTAAACTTATGTAACTTATTAAAATGTGCAGCACACAATGAATATTGTTGAGCTCTTCAAAAGGAACGTCAAATATAATATTTGTAGATTATGTGTTATTGGCATCAGAAGGCATCACTGTCCTCAGAAATGAAGATGGTTAGCAGCACAATTACACACATCTTTAAGCTCAGAAGTAAGACTCATTAAATTCAATGAGGCTTACTCCTGGGTAAGTAGAGGACTGCAGCCTAAGGAATCATTAAATGGCACACTGATTTCAATGGGTCTACTCAGACTAACTTTAGATATCACCCACAGGCATACATAAAAAAACCCAGTAACTTATTTATAATGAAGAAGAGGAATGCCTCTTTACACAAAACACATATTATGTTTGCCAGGCTTGCCATATGTCTGGAATTTCCCATCTATGTCCAGGATTTAACCGCGGAAAATAGCAGGATTCTAAGGTTGACTGCCTGAAAAAAGGTCTACAATTTTGTTCTTCCTAAAAAGTTCTCAACAACTTTTGTGTCCTGAATTTTACTTCTAGAAATATGGCAAGCCTATCTAGATGCTATACCATCAATGTAGTAATGAGAAAGTGGTCTTAGCCTGCTCTACCTCACAAGAACGGTGTGCGTATGCCTTTCTCTTGCATTGCTTTATAGCCAAAAATAGTTTGGCATGTGATCCCTGATTGGCTGGGCTTTGGAAGAGCAATTAGGTTCAAACATCATTGACTAATCAATATATAGAGTATGTGGCTTTTTCAGAATAATAATGCTTTTTAAAGGAATTTGACACTACCTCTTCGAACCGCCGACCTTCTGATAAGCAAGCCCTAGGCTCTGTGGTTTAATCCACAGCACCACCCGCGTCCCCTTGACATAACATTAAGAACAATTTATTTATACACCCTATTTCCCCGGACAAGACACAAGACAGCTTACAGATAACACAGAGAATGTCCCCTCCAAGGCCAGCCTCCTCCTGAGCTGGGAGCCTCAATGGTGCCCATCTGGAGGTTTCACCCAGGGCAAATAAACCTCAGCTGGCTACAGCACCGCAGTAAGAAATACAGTAGAGTTGAAGGTTGATTGCCTGAAACTGTGGGCTGAATGTGAGTGAAGCTGACTGGGTAATCTGGTAAGGCAGCCTAACATGTGTGGAAAGCAAAACCCAGAGCTCCGGTGTTATGTATTCAGTGGTCTGTGTTTGCCTGAATTTGAGTTTGGACTAAGGATTCTGAGCTCCTGTGTTCTGATATGATACATGATGTCCAATCATAGAATATTTCAGGATTTGGGCCTTTGCCATTGGGCCTTGAACTCTGAGTCGTGATTCGCAGCTTGGAAGTTTAGACAGCCAATCACGTTGGGAGTGGGAGTGGCCCAGGCTTTCTGGAATGTAAATAAGCAGTTGTTTTGCCCCTGTTTCCCAGTTATGTAGTTCAATAAAGGTTCTTGCTGTTATTGCTCTGTCTTGCCTTGTAGGAACCCACCTACACCTCACCATTGAGCCTAGCATCCCGTTTCTCACAGTGGCCAGTCAGATGCTTCCAGGAAGCTCCTAGACAGGACATGAAGGGAATAGTCCTCTTTTATCATTGCTCCCCAGTCTGAGCACTGTAAACATGATGGGAAACTTTGACCCACTGGTGGAATTTTGGGGTGGAAGCCCTTAATGGCAAGCATTGAGCCTTGCTGCTCCAGAGCACAACCTCTCACACCAGATACAACCACATTCTTGACAGTACCGGTAACTTTTCTCTCTCTTTACATCTAAGTTAAGAGAAGAGGATAATGGATGGATGGCGATAAGACACAACATTGGGAAACGCATTGGCCTGGTTTATCGTGTTATTACAAAACCTAATAGTAGCATCACCCATTTGGCGTGACTAATAAAGCTAGCCAGCTTCCACTAATTCTACCATTAGCACTGTGAGGCGGCATCAATTTTCACGTTAAACAGTCGGGTCAATTCTCCCTTTCAGGCCACGCAGCAATAGGAATTGAATAGAACACCTGAGCCCTGATTGATAAGGAGATAATATAACAATTATCTCTCTGAATCCACAGAATGAAACACAGCACACTCTCTCCTATATCTCCAGGCACATAGGCTGGGATTGAAAGCATCATCCTGGGCTGAATACATTGCACAACGCTTTGTACTGTGGAACTGATCGATACCAGTATTTAGAAAATCATTGTTCGGGGGGAAGGTAAAACTGCAATCTGGGTTCGAGTCCCCGGCCTACCCTGAGTATTCGGGACAAATGGTAACCTGTAAATCTTAGCTCCCTATAATGAAGATATTGCAGACGTTTGAAAGAGAGAAAATCAGCTGAAGCATTTAGCGTTAGATCATAGACTCACAGTGCTTGAAGTGATCTCAGAGTGCAAGTTGCAATGAGAGCACCCTTGCCAGATCGATGCCCAGCCTCTGTTAAACCACTGACAGGTTTCAGACACCAGTTGAAGACCTGTTTCTCTATCCGGTTTTTATCCCGCATAAACTACAGTAGTCCCAATCATTATCATTACAGGGTCTTACAACCATGCCAGTGTTGTTAACTGCTTACAATGTTCTTTCAAATACAATATAAATTTACTCCTTTACTTTTATTTAAAACTAAGAGATCAGGAGGGAAAATGTAAAAGGGGTGATTTATAAATGCTAAGATGTAAAGATGAAAATTGGGAAACCGGGGAGCGGGAGGGAGGGAAGTCAAGGAGCCTGGATGAGCAATATACAAAGTGAATAGTAAGAATATGTTTAAATGTTAAAAAATTGGAAAAGCAATAAAATATTATTTTATTTTTTTTAAAAACTACAGTAGTCCCTAAGCGGTTTGCAAAGATACAAGAATAAATAAATAAAAATCAGTTGAAACTAGAAAAGCAAAGTTCAGTTAAAATTCCTGCTGGAATAAAAGTCTTCAGGGGATGCTGGAAGTTTAGAAGGAAGGAGGCGTGTGTGACCTCAGCTAGAAGGGAGCTCTATAGAATTGGGCTCACAAAGCTGTTGCAGAGAATGTCCTATGATGTAATAATGGCAGTGTGCGCCATAGGTAGACTACCAAGAGAAAAAAAAAACCATTTGGTTGGTGTCTCCCAGTAGTGGATGGCAGGGGACAACACTTACCTGACCTCCTGGCAAGGAGTCGCTGCTGGAGAATAGAAGCGGCAAGGTTGCGGTCAGGCAGGCGATGTGCAAACGCGGTGGTAGAGCTATTGGTCTGCTCCTGGTCCAGTCGCTCCTCTTCACACATCTCACCTGTGCTGTGAGCAATCCATGAAACCGCCTGATCATGCAGATGATCCATGTTTTTGACTCTGTGTATGTGTGGCAAGCACACGAGTCTGATGCCTGCAAACTCAGGTGTTCTGCGTGGGTCTCAAAGCACATCTCTCCTGCACACACCTTACCTGAAAGTGCATCAAAGCCCATTGCCTTAGAACTGTGGCGACGCGCACGTTCCCATGTCTTCACAGATCGCCTTAGCTGTTATATCTCTTCACGGCAGCTTCACTGTAATGGCAATTTCATTACACACTGCCTCAGGTATCAATGGGAAATGATCATCACCTTCCTCTCCTGGCTCCTCTTTCTTCCTTTCATGAGAGTGCACAGGTCAGAGCACAGGTTCTCCAGCAGTGTAGCTTCAAATGGAGACTGCGAACAGAGCAATTCCCATTGCCTGAAGTCTGGTTCCTGTGTACTAATAAGCTGGAAGTTAGGAGGCAAAGAAAGCAAGATGGAGCACTCATTAATTGGCCGGAAGTGGGGAAACAACCCTAGATTGCAATGCCAGCTCATAGCACCAAAGAGGTCCCATGAGCACCAGGGACTGAGGATGCTGTCACTTACAAACACCTCCAAAAGCCAAGACGCCAATAGCTAGTGATGTTTCAAAGACTGTCTTTATCTCAATTTTCTCAGTTCTTTTTTCCAAATTCCATTGGAAGGTGGTTGTGTTTGGGAGGTAAAGAGGAAGAGCCCTGTTCTCTTACCTCCTCCATTTCCTCTATGTCAGGCATCCCCAAACTCGGCCCTCCAGATATTTTGTGACTACAACTCCCATCATCCCTGACCACTGGCCCTGCTAGCTAGGGATGATGGGAGTTGTAGTCCCAAAACATCTGGAGGGCCATTTGATAAGGAGTGAGGAAAGGATCAGAGGTACTAAGATGCTGAGGTCTGAAAAAAAGGAGTGGTTTAAGTAAAAGGATTTTTGTATTATAGGTTATTATGAAGTTTAGGAGTTTGGAAAACTGTTACAGAGGATAGATAATGAATTCAACAGAGGGGGACTTGAGGAAGTAAACCAAAATGTGAAATTGAGGAATGAAGGAATGCCTGGCCCACAGAATTGGGCCAGGCCCAAGCAATGATACTTAATAATGTTAGTGATGTTAAATGTACAATGTTGATGCCTACCCTGGTGAGAGAAGGGGATGATTGTTGCTTCCCTCAGTGAGAGGGGGGAAGAATGGAAAGTTTAACTGTAATGGTATGTGCTTAAAATTGTTAAAATCAATAAAAAAAATGGGGGGGGGGGGAGAGAGTTATACAAGAGACTCAGGGATGAAGAATCAAAGCCAAGGAACAAAACTGAAGAACAACAAAATGAAATGGAGCTTAGAACTGAATCTGGCCAACATTCCAAACCATTATCTCCCCAAACATCTATAAGCCAAGTCTGACAGGTGGGCAGTCAATCACCTGATGTCACAATGACATCAGACAGTGCTTTTTATACAAGGGGCTTTGCCTGATCTGGCCCCCGGGCCTTAGTTTGCTGCCCCCCTGCTCTTATGATTTGGTCGCTTCCTGGATACTGGAGAGCATCCGGATATGCCTAGCGATGCTTTTGATTACAGCTGCTCAGCACTTCATCCTTTGCTTTCCAGCCTGAGGCATCCAACTCTCCCTCCCTCTCTCTTTCCCCTCTGCCTTTCTCTTACAGACAAATATTTACTAATGTACTGGTGTTCCACAATAAAGCACACTCTGCCTTCCTCCGTCTGATTATACGCGCACTAGGGAGAGAGGCAGGGAAGATAACAAGGGAGCTTGTTTCTCGGGAGGCCTGGGGGACATTTCCTTTGCCTTTGCTTCTGAGTTTGTTGCGGTGACATATTAAAGGGGGGAAAATTCTCGGCACAAAGGAAAATAAACAAGCAATTCCACCTGAGGAATCTCAACGACGCTGATGGCTTTGTCACTTAGATTTTATTTCTACGCCTGTTCAATTCCTGTCCTGTAAAAAAAGTGGGGGAAAGAGTAGCTAAGGGTCAAAGTAGATGCGATGGGGGCAGCTATGTTTGCTCATCCACAGGTCACCTATAAATCATGAAATGGGGAATCTAATTTTTACATGAAATGGAGTGTGCAGGTGAGGGGAATGGAGACCTCTTACAAACACATGCTCCATTGTGGGGAAGAAAAACCATGGCTCAGTGGTTGTAGAGCGTCTTCCTTGCACACAGAGTCCCGGGTTCAATCCCCAGCCTTTCCAGGTACAGTAGAACCTCGACTTACGAATAACTCGACTTACGTATTTTTTGACTTATGAAAGGGAAAAACCGGCTGCTCGCCTACGAATTTTTTGACTTACGGAAGGAAATCCGCTTGGATTTTAGATGCGGTTTACTCGACATACGAAGTTTTAGATGGGGTTTACTCGACTTACGAAGGTTTACATAGGGTTTTCTTACGAATTTTTCGACTTACTTTTCCAATGCATTCCTATGGGAATGCCGTTTTTCGACTTACGAAATTTTCGACTTACGAGTGTGCTTTCGGAACGCATTAAATTCGTAAGTTGAGGTTCCACTGTAGCTCTAACCTGGAAGAGAGTCCCTGCCTGTCAGAGTAGACAATACTGAACCAGATGGATGACTCAGTGCAACAGCTTTGCATGTTCTGTATAACAGGAGCCTGGCCATGAACAGGGCAAGGAAGAAAAGGGCTTTAAGTCATGTAATTCATGGGGGAAAGCATGCTCTCTCTTTCCCCATGTGCGGTCAGTGGACTCGGGGGACCAGGCTAGTCCCCTAAATGTTCCCTTGGCATCTTCCCAAAAGTGTTCCTACCTAGGAACCCTGTCTCCAGTCAAGGTTTGGAAAGACCAGCCCCACCTTTCGCTGCTCTTTTTATCATTCCACAGGAGATATTTCATCCCCTTCGAGCAGTTCTGGGACTGTAACCATTATATTCCGGAAGGTTAATGAGCAACGTTGAGGCTGTTATACATATTCCCCTCCTAGTGGCATTATCTGTGCTGTGCACATTCCCAAGCACATCACTGTTCGGAGCGCAAGTTTTTTGTTTTGTTTTTTTAAATAAAATAAAACTAATGGAATAATAATTGAAAGGTCTATTTTGGTGTGTGGGGAGGAACACGGGTGTGGGGAACATTTATTCCCTTCTCTGCTGCTGGCAAGATGCAATTAAATTTCCGGAATTGGGTTTGCCCATTTGGAAAGGAGGATAAAAAGTTGCCCTAAATTGCAGCCTAAGAAATACTCTCACATTTCTTCAAGGCTGGCAGAACGAGGCGGATGCCTTGGGTGACAGAGGCTGGAGAGGGCAGAGCTATGTGTGCCTAACATTTGCCCCCCCCCAGCTTGCCTGCTTCCCTCAGGCCTGCTAGAGCAGGGGTCGGTCAGCAACCTTTTTCAGCCGTGGGCCGGTCCACCGTCCCTCAGACCTTGTGGGGGGCCGGACTATATTTTGAAAAAAAAAAAATAATGAACGAATTCCTATGCCCCACAAATAACCCAGAGATGCATTTTAAATGAAAGGGCACATTCTACTCATGTAAAAACACCAGGCAGGCCCCACAAATAACCCAGAGATGCATTTTAAATAAAAGGACACATTCTACTCATTTAAAAACACGCTGATTCCCGGACAGTCCGCGGGTCGAATTGAGAGGGTGATTGGGCCATATCCAGCCCACAGGCCTTAGGTTGCCTACCCCTGTGCTAGAGGATTCCACACTGCCATAAATGTTGAAGCGAGATTCAACTGCTCATCAAGTCACCTTCTGTAGGTGGTGCAGTCCTCTGCCAATGCAAGAAACCCACTGTTAGTGGCAGGGAATGTTCTCTCTCTCTCTCTCTTATTAAAAAACTAAAATAAATAAATAAATATGCTTTTCAGGTTTATCCATTTAACTAATTCTACCATCATTTCAACATTTCAAAGCTTAGCTTCCTTCCCCCTCTTTCTGCGGTTCCTCAAATTTATTTTTAATATATTCTGCATATCCAAATTAACTTAATTTGCTCATTTATTCATCTACTTTAAACTTATAAAACTGCAGGTTATTACCACAGTCCTGCCAATGTTCTTACCTGTTTACAATTTATCTGTAAATATTCAATAAACCATTTCCATTCTTTTATTTAAAAGTTCGTTATCTTGATTTCTCATTCTTCCGGTAAGTTTCGCCATTTCTGCATATTCCCTAAGTTTTTGTATCCATTCTTCCTTTACTGGGACTTCTGCTTCTTTTCATTTTTGGGCAAGTAGAATTCTTGCCGCTGTAGTAGCATACATAAATAAATTTCTATACAGTTTCGGTAGTTCTGTCCCTATAATTCCCAAAAGAAAAGCTTCTGTTTTTTTGTTTTTGTTTTTTTTACAAAAGTAATTTTAAACATCCTTTTCAATTCATTATATATCATTTCCCAGTAAGCTTTAACCTTACTACAAGACCACCACATATGATGAAAAGAACCTTCTTTCTCTTTACATTTCCAAGGCAGGGGATGTTCTCCAGCCTGAGGGCCACATTCCCTTATTGGTGACTTTCCAAAGTGGAATTATCTTTCTACAGACAAATCTGGTGCACAGTCCTGTCATATCACCTCTTCCCAAGGCTCAATATACCTAACCCTTTCCTCATAGGACTTCTCCCCCATGAATGAAAGCTTGCAGGCTTGCATTAGTCCCAACGCGTTAGGTGAGATGCAAAAGATAAGGATGCATGAGGCATTTGCAAATCCCAATACGAATTGATCTGAAGTGAGAGCTGCACCACATAGCAACTGTGCAAAATGGGCTGTTAAATGGGGATGTTAACAGTAGACTAAACTGGAGGTTTAAAAAGCAGAGACATCACCTTGCCGACAAAGGTCCGTATAGTTAAAGCTATGGTTTTCCCAGTAGTGATGTATGGAAATGAGAGCTGGACCATAAAGAAGGCTGATCGCCGAAGAATTGATGCTTTTGAATTCTGGTGCTGGAGGAGACTCTTGAGAGCCCCATGGACTGCAAGAAGATCAAACCTATCCATTCTGAAGGAAATCAGCCCTGAGTGTTCACTGGAAGGACAGATCCTGAAGCTGAGGCTCCAATACTTTGGCCACCTCATGAGAAGAGAAGACACCCTGGAAAAGACCCTGATGTTGGGAAAGATGGAGGGCACAAACTGTGGGAGGAAGACAGGAGTGCCTGGCGTTCTCTGGTCCATGGGGTCACGAAGAGTCAGACATGACTAAACAACTAAACAACAACAGAGCTGAGCTATAGCAGAACATTCTGGAGTGATTAGGAGACAGCTGGCAAAGAGCTGGTCTCCTTTCCTAGGCATGTTATTGACCTAAGTGCCCGGTTCGTGCTGCCAACTGCTGTTCTTGTTAATCTCACCATTTAAGTCCGTGTCTAATGGGTTGCATGTGCAAGGATCATTTGATATCAAAACAGTGGAGAGAAGCTCTTAATCTGTCAGTCGCTCGGATGCCTGCAAAGCACCACCTGTGAAATTATGCAGCTTAATGCAACGAGAAGCAATTGACACAAACAGACATCCCAAAGATATTGATTACCCCACACATTTACACCGTCAAGCTGGCATTCGGCAGATCTGAGAATCTTGGCATCTTAGAAAGATACCTGTAGCCCTTTAAGCTACCACTCCAGCTTCTGCATTTTGGCTTGATCCTCTGTATTTCGCTCCCCCGCCCCCTGGCAGAAGCAATATGTCTTTTAGACCTGCAGGACAATGGGACACCCCAAAGGGGGAGATTTCCCCATCACTGCCTCTCCATAGAAGAAGAAACTTGCAGTTATCTTACACTTGCATAACCTTGCCTATTTAAGAACATAAAGAAGGCTGATCGCCGAAGAATTGATGCTTTCGAATTATGGTGCTGGAGGAGACTCTTGAGAGTCCCATGGACTGCAAAAAGATCAAACCTATCCATTCTGAAGGAAATCAGCCCCGAGTGCTCACTGGAAGGACAGATCCTGAAGCTGAGGCTCCAATACTTCGGCCACCTCATGAGAAGAGAAGACTCCCTGGAAAAGACTCCCTGGAAAAGATTGAGGGCACAAGGAGGAGGGGACGATAGAGGACGAGATGGTTGGACAGTGTTCTCGAAGCTACTAACATGAGTCTGACCAAACTGCGGGAGGCAATGGAAGACAGGAGTGCCTGGCGTGCTCTGGTCCATGGGGTCACGAAGAGTCGGACACGACTAAACAACTAAACAACAATGCTGTGCTCTCGGTGCATTTTCCATAGCTCTAAGAAAAGTGGTTGGCAGAAGGTACATTGGCATTTACTGGCATATCCATGGTCCATGGGGTCACGAAGAGTCGGACACGACTAAACAACAACAAAAGAAACAACAAACAACAACAACAACAATTTATTATTTATACCCCACCCTCACCCCGCAATCATTTAAAAGTTCTCCTGAATATCATGCCCTTAAAATTGCTGACAAAATGGCAGCTGGGCGTGGGATTTTGACTTCATCCTCCCTGAACACCAGTAGATCTCCATCATCACAGCCTGGAGAAGAGAAGGTTAAGGGGTGATATGATAGCCATGTTCAAATATATAAAAGGATGTCATATAGAGGAAGGAGAAAGGTTGTTTTCTGCTGCTCCAGAGAAGCGGACACAGAGCAATGGATTCAAACTACAAGAAAGAAGATTCCACCTAAACATTAGGAAGAACTTCCTGACAATAAGAGCTGTTCGACAGTGGAATTTGCTGTCAAGGAGTGTGGTGGAGTCTCCTTCTTTGGAGGTCTTTAAGCAGAGGCTTGACAGCCACCTGTCAGGAATGCTTTGATGGTGTTTCCTGCTTGGCAGGGGGTTGGACTGGATGGCCCTTGTGGTCTCTTCCAACTCTATGATTCTATGATAACTTCAAAACAGTTCCACTGTGAAATCTGGGAGAAGCCTTTTGATATTATGATAACTGTTCTAATTGAAAAGGAAAAGGGAGATTTTGAGGAGCTCTGTGGGCTGGAACAGTTATGAGACATCTTAAAGCCAATGTGTTAGTTAATCTTCGGGATAATCAACCTACCCATTTTTCTTTAATTGCCTTGGTCAGCTGAGCACAAAAGTCCTCGTATGGTAAATGGGCCAGGGACGTTCCCCCTCCCCTCCCCAGCACGAGCGAAAGAGTTTTCTTTCCAACAAAAATGCATAAGCTTTATAAACAATTTTTGGAGGTTTTCTGGAGGTTGGAAGAGATTGATTTTGTTTAAAATTGCATATGTATTAAAGGAAGCAAGATGGCTATGACATAAATTACTTTGATGTATTAAATGGGAAGGCAAATACAATTTTCTCTCTTCATTTTCAGCTCTTGTGCTCAGCAGAGAGGCTGTGATTTATCTTTCCCCCTCTTAATTCTGACATGGAATCTATGAATGCTTCTAACTATATGGTTGGCTTGGAACAGAATGTATGTTGACACAATAATAACTGCATTTGAACATTCAACTTACCCTGAAACAGGCCTGTGTTGGGGTTTGTGTGTGTATATTTATTTACTTAAGACCAAACTAGATGGATGCTGGGCAAGCATGTAATGTCTCCTGGCAGTTTATGTGTTTACTTTTATGCAGCTGGGATGTGTGCAGAGAAGAGTGAATCTGTCCATTTTGATTTCTCTCAGTTTCTCACTTTTTTTCAATCTCAAATCCATTTCTCCACATTTTCACATAAGTTTGCAAATTGCTTTTTTAAAGGTCCTCGTGAAAATTAACCAGCATTTGGGAGTGAATTCCTCCTAAAATACATTGCCTATTTGACGTAACTCGCAACTTATGTGCATTTAACGTGTGCACAATCAGCTTTACGCATGTGGCATTTTTTTTTAAATCACAGAATCACAGAATCACAGAATCATAGAGTTGGAAGAGACCACAAGGGCCATCCAGTCCAACCCCCTGCCAAGCAGGAAACACCATCAAAGCATTCCTGACAGGTGGCTGTCAAGCCTCTGCTTAAAGACCTCCAAAGAAGGAGACTCCACCACACTCCTTGGCAGCAAATTCCACTGTCGAACAGCTCTTACTGTCAGGAAGTTCTTCCTAATGTTTAGGTGGAATCTTCTTTCTTGTAGTTTGAATCCATTGTTCCGTGTCCGCTTCTCTGGAGCAGCAGAAAACAACCTTTCTCCCTCCTCTATATGACATCCTTTTATATATTTGAACATGGCTATCATATCACCCCTTAACCTTCTCTTCTCCAGGCTAAACATACCCAGCTCCCTAAGCCATTCCTCATAAGGCATCGTTTCCAGGCCTTTGACCATTTTGGTTGCCCTCCTCTGGACACGTTCCAGCTTGTCAATATCCTTCTTGAACTGTGGTGCCCAGAACTGGACACAGTATTCCAGGTGGGGTCTGACCAGAGCGGAATACAGTGGTACTATTACTTCCCTTGATCTAGATGCTATACTCCTATTGATGCAGCCCAGAATTGCATTGGCTTTTTTAGCTGCTGCATCACACTGTTGACTCATGTCAAGTTTGTGGTCTACCAAGACTCCTAGATCCTTTTCACTTGTACTGCTCTCAAGCCAGGTATCACCCATCCTGTATTTGTGCCTTTCATTTTTTTTGCCCAAGTGTAGTACTTTACATTTCTCCCTGTTAAAAAGGGGGATGAAAAAGGGGTGGGCATCCGAGAAGAAATTTTTTGGGCAATCCCACCTACCATTGAACCCAATGTGTTTTTTCTATACATGATTTGGGCTTTAGGCGCTATTCCCAGAATGTAGCCCTATTGTTAGTTGAGAGTTGCATGTATACACTTCTGTAAGGCAATTTCCCCAAATACAATGGCTTTTTGTTGGCATTTCCCTGCATATTTCTTGGATGAATATACGCACTGCAAAATTAGAGAAGGGTGAATTTCAAAGGATGATGCTGTCCAGCCAACTGAAGATGCAAACTGAATCAAATTTGAAATGCAAACTGAATCAAATTTCTTTCCCACCTCCATGTGCACTCATAAGTAACTTCCTCTGGGTTCAATGCGACTTACTGCCAGGTGAACAAGTAGGCTTGGGCCTACTTGGGTTGCAATTGTGTGTGCATTTCTTTGAAATTAAGTCTTATTGAACTTATTAGAGAGCCAGTGTGGTGTAGTGGTTAAGAGCGGTAGACTCGTAATCTGGGGAACCGGGTTCGCGTCTCCGCTCCTCCACGTGCAGCTGCATGGCAGGGAATGAGCTGCACTAGAACCCCTCCCTTCCTCCCCCCTTTTTTTTACTAGCAGGGAGTTGTTCTTTTATGGGTGGAACAAATTCCAAATGGCTGTCCCTATGCGTAATCCAAAAATGGTACATTTCATTCTTACCATCTCATTCCCAGAGCCAGTGTGGTGTAGTGGTTAAGAATGGTGGACTTGTAATCTGGTGAACCGTGTTCGCGTCCCCGCTCCTCCACATGCAGCTGCTGGGTGACCTTGGGCTAGTCACACTTCTTTGAAGTCTCTCAGCCCCGCTCACCTCACAGAGTGTTTGTTGTGGGGGAAGAAGGGAAAGGAGAATGTTAGCCGCTTTGAGACTCCTTCGGGTAGTGATAAAGTGGGATATCAAATCCAAACTTTTCAAACTCTTCTTATTATTATTTAACATCAGGAAGAACTGTCTGACAGCAAGTTCACAAGGGGAACAGGGGTGGGAATGGGGAGCACAGAGCTTGGCTCCACACTTGGCCTCCTCCTCACCGTGTGACACTGGGCGGGGAGGAGGAGGCAGAGGTGGAGTGGCGCCACAGGATTTTGGGGGAGCCCAGCCCCCTCCTTGAAAAAAGTGGGGGGAGGCTGAAGACCCCTCAGTCCCCACCATTTGGTATGCCTGACTGTTCAACAGTGGAACGGACTCCCTTGGGAGGTTGTGGACTCTCCTTCCTTGGAGGTTTTTAAGCAGAGGTTGGATGGCCATCTGTCCTGGATTCTTTAGCTGAGATTCCTGCATTGCAGGGGGTTGGACTAGATGACCCTCGGGGTCACTTCCAACTCTACGATTCTATGAACTCACCGGGTGTTACGTCTGTGTAAACATGCCCATTTATTTATCTGCCACCCTCACCGGGTCTCACACTGTGCCCTAGCAGTTTGATTCAGTTTGCATTTCAAATTTGATTCAGTTTGCATCTTCAGTTGGCTGGACAGCATCATTTGAAATTCACCCTTCTCCAATTTTGCAGTGCGTATATTCATCCAAGAAATATGCAGGGAAATGCCAACAAAAAGCCATTGCATTTGGGGAAAACTGGAGAGCCAGTGTGGTGTAGTGGTTAAGAGCGGTAGACTTGTAATCTGGGGAGCCGGGTTCGCGTCTCCGCTCCTCCACATGCAGCTGCTGGGTGACCTTGGGCTAGTCACACTTCTCTGAAGTCTCTCAGCCCCATTCACCTCACAGAGTGTTTGTTGTGGGGGAGGAAGGGAAAGGAGAATGTTAGCCGCTTTGAGACTCCTTCGGTTTGTGATAAAGCGGGATATCAAATCCAAACTCCTCTTCTTCAAGCAAGGCTTCTGCAGCCTAACAGCATAGGGCGAGGCTGTTCACTAGAACTATTTCGTATTAAGCTCAAGGAACCTACAAAGAAGTAAGCACTCACAGGCTGAGACTGACGAGGATTGTGGCCTCCATCAAATCAGTGAGACTCATTGAGATTTTTTTGAATTTCTTTTCTATTTCCAGCACATTTTAATTTATTACGACACCGCATAATTAACCGGGAGATGCAGGCCTAATCTCCCCTCCCGACGCATAACTTCAAGCCCCCCGCCCACCCGCCCCCTTCTGCTATATCTTTAATAATGTACTGCTAGAAGCAATACTGTCTGCATGCCAGATAGACAAGAGCTTAAATGCCTTTTCCTACCAGGGGTTACTTCAGCTACCTAATCGCACAGCACCACCTTCTCTCCCTTCCGTTAGCATCCCCCCAGAGACAGTCCTTGTGTCATTTAATTATGATATTGTGTATGTTTGTTTCCCTGCTTCGTGTCTCATTACCAACCCTGTATTGCTACAGGGGACATTTCTGAAAACTAGGGAAAGACAGGGAAAAGGAAAAATATATAACTGTTGTTACTCAAGAAATGCAAACTAGAGGCTTAGAACTCCATCACAACTCTCTATCTCTCAGTGTTGCAGAGTTCAACGAAGGGCCTGCAGATCAGAGCTCTTGATTTTTACGGAGAATGTTCCAGCTTCGACATTTCCAATTAAAAAACAGAGATGGTAGCAGAATTCATTCTACCAGGGTTTGGAGGCAAGTTTTGAGGGTTCACAACGCTCTCTTGAAAGAGGAACCTGGGGCACTCAGGACAGACAAAATAAAGAGCATATACCCACGGTGTATAGTTAAATTATGGATTTCACTAGCTCAATATGTAGTGATGGCTTTAAAAGAGGGTTAGATAAATTCATGGAGGAGAAGGCCATCGAAATCAACTGGCCATGGTCACTATGTTCTGCATCTAGTATCCAGAGACAGTACCCCTCTGAATACTAGTTGCTGAGACGCACAAGTGCTGTTGCCGCCATCTTCTGCTTGTGGAATTCCCACAGGCACCACGTTGGCAATGGTGAAAAAAGATTATGCTGGACTAGATGGACCTTCTGCATGATCCAGTAGACCACCACCATCACCACCATCACCATCATCATCATCATCACCACCACCACCACCACCACCTCCTCCTCCTCCTCCTCCACCTCCTCCTCCTCCTCCTCCTCCTCCTCCTCTAGTGTTTCAAAATTTACAATTATCAAACAACCAACATAGAAAGAGAATTCCGAAGAATCTCATAAACTTTCCTCCTCCCCTTTGTGGGTCCTTATATTAACCTTTTCTTCCTGCAACCTGTCTACTAATACAATTCTATTAACTCTCCATTATACCCCAAATCTAACATTAAACTACAAGTGTTGTTCCAACGCTACTAAAAAAGTTAATTGTTTACAATGGTTTCTAAGGTAAATTATATATTTCCCCCATTCCTTATTAAAATTTTGCTCTTCCTGATTTCTGATTCTTCCAGTCATAGTCCATCAACTTAAATCTGCCATTCTTCTCTGGTAGGGACTCTGTCTTCTTTTCATCTCTGGGCCAGTAACATCTGAGCAGCAGTGGACGCATACACAAGTGGTCTTTTCTGATCCATTGGAATTTCAGCACCTAGAATTCCTAAAAGAAAAGCTTTGGGTTTCTTAGGAAAAACAAATATTTTGAACATTTTTTAAAAGTTCATTATATACCATCTCCCAGAATTCTTTTACTATTTTACATGTCCACCACATATGATAAAATGTGCCTTCTTTTTCCTTACATTTCCAGCATATATTTGACCTTGTTTTGTACATTTTAGCTAGTTTACTAGGGGTTAAATATCAATGATACATCATTTTCATATAATTTTCTTTCAACATATAACATGTTGTAAACTTCAAGTCCTAGTCCCATAGTTTCTCCCATGCTGTAAATTGTATATTATAGCTAAAATTCCCTACCCCGTGTATCATAACTGATTTAACCTGTTCATCTTTTGTATGCCATTCTAATATTAGTTTATACATTTCTAATATTAGTTTATACATTTTAGAAAGCAATTTAGTCTTATTTTCTAACAGCTGAGTAGAGCTCTTCTTGGTTTGTATCCAACTAAGTTCTAATTAGAGTAGGCCCGGTGAGATTAATTGACCTACGTTAGCTGTGTCCATTTATTTCGAAGACTCTGAGTAAAACCAACCTATGTGCTCTGCTGACTACATATTCAATGAGCATGAAAAAGCACACTATGCATGGCAGGGAATAAGCTGCACTAGAACCTCTCCCTTCCTCCCCCTTTTTTTTTACTAGCAGGGAATTGTTCTTATATGGGGGAACAAATTCCAAATGGCTGTCCCTATGTGTAATCTAAAAATGGTACCTTTCACTCTTACCATCTCATTCCCAGAGCCAGTGTGGTGTAGTGGTTAAGAGCAGTGGACTCGTAATCTGGTGAACCGGGTTCGCGTCTCCGCTCCTCCACATGCAGCTGCTGGCTGACCTTGGGCTAGTCACAGTTCTTTGAAGTCTCTCAGCCCCACTCACCTCACAGAGTGTTTGTTGTGGGGGAGGAAGGGAAAGGAAAAGGAGAATGTTAGCCGCTTTGAGACTCCTTTGAGTAGTGATAAAGCGGGATATCAAAACCAAACTCTTCTTCTTCTTCCCCTGGAAGTGGAGAGAAGGCCTCTGTATACACAAAGGTGGAGGCCATCATAGAATCCCCCAGCAACAGAGTGATGTGTAATGCGCACACTTAGCCCCCCCCATTTGACTTCAAAGGGGTGCAACTGATTTTCAGGGCACGCACAAGGCTGCTCAACCACCCCTGTTTCACGCTAGCTTGTATTTCTGTCCCTCGGTACAACAGATTAAAGCTGCATACTCTTATTTGGGAGAAAATCCCATTGATCTCGGAAAACATGTGAGAAAGCAGGATTAGGTTGTAAGTGTAACAGATTCAGCTGAAGTGCCTTTGGGCCTCACACAGTTATCATTTCATCTGTGTTCCTTTTATGTTATTTTTATGGGATCCAAATAGGGGTACTTCATTTATTCAGGAGGTGTGGGTGGAGGCAAGTGTGTTTTTGAGAGAGCGCTATGCGCCAAAGACTTTTAACCCAGTTGAAACCTCAATATGTGCCAATATCTTAACCGGGTTCAATGAAGTGCTGTTGATGGTTGCCACAATTTATGCATTTATCCAACGTTATGTTATTTTTTTTTACCTTTTAAGAAGTGCTATTGAACGCTTGAGTGCTTTTCAATTTTGCAATTCAGGCTGCGGATTACATTTCTAATCACTAGCTTAATTTCGACGGGCAGTAGCGTGTGCTTCATCCCCCCAGAGAGAATATGCCTCTTGGCCCTGCCTATCAGAACAATGACATTTTGGACACCCTTTCAGGTTTCAATAAATATCAGATACAGGTCAGTGCCTTCCGGTTGCCAAAGGGCGGCTGACCTTAGACATCAAAGGGCAGGAGCTGATGGCTCACTTCTCTCCGGAGTACAGAGAACACAAGATCCCTTAATGTTGCCCAGCCTCGAGACCATTGCTGCTGCCTCTGCTGACTGCAAAGCACCAGTGGAGGAGGGAAATGCAGGCTTGTAGGTTCACGGGCGGTCGGATGTCCCGGCTCAGGATGTCGAGACCAGGGGCAAGACGGTGAGGTGGGAGCAGGAATGCTAGCCCGGAAGCCAGGAGTCCGGAAGCCAAGGGTCTGAGGGTCAGAGAGCAACGAGTCAAGAAGCCAAGGGTCCGAGGATCAGGAACCAGGAGTCAAGGAGCCAAGGGTCCGAGGGTCAGGAACCAGGAGTCAAGGAGCCGAGGGTCCAAGGGGCAGGAACCAGGAGTCAAGGAGCCGAGGGTCCGAGGGGCAGGAACCAGGAGTCAAGGAGCCAAACGCAGCAAAGCAGGATGTGTGTTGCTGTGGCAAAGAGCCAAAGGGAAATGCTGACCTTTATATCCCTTCCCGGCTCTTGCCACCAGGTGCTATGCGTTACCAATTGGCCTCACCTGTGCGGCCACGCCTTGCCTCTTCAGAACAAACTTAGGAAAGCCCCAGTCCTGCAAAGCTGTGTCCACAGCTGTGTCCACAGCTGACATCACAAAAAGGCAGTGAATGGGTTATTGCTTTTGTTTGTTACTATGTTGTGCATTTTTGTGTTTTTATATTGTAAACTGCCCCTTGATCCTCGGATGAAAGGCAGTACAGAAATTCAACAAACCCTGAAGCTGACTAAGACTGGCACGTTGATTCCACTCACAGCTCTTTCTTCACCCTCTGTCCTCTCCTCCTCCAGCTTCAGAGACAGCCAAGATGAGTTGCAGGTTTAATGGTACATATTATGTTTGAGCTGGTAAAGGTAAAGGATCCCTGGACAGTTAAGTCCAGTCAAAGGCAACTGTGGGTTTGCGGTGCTCATCTCGCTTTTCAGGCCAAGGGAGCTGGTGCTAGCTTTCCGGGTAATGTGGCCAGCATGACTAAACCACTTCTGGCACAATGGAACACTGTGATGGAAACCAGAATGCACGGAAATGCCATTTACCTTCCCGCCGCAGCGGTACCTACTTATCTACTTGCACTGGTGTGCTTTCAAAGTGCTAGGTTGACAGGAGCTGGGACAGAGCAATGGGAGCGCACCACCGTTGAGCGGATTTGAACCGCCGACCTTCCGATCAGCAAGCCCAAGAGGCTCAGTGGTTTAGACCACAGCGCCCCCCATGTCCCTTATTTTCATAGGGCACCCAAGTCAACTAGTCTACAGCAACAAAAGCAGTATCTAGGGCTGGTCCAAGGTTAGAGCACATAACAGATAGCAAGTTGGACACAGAGCTGGTACAAAAACATAGTTATTGGCTCAGACATACTGTTGAATAGTGGGAAAGATGGACGAAGACACAGCTCTTAAAACAACCAGCTCTTTATTTTAGCTCTGAGTCCTGGACTGGAAACAGCAGCTCAGTTGCCTGGCTTATATAGAACTCAATAACTTGCAACAGTAACAACTCCTCTGGCTACCCAATCAGTGAACGTCACTTTCGATCCTTCATTTGCATGTAGGGACCTGAGTGAGAACTGCAGCCACTGTGGGCAGAGTGAGAACTGCAGCCTCGGTGGCCAGAATGCATACTGCAGCTAAACTCAATACATAACACCCCTTCCCACCAGGATGAGATGTTAGGCCCCAAATTCATAAAGGTTACAACTAGGCCCCGTAAGCATATGGTTTCACAAGTTTCAACAGCATGCATTTTTAACTATGTACAAGTACAATATACTGGTTCATTTGGCAACATAATCCTTAAGATAGGCTGGATGACTACGAGTCCGAGTAGACCGACGAGGTACTACTGGAGAGGCATCTGGGGTACCTGAGCCTGGGCAACTGTTCGCCACAGGTGATGCAGTTGGATGGGTTGAGTCTGAGGCTTCCGTGTCGGCTGCTGCAGCGGCGGCATCAGACTGCGGTTGTACCGGAGGCTCCAGTGAGGGTGCCGGGGGAGATTGTCTATGCACTGGATGTTCTTCCTCAGTAGTACTTGGTGGCTGGCCAGCCTCTGCCGGGGCCGGCGGAGGCACTGTTCCAGTGTCCAAATTCCCAGACCGGCGGCGCAGCTGGTCAATGTTCCGGCGCCATAACCGGCCGCAGTCCAAAGCTACCTGATACGATTTCGGCCCTGTAACCCCAACCACCACAGCCGGCATCCAGGGAATCTCTCCAGCATAGTTCTTTGCAAACACCTTGTCCCCTGGAACAAAAGACCGTGGCGGGTTACCACAGCCTGGGGGATCTTCCACAGCAAAGTCTGGGTGCAGCCGGTCAAGAGGAGATCGCAGGCGGCGGCCCATCAAAAGTTCGGCCGGACTCCGCCCTGTTGCTGTACACGGGGTGATGTGTTGGACAAACAGGTACTCGGCTACCCGTTCATGCCAGTTCCCATGGTCCATACGTGCCAGTGCCTCCTTAGCCGAGCGAACCATTCTCTCCGCCTGTCCATTGCTGGATGGATGGAAAGGTGCCGTCAGAGCATGGCGGATGCCCCGGCCAAGGAGATAGCGCTCGAATGTGCCCGACGAGAATTGGGCCCCGTTGTCTGATACCAGCACGTCTGGCAATCCATGGGTGGCGAATAGCCTCTGCAGCACACGTATAATGGCTTCTGAGGTGGTTGAGGACATCAGAACCACTTCCAGCCATTTGGAGTACGCGTCCACTATCACCATGAAGATGTGGCCATGGAATGGCCCTGCTAGATCAATGTGCACCCTCGACCAGGGTGCCTTGGGGGTCTCCCAGGAGTTTCCACGGTGCACCGGTGGATCTGGCCTCGATTGTTGACAGGCCTGGCATGATTCAACCCAGGATTCGATGGCTTTGTCCATGCCCGGCCACCAGACAAAACTGCGTGCCAACGCCTTCATGCGCACAATTCCTGGGTGGCCAATGTGGAGTGCCTGAAGGACGCGTTGACGAAGCTTGGGCGGAATGATGACTCGGTCTCCCCACAGGAGACAGCCGCGGTGAGCCGAGAGCTCGTGCTGCCGTTGGGTGAAAGGCTGAAACTCTGGATCAGTTGGCCCTTTTGGCCATCCCCTCCACACCCAGTTGAGAACGCGGGCAATGTGCGATCCTTGGAGGAATGGAGGGCAATATCAGATGCCGACAGCGGAGATTCAGGTAGTTCCTCAATTAGGAGTACCTCTGACGAGGGTGCTGGATCTTCAACCAGTGTCGGCAATGGGCAGCGGCTAAGGGCGTCGGCATGCCCTAAAGCCTTGCCAGGTCGGTGCTGGAGCCGGTAGTTGTAAGCCGCAAGAAAGACTGTCCAGCGCATCATGCGCGGCGACAACACCTGCGGAGTTGGGCGGTCACCAGCCAGGATGCCCAGAAGAGGCTTGTGATCCGTGACAAGGTCGAAGTCTCTGCCATAAAGGTATTCGTGGAAGCGTTTGATGCCTGCCACAAGCGCCAGCGCCTCCTTGTCAAGCTGGCTATAGTTCCTCTCCGCTGGCGACAGGGTTCTTGAGAAGTAAGCAATAGGGGCCTCCTGGCCATCAGGGAAGCTATGGCTGAGAACAGCCCCAACACCGAATGGCGATGCGTCGCATGCCAGGACGAGAGGACGCTCCTCATTGTACTGGACGAGGACGGAGTCCGATGTTAATAAGGTCTTCACAGCAGCAAATGCAGCGGCCTCCTGGTGGCCCCACCTCCACGATGCCTCTTTGTCTAGAAGCCGATGGAGAGGCTCAGCGACGGTTGCCTTATGCGGCAGGAACATGTTGTAAAAGTTCAATATGCCTAGGAAAGCCTGAAGGTCTGTCTTGTTCCTTGGTTTGGGAGCCTGCTGGATGGCCTTGACCTTCGCTGTCGTGGGATGGATGCCGGAGCCATCAACCAGGTACCCCAGGAACTCGACCTGTGGAACAGCGATTTGGCATTTTTCTCTTTTTACCTTGAGGCCTGCTTCCTGGAACCTGGTCAGGACAGCTCTAAGACGATCAAAAAGCTGTTGCATTGTCTCCGCCGAGATGAGCACGTCATCAAAATAGGGGACGACACCAGGCAGACCCTGTAGGAGCCGCTCCATCAAGCTCTGGAAAATCCCTGGCGCTATGCTGACCCCGAACTGCAACCGTCGACAACGGAAAGCCCCACGGTGTGTGACAATCGTTTGTGCCTCAGCCGTGGCGTCGTCTACCGGCAGCTGCTGGTATGCCTGAGCAAGGTCGAGTTTTGCAAAGACCTTTCCCTCTCCCAGCGAGTGCAGCAAGTGGTGAACGACAGGGACAGGGTACGCATGCTGTTGAAGTGCCTTGTTTATCGTGCATTTATAGTCCGCACAGATACGTACTGACCCGTCAGGCTTGATGGGCGTTACGATGGGAGTTTCCCACTTAGCCTGGTCTACGGGCTCCAGGACCCCTTGAGCGATCAGCTTGTCCAATTGTTCATCGACTTTAGGCTTGAGAGCAAATGGTACACGTCGTGGCTTGATCCGGATGGGCGCAACTTGTGGGTCAAGGTTAAACGATATGGGTGACCCCACATACTGTCCCAAGGTCCCGTCGAACACGTCTGAAAACTCAGTGAGGAGAGCGTCTACTTCTGGCTGTGACACGCTATGGATGCCAGTGACTTCCAAACCCAAGGACGCAAACCAGTCCAGTCCAAGCAGGCTGGGACGATTTCCATCGACCACCACTAGTTTCAGAGGTCCCGAAAAATCCTTGTAGGCCACCCTGAACATGCCCACACCTACAACTGGAATGCTATTTCCCTGATAGTCTCTCAGGTGCAGGTGGTGGGAGTCAAGGCGTCTCTTGGATATCTTGGGAACCAGTCTCTTGATGGTACTCCAAGAGACGATGGACATGGCAGAGCCCGTGTCAACTTCCATGTCACAAGGTTTGCCCTCAACAGTCACAGTGATGTGGATTTTCCGGTGCATAGAGTCATCAGCTCGACCAATTGTCTGCTCAGCTGAGCAGTGGCAGTGGGTGACGGCGTGGCAATTCTCTGTGACCGACCTTGATGCCTTCTTTTTTCCAGGTGATGGGGGCGTGTTTGCCGGTGTAGATGAGCGGCAGACCCTTGCAAGGTGTCCCTTACGGAAACAATGCCGACAAATGACGTCCCTGAAACGGCATTTGGATCGAGGGTGGTTACCGCCACAACCCGCACAGTCCGATTGGTCCATTGTTCGCTGTTTGAACTTCATATGCTCCTGCTTAACACGGTGGACGTCATCATCTTCAGCCGAGGAGCTCTCTGATTCGCTGATTTCCCCATGGTGGACTGGGGTTGGCTTCCTTGGAAACGCCGGACTGTTGGCCTTGCGAATCTTAACTGTTGAGTGCTTTGCCAGCTCCGCGGCCTGGGCGTCTTCGATGGCCTGCTTGAGGGTGAGGTTGGGCTTGGCAAGGAGTTGGCGCTGCAGCTTTTCGTCCCACACACCACACACGATTCTATCAAGCAGGGCGTCTTCCAGGTCTCTGAACTCACAGTGGTAAGCCGCCTTCCTGAGAGCAGACAGGTATTCGCTGATCGTCTCCCCCTCGGCTTGATTCCGGTGATGGAATGCTTGGCGGGCAACAATCCTTGATACCTTGGGCGCATAGTGACCCTTGAGTCTCTCCTTCAGCGTGTCCCAAGGCGTGGTCTGCACAGCGAGTGGTGCAATAAGTGCCCGAGCTGTTTCAAAAACTTCTGAACCGCAGACGGTGAGGAAAAGGGCTCTCTTCCGATCATCTGTTAGGTTGGTGAAAGCGTTTGCCTCGATGTAGCATTCAAAACGGGCCATATACGAGTGCCAGGACTCAGTTGCTGGAGAATACGGAGGTAGAGGCAGTAGCGAAGCCATGGTTCCCTGATGCCGACTGGATGGCAAAGGAATGGAGGCTAGCCTCAGCAGTGATTCAGCTCTTAAGTGTTCAGCTCAGTGATTCAGCTTTGGCTGTGGCTTGCTGCATCCAATCCCATCCTCGTCGCCAGTGTTGAATAGTGGGAAAGATGGACGAAGACACAGCTCTTAAAACAACCAGCTCTTTATTTTAGCTCTGAGTCCTGGACTGGAAACAGCAGCTCAGTTGCCTGGCTTATATAGAACTCAATAACTTGCAACAGTAACAACTCCTCTGGCTACCCAATCAGTGAACGTCACTTTCGATCCTTCATTTGCATGTAGGGACCTGAGTGAGAACTGCAGCCACTGTGGGCAGAGTGAGAACTGCAGCCTCGGTGGCCAGAATGCATACTGCAGCTAAACTCAATACATAACACATACATTTTGAGAGAACATGCATTTAAGCAGTGTATTTTGAGAGGAAAACATTTCCTAACACTATAAACGCAGTTTTTTTTGCTTATGGGAAAAAGTTATCCTGAGATGCTTTCATGGGGAATAGATGTCATATTTCCACTTCCCCACCTCCATGTCTCTGTCGCATCACCACCTGTGGTCTATATTGAGCTGAATATTTTGCGAGTCAATTCTACCCGGCGATGCAGACTGATTAATGAGCTGTTGCAAAAGAGTCTGGATTTTTTTGTCCTGTTGTTTCAACGTGTCTTAACTGATGTCTTTCCAGTGGAAACTTCAATAATTATAATCTTTATGTGTATTGAAATGCAGATTTCTATGCTGGTTTAGATCAATGAGGGAAGAGGACAGAACCAAGACATGCAGAAGGGGAGCTCCATTTGCAGAACGGCCATAGCTCAGTAGCACAGCTGCTGCTTTGTTTGTAGGATGTCCCAGGTTCAAACCCTGCCATCTACTACATGCAGGGCTGGAAGAAAGCCCTGTCTCAAACCCTGGTCAGCTGCTGTCAGTCAGTGTAGGCAATACAACTTCAGATGGACATGTCTCAGCATAACACAGTTTCCTGTGCTCCTATCTCATCCTTAGTAGAGATAATTACTGTGTCCGCCCAAATCCTCACTGGATTTGTAATTTTTCATTGGAATGAAATGAGCCATAACCTGAATTTAGGGATGGTTAAATTTGTCAGTTTTTCTGACTGCTTCCCACTCCCAGTGTCCACATTTCTGCAGAGATTTGTTTAAAAAAATCCTTGTGAAAATTAAACAGAATTTTAATGCAAGCATTTAACAAAAACATTTTATATGCAGTTTTGACTAATATATGCACTTTTGCGAGCAATTTCCCCATATATGCTGCAATTTGTATTTTATTCCCGCTAGTGTATGCACTTTCTTCTTTGGAGAACTGCAATGCAAAATTCGGAGAAATGTGAATGTTGAACAAGAGTTGTATTTCAGTTTGCATTTTGGGTTGCAAAGTGTGAATTAGGTGAATTAGGCAGCCCTGTTTAGGGAGGCTTTTAATGTTTAATAGATTGTTGTATTTTAATGTTCTGTTGAAAGCCGCCCAGAGTGGCTGGGGAAACCCAGCCAGATGGGCGGGGTATAAATAATAAATTATTATTATTATTATTATTATTATTATTATTATTATTATTATTATTATTATTATAGGTAGTGGCTGAGCGGGGGCTCAGAAACATCAGCTGGGGGGGTCTGCCACTGCTGCCCCCTCCAGCAGCCACTGCCTGAGGTCTCCAATGGGAGGTTACAGTACACATGTACTGTACCCCATACCAGCAGGGACCCCCATCTCTCAGCTCAGCTTTTATTTTTTATTTTTAAAAAGTAACTTCTGCACTGAAAAGTGCATTGAGGTCCATTTTAGCCCACTTAATTGGAAGGAAGGTAAGGTTGAATTTCTCATCACGGTTGCTCTCTCGGCAAATCTGAAGCTGCAGGAAAGAAGAATGAAAACAGCCAAGATTCCATCAGCAACTCTCAGGTGTGAATCATGACTGGTGGCTATTTGCTTTTGTATGACTCCTTCCTTTCATTCCTGGTTTTGCTATTTACTCTGCGCTTGAATTATTTAACTATGCAGAAGATTCCCACCCCCACCCCCACCCCCCGAGGGCAGAGAGTAGCACTACTGTGCATAAAATATGAAATTAAAATACATCATGTATACTGCCTTGCAGTATAATTAGACAATTTCTAACCAAAAGAAGAAGAAGAAAAGAGGATATAGTTTTCCTGGGTACAAATCCAATCAGCACAATGTCTGGGGCTGCTCCTACATCAAAAACCTTATCAACGAAATAATTATTGTATGAAATTACAAGTACCAATTGGGAATCCTCAATAACATAATTCAGAAGCTACTGGTGCTTCACTGTTGTGAGTCTTTAGAATAGTGGGACCATAAAAGTGTTCTTTGAGCTTAAAACCAAGAAAGTATTCCCACCCACCCACCCACCCAAAGAGATGGCCCTCGCATTAGCAAAAGAGGCAAATGCTTCAGGTGGTCATGGTGTGGTAGATTAAGACCCCCATCCCCTCAAGAATGTAGGAAGCTGTCATATACTGAGTGAGGACAATGGTCTACCTAGTTTAGTATTGCTCATAAAGACTGCTAGTGACTTTCTACAATTTCAGGCAGGTGTCTCTTCCAGCCTGTCAAGGTGGGAGTCGAGAGCAAGTCAGCAATAACTCACAAGGTGTTACTGACATTTACACTTTATTCAAAGAAAGAACTCAGGCCTAGTGATTGCAGCAACCCAGTGCGTCTTGCCCCAATGAGGCAGTTGTGAGGACTGAAGGTCCCCCCTTCCTACTGCTCTCTAAGGCTCCTCCCCTACTCCCTGGGTCCTTCCCCAGCAACCTGAGGCTCCGTCACCTTGTCTCTCTTTGCTCTGCCCTTTTCATACCTCTTCAGGTTCTGTGTCAAGTACAGGAGTTCCCCTCTCCCTTCTGGTAGCTCACCGATAAGAATTAACAAGCATTTGGTAGATTTATAGTCCTTCTATTACAGCATTATGTTGCAAGCACAAACAGACAACCCTCTGCAAGGAGTTCAGTTGCCTACTCTGACTCCTTCCCCTGACTTCTGCAGCAAAAAGTGCGCCAACGGGAAGTCCCTCCCCCTCTGTGTCTCCTTTGTTCTCTGACACGCTCGGACCTCTGAGTTTGGGGGGAGGGAGGAGGTTCCCCCACTCTTGATTGATGTATCGCCCAGCTGCTCCCTCCCTTCTGGTTGCTTAGCTACTATCTCAAAGCTGGGTAGCTCCTCTCTAAATTGTGCAGTTTCCATGTCTCCCGTCTCTCTGCTTCTGGAAACCCTGGAAGTAGGGGGGGGATATTCCCTCTGCTCCTCTGTTAGGAACTGATCTACCTGTGATTGCATCCCCCAATCTTCTGATCCAGACCAGCCCCTGACATTCTGGGAGACTAGGTGGGGAGGGGGGCTGTTAAGATTCCATTCCACCTTAAGCTGCAGACATGGGGCTTTTACATGTGTCACATGTCTGTTTACACGCCAACACAGATTGCTGGGAATTTCCGTTTGTGTATAGCTTTTGCTTTAGTGAGTCTCTCTGTGAAGACAAAAGAGAGAGACGCCATGTCTTTATCTCTCCTGATTTATGCTTAATAAATATTGCTTGTAAATATGCTCCTACAAACTTCTCAGTGCCACAGTGTTGCGAAACGGGATCTGCAATAGAGTGTGCTCCGCTCTCTATTGAGTCACTATTTTCGTTGCACCAGAA
This sequence comes from Darevskia mixta, assembly GCA_034641385.1. Lineage (NCBI taxonomy): Eukaryota > Metazoa > Chordata > Lepidosauria > Squamata > Lacertidae > Darevskia > Darevskia mixta. The sequence goes on along the minus strand of JAWWNH010000018.1, from coordinate 27,429,599 downwards.
AGCGGAGTTCACCCGGAAGTTCGGCCGGGGAGGGCCTGATACAGCTGGCGGCTAGCCAGCTGCCCTCCCAACTCCCCCTTGGCTTCTTCAGAAGGCTGCCCCATCTCTGACTCTGGCCTCCCCCTCCTCTCCAGCCTTCACTCACTAAACCCTGTTAGCTCTTCAGCGTCCAACATCTCCTTCTCCCAGTCTCCTCCCTCTTCTCCCTTTGACCACTCATCATCGTCCCATCACCAGTCCCCAGGCTCTGAACCTTCTTCCCCTGAGGGTCCCCCAGCTGGTGCCTTCCACCACTCCTCTGCCTCCAGCCAGTCCATGACAGAGCCCTATCTGAACATGCTTGGGATTGAACCTGGGACCATGTGCATGCAAAGCAGATGCTCCGCCACTTGGCTATGACCCTTCCCCACATGTGCATGCTTAACTGTTGCCACCTACTCATTGTGCATGGCTCCCATGAAGCTCTCAAGGTGAGCATTCTGGGCAAGGTTTCTCACCATGGCTAGAAATTCTGTTTTCAACGTAGTCAAACGTTGAAAGTTTCTGGAAAGAAACATAGATCTTGGTCATAAGGAGCCACTGAGTCATTTACTCTCGGCTGCCCGAGGACTTGTAGCTCAGAATGGGAAGGCACTTCAGAATGGAAATATCGACCAGTGGTATCAAAAAGTTTGGCCATGTGCTCTTTTAGAGAAATCAACCCATAAGCTTAGGGCAAGCAGGGGACAAAAGATAAAGGACTCGTTCGAGAAAACATGGAAAGCGTTTATTGATTACACAAGTGTAAAGGATAATGGCTGCCCCTCGCCCCGATGGGCTCCAGACTATGGACCTTTTGAGTTATCTCTTGATCTTGAAACCCCATTAAGAAAGCTCTGTAAGGAAAACATAAAAGAGAAACAAAGAGTTAGGATAATCGGTGTGTATTAAGAAAACCCTGTAAGAAAACATCAAGGAGAAAGAAAGAGTTTGGCTAATCAATGTGTATAGTTATGGAGCATTTATTAAGCCTGTTATGTCAGTAACTCATTCTTTTCATCTGTTTCGCTTCATTTTTAATTTGCTCTGTTAAAAAAAGTCAAATAAAGATTTTTTTAAAAAATGCCAAAGGTTGCTACCTTTCAACTTTTATATGCATTGAAAACAAAATTTCTAGCTGCCACAGCAAACCAACAGTGGTGCACACTCTCTCTAGCCCACCTTTGCCCCAAATGCCTCGCTCTGAGGAAGGAGACCTCCCTCCTCTGAGCCAGGCAGGGAGGTCAGGTAGGTGAATAGCTTGCTGCAAGGGCAAAAGTTAACAGTTACGGTAAGTGGGAGAGAAGAGGAGGAGGAGACAATGGGGGTGGGGTAGCACAATTTCATGCCCCAGCCCTGGTTTTAAAGCACTCACTGTCCTTAAGCAATATTTATACACACACACGCACACACGCACACACACACACACCACTATTTCATAGAAAAACATCAAAGTGGTTTGTAACAACAACAACAACCATAAAGAATAAAAGCAGGCATCAATTAACTGTTGTGGAAAGATATATTTTTAATTGCCTATAACTTGCTTAGAGGGTGTGTGTGTGTGTGCATGTGTGTGTGTGTGTGTGTGTGTGCATATATATATATATATATATATATATATATATATATATATATATACCTGGTTAAATTAAAAATAAAAATGGTATTGGAAGAAGTAAGAGCAGGCACAGATGCTTGCATTCAGAGACATTCCCAGGAATGTAAATCCTATGAGATGGATGATGCCATTTTGACCCAGCAGGAAAACCCCCCAAATTAACAGCAACAGCAAATTATTATTCCTTCCGTCTGCCTTGCCAGGTTCCCTGGCTTTCCCTGGATGCCTTTGCGCCACATGAGGATTTCTCTATGGGACACTTCCCTGCCCCAGCGTTGCTCAGCTAATGATCTGGGTGGGTCCATGCTCCTAAGTACTAGAGCTGAAAGTTATTTGTAGAAAAATATCTCTAAATTTAAGCTTGCTGGGGGGGGGGTGCACCTGCAAAGGGATTTCTGGCCAAAGTAGGCAAATCACCAGCAAACCTGAGTGTTGGGCTGCTGTTCCTTTGGGATTAGTACTATTCCTGTGTTCATGCTTACATCCCATCTGTTCAACTTGTAATGTGCAGTAATATTCTCATACAAGGAAACTGACCTTCAGCTCGCTGACTCTGGCACCTCCTGTGTACAGGTGCTGTGGACATTTCTGAGGAGGGGGCATCCCCCAACAGAAAGTTCACTCCAAACACTGCTCAGGAGGCTTGTTTGGCTTCTTCGCTGTTCATTTTTCATCTGCTGACAGCTGAATTCTGCAGACCTGGTTTTCTTGGGGCTGAATTTCGTGATTTCGTGGCAGTTGAAATTTTGGAGATGATGCTTGATCTTTAGTTTTGTTATTTTCTTTGGTGGCTTTTCTTTTGACAACATTAGCTGCCTTAAGAATCCCTTTGGCTGAAACACAGGGTAGAAGCATTTTAATACAATATTAATAATAATAATAATAAGCGAACATTGACTCGTCAGTGGAAAAAGGTAAAGGAATCCTGACAGTTAAGTCCAGTCGCGAACAACTCTGGGGTTGCAACGCTCATCTCGCTTTACTGGCCAAGGGAGCCAACGTTTGTTCACAGACAGTTTTTCCGGGTCATATGGCCAGCATGACTAAGCCGCTTCTGGCGAACCAGAGCAGCACACAGAAACACCATTTACCTTCCCGCTGGAGCGGGACCTATTTATCTACTTGCACTTTGATGTGCTTTTGAACTGCTAGGTTGGCAGGAGCTGGGACTGTCCTAATCAGTCTGTGAGGTTAGTGCTGGGAACCTTCTTTAACGTTGGAAATTGTTATTGGAAAGTAAGGCATTGGGAGGAGGTGGCTATCTATAAAATCAGATGGATTGGGCAGAGTGATTTAGAAGCTCGTGCACAGACTGATTGGCCACAGGGCCGTGGAATCTAAGACTACCTGGGGGAGTCACTTAGCCATTTCTTGAGGGCTTCCAAGTGGCATGCCTGGGATGTATATATTGCTTGCTGTTTAGGAATAAAATCTTCTCACTCATTTGTGTTTTGTATTGCTTCTGAATCTCCTTTAAAAGAACCACATTGCATTTGGCAAGACATCAAGTAGAGCTACAAGTGGCCAAATGCTCTGTTTGAAAACCCAGAGAGCTGCTACCAGTCAGTGGTGGTTGGTACTCATCAGAACTGGTGGGGCAGAAGACTGGTAGAGCCAGCACCAATGACAGGCAGATCCAACTAATTCTAATGTTCTCCCATCTTCCTCCCTGTCAAGTTCTATGAGGACAGGCAGCTGATAGCTAGGGTCACCCGCTGAACCTGGCCTATGGATGGCAGGAGAGTTTGCCTGGTACACCAACGCAAGGTGTTAGAAACAATGGAAGAAATAAAATGCACTTTTCCTATTTTTTGCTGCAACAGCCTCTGATTTTTGTCCAGCTAAAGATAAATCGAGTAGAAGTTAATGAAAACAGAAAACGCGGACTGTGGCTCGGGAATCACATTGTGCAGTAATTTACTTACAACGGGAGACTTCTGTATTAGCTACAAAATTGAGAATTTTGTCACTAATAGGGGGTGGGGGAATGAATGTATGGCACTTTCCAGTGTACATATAATGAAACTAGTCAAGGTTTCTTCTTTGGGAAGGGGGGTGGGTGGAGAAATGGATTATGATGCATTGTACTTGGTGTTAAGGCAGCTCCCTATGTTCTAACTCACTTTAAACTAGAGTTAGGGATGGGGGGTGGGGTGGGGTTGGAATTCAATTTAGTTCACATTTAAAGGTGAACCTACCTAATTCGCACTTTCTGAAACAATACATGAACCGAAACACAGCCATCCTTTAAAATTTGCACTTATCATATATATATATATATATATATATATATATATATATATATATGTATATCTCCGCAGACAGCTTCCGGGTCATGTGTCCAGCATGACTAAACCGCTTCTGGAGAAACCAGAGCAGCGCATGGAAACACCGTTTACCTTCCCGCCGGAGCGGTACCTATTTATCTACTTGCACTTTGACGTGCTTTCAAACTGCTAGGTTGGCAGGAGCTGGGACCGAGCAACAGGAGCTCACCCCATCACAAGGATTCAAACCGCTGACCTTCTGATCGGCAAGCCCTAGGCTCTGTGGTTTAGACCACAGTGCCACCTGTGTCCCTTCCCATTAGGCATAGCCACATTCAAAAATGTTTATATTAGGATACATTTGCACTAAAACATTGGAGAATTTACATGTGGAGTTGAAGAAGGAGAAGGAGTAGGAGGTAGGAGGAGGAGGAAGAGAGGAGGAGGAGGAGGAGGAGAGGAGGAGGAGAAAGAGGAGGAGTGGGGGAAGAGAAAGAGGAGGAGGAGGAGAAAGAGGAGGAGGAGAAAGAGGAGGAGTGGAGGAGGAGAAAGAGGAGGAGGAGGAGGTTTTTTCTGGTGTACTTAAGGGTATATAGACCTGGCACCTTTTTTCTAGAAGAAAAGCACTGACTATGTTGAAAACTGAGGTTGAAATGGGGAGAACTCTCCCAATAAATGATGGTGATTGTGATGAAGATTGGAAAAGTGAGAAGCTGAGATAAACTGAATTTGATATATTTGCTCATCCCTCAGTTGAATACTCTTGTAGGTTGTTTTAAGCCAATGTTCCGCTGGCTTTCTTTGGGGTTCTGTAAAACCTTACAACCTCCCATCTCAAACAGGACATTTTCTCCTCTTGCACAGGGCAGCCAGCCCTGGTTATTACCAGTCTCCTCTTCTTTTTAACTTGGTATTTGGGGGCTCTGTGGGAAGGGTTTGTGGTGTTGCATCCTATCACATGTCAAGAGGGTTCCTCAATCAAAAGGGAGAGAGATTGAAAGCCACTGCTCTAAAGAACGATCGATCTTAGGGATGGGGATGGATGAAAGAAGTTTTGACACATCAAAAAAAAGCCACTGGATAGAAGGGAGGAAACAAACAGGCAAACTTTTGACCAATGAGAACATGCTTTGCTCAACTCTTTGAGAAGTCTGACTTTAGCTTTCGGGTTTTGAACCAAAGGTTTTTCCAACAGCAAATGTGCTTTCAGCTTGGAGATCAAAACATGGCTGTCAAACCTCAGACTGAGCAGGAGAAAGCATACAGATTCGGTTACCTGGGAAAGACGGATGTGGAAGCAGGGGGGGGGGGGTGAACCACAGTATGTGATTTTTCTTCTTCTCCACCAAATGCAGTCCTAACGATAAACCTCTGGGAAATGTTACATCTCAGCTTTCATGGAAGAAGTGGATTGCACAGCCATTTGGGAGAACGTGAACATTTTCCAGACAGAAAAGTATATTGGGTTGGGGGTGCAGTAAGAAACTATATGAACATGAGACGCACTAGATAGGGCCTTCTGGCGGTTCCCTCACTGCCAGAAGTGAGGTTACAGGGAACCAGGCAGAGGGCCTTCTCGGTGGTGGCGCCTGCCCTGCAGAATGCCCTCCCATCAGATGTTAAGGAAATAAACAACTATCTGACTTTTAGAAGACATCTGAAGGCAGCCCTGTTTAGGGAAGTTTTTAATGTTTGATGTTTTATTCTGTACAGTGATCCCTTGACTTACGAGTGACCCGACTTCCGTATTTTTCGAGTTACAGGGGATCAAAGCGGCCGTGCGGCTACGAATTTTTTCGACTTCCGAAAGGAAGTCGCAGCTGTTTTAGATAGGGTTTCCTCGACTTCCGAAGTTTAGATGGGTTTTTTTTCGACGTACGAATTTTATTTGCCCAATGCATTCCTATGGGGACTCGACTTACGATTTTTTTGACATCCGACGGTCCCGTCGGAACGGATTACCTTCGTAAGTCGAGGGTCCACTGTATTCTGTTTTCAATATTCTGTTGGGAGCTGCCCAGAGTGGCTGGGGAAACCTAGCCAGATGGGCGGAATAATAATAATAATAATACTTATTAATTATTATTAATAATAATACTTAATAAATAACAACAACAACAACAACAATAATAATATAATAATAATAATAGATATCCTAGTATGGGGGAGTGTCTAACCTGTGGGCATTAAGATAGTGTTGGACTCCAACTGCCATCATCTCCAACCAGCATGGCCAACAGTCAGGGATTATGGGTGCGGTAGTTCAAAACACCTGATAATTTATTTTTTGTATTTTGCAGATTTATAAATCTGCCCACTCCTGCCTCAGGCCCCATCTACCAGTGCCATGCAGCGCCTGCCAGGCTTCCCAAGAAGGAATGCAGACCTTGGGCTGAAAAGTATTCTCCCACCCGCAGCCTTAGGGAAACCCTTCTGCAGTGCAGGCCTGTATGTTTTAGAGCCCTTCTAAATAAACCTGTTACGTTCCTAGAGCTTTCAGGGAGTCAAGGTTCAACAGACAGCACCCTGAACGTTTGTCACTTTTCCTGAAAGCTGCCTGTTCGTTGCTGTTCTCTGTTTCCGCCCAGTGGAGAATATTTTGCTCGGCTTGATTTGTTAATGACAGGTCTGCCGATGTCTTTGCAATGCAGTCAAGGAGACACTTTTGTCGAGGCCACCGGTGTCACCTGCTTTCAGATAGCATTTAGCAAAGTGTGCGAGAGGTGTGCTGGATGAGAGAGAGAGAGAGCTGTATCTGCCATCCTGCTGTGCCTCAAAAGCTCCTGAGCTAAAAGAGAGAGGGGGAGAATGGAAAACACTAAAATTCATATTTTTTCCCCTGTTGTGACAAAGGCATAACAGATGACTGTTCCTTTTGTCACCTACGTGAGACTATGGATGGCTATAGAGAAGTTGGGCAGGGGGCGGGGTATAGGCAGGGCCGGCGCGTCCATTTAGGCGAACTAGGCAATTGCCTAGGGCGCCAAAATGGAGGGGGCGCTGGCCAGCCTGCCCCCCACCCCCAGCCGCCCCCGCCCCCGCCCGGTGCCGCCCCAACCAGCGGCGGAGCAAGCAGGTTGGGGCGAAAAACGCGGTGACGAGGGCGCCAAAATGGAGGGGGTGCTGGCCAGCCTGCCCCCCCCGCCGCCCGCCGCTGCCCCAACCAGCGGCTGAGCAAGCAAACCGCGGCGGCGGGGGGGTGCCCGGCCGGGAAGGGGGAGGGGCACCGCTCCGCAACGTGCGTCATACGTAATGACGTCACGTAGCCCGCCCCCTCACCTAGGGCGCCAAAATTGCCAGCACCGGTCCTGGGTATAGGTCACAATCTAGCAGAATTTCAGACTCGTGTGATAAACCTGTATCTGGACTGTACCATTTCAGATTGCAACCATAGTGCAATCTGAGATTTCCATAGAGATTTCCTTACTATGAAATCTCAATCCGTATAGAAATTAGAAAGAGAAAGAGTCTACCATAGCCTGCTCTCTGATATACCATTTTATTTATATGTGGGATTCTTTCCACCAGGGGAGAGCTTTCAACCATGTGTATCTCTACCTATACTCTGAAGTAGTACAACCCAAACACAGAGTTGCCACTAGGACCCAGGAGACCAGGGTTCAAATCACTGCTCAGACATGACGTTCACTGGGTGACCATAGGCTAGAACAGGCTTCCCCAAACTTGGGTCTCCGGCTGTTTTTGGACTACAGTTCCCATCATCCCTGACCACTGGTCCTCCTAGTTAGGGATGATGGGAGTTGTAGTCCAAAAACAGCTGGAGACCCAAGTTTGGGAAATCCTAGGCTAGAACATAAAAATACTATTGTAGGATGAGGCCAACGGTTCAACTAATCCATAGCCTGCTAGGTGATTTTTGCATCCCATCTCCATTGGGTCTACGCCCCTGCTGAGGGGGGGGGGCAGTTTGACTAACCGCTAGGTATGCACTGGAACAACTTTTTTTATATATACTGTTTTTGGTCAGACCACACCTGGAATACTGTGTCCAGTTCTGGGCGCCACACTTTAAGAAGGATATTGACAAGCTGGAACGTGTGGAGAGAAGGGCAACAAAGATGACCAAGGGTCTGGAAACCAAGCCTGATGAGGAACGGTTGAGGGAGCTGAGTATGTTTAGCCTGGGAAAGAGGAGACTGAGAGGAGATAGGATAGCCATCTTCAAATATCTCAAGGGCTGTCACATGGAAGATGGAGCAAGCATGTTTTCTCCTGCTCTGGAGGGTAGGACTTGAACCAATAACTTCAAATTACAAGAAAGGAAACTCTGACTAAATATCAGGAAGAACTTTCTGACAGTGAGAGCTGTCTGACAGTGGAACGGACTCCCTCAGGAGGTGGTGTGGACTCCTTCCTTGGAGGTTTTTAAGCAGAGGTTGGGTGGCCATCTGTCCTGGATGCATCAGTTGAGATTCCTGCATGGCAGGGGGGTGGACTAGAGGACCCTTGGGATCCCTTCCAACTCTACGATTCTATTATTCTATGATCCTGAAATATTGTATAATGCTTTACATGCTTCAAATGGTCTTACACACACACACACACACACACACACACACACACACACACACACCTCTCTTTAGATGGAAATATTCATAACTTCAAAATGTTGGAATGGGGAGCCCTTCTGCTCACCGTCCCGTGCCTTCTATCACTGTGCCATTGAGAGCGTGCTCACTTATGGCTTATGTGTGTGGTACGGAAGCTGTACTACCAAGGACAGGATGGGGTTGTGCAGAGTTGTTAAGGCAGCAGAGAGCATTGTTGGCTGCTCGCTCTCCACCTTAGAGCAGATTTATGCCGTGAGGTGCCACAGAAAGGCACTGGACATAGTGAAAGATCCATTGCATCCTGGTCACCGTCTCTTTGAACTTTTGCCATCGGGATGGAGATACAGGACAATGACAACAAGAACAAGTCATCTTAGAAACAGCTTCTTCTCCAGAGCGATCGCGGCCTTAAATGGGAAGCCTGGACTTTGAAGTCATCTAATCTTAACTGTTATGTTTTATCATTGTATGGTTTTAATCAGTGTGTATGGTTTTAATAAGTGTTTTTGCAGTTGTTTTGTCTTTGCGTGGAGTGCCCTATCTGGGTGGATGGAGCAGCCAAGTAATTTCGTTGTCCCCAAAGGGGACAATGACAATAAAATATATTCTATATTCTATTCTATTCAAGTCCAGAACATCTGCCTCATGCTTCTATCCTGACGGTGCCACCGGATGCATATGAAGCAATGGAACTGAAAACTATAGCAAACTGCTCCTTGATCTAATTTCAGAATTAATTTTAGGAATCCTGCTAATTAAAGCAGTGCTCAAGAGGGATAAAGCATGGAGCCTTAGAACGGCTACGTTTTGTGCCAACTCATTCCCGCTTCTGAAACTTCCTGGGCAGAGCACACCTGGGAGAAGGAGTTAATTTCTCCTGCTAAAATGGCGCAAAGGCGCAGTGAGCCAGAAGATGGCGGCCCTTGGGCCAGATACAGCCTATTGGCCATCACTTCCTGATCACTCTTCGGAAAGAAAAGACCGACCAGATGTGCTGACCCACAGGTGGTCTAATTTCTGGCACGAGTTTGAGCTGAGTGAGCCAACATTTTTTTATTTTTTTAAAGCTTTGCTATTTTAATCTGGTTTGCTGAGGCAGCCCCTCTTGTTTGCCATCTCGAAAACCTCAGGACAGATGGATGCTGAACTAATTTCCTGTCTCTGCAGCGTTGGATCTAATTAAACATTTAGACAGAGAAAGTTATAATTGTGGGGTAATCTGTCTTGCCTTTATCATGCTCTTTCCCCGAAGATACTCTCCTGCCTTTCCACCGAAGCAAATAAACTTGGACAGATGTTTACTTTCAAAGCAGGGCTTGGGAGGAGACGGAGAGAAAAGAGAGGAGCGCTATTAACACGGGTCGCATTCAATAGCGAAGCCATTCCTCCCCCCCCCACCCCAAATTGCACTTGAAGCCAACATTCATCGTAGAACAAAGATTTTGGTACTGAGTAAAATTTGATTTGCATGCCTCGGGGAATAATAAAAGAAACCTATTATGGAATGAAATGGACTGTAATCACATTGAGAGGATGGAGAAAGATTGCTGCTCCAGGAGGGAAACCTAGCGTCTAGCAAATGGGCTGTTGCAGAAGAAAACACAATAGTGTCCCAGATGAAGCATCAGCCAGCATTCTGCGGTTGATGTATGGACTCAGTTTACAGATGCTCCATTTCTAAGTGGAGTGACTCAGGCTTGCCCTTTCAGACCATGTTTGCAGGAGACTGCAGCCAAGTCCCTAGTACAGCGCTAGAATAATTCCTGCACAAAAGACTGGCACAAGAAGTGCCTTCCTGAATTGGACCCTCTTAGCTGTCAGTCCTAGAATCATAGAATCATAGAGTTGGAAGAGACCACAAGGGCCATCTAGTCCAACCCCCTGCCAAGCAGGAAACACCATCAGAGCATTCCTGACAGGTGACTGTCAAGCCTCTGCTTAAAGACCTCCAAAGAAGGAGACTCCACCACACTCCTTGGCAGCAAATTCCACTGTCGAACAGCTCTTACTGTCAGGAAGTTCTTCCTAATGTTTAGGTGGAATCTTCTTTCTTGTAGTTTGAATCCATTGCTCCGTGTCCGCTTCTCTGGAGCAGCAGAAAACAACCTTTCTCCCTCCTCTATATGACATCCTTTTATATATTTGAACATGGCTATCATATCACCCCTTAACCTTCTCTTCTCCAGGCTAAACATACCCAGCTCCCTAAGCCGTTCCTCATAAGACATCATTTCCAAGCCTTTGACCATTTTGGTTGCCCTCTTCTGGACACGTTCTAGCTTGTCAGTATCCTTCTTGAACTGTGGTGCCCAGAATTGGACATGGTATTCTAGGTGGGGTCTGACCAGAGCGGAATACAGTGGTACTATTACTTCCCTTTATCTAGATGCTATACTCCTATTGATGCAGCCCAGAATTCATAGAATCATAGAATCATAGAATCATAGAGTTGGAAGAGACCACAAGGGCCATCCAGTCCAACCCCCTGCCAAGCAGGAAACACCATCAAAGCATTCCTGACAGGTGGCTGTCAAGCCTCTGCTTAAAGACCTCCAAAGAAGGAGACTCCACCACACTCCTTGGCAGCAAATTCCACTGTCGAACAGCTCTTACTGTCAGGAAGTTCTTCCTAATGTTTAGGTGGAATCTTCTTTCTTGTAGTTTGAATCCATTGCTCCGTGTCCGCTTCTCTGGAGCAGCAGAAAACAACCTTTCTCCCTCCTCTATATGACATCCTTTTATATATTTGAACATGGCTATCATATCACCCCTTAACCTTCTCTTCTCCAGGCTAAACATACCCAGCTCCCTAAGCCGTTCCTCATAAGGCATCGTTTCCAGGCCTTTGACCATTTTGGTTGCCCTCCTCTGGACACGTTCCAGCTTGTCAATATCCTTCTTGAACTGTGGTGCCCAGAACTGGACACAGTATTCCAGGTGAGGTCTGACCAGAGCGGAATACAGTGGTACTATTACTTCCCTTGATCTAGATGCTATACTCCTATTGATGCAGCCCAGAATTGCATTGGCTTTTTTAGCTGCTGCATCACACTGTTGACTCATGTCAAGTTTGTGGTCTACCAAGACTCCTAGATCCTTTTCACTTGTACTGCTCTCAAGCCAGGTATCACCCATCCTGTATTTGTGCCTTTCATTTTTTTTGCCCAAGTGTAGTACTTTACATTTCTCCCTGTTAAAATTCATCCTGTTTGCCTTGGCCCAGTTCTCTAATCTGTTAAGGTCATTTTGAAGTGTGATCCTGTCCTCTGGGGTATTAGCCACCCCTCCCAATTTGGTGTCATCTGCAAACTTGATCAGAATTGCATTGGCTATTTTAGCTGCTGCATCACACTGTTGACTCATGTCAAGTTTGTGGTCTACCAAGACTCATAGATCCTTTTCACATGTATTGCTCCTAAGCCAGGTGTCACCCATCCTAGTATTGTGAGACAGCAGGAGGCTGTAAGGAGGGAGACCTTTGTTTATAACTCTGTTTGGAATTACAGTTGTACCTCTGGTTACAAACTTAATTCGATCTGGAGGTCCGTTCTTAACCTTGAAACCGTTCTTAACCTTAGGTACCACTTTAGCTAATGGGGCCTCCTGCTGCCACCACACGATTTCTGTTCTCATCCTGAGGTAAAGTTCTTAACTCGATGTAAGTCTTAACCCGAAGTGTTTGTAACCTGAGGTACCACTTAATCTTTTATTTCTAAGATGCTGAGCCTGTGCTGGACAGCACAAGATATGATGTGGAATTATTTGGGTGTATCTTTGATGTTTTTGTTCTGTTTTGAAGGAAGTTCTGCAAGTAAAGCTTTGCATCAAAATTATGGGCCTTGACAATGTTTTTCTTCAAAAAGGAGGCAGTTTTATTGCCTCCACTTGCTTCAAACTGTGCAATATTAATATTTACAGTAGTGGGGACATGTGGGCTGTGCTGGAAGTGACCCACATTCTAGTTTACTTTTCTCCTGGCTCATTCCAGGCTGGATGGTATTATGCATTTTTTAAAGCAGTGCTTTTCCCCCCAGGGGGTACTCAGGGGTACGCAGTGCCAGCACCTCTTTTTCCATTGTTGCTAAAAAGTGTGGCACTTCATGATGAGTACTGCCACCAATTTTTCTTGGGGAAAAAAGCACAGGTTTCAAGGAATATTGATAGCACCATAGGTGTCTCATAAATAAAAATTCAGAAGAAATGTGTAGAAGGAACTGCGAAAAGCTCCTGCAAGATAAATCTAAAATACAAAACAGTGACAGTGACAGTTTCAAAGGAAACTCCTATCTCCTTCGCTGAATGATGTGTTTTCCTATGAAAGTAGTTCAGATAAAACCTGAGTCTTAAAAATATAAAGTTTTAATGGGAGAGAGAAATCAGTTTTAAAAAAATGTTCAGTGCAGCCTTCACCAAATTTCAGCAGAAAGCTAAAGGACATGTACAGATGGGAAATGAAGCAGTAGGTCTGCCCTGAAACTTTTGCAGCTACAAACAGTATGGAAAGCAGGAATGTGTATAACCACCCCAATACCATCCTGAGAACAAATCACTATGGGTCCCTTAAAGGGACTGAGTGTACACTCGTTAGCTCTGGCAGGGAGAGGTATCTGCAGGTATTGCAGGATTTTGCAATGTTTCAGAAACCTCTTTGAGGGTCAAAAGAAATGAGATGACCACCAGGGACAAAACACACACACTTCTTTTGCAGCACTGCTCATCCAAAGATGGCAGCCTGTGATATGATCCAATGTAACAACCACAAAGTCAGAAATGTTGCCTAAGGACAATGGATGGTCTTGGAATTTAGATTCCAAGCACTGAGCACCATCAAACATCTATTGGATTTAGGGGTTGTAAGGAAAAGAAAAGCCTAGATAGGAGACATCAAAGTCAAATGTGAAAATCCTCTACTTGAAACCTTGGAGAGCCACTGCCAGCCAGAGCACTGAATATTGGTCTAGATGGCCAAACAGAAATACATATTGCTTTGTACTTTACATTGGGCAAAAGTGCTGCTCTCAGATCACCTTCAAACCTATGGAAAACAAAACAAAACTGGCCCATTTGCAGCCTAAGCTTTCACTTAGAGGACAACTCAGATTTATTTTAAGGTCTTCCTGCAACCCACTCTTGCTTTTAAAAGCAATCACCGTCTCCCCACCTTCCTCCCCGCACCTTACGAAGTTTCAGTTCATTTCATGCAAGAATAAACCTGGTCTTATGATCAAAACAAGCACCGCACTGTGGAAGGGACATAAATTGTCGTGGATTAAATAGACTTAGACTTGACAGACTGCAAAGTATCCAAGTCTTTCAAGTATAAAAGCAGAGGAAGAGTGTTGCGCCCATCGTGACAAGTAAACCTGTCAAGCAAGATTGCCTGTGTGGGATTCAAGGAGATGCAAGAGAAGTGGGGTGGAGGGAAGAAATCGTGAAGGATTCATATCCGTGCTCATTTTTTCTTTTCTCCTGTTTGTCACTGGGCTTGTTTTATGGGGGCTTTGCAAATGTTTTCCGCAAGCCCTGTTCATTTACACAGGAGAACTCCGTATTCATCATTATAATTGCATTCTCTGCCCTGTGGGGATGTGCACCTTGATGCCACAGGCATAATCAACTGCTTGAGAGTGGGAGAAGGACAATGACACACTTTCAGGAGCCACAGAAAAGGTAGAATTTCAATAAGGATACTGGAACTTTGCAAAGAGACCTGGCAGCCAGCAGTGGCAAGTAAACTGAACAGTCTTCCAAAGCAGTCATAAGGAACTAGTGCGACCACATTTGGGATACTGTGCACAGTTCTGGGTGCCACACCAAAAGAAAGATATTGCAGAGCTGGATGGGACCAAGACCTAGGTTATACGATTGAATTGGATAAATTGAAAAAGCTCTGGACAAAAAACTTAAAATTTACGGCCTGCTACTTAAAGGTAAGGGACGCGTCGTGCATTAAACCACAGAGCCTAGGGCTTGCCCATCAGAAGGTCAGTGGTTCGAATCCCTGCGACGGGGTGAGCTCCCGTTGCTTGGTCCCTGCTCCTGCCAACCTAGCAGTTTGAAAGCACATCAAAGTGCAAGTAGATAAATAGGTACCACTCCAGCAGGAAGGTAAATGGCATTTCCGTGTGCTGCTCTGGTTCTCCAGAAGTGGCTTAGTCATGCTGGCCACATGACCCGGAAGCTGTACGCTGACTCCCTCGGCCAATAAAGCAAGATGAGCGCCACAACCCCAGAGTCGTCTGCAACTGGACCTAATGGTCAGGGGTCCCTTTACCTTTACCTTTTACTTAAAGGTAAATGGAACCCTGACTGTTAAGTCCAGTCACGGACAACTCTGGGGTTGCGGCGTTCATCTTGCTTTACTGCCTGAGGGAGCTGGCGTTTGTCTGCAGACAGCTTCCTGGTCATGTGGCCAGCATGACTAAGCCGTTTCTGGCGAACCAGAGCAGCGCACGGAAACGCTGTTTACCTTCCCGCCTGAGCAGTACCTATTTATCTACTCGCACTGGCGTGCTTTTGAACTGCTAGGTGGGCAGGAGCAGGAACTGAGCAATGGGAGCTCAGCCCGTCATGGGGATTCGAACTGCCGACCTTCTGATCAGGGTTCAGAACCCTAGGCTTTGTGGTTTAGACCACAGCACCACCTGTGTGAAATAAGGGAAAATTTAACATGAGTATAGGAAAATTAGGATAGCATTAATAGTATGGTGAGAATGATTGGAAGTCATTGATTTTAAGCTGTTAGTTAAATGTAATATGTCATAGTTTTAGTATTTGTTTATTAGTTTTTTGTCTTTATTTCTTTCATTGTAATGTTTTTTGTCTTGCATTGTTTGTTAACTAAATAACATTTATTGTAACTAAATAACATTTATTTATGTCTACGTGTAACATTAATAAAGATTTAAATGATAAAAAAAAGGAAAGTGTGGCGGGATTTCACAAACCCAGCTGTCTCCTCCAGCCCCAGAGCAGTTTCTACAAATTTCCTTTATATCAGGGGTCAGCAAACCACCATCCCTCAGACCTTATGTGGGGCCGGACTATATTTTGGGGAAAAAAATATATGAATGAATTTCTATGCCCCACAAATAACCCAGAGATGCATTTTAAATAAAAGGACACATTCTACTCATGTTAAAACACGCTGATTCCTGGACCGTCCGCGGGCCGGATTTAGAAGGCGATTGGGCCAGATTACGGTAGGTTGCCTACCCATGCTTTACATGCTTTTTTTTAAAAAAAGGAAAGAGTAAATGTACATACCTCCAGATAGTCACATCCTTCCCCCCCCCTTTTTAAAAATAACAAACAACTCAACCCGGTTTACAAGTAGGGTGGCCAGCCTGGGCATCAATACAGCAGTTAGACTCCTGAAATTTATATTTATCATGCAAGATTCAACAACTGGGGTGAAATTGGCTAACTGAGCAGGAGAAGAGTCTTCCGTTTGTGCTCTCAAAGTGGGGTGTCTCAGCCTTCACCCATAGTTTGCATGTGTACTGGAAAACAACAGGTCCCCATCTAACTAGCTGTAAATCCCACAAATGTCTCCAAGCACTTATTAAATCACAAGCTCCCTCAATAACCACCACCACCTGTGTTTAAGCATGCATTGAAGAGCGCTGCCGTCTGGGAGGAAATCAAGGCTCCACCATAAACTGCCACTTCATAAATTGCATTTCAGTTTCCATTCTGGGGCCTGGCCGCAGCAATTAGGGATCCGCATAGATCTGTGTTTCTCAAAGGGGATGGAACAGGCTCTAGAGATGGGTCCGTGTACGCAACTCCTAATTCTGAAGCTCTCATCCTAGAATAACTAGCAAATTAAAGAGCTCACAGCTCATAATATTACAGCAAAGAGATAGCAAGCCTGTTGAGACTAGCCCATCCGTGATCCTGTGTGAATTCTGTAGGTAAATTCTGCTTGGGAATTTTTGCTTGTTTTATCACTTAAGGAAGGGGTGGGAAATTTGCAGTCTTCTGGATATTGATGGACTCCAACTCCCATCAGCCCTAGCCAGCAGAGTCAGTGATAATGGGTGTTGGAGTTCGACAACATGTGGAGGACCATGGATTCCCCATTCCTGCCGTAAGGCAACAAACACAGTCCACTCAGAAAGCAATGCTTGTATTTGAGCGAGTTTTAAGCTCTTGCATCTCTCTCCTCTCAAAATAAATAGGAACCAGCCAATGTGAGCTTGGGCTGAATTGCACCTGGTGTTTGAAAGACTGACATGTATTATTTTTGTGTGCCTATCAATAAGTTGGGCAGCAGGTATATGGAAGAGAAGTCCATCAGTGGGGAAAGAATTGTTGCACACCCCAATCTCCAAGCAGTGAGAGACTTCAAGTATGACCGAAACTATCCATATATACGTGTTGGGTTATGGTGCTGGAGGAGACTCTTGAGAGTCCCATGGACAGCAAGAAGATCAAACCTATGCATTCTGAAGGAAATCAGCTCTGAGTGCCCACTGGAAGGACAAATCCTGAAGCTGAGGCTCCAATACTTGGGCCACCTCATGAGAAGAGAAGACTCCCTGGAAAAGACCCTGATGTCGGGAAAGATGGAGGGCACAAGGAGAAGGGGACGGCAGAGGACGAGATGGTTGGACAGTGTTCTCGAAGCTACCAACATGAGTCTGAACAAACTGCGGAAGGCAGTGGAAGACAGGAGTGCCTGGCGTGCTCTGGTCCATGAGGTCACGAAAAGTCGGACTCGACTAAACAACAAACAATCCAGAGTTCAGTTTCCTTGGAATGAAGGTCAGTGGAGACTGTGGTATCTTTGGGATATATGGTTTTATCTACACATATATGCATAGGATGGGCAGACTCACAGCATTAATGCTTTAAAGATATTGCCTTCCTATTTAGTTTCCAGCAAAGCTTCCAGCTTTGGGTCCAGGACAGAACAAGTCCGTGTCTCCAGCAATGTTGAACTTTGGGTTTAAAATTTCAGCAGCACCCTGTGTGATGCCAAAATTCAGCACTCCTTCACCTCTCACCTTCCACTGTTGTGGCGCCCCCTGCAGTGCCCTATCGGCTCGGCGACCAGTGTGGGTGAACTGGTTGCATTTCCCTAAACCTGCCTCTCTCTCCAGCTTCCAGCATCAGCTAAAACTCATACACACAGAGAAACAGAATTCTCCTTGGCCTATTGTTTTCCACCCTATGATGACGTGGTATTGAGCTGAATGAAGTGGGAAAGGACCCACTCATTTGTCTCTATGGCAACAGAGCAACATCTTTGGGCATGTCAATGGTGGTACTTACCTGGCTAGCTAAGGCTAAGGCTACCTTACTAAGAAACTGGTCTGACCAGTTCAGTGGCCTCTTCTACTAGATCAGGGGTCAGCAAACTTTTTCAGCAGGGGGCTGGTCCACTGTCCATCAGACCCTGTGGGGGGCCGGACTATATTTTGAAGGGGGGAAAATGAACGAATTCCTATGCCCCACAAATAACCCAGAGATGCATTTTAAATAAAAGCACACCTTCTACTCATGTAAAAACACCAGGCAGGCCCCACAAATAACCCAGAGATGAATTTTAAATAAAAGGACACTCATGTAAAAACATGCTGATTCCCGGACCGTCCGCAGGCCGGATTTAGAAGGCGACTGGGCCGGATCCAGCGCCCGGGCCTTATCTACCCATGTACTAGATTCTAAACCTCCTTGATACAGAATCAAAGGCCTACAAGGTACCCCTGGATATCATGCAGACTGACCCCCTAAACTTAATAGTATAAATCCCTCTACATGGGATTGCCATTAAAAGCCCATGAGAAACTTTAACTGCTTCAGATTATGTCGGGAGAGTTATTAACCGAGATGCGCCTTTCTGAGCATGTCTTTGCCAGTATGGGGGTGTCATAAATATTTGAGAAAAATACATTGATTATGATCCCAGAAGTCTCTGCATTAATGTTTAATGCATCATTTCATTTAGTTGGAAATGCATTTTGTAAACACTTGCTCCCTAAACAGCTTGCCTAATGATCTTCATTTCATGATTGGATCGTTGCTTATGATCTCATGGAAATGTTAAGAGGATGAAAATACAAATCATATTCACTTTCATATTAATCTCGGTCGGAGATTTTTTTTTCTCAAAAAAAATAGGTGCTGGAACATACCATGAAATGGCAACTCGGGACAGCCCTGAAAATATGCCCATTTGAAAACACTTTGATGTGCTTTCGAACTGCTAGGATGGCAGGAGCAGGGACCGAGCAACAGAAGCTCACCCCGTCACGGGGATTCGAACCGCCGACCTTCTGATCGACAAGCCCTAGGCTCTGTGGTTTAACTCACAGCACCACCCGCGTCCTTCTCAGCACCCTTAACAAACTACAATTCCTGGGATTCTCTAGGGGAAGTCATGCTTGTTTAAAGTTGTAGCATGCTGTTATTTTCATATGGCGTGAATGGAACCTAACTATGGGATCCAACACATGATGAATTTTTTTTTACAGATTTATTATTATTATTATTTACTCTGAGCTGTTCTAGGAACTCTTCTTTGGGCTGAAGCACAGAATATTAATGTTTTAAAGGAATACAATAAAGTACAAACACATTTCATGGTTTATGTGTGTGAGTGGAGTCCTCCTGCCCTGTCTTGAAGATGTTCTTCCTCTCTTCTGACAAAGCAGGCTAAAGGGCGACATTCTTAACATGTTTAAGCTAAGTGAAAAGGACAGTAACCAGTTTTCCATAGAGTGGTATGTCGGAAAAAATTAAGGTTTCAGTGGGACCATATTTCCTCCTGTCTTTTTAACACATGTTGCCACTAAAATTAGCAAGCGTTATCAATAATGAAACAAAACAAAAAAATATGTTCCACTTTCTTAAAAGAAATCAGTGCCAAAGAGTTGCAAGTGCTAAATAAATTGGGAAACAGGAGTTGTTCTAATAAGGAGAAGATTTCTCTTGCAATATATTCAGTTGATATAATTTTATTTATGGTGTGTGAGCAAAATGTCTTCATTCTGGTGGCAAGGGAGAAGGCAGAGCAGAGAGAGCCATATGTTATCGTGGCCCCTTGCAACTATGATGGGTGATGGGGAAATCAAAAATACTTGTGATCCAACGCAGAAAATAGAGGCACAGATTGTTCCATATTCCAAATGCATTAGAATATTATTATTATTTTAAATGGATTTAAATATTTCTCTCTCGGCAAGAGAAACTGATGAGCTATGCAGAATTGGCTAAATTAACAAACAAATTGCGTGAAAAGGATAACCGGGATTTTAAAGAAGACTGGGAACTACCGTATTTACAAAATATCTGAAAAAACAGCAAACAGATTTAGATTCACTGGCAGGATTTGAATAAACATACACAATTTTTTTTATTAAAAATTAAAGATTTTGAACAACATGGAAACAAAATTCTAATTGACAATATGCAGAAATAATATCGAATGAATAAAGCAGTTATGGAAGCTGGGGGAAGTCCTGGGAAGGAGGGGGAAAAGGGGGAAATTGTATAAGATTGTAATGTTTGATAAATTTTTGGAATTTGAAAGTTTTTCAATAAAAATATATTATAAATCTATCTCTCTCTCTCTCTCTCTCTCTCTCTGTGTGTGTGTGTGTGTGTGTGTGTGTGAGACACAGCACAACCGTATGAGTATCTACTCAGAAGTAATTCCCAATGAATCCACTGAGGCAGGCCCCGTCTGCACTATGCATTTATAGCAGTATCATTCCATTTTAAACAGTCCTGGCTTTGCCCCCCCCCCCCAAATGTATATATCTGGGATTAGCTTTTAAATTTGCTCATGACGACACATTTTCATTCTCTAAAATTATGCACACCATTCCATTTTACTCCCCCCCTCACATCCTAAACACACCACTCCTCCCCCCCAACTGAGACATCCCCCCCACCTCTGAAATATTTCTTCGCTCCCAAGATGGGAGCAATCGCAAGCACAATGCCTAATGCGCCTTGAACAGTTAAACTAGCCTAAAGCACTAGAACTTTAATTCATTATAACCAAATCGCTATGGATACAGAGTGCCTCGGTGATCCTATTATATTCTGAAATTTGACATTTTTTTTTACTACCCTCCAGAAAACAAGGTTCATAAAATTTGATTATTTTATTAGTGCTCCCTAATTTAAAGGTAAGAAGATAATGAAATACAAGACAGCTCTCAAGACATAATTCACTCTCTTCAGTGCTATCATTTCGAAAGCTGGCAGTGAGTGGCTGGAACAGGCTATTAATTCCCCTTGCTGTTGTACAATCCTTTGTAGTTCCCAGCTATTGCCTTGAAGAAGAGGAGATCTCTTTGGTTAATTAGACCTAGGCCTACACTGAAATGGGAGAGGGGAGATGAATTCCACATAAAAGCTCCCAAAGAACCTCCTCGCTCTTCGGCGACAATTTGAGGGGAGCTGCGAAACAGTGCAAAACATGTTCTCTCATTCAGAATGAGGGCAGGAAGGGTTGCTCTCACTCTGCCTTGGCTTTGTGGTGTCGCCGTGGAGCCAGGTCAGATGATCTCATCCTGTTGGCTGCGTGGCCCCTGATTGGCTGGATGCCAAGAGTGCATCGTGTTGGCTACACGGTTCCTGATTGGCTGTATAGGGGAGATAGCGCAAAGAAAGAATACTAACACAGCCGCTCAACAGGGCAGCAAAAAGGATCAAATTTATGTTCAAGAATAAGAGAGAGCGAGGTTGTTGTTGTGTTCAATGGAGATCACTATGCCTCCTCCAACCTATTCCGTATTTTGAATTGAAAATGTTATTGACTTGAATAACATATTGTGGGGACCCAGGTATGCCCCGCCCTGCATAACTGATCACATGATGCAGTGCACACACACCATTTGAATGGGAATGTCCATCAACTTTGTGGGGGCCCGGCCCCCTCAAATACTTTATTGTGGGGGCTGAAGCCCCCATGGCCCCTGGGAGTTGGCCCTCCCATATTATTTGAGAATTTATTCTAGACTGCGATCTACGCACAGTATAAAAAGACCGTCTGTGATCTACCCATTGACATTGCCAGGAGTTGTTGAGCTTTTTTAAGGGGAGACTTGACCAGAGTTGTTTTCTTAGGGGAGAATTGACCAAAGGTGTTGAGCTTCTTTTAGGGGGGAGTTGGCCAAAGGTGGGACACAAAGGCAATCACTAACCTGATACCGCGATCGACCTAAGGCAGCCTCGCGATCGACCGGTCAATTGTGATTGACCTGTTGGGCATGCCTGATATAGAAGAGAGGTTTAGTTCTTGAAATCCCTACCTGCAACCCATAGCTCCCACAGTGGTGTGTGAAATTGCATTGTCTGTTATTTCCTACGAGCAAAATGTGTACAGTTAAGGAAGGTGGGCTGGTTTTGTAATGATGGAGCAGCACCTGTATATTTAAATGTCTCCTAGAGTGTGCCTTGCATCTCTCTGTGCAGGGTACAATATGGCTTGCTGCACTCTGAACCCTGAGACATACACGGTGTTCCCAGATCCCTGGTTTCCCTCTCAGTGGATGCTTGGCCACACAGGGTCAGTGATGGGAATGCCTACAGTGCAAAGGTGTCCTCACATCCATGACCTTCTATCAAATGTGAAGAACCTTTGACCCTCCAGATATTGTTGAACTACAACTTCCATAAAACCCCAGTAAGCATGGCCAATGACCAGGATTGATGGGAGATGTAGTTCAGCAACGTCTGGAGCAGGCATCCCCAAACTCGGCCCTCCAGATGTTTTGGGACTACAATTCCCATCATCCCTGACCACTGGTCCTGTTAGCTGGGGGTGATGGCTAATAGAGATGGGAAGGGAGAGCTCGACCCCCTCTTCACAAAGAAGTCACTGACACTGACAGCTCTCAAGCAGGGGGAGAGTTAGGAGGCAGTCAGAGTGTTACTAGGCAACCAGCAGAGAGGCAGAGGACAGAGACTGTGTCTTGTGGAAGTGGGGAGGGGAAAGTTCAACCTCTCAGTCCCCGTTCTCAGAGACTGGACAAGTTCAGAGTGCAATGGGAGGGCAAGAGGGGAAGGGAGGGAATCTGGCATCCTTCCTGCTGTGAGAGGGGCAGAGATTCAGAGTGGCCAACTCATTCAATGAGTGCAGACTAGAATCTGTGCTCTCAATGTGTGTTTTTGTAAATAAAAGTACGATAAAACTGCTGGAGAGTCACTACCGGTAATTCTTATCGAGGCTTGCTTGCCTGCCTGAGATCATTATATGACCTCACACAGCAGTTCAGCCAATCATCCAATAGTTGGAAGACATCATGCCCACAATCTCAACAGCAACATTCCAAGAAGAAGAAGAAGAAGAAGAAGAAGAGGAGGAGGAGGAGGAGGAGCAGTTTGGATTTGATATCCCACTTTATCACTACCCGAAGGAGTCTCAAAGCGGCTCACATTCTCCTTTCCCTTCCTCCCCCACAACAAACACTCTGTGAGGTGAGTGGGGCTGAGAGACTTCAAAGAAGTGTGACTAGCCCAAGGTCAACCAGCAGCTGCATGTGGAGGAGTGGAGACGCGAACCCGGTTCACCAGATTATGAGTCTACCACTCTTAACCACTACACCACACTGAAGCTCTTGAAGATGTGTGTTTATGTGCAGTTTCAGGCATGCAAATAGAACATGCCCCTGAAATGGACTTGTCCATGTTATGTATTATGTCTTATCTGTGTATTATCTTATTTTTGTAAACTTCCCATGAAGGACTTTGCCGAGGGGTGGTATACAAATCACTGCAAACAAACAGGGCTTCCTTGGCAGGTAAATGGGGGAAATGGCTCCCTGGTGGTAGGAAACTTGCAAGTCCACTGATCTGTTGCATCAGTAGGCTTCAAGGTACTGTAGGTTGCAGAAATATTTGCTTCTTGCAAACCAGATCGGATTAGTTGCTTTCATCAACATGGGCTCCAAGAGACTCTTCATCGAAAAGCACTGAGCCATTCCTCATTAAGTTCACCGGCCTTCCTGGTTCCCAAACTTTTTCGCAGCAACACGGTGCCCTGCATAAATGTCAGTGAGAGTTATGGAGATGCTGCTGATTTCCAGAGACGCCCCCAAGAAGTAATTAGAACTGTCGGAAAGAGTTTTGCCTCCTACGCAGATCTTGGAAAGTGACGTTTCCTCCAGCGGAGGCGTGTGCCAACTGGCAGATCGAGGTTTGTTTCCAGTGGCAAAGAGTCTCAAGGTGCCGTTTTGCTTTGTGCTCATGAAACGTCTCTCTGTACATGCCAGCATCGGTTTTTTTTGCAAAGACAGGAGGGTGTTTAAAGAGCGCATCTGAATAACTCTGAGACCAGAGGGTACCTTTTGAAGTGTTTCTAGGAACACTTAGCTGAGTCTTAAGTGCTGTGATAGGCACCCTTGGAAGAATTTAACGGTGGTTAGAGCTCTCTCTGCCTCAGGCAAAACATTCAGAATCCTCAAGTTGACCAAGGATGGAACAAGGTGTTTTCTAATACAGCAGAGCCCTGTTCTTCAATGGGTTTGAAATCCCACTTTTAGAGGCTAGGATGAATTTGCCATGAAATGGATTTTATGCCTTTTCAGTTCAAAAAATGGATTTGCTTCCTTTTATTTCAGGTCACTGAGAAGATATGAGCAAGATATTTGCAGAACTGTCCATTTATTTATTCCTCCACCCCAGTTGCTATCCATAGTGCAACCAAGGCTGGTAACAAAGCTGAAATAAAAACCAATCCATCCTAAGATCAGGAAACCTAAAGGAAACCAACTTAATAAACAAAGAGTCCAGAACCAACCTATTTGGTTGAAAGGGCAAGGGCCATAGCTCAGTGTTAGACTATCTGCTTTGTATACCTGAAGGAGCGTCTCCACCCCCAGCGTTCTGCCCGGACACTGAGGTCCAGTGCCGAGGGTCTTCTAGCGGTTCCCTCACTACGAGAAGCCAAGTTACAGGGAACCAGGCAGAGGGCCTTCTCGGTAGTGGCGCCCGCCCTGTGGAACGCCCTCCCACCAGATGTCAAAGAGAACAACAACTATCAGACCTTTAGAAGACATTGGAAGGCAGCCCTGTTTAGGGAAGCTTTTAATGTTTAATAGATTATTGCATTTTAATGTTCTGTTGGAAGCTGCCCAGAGTGGCTGGGGAAACCCAGCCAGATGGGCAGGGTATAAATAATAAATTATTATTATTATTATTATTATTATTATTATTATTATTATTATTATTATTATATGCAAGAGTTCCCTGGTTCAATTCCCAGCACCACCTGTTCTTTCCTGATAAGCTCAAATATACACATATAGATTTATTCACACAAACACACAAGATATACCTTGTTCTTCATTCACAAAGAATTTTTAGAAGTGTAGAACTGCCCCACTTGCCTGTTTTAGAGACCTTAGGACAGGGATTGTGGTGGGCTCCGAATCTTATTGGGCCCCATTGCCCCTCAACCCCAGTCAGGGATGATGGAAGGTGAAGTCTAACAACATCTGGAGTGACCGCACTGACTAGCCTAGCCTTAAGCACCGTCAATGATACAGCTGTCTGCTGATTCCTTGCAGTGCAGGGTGTCAGGTACAGCTAATGAGTATCAACTCAGTGTGGTGCTTGAGATCTTGGAGGTTATGTTAGTTTGCCTAAAATGCACCATGCATAACATGCATTGGAACGGTCTGTTTTCATTGTAATAAATGGAGGGAAATTCTTCAATTGGCTCTAACATCCAGGTGTTCTGCGGGGCTCCCTGCTACGTATTAGACAGTGTTGCATGCTGCCTCAGTCTCTGAAAGGCAAGAGGTTCCAGCCACTTACCCAGGGTTTGGGTTTCCTTTTGGCACAGTGACTGTGGTGCCTTTATGATATACTTACAAATATATACAACCTGGGCCTATGATGGAGGGGTTCACAGCATTAACACCCCCCAAAAGGTCTTGTTTCTCCCATAGCTACAGCCTTGGATTGAAAAGAAATCAAACATTGCTCTCAAACAGCTCTCTCTCTCTCTCTCTCTCTCTCTCTCTCTCTCTCTCTCTCTCTCTCTCTCCAGCTTGCTGCTTTTTTCTAGGTCACACCAGTTCCACTTTAAACCCAGGCTTTGTCCTTCAAAGTTGAAGGAGGGGCTCCACCCATTTGCCATCTCACACACAGCCCCTTTTCCTTTGTTCTCTTAATGTCCCATCACCCAGGCGATCTCCTCCCATCAGATGGTAAAGAAGTAAACAACTATCTGACGTTTAGAAGACATCTGAAGGCAGCCCTGTTTAGGGAAGCTTTTAATGACTGGGTGACCCAGGGGTTGGAAGGATCTTGCATATAGCCTACTTCCTCCCCTCCAAACTATGTTATAAAATATCAGATTCAATAAAGCCATGTTGCTGCAATATATATATATATATATATATATATATATATATATATATATATGCACCATTAAATAATAAAAGCCGGGGAGATATTAAAGCTGAGCTTCCTCCAGCACAGTATCATTAGCTTGGTTTTACTGAATGTCTTGGAAATTTTTACAACCCCTATAATGTGTTTTATTTTATTGACTTATACATTTAATCACCATCTACCAGGACTGAAAGGGGGGGGGGGGAGAGAGAGAGAGAATAAAAGTACAAAGAGATCAAGAGACTCTGGAGCTCTATTTTTTTTTTCATTTATCAACATATTGTTTGACTGTATTGGTTTGAGATGTAATGAATATCGCTGGATGGCATGTAATTAACAAAACAAGCACACCCACATATTATAGAGCCGCACAATACTTTGGCTCATAACTGCATAGCTTTCTGGGTTTTGTGTTTTCACATTACCTCCCTCTCTCAGCGGCACTTGCCAATTTCTTTTTGTGCGGTGCCAATTTTTTCCCCCCAAGGTTAATTTTCTCAGGGGAAGTTGCCAGTGCGGAGGTGTCTCCAATTGCATAGAAGAAAGTGCATGCTGACAAACTGCATCCCTTCCCCTATTAGCTCAGCCAAATTTTCTCAAAGGGTGGAGAACTTGAATCTTGGGGACCGAATGTGGCCATCCAAGGCAGGCCACACCCCTCAGCATCAGGCCACGCCCCACACCAGCCCTGCCCTGGCAACTCCTCAAGTGCACATCAGTTGTTGTTGTTTAGTCGTTTAGTTGTGTCCAACTCTTCGTGACCCCATTGACCAGAGCATGTCAGGCACTCCTGTCTTCCACTGCCTCCTGCAGTTTGGTAAGACTCATGTTGGTAGCTTCGAGAACACTGTCCAACCATCTCGTCCTCTGTTGTCCCCTTCTCCTTGTGCCCTCCATCTTTCCCAACATCAGGGTCTTTTCCAGGGAGTCTTCTCTTCTCATGAGGTGGCCAAAGTATTGGAGCCTCAGCTTCAGGATCTGTCCTTCCAGTGAGCACTCAGGGCTGATTTCCTTCAGAATGGATAGGTTTGATCTTCTTGCAGTCCATGGGACTCTCAAGAGTCTCCTCCAGCACCATAATTCAAAAGCATCAATTCTTCGGCGGTCAGCCTTCTTTATGGTCCAGCTCTCACTGAGAGCTACATCAGGAGCAGAGGGTAAAGCTGACTCATGCCGTCTTACTACCTCTTGGGATGCCTGGCTTACTGACTTCTCTAGCTGGAATGGAGTGGGGCTGTAGCTCATTGGCAGAACATTTCCCTTGCATGCAGAAGACCCAAGTTTCAATCCGCATCATCTCTAAGTAAGGCTGGGAATAGGTCTTGCTTGAAACCTGGAGATCTGCTGTCCATCATTGCAGACAACTAGATGGACCAATAGTTTGACTCAGCATGAGACAGCTTCTGACATTCCTAGTCTCACCTGTTTGGGTGTGTTGATTCATGTTTCCCTTGCTGTGGAGGCACAAGGCAAGATGGTTTTTACTTTCCTTCCTTTTTAAGTAATCATGGTACCTTGTGCTACACGTTTCTACCAAATTTAAGTCATTTCCCCAAGCTGATGTCCTTCCAGAAGTTTTAGACGCCAGTTCCCACCACCCCAAGCCAGCATGGCCAATTGGTCAAGGATGTTGGGAGTTGTAGTCCAACAATATCTGGAGGGCACCAGCTTAGAGAAGCTTAGAGAAGACTGATTTAGGAAGTGTGAGCATCCCAAATATTTCATGGCATGCTTTGAGTCTGCCATTTGGGAGGATAGAAGTACAAATGTCCCATTTTCAGTGTTTATTCATTGCTCAAATGCATGAGCATAACTCAGTGAGATACATTTTTAGTTTCCAGTTATTAGACATTTTTAGTTTCCACTTCTCCTCCCCCCCCCAACTTTACTTGGAAACTGAGTAAGTGGAGTCTGCGGCCTCAAAGAAACGCAAATGTCACATTTAAAGCTCACATCGCACATCCTAAATATTCGACGCCATTTATAAATAACAGAAGCCCTGCCGCATAAACCTCTCCCATGCCACGTGATATACCATGCCTGGCATCTTGCTATAAATTCATGGTCCAGAGACGAGCGTAGCAGTAAATAAGCCAAGGAAGGTTACTGCGATCGTGGCGAATCACTATTAAATTTTCAAATTGCTTTGACAGGGCAGCCAAAGCTCAGAAAGGCAAATGATGCATTTGTCAAAATGCTTGATATTCAGGAATAAAATTCCAAGGCAGCTCCTACATTTAACATACTGCTGTTTGAATGGCAGATTAAAAGATAAGTCAATATTTACAGAAAAATATAATGTACAAGAAGCACAGTATATTGCTGGAAGTGCAGGGTTTCCTATCTAATTTCAACTGTATTAAGTTCTGCCCACTCACTGCGTTCTAGCCATTCATTTAAGCTACTTCATAATTGTAATGCAGACTGGATGTAATCTGATCAGTCCCTTCATGCTTTTGATCAAGTGGAATCTTCCACTAATGGAGTACCTGCGATTGCACCTCCAGGACCTGTGATCTACTACAGTATTTTCCTGCATATAAGACTACTTTTTAACCCAGGAAAATCTTCTCAAAAGTCGGGGGTCGTCTTATACGCCGGGTCGTATTTATTATACGACGAGTATATCCCAAACTCTATATTTTAACTGGGAAAGTTGGGGGTCGTCTTATACGCCCAGTCGTCTTATATGCCGGAAAATACGGTACATATTTTGCCTCTCTCTTTTTTGCTATGCATTCAGAAATTTCTTAAGATATCATAACCAAATTCTGTACGATGGTTCCTGAGATCAAGGAGCAGGTTTTTGTTCTATGTTCGAATAGAAATGGATGCCATTTTGAGTCAAGATGGTTGGCATGAACCTTTCAAAGCTTCTTCTGATTTTAACCACTGGTTTGAAAACGGCAATGATTTCCTCTACTATATAGGTAATAATAGTTTGAACATACCATGGAGAAATTTCATGATGCATTTTTCTCTTCTACAAGTGTACAGGCTACACATGTTGGGATTTCCGGTCTCCAATCTATGTGTGACTCAATCCTTTCCCAAGGATGGGTAGTTTTGTAGAGAAAAGCAGAAGTTGAGCACCACATACATGATCCGCTGTGCATTTTGTGCTTCACTTTGGGCTTATGATTTTCCCCTCAAGTATAAAAGAACTGTGACCATGTGTCAGGTTATCACCGAGTAGCCACCAGCTGGATGACTGGGAGGGCAGCCAAGAGCCGGGAGAGCAGGGTGTCAGGGAAACAGACAGAGATAAGATAGAGGGAAGTGCTCAGTCCTTGGCAAGCCCAAGTTTCTCTGACAGCAGGCTCTCAGAGCCTTTACCTTTAACTTGGGACGAACGCAAGAAGGGTGGGGTGCAAGAGAAAAGGAAATTGTCATCGCAGAGGAGCCGGAAGAGGATGGTGTTCTCTCGAGGTTTAAAAGGGCAGAAGACCCACCCTGAACCTTCAGATGAGTCATCATCAGATTAGTGAAGAGGTCGTTAGAGCAGAGAGCTGCAGTCTGTAGGCTTGGTTGTTTTCTTTGTTTTATTGTAAATAAACTTATCTTCACTTAGCCAACGTGTATTCGTCTTGTGGCTGCTACAGCATGGTATGATTGCTATCTGAAGAAGAAGAAGAAGAGTTTGGATTTGATATCCCGCTTTATCACTACCCAAAGGAGTCTCAAAGCAGCTAACAATCTCCTTTCCCTTCCTCCCCCACAACATCTGAAGAAGTGTGCATGCACACGAAAGCTCATACCAAGAACAAACTTAGTTGGTCTCTAAGGTGCTACTGGAAGGAATTTTTTTATTTTGTTTTCCCCCACAACAAACACTCTGTGAGGTGAGTGGGGCTGAGAGACTTCAGAGAAGTGTGACTAGCCCAAGGTCACCCAGCAGCTGCATGTGGAGGAGCGGAGACACGAACCCGGTTCACCAGATTACGAGTCTACTGCTCTTAACCACTACACCACACTGCTCCCCCCTTTAATGACACATGATATGAATCAGCTTGGAAGTTGGCATAGAGATTTCAGTAACAACAACAATGATAATGATAAGTAGAATTTGGACTCATGGACAGGTGTTTAATCCTGTGGGTGGAATCTGGAACCCCAGGAAACAGCCTTATACTGAGTCAGAGCATTGGTATAGTTCAGCATTGCCTACATGGGATAGGAGCAATTCTCCAGGGTCTCAAAGAGGGAATATTTCCCAAGTTCACCTGGAGATGCTGGAATTTGAACTTGGACACTTCTGCACCCAAAGCCGATCATAGAATCATAGAATCAGAGTTGGAAGAGACCACAAGGGCCATCCAGTCCAACCCCCTGCCAAGCAGGAAACACCATCAAAGCATTCCTGACAGGTGGCTGTCAAGCCTCTGCTTAAAGACCTCCAAAGAAGGAGACTCCACCACACTCCTTGGCAGCAAATTCCACTGTCAAACAGCTCTTACTGTCAGGAAGTTCTTCCTAATGTTTAGGTGGAATCTTCTTTCTTGTAGTTTGAATCCATTGCTCCGTGTCCGCTTCTCTGGAGCAGCAGAAAACAACCTTTCTCCCTCCTCTATATGACATCCTTTTATATATTTGAACATGGCTATCATATCACCCCTTAACCTTCTCTTCTACCACTGGTAGTGGTAGATGTTCTGCCACTAACCCACAGCCCCTCCCTGGACTCCCTTGCTAACTGAAGAAGCAGAAACTCTTCTTTGCTGATTCTTCCCTGGAGCCTCCAGGGACTTCATCTTATAAATGGAATTTGGGGACCCTCCAGCATAGAATGAGTGGTAATATGGGGAGGTGGATGGGGAAGGACGAATTGGCAAAAATTGCCTCCTCTCCTCTGTTGGAGAAATTTTAAGTAGGGTTGCCATACGTCCAGAATTTCCTGGACATACCCAGGATTTGGCTGTCTATAACAGTGCCTGGGCAGAAATTGCTTACATGCCCAGGGAAATCTGGACGTATGGCAGCCCATGTTGAAAGTGCAGATTTTAGTGAATTTCCTTTAAAATAGCTCAAATACTTCATCCCCCGCCCCAAGATTTTGCAAATGAGGCTCAACAGCTTTGGGTAAAACTAAAAAAAAAGCTGAACAACTTTTTGAAATATGGGAAGCCTGTTTTAAAGGGATTTCTAGATTGGAGATATCCCTCCCGGAAACTCAGAAGAAAATCTACAAGCTACAGGTTAAAAGACAGACCTTTATTGAAATACAAATGCACATAGGAACAGCCTAAGAATGAGGACACTGTAAAGAACCACATCTAAAGCAATGTTTTTTATATAGAAACTTATATATTACAAACATGATTTTTATTCACCAATCAAAGGATCACAATAATCTTGACGGTTGCAACCCAATGTCACTATCCTGAACTAATCAAAATCATTTAGTTCTTCAGATCAGCCCTCATAGCATTTGTTGTTCTTTATGAAGACTTTGACTAATTTCCTATTCATTAAATGTCTCCTGATATCCTCTTTCATCTATCTGCAAAACAATTCAAGATTAATTAAATTGCCATGCCTAGCCAGTTCTCTGTTGCCGCATACAATCTATTCTAGCAGTTTATTCTTCCCAGTGTTCCAGAACAAACATTCGCCACATATAGTACCTAAAAGCAGCTATTTCTGTACTGTAAAAGGCAGGCAGGCAGAGGTCTTTTCAGTTTAGCTAGGCCATAGGATCAAAAGAAAACGGAATCATCAAAACGATACAGTTTTATGAAATTATTCTTTTCTCCACCAACTCTTTCACCATATATAATATTCTCCAAATATATGAGATTTGAGTGAAGAATCCCAGCAGGCAAGGACATATGCTTGAATTTGACCTTTGTTTTTATTCTTTTAACTGAAGCCTTCCAGTAGAAATAAGACTTCAGGGTTGAAAAATGCCCTCTATAACAAGCAGTCAAAAGGACTTTCTCTATGCAGTTCATCAGAAGAATATTAGGAGGCCACATGATCACCTGTTATTTCCCCTTGTGTGGGTATTATCACATCTGCTGAGACAACGTTCTTAAATCTAGCTGACGGAGACAGGACAAATGACCAGTTTCTGGTCATTGCATTGAAAGGGGAGCGGGAATTTGATGGGAAATAAAACGTCAACGTCTTCACATGTGAGTAATCAACCACTTGGGGATGAGATATGGAGCCAGAGCTTTTTGAACTGAAGCCTGAACATTATTTATTTTTTTAAAAAAAGAGGTATGTCGTAGTTCAACCATAGTTTATTGAATTTACTTCTGTACAGGAACAGAGATGGATCTCGGAACAAACTTTAATGGGCTGTAACGGCAGAGCAGCAAACCCTTAAGCAGAGCAAGAGTCCTTGGCAGCTTCTCTGCGGCAGTTTTATAGACTCACCCAGGGATAACTCCAGGTGGGATAAGAGCCACTGGCTGACTCCACACTTTTTACAGCAGAGGTGACCTGTGGTGGGTACACGGGTGGTTCCTGCAGGAAACACAAGAAATTGTGGACCTCATACCTGCACCTTTAGGCATCTGTGCATATGTTTATACATATCATGGAGCCCCAGTCCAAATAGAGATCCTGGGGACAAATACATGAGTGTTCAAAGACATGGTTATGAAATCTGCTAGAGGAAATCTGCTACAGGAAACATCTGTGTATTCACTCGTAGCTGAGTAAGATTGTCTTCCATGAACATGGTCTTAACAGTGAATCCATAAGTGACTGTGGAGGCCAATTCCACCCTTCCACAGTGGCGACATAGGTTTCCGGGTGGGAGTTGATCATGGTGAGGGTTTGCCAAACATGTCTTCCTCTTAGCACATTTCTCCCTTTCGTCCTGAGTTTGAGCGTCTTCAAAGCCCATTACACCTTTGGTAAAGGCTGTTCTCCAACTGGAGTGCTTGCAGGCCAGTGTTTCCCAGTTGTCAATGTTTATACTACATTTTTAAAGATTTGCTTGGAAAGAGTCTTTAAACCTCTTAGGTTGACCACCAGCATTACGCTTTCCATTTTTAAGTTCAGAAAAGAGTTGTTGCTTTGGAAGATGATCATCAGGCATCCGCTCAACATGACCAGTCCAACGAAGTTGATGTCGAAGAATCATCGCTTCAACACTGGTGATCTTTGCTTCTTCCAGTACACTGACATTTGTTCACCTGTCTTCCCAAGTGATATGTAACAAATTTCAGAGACACCGTTGATGGAATCTTTCGAGGAGTTGGAGATGGCGTTTGTAAGTGGTCCACATTTCACAAGCATACAGTAAGGTTGGTAGTACAATAGCTTTGTAAACAAGCATTTTGGTTTCCCTGCGAATGTCCCGGTCCTCAAACACTCTGCACTTCAATCGGGAGAAAGTGAATGTCTAGCACATCAAGTGTGGACTCATGGCAAGGGATGCTTTATACTATGTCAGGGGCTGGCTGGATGATGAGGAGTGGTGGGACGAACCAGCCGGGGAACCCCAAAGGGGAACCTCCATAGGAGGAAGGCTCAGAGCCCTGGGATTGGTGGTGGGACACTAAGGAGAGGTCAGAGGGAGAAGAGCGGTTGGAGGCTGAAGGGGCAACAGGCTTCAGTGAGCAGAGAGAGACTGTGACAGGGAGCAGTGCAGACTCAGAGGCTGAAGCAGAGAAGTGGGAGCTAGAAGCTACAATACACTGGAAAGCCCCAACAATCTGCTGGCTTTCTACCTGCCTATGTTTTTGGGGTCATTTAATGCATTAGTTTACTTGGGATTTGTTAGGTCACTAAGGGGAAGGGGAAAAGTAGTCTGCCTTTGCCTCATTGCCCTGCTGCCAAACTTGCTTAGGTGCTTAATTCACTTGTTGCCTTGATGTTTTGTCACTGGGTCTGAGAACCACACTTCTATTTTCATCTGTGATATGTTACTGGCTAAGCCTGAGATGGCTGATTATGGAAATTGGCAAAAGTATTATTTTTTAAAAAAAACATGCTTTGAGATTTTTCTTACAGTACCTCATCAGCTGAATGGAATCTCCTGGATCCACTATGTCCAGCTTTTATCCATATATGGAACAACAGAGAATCCACATGGAAAACGCAATATATTATTTCTCTGTACATGGTTATTGCAAAAAATAAAATAAAATCTTAATCATTTGCATGTGGCTAAAAAGTCTATGAGTCCACTGTCACTATCTTAGGTTTGGCACTGCCAGTGTAGAAAAGAAGTCTAATGGTTTCCACATATTCATTAAAATACTGGTTTTTGAGGGTCAGATATATTTTGGTGGAAGAAATGCCAGGACTGAAATGTGTACAGAACCCCTACAACCGGCATTCAAATTTCAACATGAAAAATATGTGGCAGGATTCCACCCCCCCACCCCCATCTAAATATCCAATTTCAAAATTCACCCCAGGAGAATTTTGGAGGAGGAGAATTTTGGAGGAGGAGTGGCATTATATGTCAGGGATGTGTATACCTGTGAAGAGATCCATGATTTAAAACTTCAAAGCCAAATTGAGAGTATCTGGGTCAAAATTAAGGGAGAGAAAAATAACAGTGATCTCATTGTGGGAGTTTACTATAGATCCCCAAGCCAAACTGAGGACATAGATGATGCCTTCCTGGAACAGATGACCAAGCATTCAAAAGGAAATGAGATAGTAGTAATGGGGGATTTCAACTATCCTGATATTTGTTGGATGTCAAACTCAGCCAAGAGCATAAGGTCGAACAGATTCCTCACTGGCCTTGCAGACAATTTCATTGTCCAGAAAGTGGGAGAAGCAACAAGAGGATCAGCCATTTTAGATCTGGTCCTAACCAATAGTGATGACCTGGTTAGTGGGGTAGAAGTGGCAGGATCATTAGGTGGGAGTGATCATGCTCTTCTGGAGTTTATTATACATCAGAAAGGAGCAACCAAGCATACTAAGACTCAAATTCTAGACTTTAAGAAAGCCGACTTCAGAAAACTTAGGGAAATGCTGGATGTGATCCCATGGTCAGTAATACTAAAAGGGATGGGAGTTCATGATGGATGGGAGTTTGTTAAAAGGGAGATATTAAAAGCACAACTTCAAGCAGTACCAATGCGACGAAAACATGGAAGGTGCCTAAAGAAGCCAGGGTGGCTATCTAAAGAACTTTTAACTGAGTTAAGATTTAAAAGGGATATGTACAAGAAATGGAAAAAGGGGGAAACCACCAGAGAGGAATTCAAACAAATAGCCAGCACATGTAGAGACAAAGTCAGAAAAGCTAAAGCACAGAATGAACTCAGGCTTGCTAGAGAGGTTAAAAGCAATAAAAAGAGTTTTTATGGGTATGTCCGTAGCAAAAGGAAGAACA
This sequence comes from Darevskia mixta, assembly GCA_034641385.1. Classification (NCBI taxonomy): domain Eukaryota; kingdom Metazoa; phylum Chordata; class Lepidosauria; order Squamata; family Lacertidae; genus Darevskia; species Darevskia mixta. The sequence continues at coordinate 27,394,448 of JAWWNH010000018.1, read as the reverse complement.
AGGAAACAGTGGGGTCACTTAGAGGAGAAGATGGTGAAATGCGAACAGGGGACGCAGAAAGGGCAGAACTCCTCAATATCTTCTTTGCCTCAGTCTTCTCCAAAAAAGAAAACAATGCCCGACCTGAAGAATATGGAGCAGATGATTCAGCAGGGGAAACACAGCCCAGAATAAGTAAGGAGGTAGTACAAGAACACTTGGCTAGTTTAGATGTATTCAAGTCTCCAGGGCCAGATGAACTACATCCCAGAGTATTAAAAGAACTGGCAGAGGTAATTTCAGAGCCACTGGCAGTAATCTTTGAGAATTCCTGGAAAACAGGTGAAGTCCCAGCAGACTGGAGGAGGGCAAATGTTGTCCCTATTTTCAAAAAGGGGAAAAGAGAGGACCCAAACAATTACCGCCCAGTCAGCCTGACATCAATACCAGGAAAGATTCTAGAGCAGATCATTAAGCAAACGGTCTGTGAGCACCTAGAAAGGAACGCTGTGATCACTAAAAGTCAGCATGGGTTTCTGAAAAATAAGTCATGTCAGACTAATCTGATCTCATTTTTTGACAGAATTACAAGCCTGGTAGACGAAGGGAACACTGTGGATGTAGCCTATCTTGATTTCAGCAAGGCCTTTGACAAGGTGCCCCATGATATTCTTGTAAAGAAGCTGGTAAAATGCGGGCTAGACAATACTACCATTCAGTGGATTTGTAACTGGCTGACTGACCGAACCCAAAGGGTGCTCATCAATGGCTCCTCTTCATCCTGGAGAGAAGTGACTAGTGGGGTGCCACAGGGTTCTGTCTTGGGCCCAGTCTTATTCAACATCTTTATCAATGACTTGGATGATGGGCTTGAGGGCATCCTGATCAAGTTTGCAGATGACACCAAATTGGGAGGGGTGGCTAATACCCCAGAGGACAGGATCACACTTCAAAATGACCTTAACAGATTAGAGAACTGGGCCAAGGCAAACAGGATGAATTTTAACAGGGAGAAATGTAAAGTACTACACTTGGGCAAAAAAAATGAAAGGCACAAATACAGGATGGGTGATACCTGGCTTGAGAGCAGTACAAGTGAAAAGGATCTAGGAGTCTTGGTAGACCACAAACTTGACATGAGTCAACAGTGTGATGCAGCAGCTAAAAAAGCCAATGCAATTCTGGGCTGCATCAATAGGAGTATAGCATCTAGATCAAGGGAAGTAATAGTACCACTGTATTCCGCTCTGGTCAGACCTCACCTGGAATACTGTGTCCAGTTCTGGGCACCACAGTTCAAGAAGGATATTGACAAGCTGGAACGTGTCCAGAGGAGGGCAACCAAAATGGTCAAAGGCCTGGAAACGATGCCTTATGAGGAACGGCTTAGGGAGCTGGGTATGTTTAGCCTGGAGAAGAGACGGTTAAGGGGTGATATGATAGCCATGTTCAAATATATAAAAGGATGTCATATAGAGGAGGGAGAAAGGTTGTTTTCTGCTGCTCCAGAGAAGCGGACATGGAGCAATGGATTCAAACTACAAGAAAGAAGATTCCACCTAAACATTAGGAAGAATTTCTTGACAGTAAGAGCTGTTCGACAATGGAATTTGCTGCCAAGGAGTGTGGTGGAGTCTCCTTCTTTGGAGGTCTTTAAGCAGAGGCTTGACAGCCACCTGTCAGGAATGCTTTGATGGTGTTTCCTGCTTGGCAGGGGGTTGGACTGGATGGCCCTTGGGGTCTCTTCCAACTCTATGATTCTATGATTCTGTGATTCTGAGACAAATTTGGAATATTAAATTAACTTCTCTTGTAGAGTTCCCCCCTTTTTACTCCACGACATTTTCCTTTGTGACTTTCTCACTCCTTTCCATCGCAATTTCTTATTTAAACAGCCTCTTGAATGTTAAGATAGAGGTCACACGCACGGATGCCCTTAGCACAAACTTCTCCTGCTCTACTAACGTGGCATTTCCAGCAGGGGGAGCCGTTGCACCAGATCCTTGGATGGAAAAGTGGCTTACAAGAGAGCAACTCTGGATTTCCCCCCAGGAATTCCCTGGGCCAGAGATTCTGGAAACAAGAGTGCAGAAGGCTGCATTGGCTCCTTCCATTGGCCCACCTTTCCACAAATCAAGAAACAAAGGATCTTTCAACTCTCTCCCTCCTGAGGGCGAACAGTGAGAGATGCTTTAGCACATCCTGTCCCCTTATAATTCATCACTGCAATAAAGTGTACTGGGAGAAGCTGCAGGAACACCTAGAGAAGAGTGGAATAGAGCAGACATCAGCTCCACTTCTGTCAGGGCCCCTTCACACTTCTGCATGTCCCGCTGCCCCCCCCCCGGGAAACTTGCTGTTTATCACTGAATTGGAACTTCCGTCGGTTTTTCTGCAGATCGGCACTTGCTCCGATTCAGCAGCAAGCAGCAGGTTTTCCCAGGGAAAGTGGTGGGGGGAGCTGAAGTGTGCACAGACCCTACATAGGTCAGCTGATAGGTCTTTAAGGAAGTATAGTTCTATGCATGAAGCAATGTGCTCAAATAACATAGCACAACTATCAGCTTCATAGCTCAGTCAGTAGAGCAGGAGACTCTTAATCTCAGGGTTCGAGCCTCACGTCGGGGAAAAGATTCCTGCATTGCAGGAGGTTGGACTAGATGAGCCTTGTGGTCCCGTCCAACTCTACAATTCTATGATTTTGTGATTCAGGTCCTTTCTGCAACCTTCCAGACAGGGAATGCTTGATCCAGGGAGTACTGGATTTGACTCACCTCGGCCTGACCCAGCAGGCAATTCCATAGTGCCCAACTTTTTCAGGTCAGAAACTGGAACGTGCATCTTCAAGGATGTGTTCCCGGGTGAGTCACGTGACCCATGCCACACTCTCGCCCCGAAAAAGCATTAATGTTGTGCAGCACCCAATCCACGGCCAAGATCGGGGCCCCCAAAAAACGCTTTTTGGAGGGTGAGAGCCTGGCGCAAGAGCACATGAGATCGTGGCATCCAAAATGGAAAACAAGGTGGAAAAACAAGGTATCCCATCTTCTTCAGGACACTTGGTGGGTATGCAATTCTGATATGCAGAGTGAGGAAGAAGGTATGGGAGCCTTGGCCTTATTGGCTGCCTGCTTCTCCTTGTGCCAACCTTGCTCTGAATCATCCATCACTCTCACAGTCTCCTTCTTCCTGGATTCCGAAATTCATTCATTAGCCGCAAGAGCTCAGCAGCTGTTTCAGACATCTGCAAGCCCTGATATTGATTTCCTGGTGAGAAGCTTGCCCACCCACAGATCATCCCCCTCCCCAGAAAGCAAGCAGAGGCAGAGAGAGCATCTCGGAAGAAACATGTGCGAGAGACCTCCCTCCCTGCCCTGGGATTTATTATCTCGGCAGTTGAAGCACCCACATCGAGAGTCAATTAGGAGACGGCAGGAGACAGGCGCCCAGGATTTGGGCATCTCAAATCTGAAAAATGAGACGCCATGCACAAATCTGGAATTCCTACAGAGAGAGAAGTTGTAGTTTAGTGGTAGAGAACAGAATGTCCCAGGATCAATCCCTGGTGTCCACTGCCTGAAACCTTGGAGCATTGGTGCCTTTAAAGGCGAGCAAGCAAACAGTGGTGATGGTGACGAGCATAGGGGCATAGGAAGCTGCCTCATACTGAATCAGACCTTTGGTTCACCTAGTGACAGGAGCAGGTATCAGGAGTGGGTCAGCAATAAATCACAAGGAGCAAGTGAACTTAACTCTTTATTAGAAGCAACAAAGCCTGCTCAGGGGAGCCAGGCCTAATGAACACAGCAACTCTTCTCCATAGATCTTGTCCCTGTGAAGCAGTTGTGGAGGCTGAAGGTCCTCAGCTTCCCACAGCTGATGAAGTCTTCTCCTCTCCTGGCTCTTTACCAAGTAACCTGAGACTCCGCTAGCACATTTGCCTTTGCTCTTCCCAGTTCATACCTCTACTGGTTCTGAGAGACCAGGGGGGAGGGGAGCTTGCTGCAGTAGGAGGGGGAGACCCCTTGCCTTCTTCAGCAGCCTGCCTCATCTCTGCCACTTGGCCCCTCTCCTCTCCAGCCTTTGCTTCTGCCTCTGGTTATGGACTTCCCTCTGGCACTGATACTCCCTGCTCACTAAACCCTGTTACCTCTTCAGCTTCCAACACCTCCTCATCTCAATCTCCCTATGGACACTCATTGTCATTCTACCACAAATCCCCACCACAAATCTTAGCCTTTGTCCCTTGGTGGTTTCCCCAGATGGTGCTTGCCATCATTCCTCGATGTCCAGCTAGCCCATGACACCTCGCATGGTATTGTCTACATTGACTGGGATTTTCAGACAGGAGACATTCTCAGCCCTATCTGGAGATGCTGGGGATGGAACTTGCAACCTTCAGCGTGCAAAGCAGATGCTCTACCCCAGAGCTACAGCCCCTCCCCATTGTCACAGAGGCTGGTGGCAATGGTGATGGGAAGGAGGTGAGCCTACTAAGGGAGAGGGCCGAAACAGAGAGAAGAGGCCCCATGGAAGATGCCTTGCCCAAGCTCCCCTCCTCAACCCCATGTGCAGGAAGATGGAAAAGCACCATTTGGCTTCTCTTCAATATCTGCCTTTAACACCAACCAGCCTACAAATTTTCTTTACAGCTCTTCAGAGAGCCTCCCCTGCCTTTGGATGTCAAATTAGGCTTTCCAGATCCTTCCTCCGCTGAAATCATGTTCCATAGGAAGGTGTTTAAAAGCACCAGTGATTGTGGCTTTTGGCTCTCTACGCCCATGGATAAATCAGGAGTTAATTCCACTGACGTCGGTGGAAAGTATGCTGGTGAGCAATGAGACCCAGGTTGTTAAAGCTCCCAATTGCTACAACCTGGTTGCACTTGGAAGTGTAATAATTCAGTCAGTTCTGGAGCCATGGTGAAATGAAACTAATAGGACTCTGCCACTTTATAGGATCTCCGGCCCAGTGATGCTTCTCTCCAAGGGCTGTAAATCCATGTGTGCATGGAACATTCCAGAGAGCTGAAATAGCAGCAAAGAAAATGCAGACCTCCTCATCTCCCTTCGGGTTTTTTTTGTAAGAAGAGACTAACTTTGGAAAGTTTTAACAAGAAAAAGTTTCTCGCTGATGGGCTATTCTGGCAAGATACTTGGAGATACATATGCATTGCAGCATCCTTTAGAGGTCCCTGGCTACAGTAGGTACATGTCAGATATTTCAAGGCAAAAGCAGAGTGTCAAAAATCTACTGCAAGGCCGCAGATTGAATTGGTTCAGTCCCCTGTTCCCAGTGCTAATTTCTCTATTATCCTCAGCTTTGGGTTGTCTTTTTCTTTTTCTTTTTTTAAGGTTATGGTGGGGCAACTTTTTAACCCCTTCTGCTCCTCTATGATAGGGATAGGGAACCTCAGACTCAGAAGGCTGAATGTAGCCCTCCAGGCCTCTCTTCCCAACACTTGGAATTCTCCCCATGTGGTACCTCTTACCATGTCAAGGCATTAGAATTGTCTCCACATTTTGTGCTCTAACTTTCTTCAGAAATGTCCGATTGACTTGCTTTTTTAAAAAGCTAAGAGCCTGGGGCCCCTGTTGGCCTTGGTCGCCCTCCCTATCCTACCCCTTCTAGATATCTGCCACCACCCCTGCTCACTGTCCCTACTTTGCACTCTCCTTGAATGTTTTTGCCTGGCTGAAATGTTTCCTTGAACTTTGGAAATGCCTCATCCTTGCCTGGATGGTTGTGAACATGTGTAAAAACTAGCCATGGTACTGTACCAAGGTGAATTTCACACCTGTTGCTCTGCCCACTTTTACCTCTCTCCCTGCCCATCATGGGAATGTCGCCCCCGGAAGATTTCCCTAAGAGGAATTTGGCCCTCAAGCTGAGAAAGGTTCCCTATCCTAGCCATATGTGAACAGCAGCACACGTCTGGGCAGGGTCTTCTCCTACTGAATCATAACTGCTAACAATGACATCGTAACAGACAGAGTAAGATGTGATTTAAGAGAGTCTTTTAGCTTTCTGTTGGTGTGAATGAACATAAGTACCGGTTGTTGGTATACTGAATTTATAACCTGCCTTTTTGGAAAATAAAAGAGTCGACTTGTGATTGAGATAAATCATCAGCTAAAGGAACATCAGCTGAGAATTCCTCACCACTACAGAACAGCATTTCCATGGCAATATTCAAAGATGCAATTTCAATAAGCTAATGTAAGGGCTTGAGCTCGTGGACTAGGATTCCTTGCTGCTGTTGTCAGGGGACAACTGCTCCTGCATCAGAAGATGTTTGCGAAGATGCCTAACCTGTCAGGTGGCATGGGTCTAGATTCAGAATGAAGGCACAAAGCAGAAAGCTCTGTGGATCAGGGGTGTGAAGCCCTGAGTTCCTTGCATTGTTGTTCAGTTTTCTAATGGAGCAATCCTATGCACAAGGAGCTGACATAAATTTACACCAGTTCCAAACCCTATTCAGCAGCAACTCTGCCTAAGCCTGGCAGAGGGAAAACAAGCCTTTATGATAGTGCTCTGCACTGGGCTGCCAGGTCACGTGATGTCAGGAACTGGCTGGATGCTAAGGAGTGGTGGGAGGCACCAGCTGCAGAACCCCCCCAAGGGAACCCCAAAGAGAAGAAGGTTCAAAGGCACAGGATTGGTGGTGGGACAACGATGAGTGGTAAGAGAGAGGAGGAGCAAACTGGGAGGAGGAGGTGTTGGTAGCTGAAGAGGTATCAGGGTTTGGTGAGCTGGAAGAGGCTGTGGCAGAGAGCAGTCTAGAATCAGAGGCAGAAGTGGAGGCTGGAGGGGATGGGAGTCAAGAGGCAGAGATCAGGCAGACTGCTGAAGAAGCCAGGGAGTCTCCCCCTCCTTCTGTGACCAGCTCCCCTCGTCCTTGGTCTCCCAGAACGCGGAGAGGAAAGAAGAGGGTGGAGCAATGAGAGACAAGATGAAGGAGCCTCAGGCTGTTAGGCAAGGAACTGGGGAGGAGCCTTAGAGAGTGATGGGAAGACAGGGAACTTCAGTCCTCACAGCTGCCTCATTGGAGCAAGAACTACTGGGAAGAGTTGCTGTGAACACTAGGCCTGTGCTGGATTCTTTGAATAAAGAGTTAACTTCACTAGCATCCTGTTTGCTTGTCGCTGCTCACAGACACAAACAATTTCCCTGTCTTACATCATCCAAACTGAGATCTTCCACCAAACTCTTCCTGTCTCTGCCCACTAACACACAACTTGAGGACAGGGCCCACCTCTCCCCGTGATGGCCTTTTTGATGGGTTGGCCTTTCTCCCCCTAACAACCTACACTAATCTCGCTATCATCAGGCTGTCTTGGCTTGTTAACAGAAGCTTAATCCAGGGTTAAAGTTTGGCACAGTTTAACTCCCCAAACCTGGATTAATTCTAACTTTTTGGGGACCCAGAAATTAAGGGTGTCTCACACCCCACAAACTCATAACAATCTATGGGTACAAATCTGCATCTGAGTTACTACGGAGCATCAGTGGCTTTAACAGCCTAATCTGAAAGAAGAAATTAGAACTCTCTTGTTATTGTTAAACAATTAGAAGTCAGTTACTCTTGCAGCCCTATCCAGGGATCTGCCAGTAGATGCCAATGTACCTTCTGCCAACCACTTTTCTTAGAGCTATGGAAAATGCACCGAGAGCACAGCATTGTTGTTGTTTAGTCATTTAGTCGTGTCCGACTCTTCGTGACCCCATGGACCAGAGCACGCTAGGCACTCCTGTCTTCCACTGCCTCCAGCAGTTTGGTCAAACTCATGTTAGTAGCTCCGAGAACACTGTCCAACCATCTCGTCCTCTGTCGTCCCCTTCTCCTTGTGCCCTCAATCTTTCCCAACATCAGGGTCTTTTCCAGGGAGTCTTCTCTTCTCAGGAGGTGGCCAAAGTATTGGAGCCTCAGCTTCAGGATCTGTCCTTCCAGGGCTGATTTCCTTCAGAATGGATAGGTTTGATCTTCTTGCAGTCCATGGGACTCTCAAGAGTCTCCTCCAGCACCATAATTCAAAAGCATCAATTCTTTGGCGATCAGCCTTCTTTATGGTCCAGCTCTCAGTTCCATACATCACTACTGGGAAAACCGTAGCTTTTCCCAGAGCACAGCATATTGAAGCACAACTGTAAAGTTTTTACGTCCCCTTTAGGCAGACTATTAAAGGACTAACGCCTAGCTCAAGGCAACAGGGAATGGAGTCTCTAGTGTGTGTTACATTTTCATTAAACCTAGCAGTTTATGGACTTTAGGGCTATAAATCCATGTTCTGTAAACATATACATAAAAATAAAACCACCTGCATCACGGCGTCCAAAGATAGTGGATTATGTTTGTTTTTATGACCCCCAGAAACATCTAAGGCTGGAAGCAATCTCAGGCCTGGATAAAATAAGGATTTGAAAACATGAGTACAGAAGACTGAATTTGCCCATGTTCCTCATTCCTGGCTTTTCTCTCCCCAGGCTGCCTTATCTGAATTTGAGATAAGGAGCTCCAGCAATGACTTATGTGGGAAAGAATGCTGTGATGTGCTAAATGCATTGCGCTAAAATAATAGCGCTGAAATCCATGCATTTGCGAAACTTGGCATTTTCTCTTTCTTGCTCTCTGGAGAAGGTGGACTTAGAGAAGAAGTTGAGAACAATAGCTTCGAGCAGGGTTGTCACTGAGTTGCAGCTAGGGGATCCTCTGGGATGAGCAAGATCAGCTGGGATGAACAGCTTAGGGTGCAGTTCAGCCAGCTGATTCCAAGCTCAACCAAGGCTTAAGAATCGTTAAGATCCCAACCCCAGCTCCGCCAAAGATGTAGCTTTCCCTTTATAACTTCTCTCCCCCCTGTCCTGGCATTTTCCTTAAGTTTAGGCATCTAAATTTCACTCTTGCCAAGCTAATCTCTCCCCCAAAGCATGGGGATTGGAGACCACTGGTAAAGCTATTCCCTCTAATATAAACACAAAACCTGGCAGTCACAATGAAGCTCTACCTTCGCACCTTCTCCCCAGTTTGGTTTATTTTCTCCCTTCCTCCATCAACCCAGCTTGCTATGGTATCCTTATGGTAAGCTGCTGGTCTTTTCACTCTGGTGAGTTGGGCTGAATTGTTATTTAAGTTGCCCTCGTGAAGCTGGATACAGATTATCGTCACTGTTGTGAAGGGCGGTCCCCCCTTCTCTTTTATTACTCTTTCTCTGTGTTCCTTCGTATTTTTAATGTGCTCCCCTAGCATTGCTCCGCTACTAAAATTAATTCTGTATCAGCTCTGTATTTGGGGGGAGCCCTTTTTTTAACAGTTTAAAATTTTATGGAGAGTTCAGCGCTAACTAGCCGGGTTGAGAGACATTAGCACCGGAGGGAGATTCTGCCCTTTCGTGCTGAGGTTCTCCCCTCTTTTGTCTTTTGTCCCCTGCTTGATATCTGCAGTGGTTTCAGGGAAACCCCTTTTATGCGCCACTATGAGCCTTGATCCCAGGATCCCCCCCTGGGGTTTGGGGGTAGACTTACACCTCCAGCTACCCCCGTTCTTCCTCTCTGGCATAAGGACTGCCTCGAGTTCTCAGGAGCGCAATCCTCCACCCGTTTGCTAAGCGCGCTGCTCTGGAAGGCTTTTGGCAGACATTTGTCTGCAGCACTTTTTTGATGTCTGAATCAATGAGATACTTCAAGGTCCCCGCTTTGACTTGTGCCACTTTCCAGAGACCCCACTTTGCCCAAAATTCTCCGCAGGAGTGCTGATTCACCTCAAAATGTGTGATCCATTTGAATCATCAGACTTTTGTGTGAATGGAATGTAATCCATTGTACAAAATTTAGATCCCATCTGTTGCTCCATCCACCTTTCAGGACCAGATGAAGTTTCCATACCATCTTCAAGAGCAACCACACATCAGACACATTACAGGAATCTAAGGTGGAGATGACAAGAGGAGGAATGACTGAGACCATATGGTGAGTACCTTTTATTTTGCATTCAAAAGCTAGTGTTTATTTCAAAGTAAAGTGTGTTTGCCTTGTGATTCCAACCTGTTTTTAGGACTATACTACTACTGGGAGTGACACACAGTGTCTGGAATATGCTGGAGGAGATAAATGGGAGTGAAAAGGTAAAGGACCCCTGGAGGGTTAAGTCCAGTCAAAGGCGACCATGGGGTGCAGCGCTCATCTCACTTTTCAGCCCAAGGGAGCTGGCGTTTGTCTACAGACAGCTTTCTGGGTCATGTGGCCAACATGTGTTGTTGGAAGAGTGCTGGAAATGAACGACTAGAGCGATGGAGCATAGTTATTCAAGCTGCTGCCCAGCCATGCAGAATTTAAATACGAGGAAGAGGCGAGTCAGTACAGAAGAAAGAAAAGCAGACTTTTCTAATTGACATTGAAATCAGCTTTGGGGAGGCCAGATTTGCAGATGATCTCATATGCAAACAATGGGGCTAAAGTGAAGCCAGCTTTCGACATATGGACATTTTGGCCCTGGAGTGTCTTGCTTCCTTTCTGAACTTTCACTTCATAGCCTGGTTCAGATGGAGGAGTGCCTGAAATTAAACAAATGAAGGGGGATTTTTTTTTCCTGGCAAAGATTCCTGACCCAGCTGGATGCAAGAAAATACTGGATCTGTTTCAAGACAGCCAAGCTCTGCAGCCTGAAGAGCTTCGGTGATTTTCTATAAGCATCTGAGATGTTGGGGGCTCATCCAAGTTGGGATAACTCTGGGAAGAATGTTCCGGAGAATCACTCCTTGGCTATTTAGGTCCGTTATGGTTTAAGTTCTTTTTACATGAGGCATAGAATCTGCATTACAGTAATTCCACGCTGAGAGGGACCCTGACTTTTTGTATTTTGGCTATCATTGGCTGTTAAAAGCACAGCGTCTGTGTTAGAGTGATTCTGGGGATGCTTGAAGAATTTGTCATTTGCAAATTCCTATGCAAAAATGACCTGATTTGCACATCTCACTCCAATGTGCAGACCAAAATTTAGCTACCTACATGATTTTGCACATATCTAAACATTATGAATTAGAGACGTGGGTGGCGCTGTGGTCTAAACCACAGAGCCTAGGGCTTGCCAATCAGAAGGTCAGTGGTTCGAATCCCCGTGACAGGGTGAGCTCCCGTTGCTCGGTCCCAGCTCCTGCCCACCTAGCAGTTCGAAAGCACGTCAAAGTGCAAGTAGATAAATAGGTAGGTAAGGTAAATAACGTTTCTGTGCACTGCTCTGGTTCGCCAGAAGCGGCTTAGTCATGCTGGCCACATGACCCGGAAGCTGTCTGTGGACAAACGCCATCTCCCTCGGCCTATAGAGTGAGATGAGTGCCACAACCCCAGAGTCGTCCACGACTGGACCTAATGGTCAGGGGTACCTTTACCTTTAAACATTATGACTGGAAGTTTAAATGTATTAAAGTATATATTTAAATATGTATTTAAATGGAAAGGAATGGCATTGGGTGTGAAATATGGGACAGTCACAAAGGTAAGAAATAGACAGATCTGCCCATTAATCAAACCACATTTTATGGATGCACCTGAAGTGGAAACTGTGGTTAGAAGTACTGAATATTATAAAAAAAATACTCAAAGCAATTTACAAAACGATACAACCATAACATCAGGAAGGATTTACAATACATTAAAACATACAAGAAGTTATGATGCTAAAACAGATTAAAATTCACATCAGCTTATGTCATGGTGCTTCTTAAAACATATTTCAGTGTGAGGTATAAACACACATGTTGTCCCTGCCTCCTATTTTCCTGTTTGCTCAGACTCCACCCTTACTATGTCGACTTACCATAGGTTAGGGCTGCCATATACATCTGGGTTTATCTGGACATATCCAGGATTCATTCATCGGAAATAGTGTCAAAAATTTAAATTTTAGAGATTTTGCAAAAAGAAGAAGAAGAAGAAGAAGAAGAAGAAGAAGAAGAAGAAGAAGACGCAGCAGCAGCAGCATTGGTCAAAAAAAGAGAGAGCAGCTCTTCACTTTTTGAAATATGTCAACCCTACCATACGTAGGTGCAGACTTTTTTGGGGGGGGAGGGTTGGCATGTGGTGTTAGGCTTTTCTTTGATTGAAATTAGACTCATCACCTCAACAAAAAATAAGTGCATACCACCAGCTGAAAGCACAGCAATATTCACCACCTCCATAGTCCCCAATATCCTCTCTCTCCCACCACACTTCATGGGGGGGGGGCAAAGATCCTGTGAAGCTAGGCTGTGGATTTTCCCTCCGACCTAAATAGGAGGCATTCAGTTGTGAGAAGAGCACAAAAACTGGCTTATTTGTCAGTGTTCAAATTCTGAGTATAGAATTACTCGGAGTTGGAGGCAAACATCAGTCATGGGATAAAAAAGGTCAGGGTCAGTGCCCTCAATAGCTGGGATTGCAGAAGTGGGAATTTAGGAAGGCTTTTGGTCAAATTTAATGCATTGCTTATTACAGCCGTATCAACAAGAGCACTGAACCATATAGCCTCTAATACAAACAACAGTCTCGTTACCTATTTATTAGGTTTCTGACCATATACACTCTGGGTATGCCTTGAATTTGTACCAAATATGGAGAACTAATAAACTCGAAGGGTTTTTGGAGAGAGATTTCCATTCTTCTAATATGACTTTAGTTGAAATAAATAAACTAGTTTTCTGAAATAAACTAATTTTCTCCAAAGTCACCACACACACACACACACACACACACACACACTGATTGTTAAAACTCTGCTGGATTTGGGTTGGTTAAAGAAGAAAGCAGCCATCTCCATTTCCAGTGGGAGCCGCTGAGAATTGGAACAGCCTCTGTCCACATAGCTCAACCCCTCCATCAGCATATCCCTGTCGTCAGTTCAGCCTCTTAGGGACCAATCCTATACCACAATCCACCAAGAAGAGTGGGTTAGGATCCAGCAGACCCCCACTTCACATGGCCACGGGCTCTGGCAAACCACGCTATGCCACTGACCTAGAGGGCATTATGCTAGAGGATGATGGGATGCCGTGAGAGCAGCTTGGAATGCTGACATTTGGCTTTTATAAACACAGAAGGTTATTGCAGCAACCTTCCTGGATTCCAGTCTTAGGTCTTCCTGACATGAACATTTCCTTATCTGCTGAACCCCTCCACACACTTCCCCTAATGATCTCTCTCTCTCTCTCTCTCTCTCTCTCTCTCTCTCTCTCTCTCTCTCTCTCTCTCCCCTGAGCTCTGGAGGGTTTGTAATTTATGTCAGCTTCATCCTAGCGAGTGAGCCGCTTCTTCCTATGCTTTCAGCTGAATCCAATAACCAATTAAGCCCGTTAGAAAGCCTTATTTGACTCGGTTTTTAATTTACTGTTTCGCAGTAGAGACAGCATGAATTAGTGCTGTTCATAAGAAGAGTTCAGTAGTTAACAATGAGTTTTGAAATGGCAGGATTCTGGCGAGTTTGAGGAGAAAAAAAAAACAGAATGGCAGCCCTGTGCTAATTTTCTGACTCATTTTTATGTCTGGAGGTCTTCTTCTGCTTATCGTATGCTTGCCTTATCCCTGGGACAGCGAGAAAAAGAATTTGGCCCACTAAATTCTGAGGCACATAGCATCTTTCACTTGTCAAGCATTGCAGGCTGAGAAATGAGACTGAAAAGCAAACATGTCCACAGCAATAGGTGAACATGAGCAAAATTGATGCTGTGCATGCATTTGCTGGGCATGCAAAATCCACGAGTGGTTTAAGATTAGACTAATAGCCACAGCCTTCCTGAACCTGAGGAGCTGTGCTTTGATGCAAACACTCAGGCCTGATCACTCTCTGTGGGCAAAACGGAAATGTGCATCTCAGACATACATTCTGAAATGATGCAGTCACAAGAGAACTAGCATTGGAGGTGTGTGTGTGTGTGTGTGTGTGTGTGTGTGTGTGATCAAGTAGTCAATGAGGCACCCATCCTGAATGCAGGCAGGTTTTGTCAGCTACTTTTGCAGCTTTTCTAGATGGGCCAGCAGCCTTGTCGTCCTTACCCCTGAGATGGTAGCAAATGATTTGGCACATTCTTAATTGCTGCGTGCCTATATAATCATCTTTGGCAATACATTCTCCTTTCCTGAGAAATATCCCATCTTGCAAATCAGAGCTTAATAGCCAGGAAACTCCTATCAATAAAGGTCCAAAGTCTGCATTCTGCAGCACAAAGTGCCTCATCGCATTTCATTTCCAATGATAACTCTCCCGAACATTTTGCTTGTTTCTGCCATTTCGGCCATTTAGGGAAAAGCAACGGGCAGACCTTCAGAATGGATTTTCCATTTTTATATGCTTGCCTTGGCAAAATCCCATTCCGACCATATATATCTAAAGCAGTGATACAGTTGTTGGTACTTTGCCTGTGACACGAGGGCAGTAAGGTGATAAAACTCGAGATCTGCTGCAGTGTGTTGGTTGAAGGCTGCATTCTGGTTGAATCACATCAACCTTACTTGATGGTTAAAGTGGGACTCAAAGGCAGGTGAGGAGAGGCCCACTCTCAATCAGGCCAGGTGGGTGTAGAGCCCAGGAGAGCCCAGAGGACAGACTCCTCCATTTCCTCCCTAGGGGTGGGAGGAGATCCGCAGGGCTTCCTACGCAACAAGAGGCCGCTGTGGAAGTGGCATTGGGAAGAGGGATTACTGAGGAGTGTGCTGGAGCCATGACTGCCATTGTAGCAACAGCAGCGCCGGGGATGCTGCTCTGTGAATCCTGCCACCCAAGGTCACTGCCTCACCTTGCCTCTTGGGTGGGTTGGCCCTGACTGCACACCTGTCAAGGCTTCAGGGAATCCTATCCCTCCCACGGTGGGATGCCAAGAAGCAGAAAAACAAGAAGCATTCTTCCCATGTAGTTTATTCAGTAGTGATGTATGGAAGTGAGAGCAGGACCATAAAAAAGGCTGATCGCGGAACAATTGATGCTTTTGAATTATGGTGCTGGAGGAGACTCTTGAGAGTCCCATGGGCTGCAAGAAGATCAAACCTATCAATTCTGAAGGAAATCAGCCCTGAGTGCTCACTGGAAGGACAGATCCTGAAGCTGAGGCTCCAATATTTTGGCCACCTCATGAGAAGAGAAGACTCCCTGGAAAAGACCCTGATGTTGGGAAAGATTGAGGGCACAAGGAAAAGGGGACAACAGAGGACGAGATAGTTAGACAGTGTTCTTGAAGCTACCAACATGAGTTTGACCAAACTGCGGGAGGCAGTGGAAGATAGGAGTGCCTGGCATGCTCTGGTCCATGGGGTTACGAAGAGTCGGATGCGACTAAACAACAACAAGTTTATTCAATATTCAGAGAGAGAGAGAGAGAGAGAGAGAGACGAAGGAATGTGATCGCTCTTAGATAATGGCATTGCTCTAGGTAAAGTCCCATCCTCTCAGTCCCTCCTTTTCTACATCACCCCTGCACCGGCTGATCTGTGCTTTCTGCCTCTGAGTTTTCTGTTCTACTGCTGTCAGGGCACACCTTGTTCTGGGGTGGGGTGGGTCAGGAATGCTTTCAAGAGACACCGAGTCTGTTAGCTGTCTCTCCCCTGGTGGTGCTTCTTCTTTCTCCTGCTCTTCCAATATTTCCCAGTTCCTCTCCTCTGCAGCCTCTGAACTATGACCTTCTGCAAACCACTGTTCTAAATCTATACTGTCCTCTTCTCTGGAAGGTGCAGGAAGAGTGGGGGGTGGTTCCCACCATTCCTCCTCAGTTCAGCCCCTGACAATGTCACACCCTTGGTCCAGAACACAAGGCTAAAACATAGGGCAGTGAGAGGACCATGGTGGATATGTCATGTTCCCGTTAAAACTAGTTTGGAATAATCCAAACTATCAAACTAGAGAAATGAGGACCAGAAGAACAGGAAGGAGGAGAATGCAGAGGTGGGATGAAAAATACACATAATATATAAATATTTTTTTGGACCTCTTTGAGCATTTATTGGGGGCTCAGCTAATGGTTTAAGTTAACGAGAGCTCCAGCTTTCTTTTAGAACCCACCGACTGCCATAAGAACTGTCTGATGCCAGGCCTGGGGATCCAAGGATGAGGCGAGCTATGGCCCATCCCAATGTTGTTGGACTCTAACTCCCATCAGTCCCAACAAGCACGTGTTCAGGCATCATGGGAGTTGGAGTCCAATGACATCTGGAAGGGACATGAGTTTCCCCATCCTTGGCTTGAGCTACTGTGCACTTTCTGGGATTGCTGCCTTGGATTATGCCATTGTGAGGGACCTCAAAGATCATGGGATGGGCTGCAGCAGAACGTCCCAGGTTGAATCTCTGGCATCTCTAGGTGGGATTAAGAAGGTCCACCGTCTTAGCCCTTGGAGAGCTGTTGCCAGTCAGGTCAGACAATATGGACCCATGGTTTGGACTTTGTATATGACAGCTTCCTATGTTCCTATGCTGATCATCTAACCCAATCCCATGCTGATTCAGGAAATCCACTACTGCAGCACCCCTGATTGGTTGCCATCTAGTTTTTGATGGAAAATTTTCCCCTCTGATCACTGGAACTCGTTTCTGGCCTGGGGGAGTGATATACTATGCACCTTCTTGGACAGACAGCAAGCTCTTCTGAGTCCAGGAACCTGACTGCCCCCTTGGGATGTGGGGGGCTGACACATCCAAGCAGGTTAGGTTAACGGGGCTTGCAGCTGACACAGTAAATAATCCATTCTGTCAGCAGGAATTCATCCTTTCTGTTAAGAACTTTGCAGGCACACAATTTACACAAAACGGATTAGGCGACAGATCAAAGTTTTTCCACAATTTGTGAGGATGTTTTGTGTGCGCGTAACACCATTTTATATGCAGGGAGTCTTCCAAAGTTTCAAGCTGAAGTAGCACTTCCTTTTACAATTCAGCAGGAAACTTTGTCAATATCATTCTCTTCTCCTATTTCTTTTCTTCTTTTTTTAAAAAAGAAGCAGCTGAAATAATGAACAATTGAGAGCCATGTTATTATTATTATTTTTTTACCACGTATAATCTCAACTGCACGATGCCTCACAGATGCTAATGAATTGCTTCTTCCACTAGCTGGTTATAGCAGGAAGGAAGCTCACCTGAGAACACTATATTCAGTTATTCTGCTCAAGATGCGTTCAGGATAGTACCTGGCTTTTCTTGTCGTTAAATTTAACTGCAGTGTTTGCGTTATCTTCATCCATCCCTTTTTATGGAGGCTGTAAAAAAAAAAGTGAGATGCAACATTCTGTGCGGGTAGAAAACTGCCTATTTCTAATTCTGTTTAAAGGATCCAATGGTGTCAGGTGACACCTGAATAAATAAAACTTAGGAGTAGCAAGAGAGATTTTGTGAAGAATATGATGCCAGATGTACTGCAGCTCTGGCATTGTGTAAGGTTGGGGAACCTGGGGGCTTCCAAATGTTGATGGACTCCAGTTCCCATCATACTCAACCATTGAGCCTGCATTGAGCATCATGCCTGACTCCAACACTCATCGTCTCAATGGATCCTGGTCCATAAGGTCAAATGGATCACTGCCCCACCTGTGGGAATGTTAAGGATTGTAGGAAATGATATATTGAATAAGTATTATCCTTCCTTTCGCTCACGCTAGTGAGTGATGTAGCAGAGCAGATTCCCCTCAATATACCTGGAAGCTAGTTTGCAGATTCATTTGACTCTCTTAGTTAAGATTATTTCCTGGTGTCCCCTTTAATCCCCCTTAAAAGAGTCTTTCTGAGTAAAGTAACAAAATGTTTACTCACATTTCAGTTCACGATTTGATCCCTGAAAGGCAGGCTTTACTTGATAGTTACATAAACAAAAGTGTGAGTTGATCTCATATGGAGATTGAACTCATGTGCTGCTGGCTGAGAGCCAGCAGGCAGCAAAATTACATTAAGAATGCAAAATGGCTGCAGGAGAGGAGCAACAAGACAGCAAGAACCAAGACAGAAGTCAAGACGAACTGCAACTGAGAAAATGGCTGTGTGACTCGGTTCTTTTATGGAGTCAGCCAGAGCCATGCCCATCTCCCAGGTCACATGCAGGGGGAAGATGCTCCAGAACAGTGGAACAGGAAGTTGCACTGACTGGATTTTCCCCTGCCTGTGCCCACTCTAGGGAAACAAGGAAAGTTGCATTTGACTGCTCCAGTGGATTACATCCCACACCACCAAGCTCAGACTGCCCTCAACCAGACTGCTGCTCAGCTTCCTCCTCCTTAGTCTCAATGTTGCTCTTGTAAAATTCAGCAGGGAGGAGGATGGGGGCAAAGCTAGAATGAGTTGGCTCCGCCTGTCATTGTCTCTGGCTCCCCCTACTGTTGGCCTCCATACTTTCTGCTTTATGAGTTCCAAATGTCACCAGTCATCACTGGCTTGCATAATTTCTGGGTTCATTCAAGGGGAATTTTTGGAAAGTTTGTGTCCATCTCTAATTACAAGAAAGCAGTGTTCATTTTTAAGGTAAGGAAGAAGTTTTAAAAGCTTTAAAACCCAGAAGTGGAACGCTGAGCAATGCCTCCACCCAGAATTTTACGCAAACTGCATAAGGTTCCCTAGGATATATCCCCCCCAAAAAGAGTCAGTGCTGTGAATACAAACTTTTATACCATTGAGCCATTTCAAAAATAATTTTAATTGGGACCTGTCGCCTTCGCAGCTGGAAGAGGCGGGGCATTATTTCACATCCTGAATCTTACTGAGAGGCACTGCTTTTTAAATAAAAAAAAGGATCTGCCCATTTTTCAGCAGGTCAACGGAAAAAGAGCAAAGAAATTTGTCACCCTTTTGGAAAATCATTTTCCGGAGCGAAACAGAAAATGGCAAGAGCTGTTTCAAAGTAGTTTCTAATGAGCAGGAATGGAGAGACTGTCAGATTTATAGAGGCCTGCAGCATCACCTAAAAAGCAGCATACCAGCCCTCTGCCACTCTTTCAACCTAAACAAACCATATTTCCTTTAATTTCGGATAAAGCGGAAGAACCACAATAATCAGAACAGACCCCTTTTGGAGATGGCTCACTGACACCAAGTCTCATAAAACCTCTTTGGGCTCATGAGATTAATGACTCAAATCTGCACATTGCCTTGTTCTGTTTTCCTGTGAAACAGGAGGAACCATACATCTGATTAAATAACTATTTCGGTATGGTACTATTTTATCCTAATGGCACAAATTCAGAGGCTTTGTGAGA
The DNA here is from genome assembly GCA_034641385.1 of Darevskia mixta. Taxonomy (NCBI): domain Eukaryota; kingdom Metazoa; phylum Chordata; class Lepidosauria; order Squamata; family Lacertidae; genus Darevskia; species Darevskia mixta. The sequence goes on along the minus strand of JAWWNH010000018.1, from coordinate 27,375,276 downwards.
TTAGCGATAAGGGGCATAGAAACCTGACGCTTGCCTCTCCATCTCTGCTGGTACGACCTTACCTTCGGTCATAATTAAGCCCTGGGTTTCTCTTTATTCTGCAGCACATTATATGTTTATTACAGGCTTCCGTGTGTTTTCATCATGCAGTCTTATCATTATACTGCATAGAGCCTGCCCCCGAGATAATGGCTTCAGAGATTAACCTTGCTGTTTCTGCGGCCTGAGCAGATTCTAACTTTAGAGCTTGAAAGAATGGACTCTCCTTTTATGTATTTGTTGCATTTACTGCCAAAACTTCCTATAGTCTTTATGGGTACCCTGGTTTTTGTTTTTGTTTCGTATGTTGTATGAAAATCTCAACAATTTATATGACTTTTTCTTTTAAACGTAAGCTGCTTGGAGACCTTTAAGGTAACAACTGTCTAATAAGTTTTTAATAATAATAATAATAATAATAATAATAATAATAATAATAATAATAATCCTAAATTTCCTCCAAGGAGCTCAAGGTGGCCTACATGATTCTCTCCCTCCCCATTTTATCCTCACAGCAAAGATCAAATTCAACAAGTTCATAAACGTTTCCCAATGTTCCCCAAAATAAATGTGGAATTGTGTTTTCCTGCACCTCGTTGGCTGTATATGATTGAAAATTCTCATTTTCTTTAACAGAAACTTTTAAAAAGGGAGGTTTCGGCCTCTCTCATGGGCTGAGCTGTGGCATAAAGCCGAATTGTGTCTTAATGAATTGTAAATATTGAGAATCGCAGCAAATACCCACTCTTAAGAGGATAGCAGTTCTTTCATGGGTACTTTGATTTGGAGTAAACTTAAGGCCGGGGACGCGGGGTGGCGCTGTGGGTTAAACCACAGAGCCTAGGACTTGCCATTCAGAAGGTCATCGGTTCGAATCTCCACGACAGGGTGAGCTCCCATTGCTCTGTCCCTGCTCCTGCCAACCTAGCAGTTCGAAAGCACGTCAAAGTGCAAGTAGATAAATAGGTACTGCTGCAGCGGGAAGGTAAACGGTGTTTCCATGTGCTGCTCTGGTTTGCCAGAAGTGGCTTAGTCATGCTGGCCACATGACCTGGAAGCTTTATGCCGGCTCCCTCGGCCAATAATGCGAGATGAGCGCCGCCACCCCAGAGTCGTCCTGACCTAATGGTCAGGGGTCCCTTTACCTTTAAACTTAAGGCCAGGGCTTCAATTACAGTATAATGGACAGAGGGGCCCAGCTCTCTTACCTTTTGTGAAGTCCCCCTCCTCCCACAATAGCTATTGTTTTCAGAAAGCTATGGGGGATGATTTAACTAAATAATAATAATTGGGAGTGTTAGAAAAATGGTTAAGCCTACAATGAACTTGGGCGATCAAAAATTATTCCTTTGTGGAGAATGGGCAGCCAAGACGCAGATGGAACAAGCAAGGAATCCAAGAGTCTATGTGGAATCTAATTTCAACTGCTAGAGCATCCGAAGGACAGCAAAGCACGTTTGAGAGTCTACAGGGAAACATTCGCACAATTCAATGGGCCAGTTTGAGGGATTCCAGTTGACCAAGGAGAACTGACTTGCAGATAAAGCTGCTTTAAAGATAAGACCATTTCATGGGAAAGCAGGACAGAGCGTCCTGCACCACCTTGAAGATGGACACATTTGATGACGACAGATGCTTCCATGGCTTAAAGCAGGAATGGGCAAAACTGTGGTCCCCTTGTTAATGTGGGACTACAACTTCCTGTTGCATGGCCAACGGTCAAGGATGATGGGCACTGTGCTGCAGGGGTGCCAAAACAGGGTGCCACCTAAAGCCCACCACTTCTGGAAGGCCACAAATTCCACATCCCTTGATCCACACATCCATTGGTGCTACCATCACCACCACACTGGGCAGAAAGGCAGACTTTGGCATGCAAAGGGAGAACGTTGGGTGTTGAGTGCCTGGAGGGCAGCGACTGAGGAGGGAGCACAAGGTGAGCTGAGCTTGTAGGTTTTGTGGGTTTGTCTTTTTGGGGCTGTGTGTGATTAAGTTTGTGTGCTTATTTGTTTCCTTATTTGTTTGTGTGTTTCCCAGGCTTGTGTGTGTGAGAGAGTTTGTTTCTGGCTTGTGTGAGTGTGTTTGTCTGGTGACTAGCTGTGGGCGGAGCTAATCAGTGCCTAGAGGGCAGCGACTGAGGAAGTAGGCAAAAGGTGAGCTGAGCTTGTAGGGCGGAGCTAATCAGTGCCTGGAGGGCAGCGACTGAGGAGGGAGCACAAGGTGAGCTGAGCTTGTAGGTTTTGTGGTTTGTCTTTTTGGGGCTGTGTGTGATTAAGTTTGTGTGCTTATTTGTTTCCTTATTTGTTTGTGTGTTTCCCAGGCTTGTGTGTGTGAGAGAGTTTGTTTCTGGCTTGTGTGAGTGTGTTTGTCTGGTGACTAGCTGTGGGCGGAGCTAATCAGTGCCTAGAGGGCAGCGACTGAGGAAGTAGGCAAAAGGTGAGCTGAGCCTTGTAGGGCGGAGCTAATCAGTGCCTGGAGGGCAGCGACTGAGGAGGGAGCACAAGGTGAGCTGAGCTTGTAGGTTTTGTGGGTTTGTCTTTTTGGGGCTGTGTGTGATTAAGTTTGTGTGCTTATTTGTTTCCTTATTTGTTTGTGTGTTTCCCAGGCTTGTGTGTGTGAGAGAGTTTGTTTCTGGCTTGTGTGAGTGTGTTTGTCTGGTGACTAGCTGTGGGCGGAGCTAATCAGTGCCTAGAGGGCAGCGACTGAGGAAGTAGGCAAAAGGTGAGCTGAGCTTGTAGGGCGGAGCTAATCAGTGCCTGGAGGGCAGCGACTGAGGAGGGAGCACAAGGTGAGCTGAGCTTGTAGGTCTTTGTCGGGTTTGTCTTTTTGGGGCTGTGTGTGATTAAGTTTGTGTGCTTATTTGTTTCCTTATTTGTTTGTGTGTTTCCCAGGCTTGTGTGTGTGAGAGAGTTTGTTTCTGGCTTGTGTGAGTGTGTTTGTCTGGTGACTAGCTGTGGGCGGAGCTAATCAGTGCCTAGAGGGCAGCGACTGAGGAAGTAGGCAAAAGGTGAGCTGAGCTTGTAGGGCGGAGCTAATCAGTGCCTGGAGGGCAGCGACTGAGGAGGGAGCACAAGGTGAGCTGAGCTTGTAGGTTTTGTGGGTTTGTCTTTTTGGGGCTGTGTGTGATTAAGTTTGTGTGCTTATTTGTTTCCTTATTTGTTTGTGTGTTTCCCAGGCTTGTGTGTGTGAGAGAGTTTGTTTCTGGCTTGTGTGAGTGTGTTTGTCTGGTGACTAGCTGTGGGCGGAGCTAATCAGTGCCTAGAGGGCAGCGGCGCGCGCCTGACGGCGCGCGCAGTTTGACCTATCTTTTGATAGAGGAGAGCTAGTCTCAAACGTTTACTTGGGGAGACCTAGGCTTCTTTTTTGAGTGTCCTGACTTCAAGCTTCAAGATGGAGGGTGAGGGAACAACTGTAGTCGCCTGCAATTCCTGCGCAATGTTTGCCTTCTTGCCAAAGGATGTAGGCAACTACACCTGCAGCAAGTGCAAGTTGGTTGCCCTACTAGAAGACAAGGTCCGGCAACTTCAGAACGGGGAGGGAACAACTGTAGTCGCCTGTAATTCCTGCGCAATGTTTGTCTTCTTGCCAAAGGTTGTAGACAGCTACACCTGCAGCAACTGCAAGTTGGTTGCCCTACTCGAAGACAAGGTCCAGCAACTTCAGGCCCGTGTATCTACGCTCCAGAAAATTAAAGAGCTGGAGCTTTTCTTGGATGCAGCAGAGCACACTGTCTCCACCAAGCAGGAGACAGGGCACATCTCTGAGGAGGAGATCAGTTCCCCAACTCAGGAGCCAGATGTATGGAGGAACGTGACTCACAGAAGTAGAATGCCCAGGGATCGCTCTGAGTGTTTAGAACTACAAAATCGATTTGAAGTGCTCTCAAATCTGGAAGATGAAGAACAGACTCCATTGGAAGATCTCTCCCTCATCACAGTTGATGAGGTATATGAAGACGAGCAACATAGTCAGTCCTCTGGGAATGTGCAGGCGACCTTGGAAGGGACAGCACATGTAAGAATCCCGACCAAGCCTAAGAGGAGGCGTGTAGTGGTGATAGGGGATTCCCTATTGAGGGGTACGGAAGCAGTGATCTGTGGGCCTGACAAGATGTCTCGAGAGGTATGCTGTCTCCCCGGGGCCAAGATCCATGATGTTACAGAACGGCTGCAAGGAATAATTAAACCCACGGATAAAAACCCCTTCCTTTTAGTCCCATGTGGGAACCAATGACACCGCAAGCCATAGCCTCCAGAAGATCAAAAGTGATTATGAGGCTCTGGGCAGGAAGCTGAAGCAATTAAATGCACAAATTGTCATCTCATCTGTCCTCCCAGTTGAACGCCGTGGCCCAGGAAGAGAGGGGAAAATAGGAGAAGTGAACAACTGGCTTCGCAAATGGTGCCGGCAGGAACGGTTTGGTTTCTTAGATCACGGTCTGCAGTTTCTTGAAGATGGACTTCTGGCAAGTGATGGGCTGCACCTCACAAGGGTTGGGAGGAATGTTTTTGCCAACAATCTCAAAAACCTCATCAGGAGGGCTTTAAACTGACTTATGTGGGGGAGGGAGACAGTGGTCCTGAAGGTAGGAGTCTATCAAAGGCTGAAGATGATCATCCAAAAGTCAAGGACCAAATGGAGCAAACAGCGCACAGACCTAGTGGTGGGAGGAAAAAATCCTTAAGTAGGAGACTAGGGGGAATGATCAATGGTTTTCAATGTCTGTATACAAATGCACAGAGCATGGGAAATAAACAAGATGAACTTGAGCTCTTGGTACAGCAAACTAAATACGACATAATAGGCATCACTGAAACCTGGTGGGATGAATCTCATGATTGGAATGTAGTAATAGAGGGATACAATCTATTTAAGAGGAATAGACCAAACAGGAAAGGAGGAGGAGTGGCGTTATATGTCAGGGATGTGTATACCTGTGAAGAGATCCATGATTTAAAACTTCAAAGCCAAATTGAGAGTATCTGGGTCAAAATTAAGGGAGAGAAAAATAACAGTGATCTCATGGTGGGAGTTTACTATAGATCCCCAAGCCAAACTGAGGACATAGATGATGCCTTCCTGGAACAGATGACCAAGCATTCAAAAGGAAATGAGATAGTAGTAATGGGGGATTTCAACTATCCTGATATTTGTTGGATGTCAAACTCAGCCAAGAGCATAAGGTCGAACAGATTCCTCACGGGCCTTGCAGACAATTTCATTGTCCAGAAAGTGGGAGAAGCAACAAGAGGATCAGCCATTTTAGATCTGGTCCTAACCAATAGTGATGACCTGGTTAGTGGGGTAGAAGTGGTAGGATCATTAGGTGGGAGTGATCATGCTATTCTGGAGTTTATTATACATCAGAAAGGAGCAACCAAGCATACTAAGACTCAAATTCTAGACTTTAAGAAAGCCGACTTCAGAAAACTTAGGGAAATGCTGGGTGTGATCCCATGGTCAGTAATACTAAAAGGGAAGGGAGTTCATGATGGATGGGAGTTTGTTAAAAGGGAGATATTAAAAGCACAACTTCAAGCAGTACCAATGAGACGAAAACATGGAAGGTGCCTTAAGAAGCCAGGGTGGCTATCTAATGAACTTTTAACTGAGTTAAGATTTAAAAGGGATATGCACAAGAAATGGAAAAAGGGGGAAACCACCAGAGAGGAATTCAAACAAATAGCCAGCACATGTAGAGACAAAGTCAGAAAAGCTAAAGCACAGAATGAACTCAGGCTTGCTAGAGAGGTTAAAAGCAATAAAAAGAGTTTTTATGGGTATGTCCGTAGCAAAAGGAAGAACAAGGAAACAGTGGGGTCACTTAGAGGAGAAGAAGGTGAAATGCGAACAGGGGACGCAGAAAGGGCAGAACTCCTCAATACCTTCTTTGCCTCAGTCTTCTCCAAAAAAGAAAACAATGCCCGACCTGAAGAATATGGAGCAGATGATTCAGCAGGGGAAACACAGCCCAGAATAAGTAAGGAGGTAGTACAAGCACACTTGGCTAGTTTAGATGTATTCAAGTCTCCAGGGCCAGATGAACTACATCCCAGAGTATTAAAAGAACTGGCAGAGGTGATTTCAGAACCACTGGCAGTAATCTTTGAGAATTCTTGGAAAACAGGTGAAGTCCCAGCAGACTGGAGGAGGGCAAATGTTGTCCCTATTTTCAAAAAGGGGAAAAGAGAGGACCCAAACAATTACCGCCCAGTCAGCCTGACATCAATACCAGGAAAGATTCTAGAGCAGATCATTAAGCAAACGGTCTGTGAGCACCTAGAAAGGAACGCTGTGATCACTAAAAGTCAGCATGGGTTTCTGAAAAATAAGTCATGTCAGACTAATCTGATCTCATTTTTTGACAGAATTACAAGCCTGGTAGACGAAGGGAACACTGTGGATGTAGCCTATCTTGATTTCAGCAAGGCCTTTGACAAGGTGCCCCATGATATTCTTGTAAAGAAGCTGGTAAAATGCGGGCTAGACAATGCTACCATTCATTGGATTTGTAACTGGCTGACTGACCGAACCCAAAGGGTGCTCATCAATGGCTCCTCTTCATCCTGGAGAGAAGTGACTAGTGGGGTGCCACAGGGTTCTGTCTTGGGCCCAGTCTTATTCAACATCTTTATCAATGACTTGGATGATGGGCTTGAGGGCATCCTGATCAAGTTTGCAGATGACACCAAATTGGGAGGGGTGGCTAATACCCCAGAGGACAGGAACACACTTCAAAATGACCTTAACAGATTAGAGAACTGGGCCAAGGCAAACAGGATGAATTTTAACAGGGAGAAATGTAAAGTACTACACTTGGGCAAAAAAAATGAAAGGCACAAATACAGGATGGGTGATACCTGGCTTGAGAGCAGTACAAGTGAAAAGGATCTAGGAGTCTTGGTAGACCACAAACTTGACATGAGTCAACAGTGTGATGCAGCAGCTAAAAAAGCCAATGCAATTCTGGGCTGCATCAATAGGAGTATAGCATCTAGATCAAGGGAAGTAATAGTACCACTGTATTCCGCTCTGGTCAGACCTCACCTGGAATACTGTGTCCAGTTCTGGGCACCACAGTTCAAGAAGGATATTGACAAGCTGGAACGTGTCCAGAGGAGGGCAACCAAAATGGTCAAAGGCCTGGAAACGATGCCTTATGAGGAACGGCTTAGGGAGCTGGGTATGTTTAGCCTGGAGAAGAGAAGGTTAAGGGGTGATATGATAGCCATGTTCAAATATATAAAAGGATGTCATATAGAGGAGGGAGAAAGGTTGTTTTCTGCTGCTCCAGAGAAGCGGACACGGAGCAATGGATTCAAACTACAAGAAAGAAGATTCCACCTAAACATTAGGAAGAATTTCTTGACAGTAAGAGCTGTTCGACAGTGGAATTTGCTGCCAAGGAGTGTGGTGGAGTCTCCTTCTTTGGAGGTCTTTAAGCAGAGGCTTGACAGCCACCTGTCAGGAATGCTTTGATGGTGTTTCCTGCTTGGCAGGGGGTTGGACTGGATGGCCCTTGTGGTCTCTTCCAACTCTATGATTCTATGATTCTATGAGTGATTTTAATATTCCTTCCGAATTGCATCGGGGACGGTAACATTCAAGGCTAATACATTCAGGGCTAATGCAAGCATATGTCCGTGTCTTTGGTACAGCTCCAATCTGCAATTTGCTTGTGGCTTTTCAATTTCCTGTGAAGGATGTGCTCATTTGATTTTCCTCCACCCCTTTCCCAGCCTTCGCTGTTTCCACAGATGCTTTTAACTACATAGGAGTCATTCTAGGAGAGTTTTGCAGCACTGCAGAATTTGACTCCGTTCTGCAAATGTCGCACTCTGCCTTGCTGTATAATCTCAGCCATGGGTTGGTATTCATTGTTTTTGCTTTCTGAAGCAACCTCACCAACAACTTCATATTTGCTGCAAAGTTACAGTAGACTTCTCAACTCACAGTTAGAAACCAGAATGAAGGTGACTTGCTGCCCAAGATCTGCAATTAGGCCAATTTAATCACATGCCCTCCAAGTGTCCCGATTTTCTAGGGGCATCCAGGAATTACGAAAGCCATCCCAGCTTCTGATTTGATCCTGGACTGTCCCTATTTCCTACATCAGTGCTAGCACCACTGAGCTCAAGTCTGCTGTGAAGGAGCATTCCTGTCAGGGACCGTGCTGAGGAGGGCTGCACTGAGCAGGGATGGTGGGAGCCACACCCACCCCCTGATCCTGAACCTGAATCTTCCCAGAAGCAGGAGGACAGTATAGATTTGGAACAGTGGTTTGCAGAGGGGCATAGTTCAGAAGGCAGAAGCTGGGAAATACTGGGTGGGGAACAGCTAGCAGAAGCAACACTAGAAGAGAGAGGGTTAACAGATTCACAGTCTCTGGACAGCATTCACCCCCCTTCTCCAAGGACATGGAGAGCTCAGAAAGTGTTAGAACAGAAAGTGCAAGCTCAGGTGACAAGACGTAGGAGTGACGTAGATTAATAGGGACGGAGGGGGAGTAACCCTTAATTGGGAGCACCACCATTTCTAGGGAGACATGTTCTTTTGTCTCTCACTGTGATCATTAAAGATTCTAACTGGTAAGATGTTCCTTTTGTTTGATCTTTTGTTTACTGCCATTGGGGAGGAAGCCGATTCCCCAAAGCCTGACAATCCCATTGCCTCTCCATGGCCTCTCCACGGCCGCTGCTGCCGGCCTCCTCCTTTGGGCAGCTCATAGTGGCTGCTGGAGAGTGGGCAAGGAGGAGGAGGAGGAGCAGCTTCTGACACCAAGGCCCAGACCCGCATGACAAATCGGCTCTGATGGACTGGCAGAGGGCAGGGCTACCCTGGGAAGGAAGAAAGGAAGAGTGGAACAGAGCAGAGTCTTGATTTTTTTAAAAAAATGCTTTGCGCATTGGCCTCTAATCTTGATGTGCGTGTGTTTCTTAAATCTACCAAAGAATAGAATAAAATTGGGTTTAAGGGATTTTCTCAGGACGCTGGAGTGTGTGTGTGCTTTGTCTCGTCCATATGGTGGTAGTAGCTCTTGCCTTTCTTCTCTACAGGGGAGGGGAGACAAAAATGGGGGAGGGTCAAAGGAGGCTCAATTAGTGGGGAGTGAGAAATGTCCCTACTTTGATCTGAGGAATATTGGACAGTATGGGAGTAATGCTCCTTTAACCGACACCATTCAGCCATCCCTGCACTTGCCACAAAACCAGTTGCTATGTTCAGTTCCCCTCCGTGCTGTAGGGTGCTTGAAGTACTGCGCTCTGGGGCATTGTGGGAAATTTAAATTTTCTGCTCATTGCCACTCATCAGCCTGGTCTATTGCTATGCCATAGTCGAGGATGCGTGTGACTGAGCGGAGGGCGTTGTGAAAGCGTGATTATGTGTGACTGCCCCAATAGCAAAATGAGCAAAAATCATCATGAATGTACAGTAAGAAGGATGTCTGGAGGGGAACTACTTTTTGCATATTCACCATTGCAGGTAAATGCTCAAGGCATCCAAATATATATTCAGGCCCGGTGCTAGGGCTTTTCGCGCCCTAGGCGAGGGGGCGGGGCACAGTACGTCATGCACAATGACGTCACGTGGCCCCGCCCCCTGCCGCCGGGCGCCCCGCGCCGCCGCGATTTTCGCCGCTGGTTGGGGCGGCACCAGGCGGCGGCGGGGGGCGAGGGGCAGGCTGGCCAGTGCCCCCTCCATTCCCGACAGCGCTCGCTTGCTCCGCATCCGCCCCTTCTGCGGAGAGCGGCAGGGCACGCACGGTCTGGGTTGGGCACGCCAGACCGCCGGCGTGGGGCTGTTTATGCGCCCCCTCCATTTCGGCGCTCTAGGCAGCTGCCCAGTTCGCCTAAATGGAAGCGCCGGCCCTGTATATATTTCAGTCTCCCCAAGTGTGCTCAAGTATTTTCTAGCGATAGTCCTGGATTTGCAGAAGCCGTCCTGGTTTCTGATTTGATCCCGGAATGTCCCACTTTTCCTTAGGACATGCCTATTTCCATCAGAGAAATGTTGGAGGAGACGTCTCTATTTTCATCAGAGAAATGTCGGAGAATCCCTGCAACGGGGTGAGCTCCCGTTGCTCGGTCCCAGCTCCTGCCCACCTAGCAGTTCAAAAGCACGTCAAAGTGCAAGTAGATAAATAGGAACCGCTCTGGCGGGAAGGTAAACGGCGTTTCCGTGCGCTGCTCTGGTTCACCAGAAGTGGCTTAGTCATGCTGGCCACATGACCCGGAAGCTGTACGCCGGCTCTCGGCCAATAAAGCGAGATGAGTGCTGCAACCCCAGAGTTGGACACGACTGGACCTAATGGTCAGGGGTCCCTTTACCTTTACCTTTATGATATTTTCAAGACATTGAAATGTCTGTATCGAAGGGGTGTTTAAGGGGAGGTGTTGTGTCTTCCTAGTTCTTGAGCATGAAAGGGAAATGTGTTATCACGAGTCTTGCTCAAAAGCTTCTCCACAGGCAGCTGGTAAATCACAAGAGTAAATAAACCTCAGACACCTCTGTGAAACAATCCAGACAGGAGCTTGCCTCGTTGGTGGGGAATTATTTGTGTTCAGCAGGCCAAAAAAAAAGGGGGGGAGGAAAAAAACCGATTGGTTTGCCTGACCCACCTCAGGTATGATTAAGTAAGACAGCAGCCTTTCTCCAGAGGGCACAGCTACAACATATGTCAGAGCTGGATCTTCCCTTAAATCATAATTTACCACGACATGCTGAGGCTTCCAGGATTCTCACCAGACAAATTGACAGTTTGGGAATAAAAATCACTGTCAGATTGCAACAACTTCCAATATGCGCTCCTTTCACCTGGTCTTTGTGAAGCTGCAGGAATTAAGTAACACACCGCTGAGCCACTTCCTTCTCCAAAAAGCAGTGGTTTTCAAGCTCCACAGCTTCTGACAACCCTTTCCACATTGATGGAAGCTCCTGCTGAGAATCTGCCATAGGCTGGATCACGAAATCCCTGCATGTGGTGCTAGGAATTCTGGGAGGCGTTTTTGAGCAGAGACGGACAAATTAAGTTATTTCCAGAATGTATCGCTTTCAAATGTATTATTTATTAACACTCAAGATGGCGTACATGGTGCCCCCACAGTCCTCTCAACAACTCTGTGAGGTAGGTTATGCTGAGAGATAGAGGTCACCCCCAAAAAATGGGGATTCGAATGCTGGTCTCCCAGGGACACAGGAATTTGCCTTATACACCAAACCATTGGTCCACCTAGCTCAGTATTGTCTACACTGACTGACAACTCCTCGAAAGATTCCATCAACGTTGTCCCCCAAAATTTTTACACATCATTTGGAAAGACAGACGAACTAATACCAGTGTACTAGAAGAAGCAAAGATCACCAGTGTTGAAGCAATGATTCTTCAACATCAACTTCGTTGGACTGGTCATGTTGTGCGGGTGCCTGATTATCGTCTTCCAAAGCAACTACTCTATTCCGAACTTAAAAATGGAAAGTGTAATGCTGGTGGTCAACAAAAGAGGTTTAAAGACTCTCTCAAGGCAAATCTTAAAAAATGTAGTATAAACATCAACAATTGGGAGACATTTGCCTGCGAGCGCTCCAATTGGAGAACAGCCTTTCCCAAAGGTGTCATGGGCTTTGGACACACTCGAACTCAGGACGCAAGGGAGAAAGGTGCTAAGAGGAAGCCACGCTTGGCAAATCCACACCATGATCAACTCCCGCCCAGAAACCAATGGCCCCACTGTGGAAGGACGTGTGGATCCAGACTTGGTCTCCACAGTCACTTACGGACTCATTGTTAAAACCGTGTTTATGGAAGACAATCTTACTCGGCTACGAGTGATCACCAAAGAGAGATGACACTGACAGAAGCTCTCTGGGGTTTTCAGACAAGGAACATTCACAGTCCCACCTGGAGATGCCAGAGGTGGAACCTGGGACCTTCTGCATGCAAGGTAGATACTGTGCTACTGAGCTATGTCCCTTCCCCAGACTTGCTTCAGAACATTAATAGAATCATAGAATTGCAGAGTTGGAAAGGACCCTGAGGGTAATCTGGTCCAATCCCCTGCAATGCAGGAATCGTTTGCCCAATGAAGGGCTTGAAGTTCCAATTGGCAAATTAGTCCAGGAGGTCAGTCCATGTTAGACCAAGCTGATGGAATATGCAGAAATGGCAAGACTGATGGGAAGGATCAGAAATCAGGAAGACCAAGTATTTTTATGACTGGAATAACTAACATATTTGAGAGATCACTGTAAACCGTTGAACTCATTGTCAGGAATACAATGACAGTTGTAATGAAACATGGATTTTTGATACTATGATTATATAACAGATAGATTACAGGGGTGGCCAACTCCCAAGAGACTGCGATCTACTCACAGAATTAAAAACTGGCACTGATCTACCCCCTTTTGGGGGGTTCAAGTCAAAGTTGTTGAGCTTTTTTTTAGGTAGGAGGAAAGACCCTATTTTTGAGAATTCAAACCTAAGATCAAGGGAGAAAGGAGAGCAGCCTCTTGCCAACACATCGCTGGGGAAACTGAGTAAACTCTGTCTTCCATTCTGAAGATCATGCAACAATGGAGGGCGGGGCAGGGGGGCAGGGCAGGATTCTATTTTGCCAATGCTAAGGAAAGGGACCCAGCGATTGACCGCAATCTGCCAAAACCTCCCGGGGATCTACCAGTAGATCGTGATTGACCTGTTGGACATCCCTGGATTACAGTAAAAAATGCAGTAATAAAATTTAGAATTAGAACCCATGGAGGGAAGGAAGGAGGTCTCAAATTTTGGAAGAACCCTTTTCTTTTTTTAATGTGTGAAAATGTTATGTTTATGGTGTATAACTTTTATGTTAAACAAATAAAAGTGTGTGTGTGTGTGTGTGTGTGTGTGTAGGTCAGTCCATATCTAAATCTGGTTTTTAAAAAAGAATCAATCTTTTCATTGCAGGGAAAGGTTGACAGTTGGTGGGCAGTCTAACTTTCAAGGAAGCCTATCCACTTTTACTGACCTCTTAATGACAGATATCGGATAAGTTTCTGTCAGGCTGCCGCCTTCACTATAATGTTTTAAACACCTGCTGAAATCTTTTCTGTTTCAGGAAGTCTAGCCAGACTCATCCTTTAGTTACACCTCCTCTAAATGTTTGTTAGTTCTGAATTCTATGGATATTTGTTTTTAGTTGATTTGTGTATGTTGGTCCTGTTTGATTGAACTTGTTGTACACCACATGGAGACTTTTTCTGAACGAGCAGGTTAAATGTTCTAAGTATGTAAGTTTCCAAGATTTATTCAGTACACAGTTTGAAAGCAGCTACTCTAAAGAACTAGAACCCTACACCAATTAGCCTCTCAATTCAGTTTTTGGGATGAAATTAATTCTGAGTCTGGTCATCATTTTGATTTTGTATACTGCCATTGTTTCTCTTATCTGCTATTGCTCTGACAATCTTTCCTTCTTGGGAGCTGTACCCTGGGCGATCCTAGTCAACTGTAGTGAACGGGGTGACATCATAAAGCTGGGCAGACAAACAGATTTGACTAAATTGTGTCCTAAGGCAAATGAAGTCAACTGCCAGTGAGGGCAATGCTTTCTGGAACTGTTGAATGGGGAAGCCTAGCCAATTAGGGATCACATAGTGAATGGGATGGTGTCATGATGTGCCATAGCCAATCAGGGGTGGGTAATTGATGGCATCACTGATGGTAAATGAAGCCAACGTGGGATCATGGCGTGGGATCAAGGTGTGACACTGAAAAACAAAGGGTATATTTAGGCTCAGCACTAATTCAGGCAACCATATTTTGAACTGAGTGAGGGCAAAAAGGCAGATGACATTTCTCTCCCTTTTAATGCAGCACACATTTCTGTATGGTGGAACAAACACGTGAACTGCCGTCTTTGGTCTAAAATAGCATCTCACCATCTCAGTGAGATAGATTTTCATTCCTGACCAGAGGTGAACATGTGATCTACTTGATCCAAAGCTCTTCCATTCCCCTGAGGCAGGGGTCAGCAAACTTTTTCAGCAGGGGGCTGGTCCACTGTCGCTCAGACCTTTGGTAGGAAGCAGACTATATTTGGGGGGGGGGGGAATGAACAAATTCCTATGCCCCACAATTAACCCAGAGATGCATTTTAAATGAAAGGACAGATTCTACTAATGTAAAAACACACTGATTCCAGGATCGTCCACAGCCACGGGCCGGATTTAGAAGGCGATTGGGCCGGATCCGGCCCCCGGGCTTTAGTTTGCCTACCCATGCCCTGAGGGGTCCCAAAACCTTTAGAATGGAAAAAGAAAGTAAACCTGAGTCCCTTGCCTCTTTTCCTGAGTGGCATGAGCTCGCAGGGTTTTGGAGACGGAAAACCACCCACCAATTCAGTCCTTTGCACACCAGCTATGCCCAGGGCCACAAAACTCTTAATTGTTTATTTTCAGTGTAACACAGAGACAATGCTCTGGAAACTGGGATCAAGGATAGCCTTAACTTACAGCCCAGTGGCTTAAAGTTGGCTTGCTACCAGTTAATCAACTAATGAAAAGGATCTAGGAGTCTTGGTAGACCACAAACTTGACATGAGTCAACAGTGTGATGCAGCAGCTAAAAAAGCCAATGCAATTCTGGGCTGCATCAATAGGAGTATAGCATCTAGATCAAGGGAAGTAATAGTACCACTGTATTCCGCTCTGGTCAGACCTCACCTGGAATACTGTGTCCAGTTCTGGGCACCACAGTTCAAGAAGGATACTGACAAGCTGGAACGTGTCCAGAGGAGGGCAACCAAAATGGTCAAAGGCCTGGAAACGATGCCTTATGAGGAACGGCTTAGGGAGCTGGGTATGTTTAGCCTGGAGAAGAGAAGGTTAAGGGGTGATATGATAGCCATGTTCAAATATATAAAAGGATGTCATATAGAGGAGGGAGAAAGGTTGTTTTCTGCTGCTCCAGAGAAGCGGACACGGAGCAATGGATTCAAACTACAAGAAAGAAGATTCCACCTAAACATTAGAAAGAACTTCCTGACAGTAAGAGCTGTTCGACAGTGGAATTTGCTGCCAAGGAGTGTGGTGGAGTCTCCTTCTTTGGAGGTCTTTAAGCAGAGGCTTGACAGCCACCTGTCAGGAATGCTTTGATGGTGTTTCCTGCTTGGCAGGGGGTTGGACTGGATGGCCCTTGTGGTCTCTTCCAACTCTGCGATTCTATGATTCTATGATTCTATAATGCAAGGTTGATTAACCTGCTGAACACAGTTAATTAAGGGCAGTAACTAATGATAATGCTCAACATTTTGGATGTTATTTCAGTCCTTTGGGGGTGGGATACAGAAGGAGCAACAGAAGATCCAGGGAGCCCTGTTCCGATAAACGAACCCATTTTTCTAACCTAATGCAGAAGGGTTGAAATGTAAAATCAAATAAGAGGACTAATGATGGAAGAGCGGGAAATGCACCTTTCAGGATAGGTGGCGGAGAGGCGATAGCTTCCCTTTCCCTTTCTTTCTCACATATATAAGCTTGAAGCATTTCAAAAAGTTTTGTAAGAAGCAACTGTAGGAAAGAGGCTGAAGATGAAAAGAACCTTTTCCTCTGGCCACGGAGAGTATAGCAAGAAATAATTGGATTAAGTTGAAGGAGCTGAGCAGCTAAGTATTAAGTTTGCTCTCCAGCTGAACTGGGCTCGGCTGCCTACTGGGGTCTTCCTTCTCACTGTTTAATTGCAACCTAGTTCCTTGCTCAAGGAAGGTGCAAGGAGGAGGTGGAAATCAATGCACTGGCCTCACCTGGTCTCCTTACAAAACACATGCCCATCACTGCCGTATCTGCAGTCTCTCTCTCTCAACCTGCCAAAACTGCTGTGGCAGTTCAGGAAAGCCTCCTCCAAGAACTGGGCTGCAATTGCAGCTGAACTGAACAGACCTAGCATATATATATATATATATATATATATATATATATATATATATATATATATATATATATATATATATATATATATATATATTTCCCCCGGTTGGTAAATAATAAGCTGCATTGTGTGCTTCAGTTCAGAGTGAATTGCACCGGACTTGGAGGGTTTGCTATGTGCATTTGCAATGACTAAACTCCAAACAGAGGTTGCCAGGACCACAGGTTTACCCATGTCAGATATATTGTAGTGTAGAGATGCCTGAATGCAATACTTTAAAAAAATATGAAATGAAATGGAGCAGTTGCACAAGCAGGAGGCCTGACCTTCAGCTACCGCAAAAACAAAACAAAAAACCACCTGGGAATTATAATTGCTCAGCGTTCATTCCGCAATGCTGCAGTCATAGGTGGAATCTAGACACATAGAAAAAAACGTTGTGAAAATGCTTTTTTTAAAAAACGTTTCAAAAAAAAATATTGAATTTGACATAGCTCACCATCACCATCTAGTGTCACATATGTATAATGCACTTTATAACACACTTAGAATGTTCGATTTGCAGCTGTATAGCCGAGTCCATCGACATAGGCAGTTGCTTTTCCAGCTAAATCATGTTTCTTATTATCCTGCCGATCTCCCTTTTTTCCCCTTGTTCGCCACATAGCATAGCACCTTGTTAAAGTGTTTGACCTTCCAGCCTGAAAGCCGGTGCTATTCAATTAGGCAGCAAGAAGATGGATTTGCCGCTAGAGTTCATTGCCCGCGTGCTGCCTGTAGCTCCCTAGCCTTTCTACCGCGCTTTTAAAATAAATAAATAAACGAGCGTTGATACGAAAATTAAATTGTGCGTATTATGCAATCTGACTCGGTGAAGGGCTCAGTTTTTAAAGCAAGCTGGAGAATAGATCCTGGAATCTGTGCAGTCGGTTGTGCCCTGAGCTGATAATAAATGTTTCAGACAATTTGATAGAGAAGAAGGGCGTGGGAATCTCTACCGTTATGCCCCCATTGGAATTAAGGATGTGCAAGAAGAGCGTTTCACGGGCAATAAATATGCAGTAGATCTAGGCTAGGAGTGCTCTATCTAGGAACAAGCAAGAACTTGGTCTGCATTGATTCTGCAATAAAACGTTCTTCAGATTTTTTAATTTTTTATTATTTTTTATTATTCTTATTTTTTTTGTTTTTTGTTTTTGTTTTGACTACGGCAGACCAACACGGCTACCTACCTGTAACTACCAGTCAAAGTCTATTATCTTAACTTTTCCTTCCTCAAAAAGCATTACCTGCCCATTACAACTATGGGGGTGGGGAGTTCTAGTCAGAAATAAGACTGGGGGGGCAGTTAACCCTTTCCTGCCACTCCCACATTTGCAATGTAAGTTATTTTGGATTGGAAATGGCGGGGGGGGATTCACCTGGCTACAGAATGTCATTTGGATTTCTGCAGTCTGGAAGCAGAGTTATTACCATATTGGCCTGAATATAAGCCTCGCTCCCCCCCAAAAAAAATCCGACCATGAAATGTTAAAGTGCGGCTTAAATTCACGACCTTACAAAAATTGGCTTTTACGATATCGCTGCTGAAACAGATGTACGGTGAAACGGAACCAAAATAAATGTTTTATTGCCAATTTGCGAGCCTGAGACTGTTCATTTGCCATATACGGGTGTGAGTGCCTGTGGAATTGTGGGAATTGAATAGCTATTTGTGATTTTGGAGACTGTACGGTAACTTTTGCGGGCTTGCAAGATCAAAGGCTTAAATTGGCTTGGAGTTACAATTCTACCAACCACAGCGATTTTCACCAGTAACCCAATTTTAAGGGAACGGCTTATATTCGGGTATTGTCTTTTTCTCTCTCCCCCCACCCCCCCCAAATTTTAAAGGTGCGGCTTATTTGCTGGTGCAGCTTATATTCGGGCCAATATGGTATTCCTCTTGTGGCTTGAAGCATAGCTGTCAACTTTCGGATTTGAAAATAAGGAATTTTTTCAGACTTTCAGATTTGAAAATAAGGGATGCCGCAAGGGCGGTGCAATGGCACCAAGTAGCCTCGCCATCCTGCGCTCCAGAGGCTGCGCGCGAATGGGTGAGCGAAAGAGCGAGCGCATAGACGGCAGGCAGACTTTCTGTCTGGTTGGGCGTGAGGGTCTGGCTGCACAAGGTATGCAAGCTCCGCCCCCAGTCGGTCTCAGACTCCTTATTGGCAGCCGAGCAACGCAGCTGAGGAGCCTCCCTGGCCGGCAGGGAGGGAGAGGAGCTGCTTCCTTTGAAATCCAGGAAATTTAAGGGATATCAACAATCCGGGATAGCAGTGGGAAACGGCATTGGAATAAGAGAGATTCCCGCGAAAAAAGGAGGGTTGACAGCTATGGCTTGAAGTAGAAGAGCAATGATTGGCTGCTGCTATATCACCCAGGCCCAGAAGCACCCAGGGTGTGTGTATTCATCTGGACCAACAAATGACTGCGCATTGGTGACTTTGATGCTTCCATTGAGATCAATGGGTGACTGTCATGACCCAAAACAGCCTCTAAATCAGGTTCAGAATAGATCAGGACAGTCCCCAGACTTCATAAAAACATAGTGACCAACAGAAACCCCTCAAGGAACATTGAAATATTATTGTTATTGTTATTGTTTTGTACAGTGCCCATCTGATTGGGTTGCCCCCCAGCCACACTGGGCGGCTTCCAACAGAATATAAAAACTCCATTATTTTAAATGGAGCACTCCCCAGAGCAAAGTCAATTTCATAAAGCAAGTGCCCATCCTTACTGATCCATAAAGAAATAAGCATACAATTTAAAAATACTCCATTGCCTCTAACATGCTTTGAATTGCTCTTACAGGGCTACTTTGTTTCTCATCTGAACTCATTAGTGGTGATGGAAAGTGATAGAACCTATGAAACTGCCTTATATTAAGTTGGATCATAGATCAATTTCATGGAGGATAATGCTATCAATGGCTACTAGTCATGATGGCTATGCTCTGCCTCCATGGCCGGAAGGGGTAATGGTTCTGAATATCGGTTGCTGGAAATCGCAGGAGGGGAGAAGAAGAAGAAGAAGAAGAAGAAGAAGAAGAAGAAGAAGAAGAAGAGTTGGGATTTGATATCCCGCTTTATCACTACCCGAAGGAGTCTCAAAGTGGCTAACCTTCTCCTTTCCCTTTCTCCCCCACAATAAACACTCTGTGAGGTGAGTGGGGCTGAGAGACTTCAAAGAAGTGTGACTAGCCCAAGGTCACCCAGCAGCTGCATGTGGAGGAGCGGAGACGCGAACCCGGTTCACCAGATTACGAGTCTACCGCTCTTAACCACTACACCACAATGGGAAAGTGATCGTATGCTTGTGAGTTTCCAACAGGGGTCAGATTGACTACTCTCCTGATCCAGCATAGAATCATGGAAATGTAAAGTTGGAAGGGACCCCAAGGGTCCTCTAGTCCAACCCCTTATAATGAAGGACTCTCAGGTAAAGCATCCATGACAGATGGCCATCGAATCTCTGCTTAAAAAGAGATCCCTTGGCTTCAAGTTACATGAAAGGAAATTCCGACTAAACATCAGGGGATAGCTTTTGACGGTAAGATCAGTTCAACAGTGGAACCGTCTCCCTCGGGAGGTAGTGGACTCTCCTTCCTTTTAAAGCAGTGGTTGGATGGCTATCTGTCAGGGATGCTTTAGCTGAGATTTCCGCGATGCAGGGGGCTGGACTAGATGACTTTTGGGGCTCCCTTCCAACTCTTTGATTCTGTGATTCTATGAGCTGCTGCCAGTCAGTGCAGATAATACTGAGTTCATTGTCTGGCTCAGTATAAGGCAGCTTTCTCTGTTCTCAGTGGGTTCGGTTGTGTCCTTCCAGATTCTCTGTTGCCCTGGTGATTTCATCGTAACCCATCCATTTTCTCCCAGTTTAGTGGTGGTTAAGTTTATTAGGGACCCAGGTGGCGCTGTGGGTTAAACCACTGAGCCTAGGGCTTGCTGATCAGAAGGCCGGCGGTTCGAATCCCCATGACAGGGTGAGCTCCCATTGCTCGGTCCCAGCTCCTGCCAACCTAGCAGTTCGAAAGCACGTCAAAGTGCAAGTAGATAAATAGGAACCGCTCTGGCGGGAAGGTAAACAGCGTTTCCGTGGCTGCTCTGGTTCGCCAGAAGCGGCTTTGTCATGCTGGCCACATGACCCGGAAGCTGTACGCCGGCTCTCGGCCAATAAAGCGAGATTAGCGCCGCAACCCCAGAGTCGGACACAACTGGACCTAATGGTCAGGGGTCCCTTTACCTTTACCTTTAAGTTTATTTTACTTATGCAGTGTTGGGACCCATCAACAGCCCCAGCCGTGTACGTTGTTTTCGTGTGTGCTGCGTATCAACCGGGAGAAAGTGGATGGAACCACCTGCCGGCTGAATCAAACGAGTCTAAATCAATTCTGCTTGCCACACAGTTTGACATTTGAAGAAAACAACAACAGTAGCAATTAACTATCATTTCACCTCGCCACTCAAAGGGCAATAGGTGGGCTGCCCAATGAGCTTCTGCCTTTGTAATCAAGGGTGGAAAAAAAAATCTATAAGTCCCTTTTTATTTTGAATTGAAACGCCACTTTCATTTTGGTCCGCTCACTGGTGATGTTCCAGACTTTTAATTAAAGCAGTCTGTTTAATTTTCACCAGAAGAGGCGAGTGAAGCAATGAAGGGGAAAAACGCTATGGTTCTCATGGGCCTTGCCGCGTTCCCAGTCAATAGTTATCTCCGAAGAGTTAAAGATAGCATTTTTTAGTTCAGGAGGACAGACCTCTTTGCCTTGCTAAGGGATGCTCCTCTGTAATTATACATAATGGCTCACTTTTTAAAAACCTCAAAAAAAAACCCCCACCATAATTACAGTACTTAGATATAATGGCCACATCCACTTAACACTACTGTATTCCTCTTTTAGCTTTCCAGTGGATAGTCTTTATGCAGCTATGAGAGCTCATATGATGGAAATGCAAAAGCTGTTTTGTTCTCTCCGAGGGTTGTCTGCAAATTGTCAGGGGCAGACTGAGACGGCTGGCAGTTATGCTGTGACTCAGACCCACAGTGTCCGTCCCCCTCAGGGTACCATCCCTCAAGTCAGAGGCTGAAGGCCAAGAGGCTGAGAAGGTAGGAGGAGATTCTTCAGCCAAAGGCAGAAAGCCAAATACCTAGTATTTATACCTCTGCTCTGCTCAACCCAGAGGCCTCAGACCACCTATGAGTCACTGCTCTGAAATTTTTTCAATAAGCTATTTTGCGGCATGATTTGTAGCTCCCGAGACAGGCGGGTGCCAGCCGGCCAATGATAGATCCACTGTCGGGGCGGTATGCTACATAAGCAAATTCATTAACTTGCATGGTGAGAAAACCTAAGAATTGTGGCTGGTAGCCATTGATAGCTTTCTCCTCCATGCAGACGGACCACCTTGGGCCCAATATGGGAGGGACAAGCCCGTGATGTCCCGCATCGCAGGATCGGTGCTGGCAATTTTGGCGCCCTAGGCGAAGGGGCGGGCCATGTGACATCATTACGTATGACGCACGTTGCGGAGCAGTGCCCCGCCCCCTGCCCAACCGGGCGCCCCCCGCCGCCGCGGTTTGCTTGCTCCGCTGCTGGTTGGGGTGGGGGCGGGGGGGGCGAGGGCGAGGGCGGGGGGCAGGCTGGCCAGCGCCCTCTCCATTTTGGGGCCCTAGGCAATTGCCTAGTTCACCTAAATGGACGCGCCGGCCCTGCCCGCATGCACATGCAGGAAGCCGAGAGAAGGCCAAGCGCCTAGCCCAGTACACCTGGTGTATGGGCAATCTAGCTGGAAGATACTTGTATTTTGAGGAGTTAGCGATCTGACATGGTTATCCTTCTTGCCCCCTGTTTCTTTCTTTCCCCTATCTCTTGTTAAGCTCTTTGCTGGCATGAGAACAGCCTTTAATGTCCTAATCCAGGGGTCGGCAAACTTTTTCAGGAGGGGGCTGGTCCACTGTCCCTCAGACCTTGTGGGGGGCCAGACCCACCCTCTCCCGAAAGGACCCCTCCGCTGCCACTCACGCCGCTGCTGCCGACACCGCCTCGTCTTCGGCAGCGTTGTTGTCGTCCTCTGCCTCGGCCAGGGGTTCGTGGGGCGCAGAGCCCATGCCGCTGGTCTGGGTGGTGGAGGCAGCCTCCCCGCCACCGCTGCTCTCTCCCACTTGGCTCTCCCATATGGCCTCTTCAGTGGGAAGAAGGGGCATTGCCCAGAGGCGTCCGCAGCATCACGGAAGTCATTCCCCACGCGGCGAGGCCTCCACGCCGTGCCAGTTTAGTGTGGGGACTGACCAAGCAGGCGGCAGGGTCCGCAAGGTTTGCGAGCCAGATTAACAAGCCTGGTGGGCCCCATCTGGCCCCCAGGCCTTAGTTTCTCGACCCCTGTCCTAATCTGTTGGAAGGAAGAGATAGTGATGAGTACCTCCTTTGATGTAGGACATTGTTTGGAGAAAGTGAGGCAATTGTCAGAGGCCGGCTAATGAATTACCTACATGTAGCCAGTAATGTATGACTACACGTAGCCAACCAGGCAAGTCACACGGGCTAGCTATCTGTTGTTGTTTAGTCGTTTAGTCGTGTCCGACTCTTCGTGACCCCATGGACCAGAGCACGCCAGGCACTCCTGTCTTCCACTACCTCCCACAGTTTGGTCAGGCTCATGTTGGTAGCTTCAGACTCACGTTGGTAGCTTTTAAAGGCAAAAACGAAGCCCCTTATTCTGCGATCTTCCATTCTGTGGACTTGACCAAGCCAGCATAGATGTCTCTGAGACACTCCTGTTTTCCACTGCCTCCCGCAATTTTGTCAAATTCATGTTGGTAGTTTCGAGAACATTGTCCAATCATTTCATCCTCTGTCGTCCCCTTCTCCTTGTGCCCTCAATCTTTCCCAGCATCAGGGTCTTTTCCAGGGAGTCTTCTCTTCTCATGAGGTGGTCAAAGTATTGGAGCCTCAGCTTCAGGATCTGTCCTTCCAGTGAGCACTCAGGGCTGATTTCCTTCAGAATGGATAGGTTTGATCTTCTTGCAGTCCATGGGACTCTCAAGAGTCTCCTCCAGCACCATAATTCAAAAGCATCAATTCTTCGGCGATCAGCCTTCTTTATGGTCCAGCTCTCACTTCCATACATCACTACTGGGAAAACCATAGCTTTAACTATAAGGACCTTTGTTGGCAAGGTGATGTGTCTGCTTTTTAAGATGCTGTCTAGGTTTATCTAGCTATCTATAAATCGGAAGGTTTTGGGGAGTGTTTGAGAGACAAGCTTGTGCATGGACTGATGGCCGTGGGGCTGTGCAACCTGAGGCTACCTGGGGAGTTTCTTTGCCACTTCTTTAGGGCTTCCAGGTGGCAGATTGAGGTGCTTGCTTGGTATGTATATATTGCTTGCTGTTTTGAATGAAATACTTAATCTTCTCACTCACTTGTGTTTTGCATTACTTCTGTATCTCATTTTAAAAGAACCACCTTTCATTTGGCAAGACACCTGTCACCCAGTCTCAGTTGACCCTGATTGGCTATACCGCCTCATGATTCCTATGAACTAAATGGAATCCTGATTGGTTGGGATCATGGATGTGATTAATGAAAATAGAAGATGATTAAGTGGCCAGTTTTTGTTTTTTGTTTTTTAAATGTATTGTAGCAGCACCCAGGGAAAGCAATGGTGGTATTGTGGGTAAGTAATCACACTAATCATTTTTCCCGGTCAATTTTCTACCCGGCTGAAATAGTGTTGCCACACACACCACCCCACTAGTCCAAGGTTGTTCATTTCATGCTAGCCATCCTCTAAAAAGTGTCTTCTGGATCCTCTCTCCATCAGTAGTCTCATGTCAAAAAATCATGATGGTGAGAGCTGGATCTTGAGTATAACAAATGTTTTGTATATGGATCCAGAAATAAGGGTTTCTTCCGCAGGTTACAAATGCTCATCATTGCAAACCTGTCACCCAGTTACCTTTCCTTCCATCGCAGCTACTATGAAAATAATGAAGGCAAAAGAAATGGCAGGGGTTCTGAGGCAGGGAGACACAGTGGCTGCCTGGTGCTTTTCCTTAATCATTTCACTGCCTGAGAATTTGATGAATAGATTCCCCCGCAGATCCTACAATGTTCTTTATTTGTTTCAGGGGAAATATCATGCCTTTACCTTTCGAACTACCGAAGAATTATGTGCACAGGAGAGCTTGCTCTTCATATCCTGAAGTGTGGTTCGAACTGCCCGCATCTGACTTAAATCAAGAAGGGGAAACCGTGGTAGAGATAATTTGGTGCAAAGGCAAATGTCTTGGCTGGGGCCCAAAATCCTGCATAACTCCTGTCAGGGATGGAAAGCTGAAATACGAAACAGCACAACAGTGTGAAGACTGAGACCACATTGGCACCATATGTTTAAAGCACCACGATACCACTTTAAACAGTCATGGCTTCTTGCAAAGAATTATGGGAACTGTAGCTAAGGGTGCTGGGAATTGCTAGGAGACCCTCCTATTCCCCTCACAGAACTACAATTCTCTGAGTGGTTTAGCAATCAATCCATCTTTCCAGGGAACTTTGGGAACTGTAATTCTGGAAGGGGAATAGGTAAAGGTAAATGGACCCCTGACCATTAGGTCCAGTTGTGGACGACTCTGGGGTTGTGGTGCTCATCTCGCTTTACTGGCCGAGGGTGCCAGCGTACAGCTTCCAGGTCATGTGGCCAGCATGACTAAGCAGCTTCTGGCGAACCAGAGCAGCGCACGGAAACGGCGTTTACCTTCCTGCCAGAGAGGTTCCTATTTATCTACTTGCACTTTGACGTGCTTTCAAACTGCTAGGTTGGCAGGAGAAGGGACCGAGCAACGGGAGCTCACCCCGTCACGGGGATTTGAACCACCGACCTTCTGATCGGCAAGCCCTAGGCTCTGTGGTTTAACCCACAGCACCACCCGGGAAGGGGAATAGAGTACAACTAAACCAGCCTTTCTCAACTTTGGGTCCCCAGCTGTTTTTGGTCAGAACACACCTGGAATACTGTGTCCAATTCTGGGCAGCACAATTTAAGGAGGATGTTGACAAGCTGGAATGTGTGCAGAGAAGGGCAACCAAGATGATCAAGGGTCTGGAAACCAAGCCTTACAAGGAGTGCTTGAAGGAGCTGGGTATGTTTAGCATACAGAAGAGGAGACTGAAAGGAGATATGATTGCCATCTTCAGATATCCTAAGGGCTGTCACATGGAAGAGGGAACATGCTTGTTTTCTCCTGTTCTGGAAGGTAGGACTCAAACCAATGGCTTCAAGTTACAAGAAGGAGATTCCAACTAAACATCAGGGAGAACTTTCTGACAGTAAGAGCTGTTTGGCAGCGAAACAGACTCCCACAAGAGGTGGCAGACTCTCCTTCCTTGGAGGCTTTTAAGCAGAGGTTAGGTGGCCACCTGTCATGATTGCTTTAGCTGAGATCCTGCATTGCAGGGGGTTGGACTAGATGGCCCTTGGGTCCCTTCCAACTCTACAATTCTATAATTCTACAACTCCCATCATCCCTAGCTAGCAGGACGAGCGGTCAGGGATGATGGGAGTTGTAGTCCAGGGGTGTAGCGAGGGGGAGCGATGGGGGCGGGCCGCCCCGGGCAGCGCCCTGGGGTAGGGGGGACACTCGGGGTGGGGGGCACCGCCCCCCGGGACTGGCGGCGTCAAAAGCATCGCTGGGCTTTTTTTTAAAGCGCTTTTCTCCCCGCTGCCGGGGCAAAGAGGAGGTGGAGGGGTGTCACCCTTTCGCTGCCCGCCCCTCCCCTCACCCCTGTGGGCGGCTCTGCCCCGGCAGCGGGGAGAAATGTGCTTAAAATAAAAAGCTGAGCGATGCTTTTTTTAAAAGCGCTTTTCTCCCCGCTGCCGGGGCGGCCAGCGAGGAGGAGGCAGAGCAGAGGGGTGTCACCCTTGCGCTGCCTGCCCCTCCCCTCGCCCCTGTGGGCCTGTGGGCGGCTCCGCCCGGCAGCAGGGGGGGAAGCGCTTTAAAAAAAAGAAAAGCCAAGGCAAGCAGGAAAAGCCAAGGCAAGCACGATGTCACGATGCCCCGCCCCCAGGGGTGCCTCTGGTCGCCGCCCCAGGTAGTGAGGAGGCTTCATCCGCCCCTGTTGTAGTCCAACAACATCTGAGGAACCAAGGATGAGAAAGACTACTTTAAACAAGTCTCACCATCCTTAACAAACTACTACTACCAGCATTATTTGTGAGGAAGCCATGACTGATCATTTCCTATCATTCAAGGGCTGGAGTAAACATATCCATGCTTGAAGGAAAGTTGGGAGAATTTTTTTTTTAGGATGGATAAGATGCTCCAGATGGCCTTTTCATGGTGCATCTATGATACCTGGTACTCATGATGCTATCAGGGTGTTTGTGCACAATCCTGGCTTCAATCCTGTTTGTGCAAGCCAATGTTTTGGGGTGCTTCATTTCCTGTGGCTTCCTCCTGAAATCCCATAACACCTGAAATGTTCTGGCTTATTTTTTAGTTGCATTTTCTGCACGGCAGCCCTTCTGCACAGAGAGCCAGTGTGGTTTAGTGGTTAAGAGCGGTGGACTCATAATCTGGTGAACCGGGTTCACGTCTCCGCTCCTCCACATGCAGCTGCTGGGTGACCTTGGACCAATCACACTTCTTTGAAGTCTCTCAGCCCCACTCACCTCACAGAGTGTTTGTTGTGGGGGAGGAAGGGAAAGGAGAATGTTAGCCGCTTTGAGACTCCTTAGGGTAGTGATAAAGCGGGATATCAAATCCAAACTCCTCCTCCTCCTCCTCCTCCTCTTCTTCTGAGCAACAGTTACCGGTATTTTGTAGCATTGGGGAAGCACTGCAGAGCAAACTCAGCCAGAAGAAATCTACCACTAATGCCCTTGTTACTCTGTCCAAAATAAGACACACCATATGGTCTTGTAGTAAGGTTAAAACTTACTGGGAAATGATATATAATGAATTGAAAAGGCTGTTTAAAGTAACGTTTGTAAAACAACAACAACCCAGGAGCTTTTCTTTTTGGAATTATAGGGACAGAACTACCTAAACTGTATAAAAACTTATTCATGTACTACAGCATCAAGAATGTCACTTGCCCAAAAATTGGAAAGAAGCAGAAGTCCCAGCAAAGGAAGGATGGATACAAAAACTTAGGGAATATGAAGAAATGGCGAAACTTACCGGAATAATAAGACATCAAGATAACAAGCTTTTGATAAAAGAATGAAAATGGTTTGAATATTTACAGATAAATTGTAAATAGATAAGAACATTGGCAGGATTATTGTAACAGCCTGCAGTTTCATAAGAGTATATATTTAAAGTGGATGAATAAATGTGCAGATTTGGATATGCAGAAGATATTAAAATTAAATATAAGACACCGCAGAAAGAGGGGGAAGGAAGTCGAGTTTTGAAATGTTAAAATGATTGTAAAATTGGTGAAATGTATAAATCTGAAAACAAAATTATATATATATATAGACACCATAAATCCTCAGTAAAACACCAGTCTGTAGAGGCCCTTCTTTTACCATATTTTATTGCACAACCTTGTTCATTTTCATTGTTCATTGCCCTTAGCATCTTTAAACCCCACGGGCACCCCCAGTGGCACAAGTATCTGTGCATGCTGGTTTCTAGCCTGGCAGCACTCCATGGGACATCACAAGACCATGCAAAGTTTGCTCTTAAAACATTTCTACAGCCTTTTGTGCACTCACGTGGAGATATCTGCAAGCTGGCTTCTCTCCCGGCAGTGGGGCTCCTCATGTTTAAACCTTGTGATTCAAGTTTGGTGTCAGCTGCCTTATAATATCAGCATGGGCAGATGAAAAGTTTTCCACCCCTAAAATGAAATTATGGAAAAAGAACACTAGAGTGGAATTTTTTTTTGTGAACGAACAAAATTGTGAGCTTGGTTCTGGTACTGATCACAAATTCCTGGACTAAGCCAGTAAAGTTGATGGCGATTTTTTTACACCTTGTGATGGTGGATCCCATAGTTTTTGACTATGTGTTGTTTGAAGAATTGCTTCTTTCTCTGGAGGAGAAACCAGAAGCCAGAACATTCCCCTTTGGAATAACCAGGCCCTGAACACCTTGGCTCAGCTCAAGCCAAGAAGGTTTGGCCTGAAATTCTTTCCATACCAAATTGGAACACTTTTGTAATGGGGTTGAAAGGAAAGAACAACAAGATATGTCTCCAAGATAGAGCTTCTTGTATTCATCTTCATTAAAGGGGGTTTGAATTATATGAATTGTTACACTAAGGGGCAATCCTATGGCAACATTGTGGGCTAACCAGCCTCATATAACCAACATGCTTAAGTCTAATTAACACTTGAAGGGGTTAAAACCATAGAGTAAGCTGTCCTGCCAGACTTAGCTATGCCACTTCCTGACATTGGGAGGAAATATGTAATCAAGCCTATTGTCTATCCTCCAGTCTACCTGAGAAGCTCAGTAGGTGAAGAGGTTTGAGTTGGCTACTCCAGCTCAGCCACATTATTATTATTATTATTATTATTATTATTATTATTATTATTATTATTCAGCAATAATAATAATAATAATAATAATAATAATAATAATAATAATAATAATAAAGCTCTTGCAGCCAATTGGAAGCTGTGGAAGCCCTGTTGGACATTTGGCTTCCAAAAATAGTTCACAGACTGGAACTGTCACTTCTGGGTTTGCGACGTTCAGGACCCAAAACATTCAGGAACTAAGGTGTTTGAAAACCAAGGTACGACTGTACTGCTTGATTGTAAAAGAAACCTCAAAGCGGTTCACAAAAAGGATAAAACAATGAAATGATCAGTGAAAACTGTTGAAAGCAACTATTAAGGACAACAATAAGCTAAAAATCATGTGTGTTTGTGTTGCAGGAGAACCAGGATTCATTAATCTCTCGTTCCAAAACCACTTATGCTTTCTTCAGTTCATAAATCATATTCACATTTTCAATTTTTTTTCTACCTCTTCTGTTTTGTGGGAGTGTTTTCCAACTTTGTTTTGCCTCCCTTGCTTTGATTCATTTCCTGGCACTTTTTGCCCCGGTGGCATAAGGAGCAAGCACGTCTCCACCATTCAAGGGGGCTAGACTTTTCGGTATGTTATTTCTGGGCATTCCATTCCCCTCCTTCAGTTGCGTTGCTGATCTGACTTATTCATTGCGTTCGGTACATGCCCCTGGCCATTTTGCTTGTGATGCTTATTCAAAACGAGAAGAATTTAAGACTGATACCAGGCAGCTGTAAAAATACTACTTGGAAGGGTGACTTAACATTCTGCAAGCACAGCTACTAAGACTGTGCGAAGCCTCTCTAGATTAGCCCTGACCCAGCCAAGGCCAACGCAATGAACATTCAACCTGTACGCCAGCTCCCTCGGCCAATAAAGCGAGATGAGCACCACAACCCCAGAGCCGTCCGTGACTGGACCTAATGGTCAGGGGTCCCTTTAAATAATTGGAACAGGGAAAAAGAGGCCTGTGTTCAATTCCCCCAAGCGCTCTTTCAAATGAAACTCTTGAGGGATAGAAATTCTCAAATGAAAGCTGTGTTTTGCATACCCTTCAGTTTTCCTGGGACATCCCGGAATTACAGAAGCCATCTGATTTGATCCCAGAATGTCCCATTCCCTCCCTGCAGCGCTGCCGGAAGGAGGGTGAGCTGGTGTTTGCAGTGGTGCCACCCATTTGTGAGAGTTAGCATTCGTGAGAGCGGAGCACCAATAGATATGCATCACAATTTTCAGCAGAGGAATGTTGGAGGGGATGGATTCTTATTCTTGACTTTCACGTGAAATGAACAAAACTGAAGTCAGGTTGAACAAGCTCCAAGTTGCAGCAACCCAAGTCTTCCACTGAGAGCTATTAGGAATGGCTCTGCCCCACATTTTGTTCTTCCCAATATGATCTAGGGCATCATTTCTATGCCCCACACTTTTAAAAGCAACTGAAGAATAACCTAACATGACTCCTGATGTGAAGTTTGCTTGCTTGTTTGTTTGTTTTGGCAAAACAAGAAAGTGGTGATTCTTTAAAAGATCTATAATATTGATTGAGATACAATCTGACCTTTTTAGTAGGGAAATGGATCTGTTCTTGATTGCCTAGTGGATTTTTAAAGAAAGTGCCCAGATCTACCAATTCAGCATCCTTTAAGGTTGTGCTAAAGTTAAACACGGAGAGATTTCTCCAGCCTTCTTAAAGAGAGTGTTTACATCCTCTCTTTGTAAAGTGACATGATGCATTTTAATATAAAAGCAGTCAACTTATCTTATCATAGCAGCCTTAGAATTAGGCAGCCGTGACATTTTTATACAGCCTCGAGCTTTTAAGCCAGGGCCAGGTAATAAACAAAGAGTCAAGGGAGCAGCTAAGATGGGTACAATGTCATCTTTGCAGATGATTTGGAATACCTGGTAAATTGTTACCTTACATTTAGGAAGTTTCCCGCTATAAAGAGCCCAGGATCAAGATGCAAAGTCGGTTCAATGGGGCTGAGCAATATATCAGCCAGAAGAATCCCACTCAGTGCTTGGCTTGAAGAGGATGGCAATTTGTCAACTTTTTAGTTTTATAAAGTGGAACGCGGGTCTCGGAAAAATGCTTTGCACAAAAGATTTGTCATCGTGGTCTACATGAAAAAAGGAGAGGCTTTCTTGAATAAAATTCTAGTTTCAAGGCAATGGAGAAGTCTTGGAAAGTTACGGACTCGAGTGTGAGGATGATCTGCAAAAGTCTTGTTTGCCTCTGGGGAGGCAATTCGTCTTAATTTAAGACCCACTCTCTATGACACAGATACATGCACCAAACAGGAGCCTGGCTCAGGATTCTAATTACAATCAAAGGCTACATTTTGAGCATTTGAAGTTTTGAGAAACTTCATGTAACTATTACAAGACCAGGGGCGTAGCAAGGGGGGGCCGGGGGGCGGTCCGCCCCGGGTTCCACCCCAGAGGGGGGTGACACTTAAAAAATAAATTATTATTTTTATTTTTTTTAATTATTTTTTTTAAATTTTAACTTCATTGAAAAAAAGAGATAATGCACACACACACACAACCCCCCACACCTCACAAAGTGGCACCATCAGAGGGGGGTGACACTTTATTTATTTATTTATTTATTTATTTTACATTATTATTATTATTATTTTATTTTAACTTTATTGAAAAAAAAAGAGATAATAGACACACACACACAAAACCCCCACACCTCACAAAGTGGCACCCCCAGAGGGGGGTGACACTTTTTATTTTTTTTATTTTTATTTTTTTACATTATTATTATTATTATTATTATTTATTTTATTTTAACTTTATTGAAAAAAAGAGATAATAGACACACACACACAAAAGCCCCACACCTCGCAACCCAGTGCAGTCTGCACATGCTCCGCCTCTGAGGTTTACAAATGCACAGTTTGGTAATGGGCATACAGTTCTATAGGTTGCAGCCGGTGCTAGTCTTACTCAGAGTAGACCCAACAAAGTTAATGAATCTGAAACAGAACCACAGAATTGTAGAGTTGGAAGGGACCCTGAGGGTCATGTAGTCCAACCCACTGCAAAGCAGGAATCTTTTTGCCTAATGTGAGGCTCGAACCCACAGCCTTGAGATTAAGGGTCTCATGCTCTGCCGACGGAGCAGTAGTTATGTTCATTAAGTTCAAGGGATCTTATTGTAACACTGGCGTTTGATAGTATTAGTCTGTATTCTGAGAATCTCTCTCCCCCTCCCCCGAGCCCGTGAGGCAGAGCACTACTCCATAGGGAGAAGCCAGTTCTGGTTGCTTATTGAAATTTGATTTATATTAGAGACTGGCACTCCTGGAAAGGGGTATGTGCAAAGCAAGCGGGGGAGAGTAGCAGCGTGAAGAAGTTTGGTGAACAACAGGACGAGAAGATGGTGATGGTCGGAATGTGGCATTTGGAATTAAGAAGATCGACCTCATCCACACAGAGACATTGTTTATGATAATTTAGCCTGCTTGCTGGCATATATCAGCGGCTGTGGAAATATTGGAAAGAATTTTGAAAAGCAATCGATGTAGGTGATCAGGGAAGCTCCGGCGTCCGAGGCATGGGAAGTCCATATATAAAAAATGTATTATAATAATTAGGCATAATTGGAATGTTTCTTTTAACTGGGAATTGTATAATTAATTTGGATTGTAATTTGAAATGCAATTGGGAATAATTTCACTGTGATTTGCTGTGATTTGTACTGGAAAATTCAATAAATAGATTATAAAAAGAAAAAAGAGAATCTCCCCCCCCCTCGTTTTATAAACAAGTAAACAGATTTCTAGTCCTCAGAGCTGCAAAGGTAGACAGGAAAGGATGCAATGAATGCATGCTAAAACTTCAGAAGCTGAGTGTGGAGGGTGAAGAGGACGTTGAGGACTTCAGTCTCCCAGGACACTCTATACAAGATCTCAAAGTAGCTGTCTTATTACAAAGGAATTTCAGAAATAGACTGGAAAGAGAAGTTGCTGAATTGCAACTCATTACCAAACTTAAAACCATGGAGAGACCTGGTTTGAATAGAGACATTGGATTCTTATCTCATTATACATGACAAAGCTTTTTTTATCCATCTCACCCCTTGCTTTTTCCTGTAAGACCAATTGCAGTCGTTAACAGTCGTCAACAGGTTTACCACACCTATCAGCCAATCACCCATCTGAGTAATACCCCTCCCCACCCTCTCACTATATAAAAGGGTCTGGTGACTTCTGTCTCAGTGTATCTGAAGAAGTGTGCATGCACATGAAAGCTCATACCAAGAACAAACTTAGTTGGTCTCTAAGGTGCCACTGGGTGGCGCTGTGGGTTAAGCCACAGAGCCTTGGGCTTGCCGATCAGAAGGTCGGTGGTTCGAATCCCCGCGACGGGGTGAGCTCCCGTTGCTCGGTCCCTGCTCCTGCCAACCTAGCAGTTCGAAAGCACGTCAAAGTGCAAGTAGATAAATAGGTACCGCTGCAGCGGGAAGGTAAACAGTGTTTCCGTGCGCTGCTCTGGTTCGCCAGAAGCGGCTTAGTCATGCTGGCCACATGACCCGGAAGCTGTACGCCGGCTCCCTCGGCCAATAATGCGAGATGTGTGCTGCAACCCCAGAGTCGGTCATGACTGGACCTAAGGGTCAGGGGTCTCTTTACCTTTAAGGTGCTACTGGAAGGAATTTTTTAATTTTGTTTCAACTACGACAGACCAACACGGCTACCTACCTGTAACTGGATTTCCTGGGTTTGGGAGAGTAGCATTTCCGTGCCCTGCTTAATATTTTGCCACTGACAGGATCATCAGAAGCAGAAAGGTGAAGCAAGATAAAATTGCATGCCCCTCTGCAAGATTGCTGGGAGAAGATCGTACTCTTAAAGGGGCAGGCGTAAGCTTTTCAGGTAGTTGTCACGCCACGGGCGGCGGGGGGGGGGGCTCCATTTCTTGCAAAGTGCTAAATAGCAATGCAAACTCAGCTTTTGCCTTTGATCAAACCCCGAGTTCTTGGAGTCCGGGATGTGGGCTGACAACTCCTCCAAGGGAAAAGTGCATTGCTCCGCAACTTCTGATGGGATGATAGCTGATGGTGGCAGTCGGAGACAGGTGAGGATGGAGCTGCTGTCATCATCCTATCATGTAGTGGGTTTTGATGTTTATGCCAGTGTGTTTGATCGGGGGGGGGGGGGCTCGTCTCTTCTTCCCAGGGCACGGGGAAGGGAGATGAGAAACAAGGCTTTTTGCAACATTCTATGCCATCCACTGTGCGGAGATGCCCCGATTTGGATGCGCATTCCTTTATAGATAAAAGTGAGCAGAGACCTTTCAAGTAAACCCCCAGGATTCTGAAAACAAAGATGATGCAGGAATGGAGAATGGAGTGGCGGCCGGGAAAGGGGGGGTGACCTAGATCTGTTAATGTTAGATAGTAACCCCCCCCAAAAGGTATGAGAAAAACAGTGTCCCAGTTCTTCAGGGGTTTCACCTTTTCACCCTGCCCTGAAGCAGCGATGTGATTAAGCAACAGCCTCCAGAAAAACGCTGAGCAGCCCGAGTCCTCACGGTGCACCGTAAACAACAGTGTGGAGACATCTAAGCGGGGAAGCTTCAGGTGATTAGCAAAGCTTTTTCTTCTGCGTGACAGCAGCGCTGCATCGCCAGTCGGAAAAGCTTCTAAGGCAGGTGCACAGCCTGGGGGTCATTTTGGACTCCCAGCTGTCCGTGGAGGCACAGGTTAATTCTGCATCCAAGGCAGCTGTCTACAAGCTCCATCTGATATGCTGGCTGGGACCCTACCTGCCCACAGACTGTCTTGCCTGAGTGGTGCATGCTCTGTGTGATGGCCTGGGATTCAGACTCAAGACGCTGAACCTGAGGGATCCCAGCCTGCACAGGATTCCCCGCCTCCAGAATCAGCAGAGCCGGGGCTGGGGCCTGAGTCTGAAGGGGCCTCACCTGTGCTGGATCCTCAGGTGCAGGCATCGGCTGAGTCTGCTCTGGCTCCTGATGGGATGGAGGACCCATTGCCTGCAGGTGCGCCACTCCCAGCCCTGTCAGGGGAAGCTGAGGTTGCCTCTGGGTCCGGTAACCCTCCAGCCTCTCCTGAGCTGCAGAGGC
Organism: Darevskia mixta; assembly: GCA_034641385.1. Taxonomy (NCBI): domain Eukaryota; kingdom Metazoa; phylum Chordata; class Lepidosauria; order Squamata; family Lacertidae; genus Darevskia; species Darevskia mixta. The sequence goes on along the minus strand of JAWWNH010000018.1, from coordinate 27,340,649 downwards.
TCGGGGCAGAGAGGTGAAGGGAACTAAGTTCCCGCAGGAGGAGTGCTCGTCTCCAAGCCAGGAGAGGCGAGTCACCTGAGGATTGGAGCTGCCCTATGCCTCGGGGCAGATAAAAGCCAGCCAGCCCCAACCCCAAGTTGCAGGAGCAACATCGTTGCTGACCAGTTCCTGCCGGTGTTCCTGCTTGATCCCTGTCCTGCTTTCCTGCCTGAGCTCCTGACCCGTCTTGGTTCCCTGCTTGCCCACCCGTTCCTGACTTCGCCGGACTCCCTGCCCTGTACCCTGCTTCAGTTATTTCAGACTGCCTTTACGTGTACCTCTGACCTTGGACCGGACTTAGACCTCGCCTTTTGGATACCCCACCGGACCAGCATACTCTGGTCATTTCCTGCTTGGACTACTGCAATGCGCTCTAAGAGGGGCTACCCTTGAACGTTACCTGGAAACTACAACTAATCCAGAATGTGGCAGCTAGACTGGTGACAGGGAGCGGCCGCTGGGACCATATAACACCAGTCCTAAAGGATCTACGTTGGCTCCCAGTACATTTTGGGACACAATTCAAAGTGTTGGTGCTGCCTTTTAAGAGGGGGATAGGAAGGGGGTGCGGGGGGTGCGGACCTCCCCAGGTGTCATCCCTTAGGGGGTGACAAAATGGCAGACTGCGGTGGGCGGCACTTACTGTGGGGCCTGGCTTGCAGCGCACCTGAGCCACACATCTCTCCTGGGAGTGACACAGTTGCTCGGGCCCTCGCTGCCCAAAATGGCAGCGTGGGGCTTGCGTCTGCCAGGCAGACTACGTGGGCAGCTTGCCGCGCCTCCCCCCCTGGGGAGTTTGGATTTGATATCCTGCTTTATCACTACCTGAAGGAGTCTCAAACCGGCTAACATTCTCCTTTCCCTTCCTCCCCCTGTGAGGTGAGTGGGGCTGAGACACTTCAAATAAGTGTAACTAGCCCAAGGTCACCCAGCAGCTGCATGTGGAGGAGCGGAGATGCGAACCCGGTTCCCCAGTCTACCGCTCTTAACCACTACACCACATTTGCTCTCTGTATACCTGAAGGAACATCTGCACCCCCATCGCTCAGCCCAGACACTGAGGTCAACCTCTGAAGGCCTTCTGGTGGTTCCCACATTGAGAGAAGTGAGGCTACAGGCAACCAGGCAGAGGGCTTTCTCAGTAGTGGCGCCCAGCCTGTATCTTCAACATTCGTGAAAGCTGTAGGAGGGAGGTGCCAACTGAGAGGGTCCCCTCTGCCAGTCTTAACATCTGAGGGAGTCTGTAGGGAAGGTATTTGGGACCTGAGTCATTTAGGGGGTTAAACATTGATTTGTGCCAAGAAACAACATGGCAACCAGTGCAGCTGTTTCAAAAAGAGAGTTGTGTGAGGTCTAACCCCAGCCATTTTCGTGGCATTTTCCCAGATGTTTTGCATGTGTGAGAGTTCTATGATCAATTCACATTCTCTGGCATCCAGTGCTGATTATGCACATTATCCGGGAAATGTGCAAAATCCCCAAAACTACACTGTCATGATCATCCATAGCTTCATGTGGAGGGGTGGCAGTGCTTGGCATTTGATAGGCTTCTTTGAAACAGCCTCAATCCTACTTCTTACATGCAGATGATGCTCAAGAGCTGTAACCGCTATCCCTGCGGAGAAGGTGGGCTGTCAGTCTCTGTTCCGACGCTGACAGTTGTAATTAAGTGCATTTTCCATCCCATTCATTTTTCTCTGGGCACAATCACTTTCAAGCCTGATCAACTCTTGGCAATTAATTGCCAAGTGAGCTTTGGAAGCATTTGAAGTGACTGATTGCTGGCAAGTCCAAAGAGCTTGCAAAGATGAAGTACAAGCGATCTGGAATTCTCCACTTGTGTATATATGGAATAAATGATTTCTCCAGCAGAAACTTGCATTCTCTAAGCCACAGTGTTGGCTGGAATGAAACAAATAATGAGGAGAGACTCTTCGGGTCACATTCACAGGTTCTAGCTGCAAATTCTGTGATGGGTCCCCTTCCTGTTCCTTTTAATTTTAAAATTGGCCTTGGAAGGGTGTCCAGAGAGAGGCCACTTCGTTCTTCCCCTCTCTGAGCCATCTGGGAGACCAGGCTCCAAATCTCCACTTGGCTATGGGTGACCCTGAGCCAGGATTGTAGTGGGTATTAAGTGAAGAGTGGGAGAACCTTGGAAGAAAACAGTGGGGTATAATTGCAATAAATTAAATTAAATGGTATGCAATATATATACAGGGTGAGCCCTTTAAAAGAGGCCCCGTGGATACAGAGTCTGGAGGCGGTTGGAGGATGGATGGCGGCTAACAGATTGAGGTTGAATCCTGACAAGACAGAAGTACTGTTTTTGGGGGACAGGAGGTGGGCAGGTGTGGAGGACTCCCTGGTCCTGAATGGGGTAACTGTGCCCCTGAAGGACCAGGTGTGCAGCCTGGGAGTCATTTTGGACTCACAGCTGTCCATGGAGGCGCAGGTTAATTCTGTATCCAGGGCAGCTGTCTACCTGGTGAGCCTTAAAAGTAGGAGAGCAAAGAGCTCAAAGACAACACATTGTAGCACCCGTAGTAGAGACGTTGAGCTTGACGAATTAAGAAGTGGAAGAGACCGGGGGGGGGAGAGATTCACTCGGGACAATGCCATTATCCAAGAGGCTGGGTTTTATAGCCTCTCTCTGTAAATACTAAATAAAAAGCGGGTGGTAAGAACATTCCTTGCCTTTGTACATTCCTGGGCAACCAGCCGTGGGAATTGCTGGCAGCAGCCTGACACTGGTTGGCTACTGCTGGGAAAGGGACATAATGCCTTGGCAAATAATATTCTGGATTCTGCCTCCCCAAGAGAACGTTCCACGAAATGCTCTCCCCTCGACAAACATTTTTATCCACCTGCAAATGGGGCAGAAAAGTCGAGGAGGCTACTTTTTCTCAGCCCTATGTTGGACTTTCATCTGGGCCAATCAGTTCTCTTTTACATATCTTGCCACCTCAGTCTCTGAGTGGTGGAGATTCCAGGGGTCCAGGCAATAACCCAGGGTTTATGTTTCCATTTGGAAATAAGGCACAGCTGAGACTGTGGTGTCTTTATGATATATGGCTTATTCATCACGTATCTACAACCTGAGCCTCTGATGGAGTGGCTCACAGCATTAAACTCCAAGAGGTTGCTGCTTCTCCCAGGGCCTCAGTCTTGGATGCTGGCAGAAATCAGCCATGGTCCCCTGTCCCTCTGCTTCAGCTTGCTGTGGATTACAGACTGCTATATTTTCCCCCGAGCTCACATCCCGGCCAACTGCAATCGCAAACAACCATTCACCATACAGCTTGAGCCTTTGCCCTGCTAACTAACTCAGAGCTGGAGGGGGTTAAGTTAATGACTCATGCTTGGTGGCCATTATCAGGCTGGCCTGGCTATTCTGGCATTTGAATCCCTGCTGGATCCCCTAACACCTATCTGGAATTTAGAGGAATCTGGCACTCAGGTCTCCTTGCTCTGAGTCCATTACTCTCACCGCTATGCAACACTACCAGGGGCATTTTAAGACACTGAGAGGAGCTGGGTAGAATGTTCATGTGGCGCTGTGGGTTAAACCACAGAGCCTAGGGCTTGCTGATCAGAAGGTTGGCGGTTCGAATCCCTGCGACGGGGTGAGCTCCTGTTGCTCGGTCCCAGCTCCTGCCAACCTAGCAGTTCGAAAGCACGTCAAAGTGCAAGTAGATAAATAGGTACCGCTCCGGCGGGAAGGTAAACGGCGTTTCCGTGCGCTGCTCTGGTTCGCCAGAAGCGGCTTTGTCATGCTGGCCACATGACCCGGAAGCTGTCTGCGGACAAACGCCGGCTCCTCGGCCTATAGAGCGAGATGAGCGCCGCAACCCCAGTCGGACACAACTGGACCTAATGGTCAGGGGTCCTTTTACTTTTTTTACCACCTTCTCACCCCTTTTGTCAGTTTCACTTTTCTGCTCAGTTGGGGAGGGGAAAAATAAGTATGCATGTAATACTTTTTTTTAAAAAAAGCTATATGTTAAGATTTTATGACTAAAGGAAATATTTTTACACACAATGACAAATGACACTCAGAATATTTTTGAAGTTCTCTTGTCTTCTTTTGTCTACTTTTCTTGTCAGCCAACTCAGAGATGATATTATCAAAAGATACTTCTCCCAGAAGATCCAATTTCTTGAATGCAACTTATTTTTAAAGAAAGGTCGAGTGGGAGAATGCTCTTTCTCCCTCACAATTTGAAAACTGACAGAGTAAAGGTGCAGAGCGAAGGTAACACCAGGAAAAGCTCCAACCACAGGTCTTTGCGGTCAATGGTCTCCAGGCGAAGATTTGCAGCAATTGCAGAACCATCACATCCCTCTGCAGTACCTTAAGCAATGAACGCCTTTCTCTTGTTGGTCTTATGATGGGAGGGAGGAAGACAATTCAGTCGTTTGTCACACACCTCTAAAAGGCAAAAGAGCCCCCAAAGGGAGAAGGGGAATTGGCATCATTAATTCTTTTGGCACTAGTACCGGTAGGAAGATGGGCTCCATGATCACTGCAGATGGTGACAGCAGTCACGAAATTAGAAGACGCCTGCTTCTTGGGAGAAAAGCAATGACAAACCTAGACAGCATCTTAAAAAGCAAAGACATCACCTTGCCAACAAAGGTCCGTATAGTTAAAGCTATGGTTTTCCCAGTAGTAATGTACGGAAGTGAGAGCTGGACCATAAAGAAGGCTGATCGCCGAAGAATTGATGCTTTTGAATTATGGTGCTGGAGGAGACTCTTGAGAGTCCCATGGACTGCAAGAAGATCAAACCTATCCATTCTTAAAGAAATCAGCCCTGAGTGCTCACTGGAAGGACAGATCCTGAAGTTGAGGCTCCAGTACTTTGGCCACCTCATGAGAAGAGAAGACTCCCTAGAAAAGACCCTGATGTTGGGAAAGATTGAGGGCACAAGGAGAAGGGGACGACAGAGGATGAGATGGTTGGACAGTGTTCTCGAGGCTACCAACATGAGTTTGGCCAAACTGCGAGAGGCAGTGAAGGATAGGCGTGCCTGGCGTGCTCTGGTCCATGGGGTCACGAAGAGTCGGACACGACTGAACGACTGAACAACAACAACAGGAAGATGGGCAACTTCTAGAAAGGAACACTGCAAGGGTGATATTTTGTTCTCATGTTCCTGGAGTCAGCAGTTTGGGGTTTTTTCCATCCCTGAAATGTGGGACTTCCCCCATCCCAATGAAATAGATGTAACTATACCATCAGAATTCGCACTGCAGCCAACTTCCCTTCTCCTTCCATCTGCAGATTTAGTGTTTTCCTGTCTTGGCATAAAACAACGCAGCATTCTGTGATTAATAAGGCAAATAGCAAATGTTCCCTCTGTTCCTCCAGGGCCTGGAAAACTTGATAGGAGAATCTGAAGCACCTGCTTTTCTCGTCCCACTCGGATGTCTCATTTGACTCTGTCTAGGAAACTGAAAGGGAGTGAGCCATATAAGCTGGCTCTGATTTTCTCTGCTCTGCTCTGTTTATTTATCAAATTTCTACCTCGCCCTTGCTCCCCAAGGAGCCCGGGGTGGCAAGCAGATCATAGAATTGCAGAGCTGAAAGTCGTCTAGTCCAACCCCCTGCAATGCAGGAATCTCAACTGAAGCATCCATGACAGATGGCCATCCAGCCTCCGCTTAAAAACATTCAAGGAAGGAGAGTCCACCACCTCTTGTGGGAGCCTGTTCCACTTTCAATCTGCTCTTACCTTCAGAAAGTTCTTCCTGATGTTTAGTCAGAATTTACTTTCTTGGAGCTTGGAGCCATTGGTGTGAGTCCTACTATTCAGAGCAGGAGAAAACTAGCTTGTTCCATCTTCCATGTGACAGCCCTTGAGATATTTGAAGATATACAATTTAAAGGCAAAAGCAAAGCCCCTGATTCTGTGATCTTCCATTCTGTGGACTTGACCAAGCCAGCATAGATGTCTCTGAGACACTCCTGTTTTCCACTGCCTCCCGCAATTTCGTCAAATTCATGTTGGTAGTTTCGAGAACATTGTCCAACCATCTCATCCTCTGTTGTCCCCTTCTCCTTGTGCCCTCCATCTTTCCCAACATCAGGGTCTTTTTCCAACGGGAAGCTGTGCACGCCTCCTCCGCGCTGGAAGGAGCACCGGAAATAGTGTTTGCGCATGCGTGCACGCATGCACATACACTCTGGCCCACCGCGGCATCTGTGGGACCGTGAACCGACCCAAGCCACAAAAACATTGCCAACCCCTGCACTAGATGATCCTCAGGGTCCCTTCCAATTTTACAATTCGATGATTTTATGATTCTAAACGGGGCATAGAAACACAGAAAACAGAACGTATATTCTTACCTTTTAACAGTGGCAAATAAATATCATTACGCTCACGGCTCTTGTAAGCAGTTTGCTGCAATCTGAATTGGCTTTTGCAATCTCAGTGGCTTTTGCAATCTCATACCAGAGATGAAGAAGGATTGCAGATGCAGCAGACTTGATACGGTAATCTGAAGTCTGAAGTCTCAGTAATGACAGCAGAAAGGCATGTGCCTTTGGGCAAATAACAGCACAACAAGGCAGCAGATATGTGATAGTATAAAAGAAGTCCCCCTTGGCTACATTTTGTGTGTGTGTGTGTGTGTGTGTGTGTGTGTGTGTGTGTATGCAGAGACACACACATGTAGTCACATGGATAGACAAGCGAAATATTTTTCATGGTATAGACATCAGAGCTGAAAGATCCAAGTGAGGTCCTGTTCAAACAGGTACCTCGGTGATGTAAGGATGTATTTTTCTGGAAACAAGTTCTGGGACATCTGGTGCACAACGGACATGGGGATTTATTTTCCAGCAGAAACAGAAATGTGCTTTTGCTTCTTGTGCAAATTCAGTCTGGAACGGAGAGACCTTGGTCCATAAGCCACACACTGATCTGATCCCAACTTCAGGGAATCAAATGGGGGGGGCGCACTTACTATTGGGGGCATTGGTTTCTTGCTGTTGGCATCCGTCTGTCTTTGGAGACGACGAAGGAGTGCGCCTTCAGGCATGAAGTCAAACCGTTGGAGAGTTACAGCGCCTGCTGTGGCTGTAGAGGCCAACACAGGAGAGACATGTTTTGTTGCAGGTGGGGCAGATGAAGGCATCCGGTTGTGCTGCTGCAGATGCACCATAGTGTTTCTTCTCTCTGTGTTCCTCCCAGTTTCCCATAGGGCACGTTCTTGGGGATTCTACGCAGGGCCGTCTTAAGCATATCTGGTGTCGTGGTGCAAAGATCCCTCCGGTTCCCACCCACCCCCCATTTCCCAGAGTTGCCGACCTTTTTTAGGGAGGACGGCGCTGCGGGCAACACACCCAGCTTTGCGGGGCTGGAGGAGGCGAGCAGCGGCAGGAGGGCAGCTCCTCCGGCAGGGAAGAGGTGGAGGCTAGACGTGGTGGCTCCCGGCTCAGTTGGCTGCTTCGTGCCGTGGTGGCCACAATAGGTGGAGACTCCGGGCGTGGCGCTGCTTTGGCGCGGCATGGCGGAGGTGGGCGAGGGCGGCGAGTTGATGCCGGGAGGTGCTGCGTCCAGCTTCCGCCTCTTCCCTGATGCCCTCCAGAACCTGGTGCCCTGGCGCCCCGCGCCACTAGCCTCTATGGGTAAGATGCCCCTGATTCTGCGATCTTCCATTCTGTGGACTTGACCAAGCCAGCATAGATGTCTCTGAGACAGGGGTGTGACCATGTTGGAATGTGGGCTTGGGAGAGCACATAGAATCATAGAATCATAGAATCATAGAGTTGGAAGAGACCACAAGGGCCATCCAGTCCAACCCCCTGCCAAGCAGGAACACCATCAAAGCATTCTTGACATTAAGCCTCTGCTTAAAGACCTCCAAAGAAGGAGACTCCACCACACTCCTTGGCAGCAAATTCCATTGTCAAACAGCTCTTACTGTCAGGAAGTTCTTTCTAATGTTTAGGTGGAATCTTCTTTCTTGTAGTTTGAATCCATTGCTCCGTGTCCGCTTCTCTGGAGCAGCAGAAAAAACCTTTCTCCCTCCTCTATATGACATCCTTTTATATATTTGAACATGGCTATCATATCACCCCTTAACCTTCTCTTCTCCAGGCTAAACATACCCAGCTCCCTAAGCCGTTCCTCATAAGGCATCGTTTCCAGGCCTTTGACCATTTTGGTTGCCCTCCTCTGGACACGTTCCAGCTTGTCAATATCCTTCTTGAACTGTGGTGCCCAGAACTGGACACAGTATTCCAGGTGAGGTCTGACCAGAGCGGAATACAGTGGTACTATTACTTCCCTTTGTCTACATCTTTGTTTAAGACTCAGTCCTGCCATGTGATGGCCAAAATCTTCTTGGTGCAGTGCGTGTGGAAGGTGTTGAGGCAGCCCTAGAAATAACGCCTTCCATTCATGATGAGGAATTCACTCCACCTCACAAACACACTCTTCATGATGCAGCTCAACTCAGCTGGCCTTGGCTAGCTGGGATGACAATTGATCTTAGCAAAGTGTTCCAGCCTTCACTGTTTCAAGGATTTTGTCAGCATCCTCAGAGAAAACAAGGCCAAATTTATCCCTGTGGAAGTGGTTGCTTCAGATTCAACCACGGTCAGACTCTGTTATAACCACCATCAGCAAGTCAGGCTGGATCTGAGTAACCAGGAAGAAAAGTGTGTGGAATCCTGACAGTGGTGACTTCTCCTCGAATACATCGCACCTTGAACACACAGATCATTTCCCCATCTGGAACAGCTCAGCTGAGTGCAACTTCAGGGAATCATAGAATCTTAGTAGTAGTAGTAGTAGTAGTAGTAGTAGTAGTAATTTATTATTTATACACCTCCCATCTGGCTGGGTTTCCCCAGCCACTCTGGGTGGCTTCCAATAAAATATTAAAATACAATAATTCATCAAATATTAAAAACTTCCCTAAACAGGGCTGCCTTCAGATGTCTTCTAAAAGTCAAATGTCTTCTAAAAGTTGTTTGTTTCTTGGACATCTGATGGGAGGGCATTCCACAGGACGGGCGCCACTACCGAGAAGGCCCTGTAAAGTTTCCTGAGGCTCATCTAGTCCAATGTAGGAATACGCAGCTGTCCCATACGGGGATCAAACCTGCAACCATGTCGTCATCAGCACTACGCTCTAACTAACTGAGCTATCCAAAAGCAAAGATTCTTTCCTGGTCACCATCACCACAGTCTCATCAGTGTGCAATATGGCCCTATTGCAAGATTGGGGAAGTAGATCTGGCAAGTGGGTTGGGGCTGATGACAGCTGTCATCCAAAACATCTGGAGGGCATGAGGTTGGGGACCGCTGCTGTGTTCTACACTTCCATCAAAGCATCCCCCAAACATTCTGAAATCCAGCATCCTCCATAAGACTTCAGGTGGGGACCATCTTAATGTCCTCCACTCTCACTGACACAGAAGATCATTTCACATGCGTTAAGACTCATAGAACAGCAGGGCAAACACTGCCAAGTCTGCTTCAGAATAGCTGCCCACTATTCTGGGTCTGTCTCAGGCAGAGACCGGAATTTTCTGTCAGCTTTCTACTTCGACGGCACTTGCATCACTCATGTCAGTTCAGGGTTCTTGTTTAATGGGGAGAGCAAAGGTGCCCTCGTATTTTCTCTTCTGCAGGTTTCAAATCAAAGGATGAGCAGCATCCGTCATCCCTCAGAACAGGCAAGATGAGGATTCTAGTTTATCACAGCAGTGCACAAGTAAACACCCCTAACCTTCAGGTGGCACCATCAGAAAGGACGTTGTGGGCATGTTCAGATCATTCCTATCTAATACATTTTTTTTTTTTTTAAATTGTTCCTGTGTGTCAGGGCCAGATTAACTCCTCTGTAAATAGTGTCCTTCTGTAGATCCCAACAGTTTGAAGGGGTCCTTCAGTGCTATTTTTCTACAAAAAGAGACGCCAGAACTCACCATGAACACCTCCCTCATTCTCTTAGACTGGCAATGGTGCCCACTTGAGACTGAGTTCCTGTGAGTTCCCCCTGAAAAAAAAATAGCCCTGGCTGGGACCATAGACACCATCTCTGGAAGAGTGCCTCTATTGATCTAATAGCCCCAGCTAGGAGGAAGAGAGGAATGCAGGAAGCTGCCATTTGTTGGGATGTGGGTGGAGCCTAGGGCTTGCCGATCAGAAGGTTGGTGGTTCGAATCCCTGCAATGGGGTGAGCTCCCATTGCTCGGTCCCTGCTCCTGCCAACCTAGCAGTTCGAAAGCACATCAAAGTGCAAGTAGATAAATAGGTACCGCTCCGGCGGGAAGGTAAACATGACCCGGAAGCTGTCTGCAGACAAATGCCAGCTCCCTCTGCCTATAGAGCGAGATGAGCGCCGCAACCCCAGAGTCGTCCATGACTGGACCTAATGGTCAGGGGTCCCTTTACCTTTAGGAGGAAGAGAGGAATGCAGTAAGCTGCCATTTGTTGAGTCAGACCATTAATCCACCTAGGTCTATACTGTCTCCACTGACCGGAAGCAGTGGCGGAGCTTCTTGCTCCGGCACCGGGGGGGGGGGGGGCGGAGAGCAGGCAGGGCGGAGCTGGCGTGTGTCCCAGGGTGTGGCGCGCCACCCATAGGGGCATGGCGTGCATCCTGGGGGCGTGGCGCCCAGCACGGCCGGGGGGCAGCTGCAATGGCACCCCACTGGGATACTGCTGCCAGAGGCAGTGCGCTCCCCCCGCACTCCTCTTCCTCCGCCGGTGACCGGAAGCAGCTCTCCAGGGTTCCAGATGGGGGTGTTCCCAGCCCTAGCTAGGGATGTCAGAGATTGACCCAGGAACCTTTTGCATGCTAGGAAAATGCGCTACCACTAAGCTACTTTGATACATGGTCCTTTCCAAGAGCTGCTCTTCAGACATAGGTCCCTCCTAGTGTAGCCAGCTCTTCAGCTTTTCCTCTGCAAAAGTGATTTATTTGGCTCTGCTGTTCGAACCACTGGCGTGCGATCGAACAGAAAAGCCACATTTCCAGGGGCCCTAACTGCATGTGGTTTATGGGCAGAATGCAGCTGTGAGTGAAGCGTGTTTGCTGAGTCACTGGTGCTAGCAAAGGGGGAGAACAGCAGAATCTCTCGGCTTTGCATTATTCTCTTCCCTCATTTGTTGAGAGGTTGGAAGTTCAGAGCAGATATTGGAGCATATTGGGGGGGGATAAGACGGATAAGACTTTACAAAGTGATGAAAGGGCTTTCTGGGCAGCTGTTAGGGTGACAGGATGGAAAAGAGAGCAGGGTTTCTGCATATTTAACAGTTGTGTAGCAGAGGAAATGTCAACTGCTGAAGGTTCTCTTGAAAGCTGCCCCTACTGACATCCCACCTCTTCTGCACTATCAAGGACCCAGCAGCCCTCTTCTCTGACTACTCAGCTGCTTGTTTTTATAACTAACAGATTACTCTTGTTACAAAAGTTGGGGTCACCCCACTCTCTGCCGACTGGTAGCAAGATTCCAGGGGGTCCCAGGCACTCACCCCGGGTCTGTGTTCTTTTGAAGAATTGAAGACGTGGCAGAGACTGCCGTAGCTTTAAGAAATATGATTTATTCACATATTTACACCTTCAGTCTGCATGGAGGGAGTCCAGATCTTACAGCATGGTCATTTCAAGAGGGGGCTCGTTCCCCACAGCAATCCAAAGCATCTCCCCCAACCAGCCTTCAGCCAGCCTGCCCAAGATGGATCCCAATCTTTTCTCTTCCCTGTCTTCTTCCCAGCAGACCTTGCTAAAAGACACCCTTTTCCTTTCACTTCACACCCAGTTACCATGGCCACCTTCTGTCTGCCCAGACCCAAGATTCCTCTTAGATTCCCAGGTGAGGCAGGGAGTGGGTGGTGCTGTGGTCTAAACCACTGAGCCTCTTGGGCTTGATGATCGGAAGGCTGGCAGTTTGCATCCCCGTGATGGTGGTGAGCTCCCGTTGCTCTGGTAACGCTGCGGCGGGAAGGTAAACGATGTTTCTGTGCGCTCTGGTTTCCATAACGGTGTGCCATTGCACCAGAAGTGGGCAGCTGTGCCGCACCACGCACGCCTGTAACAACAGGTGGCAGCAGCGGGCGGCAGGGGTTGCCGGGGGCAGGATAAATGAGCCCCTCGGGCCGTATTCTGCCCCCAGGCCGTAGTTTAGGGACGTCTGTTCTAACCTCACGGCAAACAAATCAGGATGAATGTGCAAAAAACAGATCACCTGAAAGTGCCTTGGGTCTCAAGAAAGAAGACTCGCACAGTCCCAGAATCCAACAGCCTCAGAGCACCATGATTGTATTCAGTTGTATGAGGTCCATGTGATGTCCGGACGTCACATGCGTGACATCACCCTGGCCCTAACTGTTCCCACTGATTGTATTTACCAAGCTTCTGCTTACAGCATCCAAGGTTAAGAACTACCAACCTTTCCGCCAGAGTGACACCTATAGCAAGTCACTGCTTTTGACTTCTGGGAAGCCCTGGGCATTCTGGGGAGCTTCCTTTCCCGTCATCGGCACTCCAAAGGCTGGAAAATCTCCCCATGCTAAATGCCTGCTTTGGGAACAGTATAGCCAAGCAATCTCCTTGGTTTCCACTTGGGCAGGCTTCATCAGCATTAAGTTTTCTGGTATTTTGAAACCAAAGCCACGGGGGAAAGGAAATAAAATCCTCCATCACATAGAGCAGCACGAAGCAGGTACACATTAAGCCATAATGGGTCCATAATGCTGTCTTATTAAAGCCATCTTTATAATGGGGATTTATTATTTGGTTAATAATCCATAATGACTCCTTAGCAAGTGGAATCCCTGGCTGCAATGGTCACTTTTGTTCAAAGCATAGTCACTTTTTGCAGTGAGATGCATTCCTATTGCTCTGTTACAGTTGTCCCCGCAGGCTCGTGTTGGAACAACACAGACAGGAGTTGTAGTCTGGCAAAATCTGGATGGCCACAGGTTCTCCATCTCTGGGCTAGCCGGACTGGGAACTCAACGCTAGCCTTAGTGAAAAATGCATCATGGTGTTCAGAGAAAGAGGTCCCATCTGGAGGGGGGTCGAGGGGCCCTGGCACCCCTAAATTTTCAAGGAGGGGGATGGGCCCACTCAATATCCCAGGGCGCAATGCACACAGCATGTGCACACACTGTGCAATGTTTTCACACTATGTGTGCAAGCCACACGGCATACGCAGTGTACTGAAAGAAGCAAAAATCACCAGTGTCGAAGCAATGATTCTGCAACATCAACTTCGTTGGACTGGTCATGTTGTGCGGATGCCTGATTATCATCTTCCAAAGCAACTACTCTATTCCAAACTTTAAAATGGAAAGCGTAATGCTGGTGGTCAACAAAAGAGGTTTAAAGACTCTCTCAAGGCAAATCTAAAAAGAACACCAACAACTGGGAAAAACTGGCCAGCGAGTGCTCCAGTTGGAGAACAGCCTTTACCAAAGGTGTAATGGGCTTTGAAGACGCTCAAACTCAGGACGAAAGGGAGAAATGTGCTAAGAGGAAGGCATGTTTGGCAAACCCTCACCGTGATCAGCTCCTGCCCGGAAACCTATGTCCCCACTGTGGAAGGGTGTGTGGATCTGGAATTGGCCTCCACAGTTACTTATGGATTCACTGTTAAGACCATGTTCATGGAAGACAATCTTACTCAGCTACGAGTGAATACACAGATGTTTCCTGTAGCACATTTCCTGTAGCAGATTTCATAACCATGTCTTTGAACACTCATGTATTTGTCCCCAGGATCTCTATGTCCCCACTGTGGAAGGACGTGCAGATCCAGAATTGGCCTCTATAGTCACTTACGGACTCACTGTTAAAACTGTGTTTATGGAAGGCAATCTTACTCGGCTATGTGTGATCACGGAAGGAGAAGGAGAAGGAGAAGGAGAAGGAGAAGGAGAAGGAGAAGGAGAAGGAGAAGGAGAAGGAGAAGGAGAAGGAGGAGAGTAGCACATTGTGCAGTGCCGGTCCCCTCAATCGTGGGGGCAAGCCAGTGGGCCTGTCCAGAGCTAGAAAATAGAAGTCCACCAGCTCCGAAGATCAGTCAGCGCAGCTGTGAATGTCTGCGGTGCTTTCACATGTTAAGCTTTGAGCCTCGCTCTTGCATCATTTATGTTAAAACGTTTATGCTGAACACAGAAATCAAAGCAGAGTGGAGCCATTTGTAATGTAAATGAGTCTTCTGGCTGAGGTAGCTTTTGTATTCTCAGTTCAAAGCGATGCAAAGTAATGTAGCCCTCGTGTGTGAGCATGACTGGTCACCTCACATCAAAAGGGAGACTGCAGAGTTGGGAGAGGTTCAGGAAAGGGCCACCGAAAGGATCAAGGGGGTGGAGGGACTCCTCTGTGAGGAAAGGTGGCAGCGTTTGGGGCTTTGTAGTTTGGAGAAAAGGCAAATAAGAGGTGAAATCATACGGGGTTGTACAATGATATATGGTATGGAGGAAACGGACAGAGAAAAGCTTTTCTCTCTCATAGTAACACTAATGGACATCGAATGAAATGGAATGTAAGGGACTGGTCAGAAGAGGAATGGTGGAGACCGTCTCCCCATCCTGACCCTTCCAGGGAGGAGGAAGAGGAAGACAGTATAGATTTACAACAGGGGCTTGAAGGAGGTAGCATCTCAGAGGCAAATGAGGGGGGAAACTGGGAAATCATAGGAGGGCCGGAACAACAACCAGCAGACACATTGTCACTGGAAAGCATTCCAGACCCTCCACCCCCCAGAACCTGGTGAGCCTTAAAAGTAGGAGAGCAAAGAGCTCCAAGACAGAGGGCATGATGCAGCACCCGTAGATGAGGAAGTAGGAGAGACGGTTGGGGGTGGAGATTCACTCGGGACAACACCATTATCCTATAGACTGGGTTCCATAGCCTCTCTCTGTAAAGATTGAAATAAAAAAGGACGGAAAGAAACTTTTTCTTGTCTTTATACTTTCCTGGGCAACCAGTCCGGAGCCGCTGACAGCATCCTGACACTGAATGTGGGAAGATTCGGGACGTGGAAAAGAAAGTGCTTTTTCACGTAACACATGCTCAAACTATGGAGCTTGTTCTCACAGGAGGCAGTGATAGCAGCAGGCTGGGTAGATTTAAAAGAGAACTAGACCAATTCATGGAGGATAAGGCTCTCAGTGGCTGCTAATCCAAATGGCTCTGCTCTGCCTCCATGGCTGAGTCATGCTTCTGAAATACAATAAATCATAGAATTGGAAGGGACCCCGAGGGTCATCTAGTCCAACCCCCTGCAATGCAGGAATCTCAGCGAAAGCATCCATGACAGATGGCCATCCACCCTCTGCTTAAAGACCTCCAAGGAAGGAGAGTCTACCACCTCCCGAGGGAGACCATTGCACTGTCGAACACCTCTTACTGTCAGATGTTCCTGATGTTTCGTCAGTATCTCCTTTCTTGTAACTTGAAGCCATTGGTTTGAGTCCTACCTTCCAGAGCAAGAGAAAACAAGCTTGTTCCCTTGATCATCTTGGTTGCCCTCCTCTGCACACATCCCAGCTTGTCAACATCCTTCTTAAATAAAGGCAGTGATGTGACTGCTGGCGTTTATTTCAGGAAGGCAGCAGAATAATCTGCAGTCTCTGAAGCACACTCCCCTCTCCCAGCCAACCCACCCAGGTTGGTTTGTGGAAGAAGGCAACAGGGAAGCATTTTATCATGGAGCTAGGAATGAGCTGAGCCTTCGCTCCATGTATCAGGCAGCCATGCTGCTCCCAAAACTTCTTTTCTCCGCCACGTAAACTGGCCCCAGCCATAACATCCCCGTATGCTTCAGTGCTAAAGGCATTGCTGCTGGTTTATGCGAAGCCAAAGAAGGTCATTTGGTGGGGGAGGATTAAAGCTTCTCTCCCTGCAAAAACATCCAGCCCTGATCCGCAGGGAACCTGCTTCAATCCCCTTCAGTGAGGTGACCTGACCTTATTTCAGTGAAATTACTTGAGCACAATTTTTTTTTTTTTTTTTTGGCAGATCTCTCTGTCTGCCCCCAAGGGATTGCAACCCGGCATTTTGATGTGCAATCTGAATGTCCCTGCCATTGAAATATTGGATTGTTTGAAGTCTTTGGGCCACTAATGGGTACAGTGTTGCACTCGTCGATGTAAAAAGGCAAAAATTCACCATTCACTCCTCTTTAAAGCCACAACGTGAAACTTGTTCATTCTTGCCAAAGTGGAAATAATTCACAAGCGACAGGAACTCTTTGACCTAGATGTTCTCCTCCTCATAAAGAACATAGAAGAAGATCCCTGCTGGCGCAGGCAAAAAGCGCATCTTCCAGCATCGTCTTCCAGTATACCTGAAGGAGCGTCTCCACCCCCATCATTCTGCCCGGACACTGAGGTCCAGTGCCGAGGGCCTTCTGGAGGTTCCCTCACTACGAGAAGCCAAGTTACAGGGAACCAGGCAGAGGGCCTTCTAGGTAGTGGCACCAGCCCTGTGGAACATCCTCCCTTCAGATGTCAAAGAGAACAACAACTATCAGACCTTTAGAAGACATCTGAAGGCAGCCCTGTTTAGGGAGGCTTTTAATGTTTAATAGATTATTGTATTTTAATGTTTTGTTGGAAGCCGCCCAGAGTGGCTGGGGAAACCCAGCCAGATGGGCGGGGTATAAATAATAAATTATTATTATTATTATTATTATTATTATTATTATTATTATTATTATTCTCACATTGGCCAACGAGATGCCTGTGGGAAGCCCGCAAGCAGGACCTGAGTGCAACAGCATTATCCCTTCCTACAGCTTCCAGAAAATGGTAGTCAGAAGCACATTGTCTCCAACAGTGGAGTTAGAACAGATCCATCAGGTTTAGTAGCCATTGATAGTCATCTCCTCAATTACCGGTAAGTTTTTCTAATCTTCTTTTAAAGCCAACCAGTTTGATGGCCATCACTACCTTTTGGAGGAAGGAAGATGAAGAATCCTGGTGGGTCAGCTCAGAGGCCTATCTAGTCCAGCATCCTACCCCCCGCCTTGACCCATTAGATGCCTGTGGAAAGCCTATAAACATTTTCACTCACCTGCTTTTTGTTTTCCAGCAACAGAGACATGCTGACTCTCTTCCAGGATGTAGCATACGGTCACCATGACTGTGGTGACATTAATGTGTACAGAGGAGGGAAACCAAGATGGTCAAGGGTCTGGAAACCAAGCCTTATGAGGAACAGTTGAAGGAGCTGGTTATGTTTAGCCTGTAGAACAGGAGACTGAGAGGAGATACGTTAGGTATCTTCAACGGCTGTCAGATGGGAACAAGCTAGTTTTCTCTTGCTCTGGAAGGTAGAAGAAGAAGAAGAGTTTGGATTTGATATCCCGCTTTATCACTACCCGAAGGAGTCTCAAAGCAGCTAACATTCTCCTTTCCCTTCCTCCCCCACAACAAACACTCTGTGAGGTGAGTGGGGCTGAGAGACCTCAAAGAAGTGTGACTAGCCCAAAGTCACCCAGCAGCTGCATGTGGAGGAGCGGAGACGCGAACCCGGTTCACCAGATTACGAGTCTACCGCTCTTAACCACTACACCACTCTGGCTGGACACAAACCAATGGTTTCAAGTTACGAAAAAGGATATTCTGACTAAACATCAGGAAGAACTGATGTTCCCAAGGTCCCTTCCAACTCTACCATTCTATGAGTCTATGATTCTATGACTAATAGGCAGAAATCCTTACTTTCCATGAATCTTTCTAACCCTCTATCCACACTGATCGTGCTTTTGATTGTACTTTAACATATATTGCTTTTCTTCTCAAAAGCTCCAAAAGTGAACGACATGTCCAATTAAAATTGGCATTAGAATACAATGAAATGCCCATAAATCAATCGGCTAGCAAAACAATATAAGATGGCGAAATCATGACACCGGTTCTCCACCCTTGGCTTAGAGTGACTATGCCCAAGGTCAGACAGGGAGTGTTGTGCCCCCACCAGCAAACGTTAACCAGTGACATCAGCTAACTAACAGGGGGCGAGGTTTGGGGAAAATCTTATTGTGGTCCAAATTAGACCCCTGGCAGGCCAAGAAGATTGGCCCAAGCACTAGAGATTCCTCACCCCTTGCTTCAAACTGTAGAAATATAGCAATGGAGAGAATGTCGCAGTTCAATTCCTTGGTAGAAATCCAGTTCTAGTGCATTATCCATAGGATTTAAGGACCTTTAGTATCTGATCAAGCCCTGGAACTAAACCATGTGATTAATGGACAGAGAGACAGTTTCCCTCAACAAGACCTTCTGTTTCCAAACACACGCTGCACGTCGACAGATTCTGAGAACCTCTCTTGGAATTTATCTGGTGGCTGTGGCTTGCTTTCCAGCCTCCAATAGAGAAAAAATAATTTAAAATCCATTTTCCCCTCTGTCAAATTCTGAGTCATTGCCCCCCTCAGCAGTCTATAGAATACTTGTGATCAAGCACTGCTGTGATTTTGCATTAAGAGAGAGAGAGAGATGACTAAGTTAAGAAATGTAGGCATCTTTTTGTGGGGACATGAGACATCTTTCTTTCGGATTGGTGGTTTGTCAAATGGATGTCCCTATTCGAACTTTCTTTTTTATAATCTTTTTTTATTGATTTTTGAAAATATAAACGTACAACATAAAACAGTACAAAATCCAAATATCAAGATTGCTCTGAATCTGCTGACTTCCCCCCACCCCTTCCATGGGTCCTTTTGATTCTATTTTCAACTGCTAATCAGGACTTCTCCAATTTTCCATCTTCCTAAGTTATCTATAATGGGACACGGGTGGCGTTGTGGGTTAAACCACAGAGCCTAGGGCTTGCCGATCAGAAGGTTGCCGGTTCGAATCCCCGCGACGGGGTCAGCTCCCATTGTTCGGTCCCAGCTCCTGCCAACCTAGCAGTTCGAAAGCACGTCAAAGTGCAAGTAGATAAATAGGAACCGCTCCGGCGGGAAGGTAAATGGCGTTTCCGTGCGCTGCTCTGGTTCGCCAGAAGTGGCTTACTCATGCTGGCCACATGACCTGGAAGCTGTACGCCGGCTCCCTTGGCCAATAATGTGAGATGAGTGCCACAACCCCAGAGTCGGTCACGACTGGACCTAATGGTCAGGGGTCCCTTTACCTTTACCTTTAGGGATTGTACTGATAGACCCTGAACAGTTCTCAAGAAAGATATACTGGGGAATTTATTTTACCTTTCTGTAATGTGATTTTAGGGTTGTTTTCTAGATTCCTGGGAGTGGGGGGCACCTCAGCCAGTTATGAAAGAACAGGAATGGTGTTTATTTTGCTATAACATACAAGCCTAGGCCTACTGGGATCCTATTACTACAACTCAAATAGACATCTTAGAATAGCTCCTGCAGGTTCTCCTTTCCCAATCGCACTAGGAAACAGATGGCACTCTGACAACATTAGCAGTCAGATTTTTTTTAAAAAAACCCCACAAAAAACCCAGCAAATTGCCTGGCTATTTTATTTATTTGTTTGTTTGTTTGTTTGCAGGGACTTTTGCCACTGCATCGAAAACAGGAGGTTTATTAAGGCTGTGCTCAATGCCAGTCATCTCGGTCACCAGTTGTGTGGGTCTGAACTAATGGGAAAAGCTCTTGTGGATTTCCAGGAATAATGAATCAGAAGCTTTCTTGCATGGAACACACTGTTAAGTACAGTTTCCACAGCTTCTGCCCCAAGGCATTTTTCCATGTAGCTTCATTTCTGAGGTTCTTTGGGAAACCTTTAACTAGTGTTATCTCCTGGTGCCTACAAGCTTTTCCTTGAAATTGGCTTCAAATTTTCAGTAGGCTATAAAGCAGACCCAAAGAAACTTGTGACCGCAAAGCTGAATCACAGACCACAAGCAGAGTGGGTTGGTTCACCCAGGCCTCATTCAATCTGCTGGTGGGGATGGCTTGTTAGCTTGGTTCACCTGGCTGTTAAGAACGTGGCAGGCCATCGTTCATTGTGGCCACCTCCGTTTATATACCAAAGGAAGCTTCTAAGTGGTTTACAAAATATAAAAACCAGTCACACAAATATTTTCAAAAGGGAATTCTATACTTAAAAGATACAATTAAACCATCCCATTACACAGTCCCAACTAAAATGGAAGACTCTGGTGGAGAGATCAAGGGAATGCCTGTGTAAGTGGGTGCATACACCCCAACATTTCTCCGATGAAAATAGGGACTTCCTATTCCATAATAGTGAGAACTGGACCATAAAGAAGGCTGATCACCGAAGAATTGATGCTTTTGAATTATGGTGCTGGAGGAGACTCTTGAGAGTCCCATGGACTGCAAGAAGATCAAATCTATCCATTCTTAAGGAAATCAGCCCTGAGTGCTCACTGGAAGGACAGATCCTGAAGCTGAGGCTCCAATACTTTGGCCTCCTCATGAGAAGAGAAGACTCCCTGGAAAAGACCCTGATGTTGGGAAAGATTGAGGGCACAAGGAGAAGGGGATGACAGAGGATGAGATGGTTGGACAGTGTTCTCGAAGCTACCAACATGAGTCTGACCAAACTGTGGGAGGCAGTGGAAGACAGGAGTGCCTGGCATGCTCTGGTCCATGGGGTCACGAAGAGTCAGACACGACTAAACAACAACAACATTCCATAATAATAATAATTTTATTATTTATACCCCGCCCATCTGATTGGGTTGCCCCGGCCACTCTGGGTGGCTTTCAACATATATAAAAGGCAGTGATGTGACTGCTGGCTATAGCTGTCAACCTTCCCATTTTTTGCGGGAAATTCCCTTATTTTAGCGCCGTCCAGCTCTGTTTCCCTTTTTTTGGCGGGAAATTCCCGTATTCCAGCGCCGTTTCCCACTGCTATCCCGGATTGTTAGATATCCCGTAAATTTCCCGGATTTCAAAGGAAACAGCTCCTCTCCCTCCCTGCCGGCAGGGAGGCTCCTCAGCTGCATTGCTCGGCTGCGTTGCTCACCAATAGTTACAGAAAATAGGATGTCATTAGACAACAGCACTGTTTGTGCTTTGCTTGCATGTAAAGTCAACCACTCTGGCCCAGCCCACAAATACACTCCTTCCAAAAGAGTGTTAAAGGATGCAAAGTCTGCAACACGTTTGTATAATAAGTCATTAATGGATGCCAGAGAGCCAAAGGAGTGAACCTGATCAATCCCCCCATGAAGAATTGACGCTTTTGAATTGCGGTGCTGGAGTCCCGTGGACTGCAAGAAGATCAAACCGATCCATTCTGAAGGACATCAGCCCTGGCTGCTCACCGGAAGGACAGATCCTGAAGCATCGCATGAGAAGAGAAGACTCCCTGGAGAAGAGACCCTGAGGTGGGGAAAGATGGTGTGTAGCCTGGTGTAAATTAATTTGTAGCCTGGGGGGCTTAGCGCGGCGTGGACTGTCCCCGAGAACAGTAGATTGTCCCTGGGACAGGTGAGACTGCTGATCCCTTATTTTCAAATCCGAAAGTTGACAACTATGCTGCTGGCGTTTATTTCAGGAAGCCAGCAGAATAATCTGCTGTCTCTGAAGCGCACTCCCCTCTCCCAGCCAACTCACCCAGGTTGGTTTGTGGAAGAAGGCAATGGGAAAACATTTTATTTCAGCAGGGTGTGTGTTCCAGAATACAGGTGCTACCAGGGGAAAAGCCCACCTCTGTGTTAGCACAAGCTGATAATCCTCATGCTAGCTATACAAGTTCTGGCCTTTATATAAGAGAAATTGAGAGGCAACTGGTTTCTCCTGCTTATCTGATTCTGGAACCAAGCTCAACGCAGCAGCTTAGGGTTAGGAGGGCCATTAAGAATCAGATAAGCAGGAGAAACCAGTTGCCTCCCAATTCCTGTTATATAAAGGCCAGTACTTGTATAACTAGCATATTATATAAGGAAGTCACTTGGCTTCTTCTCAGTATTACCATCAAGGGAGTGGATTTCTGACCTTTCCCAGTTTGTATCCACCACCACCACCACCCATGCCCTCATGGATATTTCTCCATCCTAATGACAAACATCAAGTACATGGTCTTCCAGAACTCTTAATATGTTTTCATGACCTCATCCTGCATTAGGTTGGGTTGCACAGATGGGTTGTCCCAACATTTTTAAAGGCTCTTTATCCAGAGAGCTCTCCTGGAAAAATACTGGGAACTGTAGTTCTTTGAATGTAGTTCATTGAATGGGAACTGTAGCTCTCTGAGGGGTAAGCTACACTTCCTAGCATTCATAGAGTATGTGTGCTTTAAATGTATAGCATACACACTCTACCGACTTGGCTAAGTGAGATCAATTCCCAAAAACCCTACAATGTTTTTCCCCTTTCCTGAAAATAGCTGTTGCAATACAGCTTTGCAATCCTAATTATGATGTACTCGGAAAACTCATATATATATATATGACTGGGATCCTTCTGAAAGGAGGTATCATGTGACCAAGCTCACCATGTGCTCATCTCCCAGCTTCAGCCAATGTTCATCAGTGGTTCCAGTTTTTTGCTTCATCCCTTTTTGTCTATACATATTAAATGTCCCCTTTTTATGTTCTGCATTTCCTCATTTGTTATTCTTGGCCTGTGATCTCCGGGTATATTAATACCATCTGCTGGCTGGTTTTCACAGAAGAAATTCTAAAAGTCTTTTTCTTCTTCTTCTTCCCAAGAAGTGTTTTAATAATGAAGGCCAGTGATTTATGTCATGGAGAGAAAAAACATTATTTCACTAGCAAGGGGGAAAAAAGTATTAGTTCTGTGTGCTCTCCCAAGAAATAAATCTTGCAGCCAAGAGAGTGATGACTATACACTGACCATTAGCAAACACTCAGTAAGGACCTAAGCAGAGAGCCAAGATGGATCAAACCAAGGTTCATCTTTCAACCAAGGTCCATCTTTCAGCCTTTCCCAACCTTGAGTCCCCAGAACTCCCAGCATCCTTGATCATTTCCAATACTGATGGGAGCTGGAGTTCAACAACATCTAGAGAATTGCCTCTTGGCTAAAACATTTCACTTAGGGGGAAAGTAACTATCCGCCTGCTGAATCAGGCCAATAGCCCATCCAGTCAAACATCTGGTTCTCATAGTGGCCAACCAGATGCCTGTGGGAAACCGGCAAGCAGGATTTGAAAACAAGAGCACTTTCCACTTGAAATATACTCGGAGTCAAGTGTGGATTTCATGCTCTTTATTCAGCTCATAGTAGCGAGGAATCCAGTTTCCCCAAAACGTCTGCTTTATATACATTATTTACGCAATGGGCCCCATGTGATTGGCTAATTCCGGGATACTCCTGTAGGCCAATCAGGTTGCAGATTCACTTCCACCTGGAGCTGGATTGGGTGGCTCCTGCGGACCAATCAGACTGCTGCATTCTGGATCCTATTGTTCTAGGACCAATCAGACTGCTGCATTCTGAATCCTATTGTTCTAGGACCAATCAGACTGCTGCATTCTGAATCCTATTGTTCTAGGACCAATCAGACTGCTGCATTTTGGATCCTATTCAACTCAGTACATAACACCACTCTTGTGATTTCTGGCAATTGGCATACGAGGCATTGCTGCCTTGGACCCTTGAGGTAGAACATAGCAACCATTGATATCCCTCTCCTCCAGAAATATGTCCAATGCTCTTTTAAAGCCATCCCAGTTGGGGGGTCATCATTCCCTCCCATGGGAGTGAGTTCCATACTTCCACTATGCTTCAACAACAACAACAACAGCAACAGCAACAGCAACAACACCACCAACAACTTATTATTTATACCCTACCCATCTGGCTGGGTTTCCCCAGCCACTCTGGGTGGCTCCCGACAGAATATTAAAAACACAATAAAACATCAAACATTAAAAACTTTCCTAAACAGGGCTGCCTTCAGTTGTCTTCTAAAAGTCACATAACTGCTTATTTCATTGACATCTGATGGGAGGGCATTCCACAGGTAGGGTGCCACTACCAAGAAAGCCCTCTGCCTGGTTCCCTGTAACCTCACTTCTTGCAGTGAAGGAACTGCCAGAAGGCCCTCAGAGCTGGACCTCAGTCTCTGGGCTGAACGATGGGGGTGGAGATGCGCCTTCATTATGGTTACACAGGAAGAAAGAGAAAATGCTCATAACAAGAGTAGGCCCATAGGCAGGGAGAGAACTCCTGAGCTTGGGTCTGCTTGCAAATATCCCACGGGCATCTGTTGGGTCACTGCGAGAACAGGGTGCTGGACTAGATGGGCCATTGGTCTGATCCAGCAGGCTTTCCTTGTGTTACTCATGCCTGTTACCCTGCCAGAATGAAGCAGACTGTGCATGGGGGTCAGGGTACACTTGTGGAAACGGGAAAGCAACAATCAGAGGGTGCTAAGAGCCCTCTGACTAGGACAGTTTCCCAAACTTGAGTCTCTGGCTGTCTTTGCACTACAGTTCCCATCATCCTTGAGCACTTGTTCTACTAGCTAGGGATGATGGGAGTTGTTGTCCAAAAACAGCCAGAGACCCAAGTTTGGGAAACGCTGTTCTAGAAGACCCAAAGAATCACATGTGATTATTACAGAGGGGAGAAGGGAGACCGTGTTGATTTTCTTATTGCAGACTTTTAGCGGAGCTCAGGGACTTATGAAGAAGGAGATTCATGGCTGGCTATGCTCTGCTTTCACGGTCGGAGGCCACACTGCTTCTGCATACCAGTTGCTGGAAGCCACAGGAAGGGAGAGTGCTGTTGGGCTGCATCCTAAGCTCTTCATCCCAGCGGATCTTGACAAAGGATTGCTCCCTTTGAGTTTGGAAGAGCAAGGGAATGGGAGAGATGTGGCTGCAGAACACATCTGATCACATCCTGTGATTGGTGTGGATGGGTGGGAGGAACACAATCACGCTCCAAAAAACAGAGGCTGCTTAAATTTTTGCTCCAAAATACTTCAGAACCAAGAGCAAGCTATATAAATGGCACGTCTGGAGGAGCCCTTTGTTTTGCCTTTGGGGCAGCCAGAGGGATTGCCTTTGAAAAATGCCCGTACATGCTCAGAAAGAGAGCTGGCCATGTTCTTTGTACCCCTGGTCGTTCCAAGACTTCTGCTTCTGCTCAACTGGTAAGTCTTGAATTATGAGTGGCAAGAGGCTTCCAAAAGCAGGTTCCAAGTAATTAAGCAATGGAAGAGGGTTGCCGCCTTTGAACCTGCCAAACTGTGGACAGCCTGTTCTTTCTCAGCATCTGTGGGGCGGGGGTGGGGGAGAGAAAACAGAACGTTCAAGGGCTGGTTGCAACGACACAGCATAGTCACAGGTATCTAGTCAACGTCTTCATCATTAAATGCTGAGTTGGAAAGCGGATCCCTAACGGCCAGTGGCCATTCTCGACCTAGGCCAGCCGAGTTTGTTTTCAGAGCTTTTGTTGGCGTCCGTCTGTCTCGAGAGACAGTGGAAGCACTTGGGGGTGAAGCCAAACTGTTGGAGAGTAGAGGCCAACACAGGAGAGACATGTTTTGTTGCAGGCGGGGCAGATGACGGAGTCATGTTGTGCTGCTGCAAACGCACCATGGCATTTGTTCTCTGCACTTATCCCAGCGGTCATTTCTCCTCTGGTCACTGCTGTAGATACATGACCTGACTTGGTGCAGAGGCAGGGAAGCATTTTCAGCCAGGGGGCCGTATAACTACAAACATTTTAAAACAGTCCCACATCCTCACAGTTAATACTTTCAGGGATGCCAGGCAGAGTGTATTTCAACCATCGAATGAACATAAGATGATCATACTGGCCAAAGCCCTATCCAGTCCAGCATCCTGTTCTTTTTTTAATTATTTTTTATTACATTTGTACACTGCGTTTCATCTATAGATCTGAAGGCCCAAATGGGAAACCTGCAAGCAGGACCTGAGCAGAACAGCAACTTTCCAACTTCTGCTAATGCTTTGAAAATTTTGTAAGCTGCTTGGAAACTTACTGTTTCTATTAGCTGTTGTGAAGAAAACAGCCAATAAATTGAAAAGATAATACGGGGAAGGACCATAGGTCAATGGTAGAGCATCTGCCAACAACAACAACAACAACAATTTTATTATTTGTATCCCGACCATCTGACTGGGTTGCCCCAGCCACTCTGGGCAGCTTCCAACAAATATAAAAATATAATAAAACATCAAACATTAAAAACATCCCTATACAGGGCTGCCTTCAGGTGTCTTCTAAATGTCAAATACTTGTTTATCTGTTGGACATCTGAAGGGAGGGTGTTTCACAGGGTGGGCACCACTACTGAGAAGGTCTTCTGCCTAGTTCCCTGTAACTTCACTTCTTGCAGTGAGTGAACCACCAGAAGACCCTCTGAAGAGGACCTCAGTGTTCAGGCTGAATGATGAGGATAGAGATGCTCCTTCAGGTATACTGGGCTGAGGCCATTCAGGGCTTTAAAGGTCAGCACCAACACTTTGAATTGTGCTCAGAAACGTACTGGGAGCCAATGTACGTCTTTCAGGACTGGTGTTATGTGGTCTCGGCGGCCACTCCCAGTGACCAGTCTAGCTGCTGCATTCTTGATTAGTTGTAGCTTCTGAGTCACCTTCAGAAGTTGTCCCACATTGCAGTAGTCCAAGCAGGAGATGGCCAGAGCATGCACCACTCTGGCAGATATGGTGTCAGCCAGTGTACCAAATGGAGCTGGGAGAGAGCCACCTTTGACACAGAGAGCCACCCTTTCATGCAGAAGGACCCAAATTCAACCCCCAGCATCTGCAGGTAGGGCTTGGATTGACCCATCTGAAATCCTGGAGAGCCACTGCCGGTCACTATGTACTGTGCTAGATGGACTGTTGGTCTGATTCAATGCAAGGCAGTTTTCTATGTACCGTAGTAACAGTACCAGTGATCGCCATCACCCACCTGTTGAAGATGGGCTGAGAGAAGGTATTATGACTAAGACCAATTTGCATGTTCATAGCCAAGGCAAAGTTTGTATCAAGGGCAGAAGTGCTATGTTACACCAGCTTTAAATACATGCTAGAGTGTCTGGCTGTTTGCCATGTCTGCTGCCCCAGTTTCCATCATCCGTGTTGTGAGTTACCAACTGAAAGCTAAATGTAGCTGGATAAGAGCCAAGTGCATGGGAATATGCCCTGCAAGGTCTTCTGGCCATCTCTACAGCCTCCCGCTAAATTACATCCAGTAATTTTTGTGGTTAGGGAAACGGAATGAACATAGTGTTACAGAGCAGCCCATTGTTATTCTGTTTTTAAAAAATGACGCATGCATCACTTAACAATGTTCCTTAAATGCAGGGAGGCTGTTAAGCTGCCTCTGGACCATTTGGAAAGTCAAGATAAAGCCGCAAGGCGACAGACTGTCTTCAATTAACAAATGTCTGGCCTAGCATGTGTCTTCTGTTGTACACTTATTGACAAATACAAATGCAATTGACTTTTATTTATCACAAAAGGTAATGGAATTGTCCGGCATGAGATATGATGGCGGTGTGTAATGGCTACCCATGACATTGTTTGCCAGCGTAAATGAGGAAAAATAAAACTATTAGACATTGTCTTATAGTCTCTCTGTTGCTCTGTCTGTGTTCCATCCCTCCAATAGCAAGCCTGAGCTTTGAAGCTTGCATACCCTCCAACATTTCTCCGATGATAATAGGGACGTCCCATTCCATAATGATCATTTTACTACTTATACCCCACACATCTTACTGGGTTGCCCCAGCCACTCTGGGCAGCTTCCAACATATATAAAAAACATAATAAAACATTAAACATTTTTTTTAAAAAAAAAACCTTCCCTATACAGGATTGCCTTCAGATGGCTCGGGGGTCAGATAACTCCATACCCTCCAACATTTCTCCAATGAAAATAGGGACATCCTAAGGAAAGGTGGGACATTCCGGGATCAAATAAAAAACTGGGATGGCTTCTCTAAATCAGGGACACCCCTGGAAAATAGGGACACTTGGAGGGTCTGCAAAATGATATGAGGGAGCGAAGCACGGGCACCCTTCAAAATTCGCACTGATCTGAACTCTACGATGCAGTTCTCTAACTAAACAAGGTTTACCAAAAGTCATATATCAGGCAAAAGTGAGCATAAAAATGAAAATAACATGCAAAAGAATGCATTGTAGAAGGAGAAACTGCTTGCAAACATGAGTATGTTAGTCTAAACCAAGGGTCAGCAAACTTTTTCAGCAAGGGCCAGTCCACTATTCCTCAGATCTTGTGGGGGGCTGGACTATATATATATTTGGGGGGGGGAATTAACGAATTCCTATGCCCCACAAATAACCCAGAGATGCATTTTAACCTAGCAGTTTGAAAGCACGCCAGTGCAAGTAGATAAATAGGTAAGGCCGTGGCAGGGAGGTAAATGGCTTTTCTGTGTGCTCTGGTGTTCCGTTGCTCCAGAAGTGGTTTAGTCATGCTGGCCACATGACCTGGAAAGCTGTCTGTGGACAAACGCTGGTTCCTTCGGCCTGAAAGTGAGATGAGCACCGCAACCCCATAGTCGCCTTTGACTAGACTTAACTGTCCAGGGGTCCTTTACCTTTACCTTTACCTTTTTTAACAAAAACCACATGCAGCCTGGACCTTTGTGCTTTCTTCAACCATCAACAGGGGAAAGCATAATGGTAGGTAGTCCAAACAAGGCCAAGAAGGAAGGACCTGATGTTCTCCTGCTCCCTATGATATAGCATGGCAAGATGATTTTGCTTCCCCTTTTTGCATTTTCTCTGGGGTCATCAAAGGTGACCTTCATGATTTCCACCTGCAGCAAAAAGGGGCTGTAGCTGTTCTGCTGAAGAGTCCTTTTCCTCTACTGTGGCATTCAACCCTGCTGCAAAAACTTCCACAGCCACTCCAGGTGGGTGCGAGAAGCTGCTTAGATTTAAAGTGTTGCACAGTCTCCCATGGCATGGAGCTGTGATGATCTGAGACAACTCCAATTAGTTCCTCAAAGGATTTGGCACGGGATTTTTCAGGTCCTACCAAGCTTCTAATTAAGCCATATGTCTTTGCGCCACAAACACGCTGCAAAATTGCATGCTTCTTGCTACCATCATCAATATCATTAGCAATGAAGCACTGAGAGTTCCTCTCTGCATACTGAGCTGAGTCCTGATGAGCATCAAGCTCTTTCGTACTTCCAGTTTGACAGTCGTTCCCCGTGAAACAGCTGCGCAGCATGAAGAGCCAGATGGGAGTGCAGCCTCCAGTTTATCATCATCACCCATGTAAAATATGGTCACCTTAGCTAAGCTAAGTCATGTAAGTGTGTTTTATTTGCTCGTAGTTCCTAGGGGCCTCAAATGTGGCATCTACATTGGGGAACTGTGAGACCATCCTCAGAATTTCATATTTTGGCTGCTTCTTGGTGTTGGCATCTACCTGTCTCAAGATACAATGCAGTGCATCTCCGGGAGTGAAACCAAACCGCTGTGTTAGCAGCACCAAAGTGACCTCCCTGGGGCGCATGCCTAGGCAGTGTGTATGGAGGTCCTGGGCTGCCCAGATGACAAGACCCCAATCTCGGTCTTGCTGATATGGTCCAAGGAAAGCAGAGCAATACGTCTGGCACCAGCTTGGCCACAGGAGTTGCTGGAAGGAGGCATACAATGCACCATCCAACCATCTTATGGACTTCACTCTGGATTTGTGTAGGGTTTCCTCCTTAGCCATTTGATCTCCTGAAGATATACCACAAGGCAGCAGAGGTTTAGGATTAGAGTTTTCCTTCTCCTAGATGGGCTCCCTTCCCAGGTGGATGAGCCCCATCTGCGCCTCACTTCCTTCTACAGCACTGCAGAAACAGCCTTCTTGAGTGTTAGACCCACTGTTGATACCATGATGTCAAGGGACTGGACTGAGGAGGAATGATGGGGACTGTCGTCCCGCTTCCTAAACCTTCCCAAGAAGAGAGGGAGAGTGTAGATTTAGAACAGTGGTTTGCAGAGGGTTCAGAGGCTGCAGAGGGGAGAAGCTGGGAAATATTGGGAGAGCAGCAGGAAGAAGCACCAGGGGAGAGACAGTTGACAGACTCAGGGTCTTTAGAAAGCATTCCTGACCCCGCCCCGCTCTGAGGACCAGGCATGCATTGAGAGTAATAGAACAGAAAGCTCAAAGGAAGAAGGCACTGATCAGCCAGATGACATAGAATAGGAGGGACTGAGGGGGTGGGACTTTACTTGAAGCAATGCCATTGTCTAAGGGAGACCACATTCCTTCGGCTCTCTCTGCGAATATTGAATAAACTACTTCGGTAAGAACTCTTCTTGTTTATCTGCTTCTTGGCATGCCACCCAAGAGAAAAGCTTCTGGGGTTTTTTTAAAATAAAAGTTATTTTGAGCATCTTTTTAATTTCATTATATATATATTCCCAGTAAGCTTTAACAAGAACACCACATATGATGAAAAGAACCTTCTTTCTCGTTACATTTCCAACATTTGTTTGATTTAGATTGATACATTTT
The DNA here is from genome assembly GCA_034641385.1 of Darevskia mixta. Classification (NCBI taxonomy): domain Eukaryota; kingdom Metazoa; phylum Chordata; class Lepidosauria; order Squamata; family Lacertidae; genus Darevskia; species Darevskia mixta. The sequence goes on along the minus strand of JAWWNH010000018.1, from coordinate 27,310,188 downwards.
TGCCAATTTATTTGGTGTTAGATACCAACAATATATTGTTTTCGTATACAGTGGACCCTCGGGTTACGTTACCTTTGGGTAACGTAATCCTAGGGTTGTGAACGCGGCAAACTCGGAAGTGTATATTTCCGGGTTTCGCCACGCGCACATGCGCAGAAGCAATCTGTGAGCCACGCACATGCACAGAAGCGCTCAATCGTGCTGCGTGCATGCACAGAAGGGCGCCTCCGGTTACAAAGTTTTCAGGATACAGCCGGGCCTCTGGAACAGATCCCGTTCATAACCAGAGGTACCATTGTAATTTTCTCTTAAACCATAACATGCTGTAAATTTTATATCCAAATTCCACCATCGTTCCCATCCAACATCCTATTCTCAAAGTGGTCAACCCAAAGGTTGGTGACCTGTTAGCTCCAGATCTCCAGTATTGAATGGGGGGTTGAACTAGATGACATTCAAGGCTCCCTGCAGCTCTAGGATTCTCTGAATTCTAGCAACTCACATTCACAAAAAAATTAAGAAGGCATCCACAAAAGTAAGAAGAAGAAGGACATTGTAGGGAAAGTGACTTTCCCCAACTGGATAATCAAACAAATAAAAACTGTCCCTCATAAAAAGGAACAGCTGGAGTGGAAGCACAGAATAGATTTGAAACAAGGCGTCTAATCTTCTTTCACCTGTATTTGCAGAAAGATCCCAACCACGCAATTTGAATTTTTCATGGACTTCAAACAGCAGGAAGAGGAGCCTATAAGGCTCTGTAGAAGGCTAGAGAAAATAAACCTTCTAATCTTTTTTTGGGGGGAGGGGATGTCACTTGAGACCTCACAAAGGAATGAAAATATTCTGAAGAAATATGAGCTACATGGCTGCTTGATCCCAGGGCCAACAAAAGAGCATGGACATGAAATAATATTCATCTTTAAAAGGAACTTTAAAATATTAAAGTATGGGTGGTCTCAAGGGAAGTCCTAGAAGCAATTCAAAAGTGTGAGTGGATGTGCATATTTTAAAGATCCCAAAGAAGACAGCAGGAAAAATATATCTGAACTATGACTTCTCTCATGAAAAAAATCTGTCACCATAATGCCAGAAGATAAAGGGATTTCAGTAATTCCTTCAGAAATAGCTGAGGGATGTAGTTGGTGTGATAGGAACTGCCAACCAATCAGGGTTTTCATACATGATCAGAGCCAATTGGTTGGAATGGATCTCGTCCCTCAGATTCTATTGGCTGGGCAGCTGGCTATTGTGCATTTTATGTATTAAAAGATTTATATGCCGCCCTTTTCGGCAAAGCCCATACAAGGCAGCTCACAATATTCCATATGGTACCAAGCATAAGACTAAAAGCATCAATTAAAATGTTTAATAATATAAAACAAATGAAACAAATGAAACACGATACGTGACTGCAATATCAGAACCCTGCCCATGGGGACAAATCTTTTAATTATAAAAAGCAGTCCCACAGAGAGATGTTTTAACATTTGCTCAAGCTTAGAGGTATTGAGGGGGTATTGACCTACGAATGAGCAGGGCCACCGAGTCAGAACTCAGTGACTGGGCAGACTCACATGGGAGACAGTGGCCTGTGAAAAAATAGAACTTTCCGCCAATTTGTGTTTGGTTTCTAGCTGTGAAATGGTTGCTTTTGGCTGTCATGCACAGGAGAGTCAAAAGTTCAGAGGAAGGTTAGAAGTACAAGGTGATCTTTCACTCAGGAAGCTTTGTACTTTTAACCTTCTTTTGATGTTGTGCACAGGAGGGTCAAAGTTTCACCCTAGGAACCTGGCAATGGAGGCAAAACTTAAAACCACAAATCTTCTCTCCTTCTGACTAGCTAAAGAGAAGTGGAAATATATATATGTCAAGCTAGAAAACAGGAGAAGTCAAAGTCGAGCTGGATTTTGAGAGCTGCAGGAGGAAGGAACCAGGAGGGAACCATGAATGGACAAAGAAACTGAATCCAAGGAAGCAAGAGAATGACTATTAGCTTGGTTAAGGGAACAGTCTAGAAAAGGCATAGTTGGATGCTTTTGCTCTGTTTATCTTTTTATTATCAGCTACACCATGTAGAAGAGATGCAGATAAATGAGGTATGGCTGATGTTGTTGGAACTTCTACTTGTGTTATTCAAAGTAACCCCCAACCAAAAAAGAAAAAAAAGAAACCCTGGAATAATCCCCAATAAATGATACTTTTCTTTTCTTAGTTATTAATAGGTCTTTAATTTTCCAACAAATTAATGATACCTGTTTATACCACCCTGTTTGCTTAATGATATCTTATTCTACCTCTCTCCAGTTATTTTCAGCTTTTTGAATAGATGGGCACTTTCACAATGTAATGGTGAGATAATGCTGTTAGATCTTTCTGACTGCATGGTGATATTGATGTGTATTCCTGATCAATTTTTAAAAATGCCAAAATGTCCCCTAAAACCCAGTTCTTCAAAATGGAGCAGTGAAATTGTGGGTGTCATTTCAGCTCAGTGCTGCCATTAGTATTGGTGAAGTATTGGTGGAATAAGTATTGGTGAAGACTGAGTAGAAAACGGCTGGAATTTTGTAATGTTGGTAATAGTAGTAGTAGTAGTGGGGCGCTGGTGGCGCTGTGGTCTAAACCACAGAGCCTAGGGCTTGCTGATCAGAAGGTCGGCGGTTCGAATCCCCGCAATGAGGTGAGCTCCCGTTGCTCGGTCCCAGCTCCTGCCCACCTAGCAGTTCGAAAGCACGTCAAGTACAAGTAGATAAATAGGTACTGCTCCGGCAGGAAGGTAAACTGCGTTTCCATGCGTTGCTCTGGTTCACCAGAAGCGGCTTAGTCATGCTGGCCACATGACCCGGAAGCTGTCTGCGGACAAACGCAGGCTCCCTCGGCCTATAGAGCAAGATGAGTGCCGCAACCCCAGAGTCGTCCGTCACTGGACCTAATGGTCAGTGGTACCTTTACCTTTAATAGTATTATTATTATTATTATTATTATTATTATTATTATTATTATTATTTCTTCCTGTGCCCAAGTTTCATCCCTGGCTTAAAGAGATTAATTAGTTAAATACAGTACTTATTTGGAGTGAGGTTTTTCTTCTTGCTGATTACCCAATCCCAATAGGAACAACCAACTTTTTAATGTATTAGGATTCTGCTGGACATTTGTTTCCTCCCATACCCAAATGTAGCCCCATAGCTTCCCACAGAAAACAAGAAAACAAACTCCGCCCAGGCTGCCTTTTGCACTAATTTAAATTATCAGAGGGTGAGCTGTTCTAACCATAGTGGCGATTTGCTTAGCTATTTCCCCTGTTGGACTTTCAAGATGAGACATGAATCCCAAACTCATCAGGCAAGATTCATGGAAAACCCTACCTACAAGCAATGGGAGAGTCCTCTAAACCTGATAGTTGCTGAAAGCAATTAGAAGTTCTTTTCAGTTAAAAAGTAGAGAGCAATTCTTTTTAATGATAAGCATCTGAACCCACCCCATGGAGCAAGCCGTTTGCTCTTTCTCCCCCTCCACCCACTCCGCTCCAATCACAAGAGCTCTAAGAAACTGTGCCAGAGGTTTTCGCCCAATCCCAGCTCACTTGCCATCCAGTGACTCTTTCACAAGTTTTCCCCTGCCAGCATGGCAACCCTACACTGTGCCATTAACAAGATATGTGAGCCCCTGGCAGGGGATGGTGCTGCAGACCCACTGGATGTTTTCTGCAGACCCCCAGGGGTCCCCAGAGCCCAAATTGGAAACCAGTATTCTAAATACTCCTTTCAACTCCCTTCAAAATGACAATTTGCAACCAAATACCTTACTCACATGATCTAAGGTTAAACACTCATGTGAAAGAGCAGATAACATCAACAGTTATTTTTTAACCCATCTAGAAGCTCAGAGAGCCCTACTTTTTTTTTAGTACACCCCAATGGAATTTTCCAATGTTAAAGCCTTAGCAATACACATACAGGCATTTTCCATTTCAATGACAATTAAACAAATATACTTAACAACAACAACCCCGCTAGGAAGGCTGAACTGACAGACAGCCATTGACTCAAGTGCTCGCAGTGAGCTTCCTAACTACAAGTTGATTTGAAGCTGTCTTTTCTACATCTAACTCAAACTCTCCAATCTCTGCACAAGATCTATTTTCCAAAGCATTGAGTTATTCAAAACTTGGCTAACAGTAAGCAACATCCTCATGTTCTTTTGGGGCTTCCCTGGAGTTATAAGAGTTTATGCTGCTGAACTCAAGCAGTGAGGGAACTCTCTGTTTCTCCCGAATACTTTTGTTCTTTGTAATAGCTGGATCAAAGATCTGAGATGTTGCGGGGGCTGGTAATCAAAAGTGGCTGTTAGCTCGCAGCTGTTAGCTCGCCGCAACACAGACGCTCGCTAAGACTTTACAGCCTTCTACCGAATAAAACTTTTTTATTTCCTTGTGGTTGTGACTGATGTGGTGTAATTCCACCCCCACCCCCCGAAAACAGCTCAATATCTGTCCTCGGTGTACAATATGTCACTTGACACCTCCGCTCTAGAATGACAGCCTTCGAGGCTTGTAGCAGTATCGGTTAATCTATCACTTGTGTGGTCTGATGGAGAGATGTGTTTTTTCCCCTCTTAGTGAAGGAAGACAGAGATGATTTTGACGTGTGTGTTCAAAGTTTCAGATAAGAGATGAAGCAAAGCAAACGCAGATGTGTGCTCTTACAACCAGATCCCCGGGCCCTTCATCCAATGAGGTTCAGAGATTATGATCCACATATTCCTTCTGCACAGAGTAGTCTCTCAGGACTGTGAATCTATCTTAGCTGTCAGGGCCTAGTGACTAAAGGAAAGACTCCGTGGTCAGGAAGTGGAGCCCTCACTCCCAAACTTTGCCATGCAGGATACAGCACCCCAGACATCTTGTAAAGGCATGTCTTTTTGCCCGGGTTTCCCTGGCCCATAAAACCATACCCTGTTTTGATTATTATTAGTTGGAATTCCTGCTTTTAATTATTTCTTAAATTTATGCACTGTTTTGTTGTAAAAAAAAAAAAAAAACACCCAAAGAGAAACAAGGCAGTTTGCTAAAATATAAAACAATAAAATTATCAATCACAAGAATGAATAAGAATTTAGGATTAAGAATTTAAAAAGTTAGAACAAGAGACTACAAACAAATTAAAACTCCCATCAGGTTTCCAGATATCTGGGTAATAATATTATTATTATCATTACATATTAAATTTGTATACTTCCCTATAGGCTACCTGCCAGTCTCAGGGTGGTTCACAAAATATATAATAATAATAATTAAAAAACCAGACCAATGGTCTGGCTCAAGGTCAGGCTGCTACCTATCTTCCTAACTTTCCGAAATCCTTGTGGACTTGCGAGCAAAGGAGTGTAGCATTCAGCCGTTCCTGATCCTCACCCCCTGCTCTTCCTTATCTCCAATTTAACATGGATAATGTTTACAATCGAGTCCTGAATTGGTCCTTTCCCAATTTGTCACAGCTCCGGTTTCCTGTCCACACACAAGCACCAAAAATGGCTGCCGTTTCCTCACAAGGAAAAAAAAATGGGAAGATGGCGTCCTGGATTTTGCCTTGGATGTGTTGGACATTACACAGGACATTAGCCACGACCCATAACTATCCTGTATCTAATTTGTCATTTCTTATTAAACACTGCGTTTAGATACATTCCCCCCCACACCAGCTCCAATCTGAAAGAAGAACAAGAACAGCCTATGCGCTTTGTAAGCCCATAATGCATACACAACCCAAGTCTGCACAAATTTTCCATGGCAGAGGTGGAAAAGGACAACCAGTCTTCAAGGCTGACACGGTGCCCATTAGATTGACAACTCCAGTTCTGCAATTGGGTCCTAGTAAAAGTTTTACTTCTTCACAAACAGACCCTCTGTATAGCATATAGGCCAAACCACTTATAATAAAGCCTCTTCAAATCCCATTTGATTTTTTCCCCTCCCCTGCCTGTAACCTTGCCCAGAACTATAAACGTCTGTCAAACTCAAAATTGGCTATGCCAAGCGTTTCAGAAACAGGAATCGATACGACACTGGTAAACCTTGTTTCGATGATAAAACCCCAACAGGAAAAATCAAGCAACAGCTTCTGAACGTCAGGGCAAAAAAGAAATCAAAGGTGAGGGAGCCTTTTAATGCAGTTATGTCCCAGCAAATGACTTGCAGATTGCAATGTGCTGCAATTCCAAGGACCAGGGAAGTGAGCAGGTTGCAAATAGCGAGGGAAGCGGGGAAGCTCTTTCGCCACCAATGTAACTCGACATGACTGTCAAACCTGCAAGCAGCTTCTCTTCCCCCTAGATGGGATACAAGCTGACAGGTGAGAAAATAGCAGGTATTTGTTCTCAGAGAAAGGAAGCAGTCGGTGCGCCCTATTACCCAGAACTAGCAGACCGTGCTCAAAAGGAAACTTTTTGAGTTACCAGAAGCTTAATGAGAAAGAAGACGCAGAGGAAGGTCTCCAGCAGAGATAGAGAGACGGGGAATGGGAGTGAGCAGCTGTTCCTTTCTTCGTAGCAGGGCGGAGAGCATTTCAGGCTGAGGGCCACATCCCCTTGTGAGGGACCTTCCGGGGGCCACACGTCAGTGGGGAATGGAGCCAAAGGTGGCAAAAAAGGTGAAATCATTATGTGCCATCTTACCTATCATCCCTTTCTATCATCCCTTTTGCCAGTCATTTATCAAAGCACGTTTTAATGTTTTCCCTTCGAATTCCCTTTTTCATAGATTTTCTAGGGGCCAAATCTCAGCTTTATGTTCCTGTGATAATAGATCGATTGAAACACTTCACCATATAGTATTTATATGTCCTTTATATTGTGTTGTCCAGAAGAACTTACTGTTACCATTAATCCACAAGTTGCCTGGGCACCCGGCAGATTTTCGCCTGGCCTTCTTATTGCAAGATTCTGATCAGCATGTAACTTTACAAATGGTGAAATTTTTAACTTCCGTTTTGACTTATAAACGACGTAATGGACTGCTGTTTGGAAGCTGAAAATTCCTTATAGTATCTAATTCTAATCTGTACTCTTTTAAGTTTTTACTGGTTTTAATTTTTAAATCAAATTGTGCTGTGTATTTGTTCTAGTTCTGTTGTTCTTATGAGCTTAAAGCTGAAATAAAGTGATTGATGGTGAAATCATTACATTTGAACAGTTCAGCCACACATTGTTCAGGGGTTTCTACACATGCATCCCACCATCCAGGAAAACAAGAAGCATTTTAAAAATCATATTTTTAAATCAAATTTTCCAAAAGTTAACATATACATTTCAATACATAGTAGTTTTTTTTTTTTTTTTGTCGACTTCACACCCCATTCGCCATGGTGTTTTTATTTCTCGCCCTCTGCTGTATCCTGTCTTCGATATCTTCCACCATAACAACACTACTATAATCTCTATTCTCTAGGCACACAAAAAAATATGGAAGGAAGCAGAAGTTCTCACTAAAGAAGAATGGATAAGCAAGGTGATGGACTAGGTAGAACTGGAAAAAGTTAACAGCCAAAATAAGAGAACCTAATGATGAATGTTTTGTGGAAGAATGGAAGCCATTTTCAGATTACTTAAAGAAATATTATAAAATGATGAACTTGCCATCAGGATTTGAACTATGAGCAACAGAAACAAGAGGCATTATTATGGTTCAAAAATCCTCTAGCTGGGCAAAATAAACAGAGGAGGGTTCAGAGCAGAACATGTGAGGGATGTGGCCTGGGAGAAGGGTTGTGGCATTAGGAGAGTCCTGAGGGCCAGATAGGCCTTGGGAGGCCCACATTTGGCCCCTGAGCCTCAGTTTCCCCACCCTTGGATTATATCTTCTAGCCATGTGCCCAGACACTTCCCTTAAGGCAAGAACCATTGTCAAGACTTGGTCCGGATATTTTCTGCCCCAAGGCAGCCATGCAGCATATAGCTGAGCCAAAATCTCTCAGAAGCTTCTGAGGTCTTTCAGCATGTACTCTGAATATTCTACACCACTGTTCTTGTGATGGCCACCCCTCCCTGCTCCACAGTGCTCTCGGAAAATACCGGGAACAGGGAGAAGATGCAAAATGGCGGCCAGGTTGCCAACACTGTTGGCAAGAAAGAAAGAAGCTGCCCTATTGCCTTTGCTAGTGGTGAGATCCATCCCGGGGGAAATGGTTGGAGAATTTCTCTTCTTCCTGGAGCTATTCAGTTGATTTCCCCGTGTGTGTGTGTGTGTGTGTGTGTGTGTGTGTGTATCTGCACACAAATAGTATGGAGAATTTTGAGAAGCCATTTACAAACATCTCTATATTTAAGAGGCATTCTTGAGGATCACAAGCAGCATTGGATGATGCGTGGAAGAGTTCCCCCGCAGCATTGTCTGCAACAAGGCAAGAGACAAAGAAGCCCATCTCTTACAAATGCTCCATAGTACACCAGCAACCGAGAGAGCTCATCACTTCAGCTAACAGAAGCCAAAGCACTTACAATCAATACCTATAGAGATTTCAAAGGCTGCAGATTGTGTTTCCCTCGGATTCCCTGCACCTCCCTATTTATCTGATGTAAATTGGCACACACACACACACACAAAAAACCCAACCACCATTACAGAACGTTATTTCTCCCCTGGAAAAATCTATGTTCTGTGCTGTAAGCTGATATCTTATCCCTCTACAATCTTATAGTAACTGCCCTAACAACTTATCCAAAACTAGTTTGGACAAATAGTTTTGCCCCTAAGAAACCATAATAAAGTTTTCCCTAAGGATTGAGCAAGTTAAAATAAAATAGCCTAGGCTAATAGATGTTGGTTGGTTGGTTGGTTGGTTGGTTGGTTGGTTGGCTTGTTGCTGCTGCTTTTTTTTTTTTTAAACAGCCTCTCTTAGTCAAGTTCTGCAATGGGAATCAGTGTGGGTGATCTTAGAGGGTGAGGAAGATGGTTTTCCCAGTGATGTCTTCTCTCCCTCCAAGAAAGAGAGAGGGCCCTGCATTGCAGGGGGTTGAACTAGACTAGATGGTCATTTGGGTCCCTTTCAACTCTGCAAGTCTGTGATTCCATGAGAGTGGCCAGAGAATTTGACATACACCAATTTTCATTAAAAATTCTAAAACAGTTTTCTTTCACTTTTTTCCCAAAGCTGTTTAAACTGTGCTGATATAACTTTGCTATGACACCACCTTGCCGACAAAGGCGTGTATAGTTAAAGCTATGGTTTTCCCAGTAGTGATGTATGGAAGTGAGAGCTGGACCATAAAGAAGGCTGATCGCCGAAGAACTGATGCTTTTGAATTATGGTGCTGGAGGAGACTCTTGAGAGTCCCATGGACTGCAAGAAGATCAGACCTATCCATTCTGAAGGAAATCAGCCCGGAGTGCTCACTGGAAGGACAGATCCTGAAGCTGAGGCTCCAATACTTTGACTACCTCATGAGAAGAGAAGACTCCCTGGAAAAGACCCTGGTGTTGGGAAAGATGGCGGGCACAAGGAGAAGGGGATGACAGAGGACGAGATGGTTGGACAGTGTTCTCGAAGCTACTAACATGAGTCTGACCAAACTGCGGGAGGCAGTGGAAGACAGGAGTGCCTGGCGTGCTCTGGTCCATTGGGTCACAAAGAGTCGGACACGACTAAATGACTAAACAACAACAACAGCAACAACAAATGACTACTATACATAACCAGTTTAAAATAATAATAATAATAATAATAATAATAATAATAACCATTCAAAATACACCATGTTTTGAAATTCAGCCTCTAGCAATGTATCGAAGTGTAGACCTTTATATTTGCTGAGAATTTTGCATCTCGTCCCACTCAACTGAAATCCGATGTGCCCCAGACAGCCCCAATAAGAGAAAGCCCTTCCTGGTATTGGTCTTAGGGAAGAACACCGGAAGAGTCTTCCTGAAGGACATCAAAGGCTCATCTTGTCCATCCGGATGCCCCTAAGAAGCCTGCAAGGAGGACCAGAGTAACAGACCTTTGGGTAAAATGGGGGCGGGGGTGAGAATAAACATTTATACTGCAGCCAGATGCAATTGGATAAGGGTTTAATATAATTAATGCAGAACAAAAGAAACGGCAAAGGGGATTGAATGGCACCATAGCTACAGAAGAGCACAAAAGGGCAGGGATATTTAAAGGGCAAGCAAAATACCACTCCACAAAATGAAGTCATCAAAATTCACGGAAGAACAAGGCAATCAGCTAATACCAAGTTAATCAAGAAGCAGTTGGGTGCAAGGTCCTTAAATCCATCATTTCTCCTAACAGGACCACTTATGAAATGCCCTATTGCACTATACGCTATACATATAATTAAGCGATCTTGCAATGATGGCCGAGGAGGAGGGAGAAAGTCTGGTGGCTGATGGTAGGTCTATGGGTTAGAATGGTGCTAAATGAGGTTACACAAGAACAGTGGCGTCACAAGGGGGCGGGGGCGATCCGCCCCGGGTTCCAGGGGAGGGTGGTGACAATTGGGCCAGCCCCGCCCCACCCGTGGGCCCCGAGCAAGCCGTGGAGCGAGGCCGCTCTGCCCTGCGGCCTGCCCGCCAGCGCTGCCGCACGTGATCGGCGGCTCGTGGGGGTGCTTGTGGGGGCGACGGAGTGTGCACGCGCAGCATTTCGTGCATGCACACTCTGTCTTGACCGGCGCCGCTGCTTCCGTGGCAGCCTTGTGAGCCACTGCGCGAAAAGCAGCAGCGGCGGGACACCCCCACGAGCCGCCGATTGCATGCGGCAGCCCGTGGGGCTGACCGGCCTCTGCTGCTTTTCGCGCAGCGGCTTGCAAGGTCGTGGGAGCAGCGGCCCGGCGGCGGAGTGCGCATGCATTTCGCGCATGCACACTCCGTTGTGATGTTGTGTTGTGATGTCACGACGTAACGTCACGATGCCCCGCCCCCAGGGGGATGCCTCCATTCGCCGCCCCGGGTAGCGAGGAGGCTTCCTCTGCCCCTGCACAAGAAGAGATTTGGACCCTGAATACCTGAGGAATCACCTCCTTTTATGATCATAGATTTGTAGAGTTGGAAAGGACCGTGAGGGTCACCTAGTGCAACCGCCTGCAATGCAGGAATCTTTTGCCCAACGTGGGGCTCAGACCCACAACCCTGAGATTAAGGGTCTCATGAGCTACCCCACTCCCTACTTGCATTCCATCATATTATCTCAGATAGGAACATGCTCTTTCTGTGACTGCCTGAGCCCTATTCCCCCCGCCTCTGCAGATCTACCTTAACTTGGGCAAGCTAGAGCAGAAGTCGTCAACCCTTGGGGGGCTGCAGGCACCTTTGCAAACTGGAGAAACAAGTCAATCTCATTGAGCTCACAAGGGAAGCAAAATCCATGTGTGACCATTGGCCTAGAGCTGCATCATAATTTTTTTTTTTGGGGGGGGAGGCTTATCTCATTGCTATCTTTTTACTCCAAATTGCCCCCAGTGGCTCACCCCCCTCCTTAGGATGCTCATTTGTCCTATATTTGAAAGGCTCTCCAGCCAAGTCCAGTTTAAAGGTGAGGAACCGTAAGAAAGAGAGAGCAAAGGTCTTGACATTATACAGCAGACAAAGCAGCCACACAGATCACCTGGTCATGTCCTTTTCCACTATAATATTTCCACTATATATATATTTCCACTATATTTCCACATGTCCTTTTCCACTATAATATTTCAAATTACAGTAATTGTTTCTAAATTTGCATTAATACATATTCATTCGTATACGACATTTTTATGCAGATCCGTGCTCCATTTTGTCCTCTTTTTTAAAGTGATGTATTTCGTCTTTTTTGAGGTGAGAGGCAATGCACAGGTGAGCACCTTACCTGCAAGGCATCTCCAGTGCACATTTGAATATCCTACCAGTCTTGACTGCTCTCTTCCCCATCACCACTCCTAAAATATTTTTCTCCACTGGCATGGAATGCTGAGGCAGCATTGTATCCATTTGAGTGTAATATATAGCTCTGGCTTAAAACTCCGCATTCCACTAGCAAAGGACAGTCTTTGGGGAGCCTGAAATTCCTTTTAACTAAATTCCTGATAGTGATGCTAAACTTAGAATCATAGAAGTGTAGAGTTGGAAGGGACCCTGAGGGTCGTCTACTCCAACCCCCCGCAATGCAGGAATCTCAACTACAGCATCCATGACAGATGGCCAGCCAACCTCTGTTTGAAAACCTCCAAGGAAGGAGAGCCCACAACCTTAAGTAGAGTCTCCACCTCCACTGTTCTGTCTGGACACTGAGGTCCTCCTCCGTGTCTTCTGGTTCCATCACTGCAAGAAGCGAAGTTACAGGGAACCAGGCAGAGGGCCTTCTCAGTAGTGGCTCCCTCCCTGTGGAACGCCCTCCCACCAGATGTCAAGGAGATAAAGAATAACACAACTTTAAGAAGAAATCTGAAGGCAGCCCTGTATGGGGAGGTTTGTAATGCTTGGTGTTTTTATGTTGTTTTTAGATATGCTGTAAGCTGCCCAGAGTGGCTGGGGAATAAATAATAAAATCATTATTATTATTATTACTACTACTACTACTACTATTATTATTATTATTATTAGCCTCCGGAGGGAGACCATTCCACTGTCAAACAGTTCTTACTGTCAGAAAGTTCTTTCTGATGTTTAGTCAGAATTTGCTTTCTTATCACTTGAAGCCATTGGTTTGAGTTCTACACTCCTACCCTCAAACATTTCCCTTATGAGTTAGTTTTCCTTTCGCTGTTTTAGAATAATAATAATAATAGTCTTATTTGTATGCCTCCCATCTGACTGGGTTGCCCCAGCCACTCTGGGCAGCTCCCAACATAACATTAAAAACACAATAAAACATCAAACATTAAAAACTTCCCTAAACAGGGCTGCCTTCAGATGTCTTCTAAAAAAGTCAGATAGTTGTTTATTTCCTTGACCGGTGCTTCTCAAGCTATCGGATGTAGCTGGACACCCCAACCCACCCATCAGTGTGACACAGACTGCTACCATATTTGGTCCACCCAACCTGGGCAGTGGTGGATTCTCTGGGGACTAGTAGCCAATAGCTCTGGCAGCATTCAGTGGACGGGCACTTTGAGTAGCACTGTTTTAGACTACAATTCCATTCCTGAGTACATCCTGTTGTACTTGGTGGTCCTCACTTCTGAGTAAACCTGCCCAAGATCAGGTTGCATATCTGTCCATGAGCGCCAAGGCAAGGGCTGGTCGTAAGACCGATTGCAGATCGATATTCAGCCAGCTGCAGCGTTGATTGATGCAATCGCAATGTCTTATTAATCTGTGAGGCATCAGCATCCAGATTGCCAAAGTCACCAATTAACCTGCACAGCCAATTGCTCAGTTTGCTTGTTCCTCCTGGTTTCTGCCGGGTCCAAATTGTGGTCCCAGACAGCATTGACAAAGCCTTACCAGAATGCAACTGCCTTCCTGCTTGACCAGAAGCGATACCAGACTGGTTTAGTCTTCCCCATTGTAGACAAATATTCACATTACATAACAAAACAATGGTAGTTACTGTTAAGCCTCTCTTTGGGGATAATTGGGCCAGGCCACAAGCCAAAATCAAGGGGAATGTGTGATGTCATGACAGTCAATTAATGCATAGTAAAAATCATAATAAAGAGACCATTGTGGGAGATCTGACTTCCATTGTCCAGTCACTGGTAGATTAAGGCCTAAGGCCTTCTAAGTGGTCCAGCTCCCATAAAACTGGGTGGGAATTTGAGAGCTGAAGTATGAATTATTCCCATAACTCATCTCACAGAGATTGAATAATGGAATCATAGAATTGTAGAGCTGATCAAGAAGGCTGATCACCGAAGAATTGATGCTTTTTGAATGGTTGGACAGTGTTCTCGAAGCTACTAACTTGAGTTTGACCAAACTGCGGGAGGCAGTGGAAGACAGGAGTGCCTGGCGTGCTGGTCCATGGGGTCATGAAGAGTCGGACACAACTAAACGACTAAACAACAGAATTGTAGAGCAGGAAGAATCTCAAAGGGTTTCCCAAACATGGACCTCCAGCTGTTTTTGGACTACAATTCCCATCATCCCTGACCACTGGTCCTGCTAATGAGGGATCATGGGAGTTGTAGTCCAACAGCAGCTGGAGATCCACGTTTGGGAAACACTGATCTGGTCCAAACACTTGCAATGCCATAATCACAGCTAAAGTATCCCTGTCAGAATGCCATCTAGCCTCTAAGATAGATAGATACCAATGGTTTGTCATAGAGGATATGGCTCTGTTAAAGCAATGAAAAAGGAGCTGGACTTACCAGTGACAGAATAATAAGCCAGGCTGGTATTCCAGTTAATTAGAGTTGAATTAAACATCTACAATGGAAGTCATTATCTATCAAATAAACTTACTTGAAATCTAAGGAGCAAACAAAGAGCTTGGTTGTTTTCCAAACAGGGTACCGCAGAACTCTTGGGTAGTTGAGAAATTTGTCAAGGTGAAAAGATCAGTAATTGTAATTGTAGACAAAGCGCCTGAAAGACATGGAATGATCAGGTGCTGAGGAGGTGAACTTTCAGGGCTAAAAAGACCTGGCACCAGAGTTCCTGACCAATCTCGCCTGAAGTGAACCTTTGAGGCAAACTTGCATGTTTCTACTCAAGAGAAGCACCCTGAGATTTTGAGGGCAGATCAGCATCAAAACTGTGCTGGAAGTACAACAGCAGGGATCATTCAGTTTGCAACTTGTTCAATTCTGTCATCAGTATGTCAGCTAACCATGAGTGGTGATGGTAGAGGAGCTGTTGATTAGCAATCATGCTGAGTGGCATGATCTTTAGTGCGGCCACTCAGTTCTCCATGTTTCCATGTCAGTTCACCATTTATTTTTATTTTATTTATTTTTTAAAAAAAACACACACACCTGCAAGAAAATTCACCAGCCCTTTAGTGCAAATTTGTCCTAACATACAAATGTTTGAATGCAACTTTTGCCAAATATACGCATTCTTGCAAAGCAATTTCCCCATTAGTACTGCATTTTGGTATGCTGTTTTCACAAGTACATGTATTTCTGTGGATACTTTACCGCAGTATACAGATTTTTGTGCCCATGAATTGGCTGGAGAACTGCATTGCAAAATTCAAAGAAGTGCAAATTTCAAAGGATCCTCATGTTTCCGTTCAGAAGGTGGAAATTAGGTAGGTTCACCTTTAAGCATCATTGCTACTTTTATTGTTACAATTTCTGTTTTTTTCCAAATAATACATTCAACAAAGAAAAAAAGAGAAGAGGGAGAAGAAATGTGTGACAGAAAGGGGGGAAATAATATGGCTCTGTATGCAGAGGATTTTGAAATATTTAGTAGTAGACACAAGAATAAAGTTAAATAATGTTTTTGCAAAAATTTGGGGGTGTACAATTCAATGGTTAAAATCTGTACCAATACCAGTGGGCAAGAGCTCTGGAGCTCTGGAAGACCTTGCATGACCAGTTTGTCTGCCCAGTTGCTTGTTCCACTATAAATGGCTACTTGATCATCAGTGTGACGACAGACAAGTACAAATATAGTATAGGAAGATAAGGAATTTCTGCCCACGCATTTTACTGTACACCAGTGTTACTCAAAGTAGTGGTTCACAGGCTAGTGCCGGTCCACGAAGCATTGGCCGCTAGTCTGCAGCAGCTCCACCAGGTTGGGTGGGATGTTTCAGGGACCAAATACAGCACTGGACCCTAGCATATGGGTGGGGGAATTGCTAGTCCACCATGTCAGGGGCTGGCCGGGTTCCGAGGCACTGTCTGAGGACACAGCTGGCCAAGATAGGGCACAGCTAACGCCCGAGGAGTTATTGAGGGTGTGGGACCAGGAACAGGCACAGCCCCTGTCAACACCAGAGGCGGTAATGAGGGAATGGGGGGAGTCCCCAGCCGGGGCTCCAGTGCAGCCAATGGGAGGAGATCAGGAAGTGGAGATCCGGGAGGAGACGAGGCTCGAAGAGCCTGCCAGAGCATCGGATGCAACCAGCATGGAGGAGGAAAGTGAAAGGGATGAGGCAGGCGCCGCCCAGCCCCGGTCCAGAGGGCGGAAGCGAAAGGAGGGGAGGCGGCGCCTAGGATTTCTGAAGCTTTTATGTTGGGGGCGGAGCCGAAAGGCGGTACTTCGGGGATCTGGCCCACAGGAGTCGGATGATGAACTGTGACACTTATCAAGTTTGATGCTGTAAATAAAGCTATTAGTTGAATAGACTCTGTCTATGGATGCTTGCTCTTGAGGAGGACACACATCCCTCTCACACACCACATCAGATAGTTTGAAATTGTAAACTACTCAAGAGCCCTAAGGCTATGGAGGAGTAAACATACACTTAGAGTTGTACCGAATGTTAGTCCTACTCAGAGTAGACCCATTGGAATGAACGACAAGATGAACGTATGTCCATTCATTTCAGTGAGTCTACCTATGTCAACTTTGGTTGGATGCAACCCTTGATTATTAAAATCACCTGTGAAAAAAAGATTTGACGCTATGATCTGCTCCTGGAGTCATCAATAACAACAATAATAAATGGACTCCATCTTGCCAGAACCCTCAGGCTCATTCTAGAATCCACCCTCCACAACAGGGGTCAGCAACCTTTTTCAGCCGTGGGCCGGTCCACCGTCCCTCAGACCATGTGGTGGGCCGGACTATGTTTTGAAGGGGGGGGGGGGAATGAATGAATTCCTATGCCCCACAAATAACCCAGAGATGCATTTTAAATAAAAGCACACATTCTACTCATGTAAAAACACCAGGCAGGCCCCACAAATAACCCAGAGATGCATTTTAAATAAAAGCACACATTCTACTCATGTAAAAACACCAGGCAGGCCCCACAAATAACCCAGAGATGCATTTTAAATAAAAGCACACATTCTACTCATGTAAAAACACCAGGCAGGCCCCACAAATAACCCAGAGATGCATTTTAAATAAAAGCACACATTCTACTCATGTAAAAACACCAGGCAGGCCCCACAAATAACCCAGAGATGCATTTTAAATAAAAGGGCACATTCTACTCATGTAAAAACACGCTGGCTCCCAGACCGCCCGGGGGGCGGATTTAGAAGGTGATTGGGCCGCATCCGGCCCACGGGCCTTAGGTTGCCTACCCCTGCTCCAGAACAAGGTTGTAGATTTAAATAGCTCCAGAGGCTGGGAATGACAGTGGGCCCCTGCTAAATTCTGAGAAGGGCACAGAGGGCAGGAGGGGAAGAAGATACAGCCTTTATAAATCAATGCAACTCTCTTTTGAAACCAGCAACCTTTCCGCCGCCCAGTCCCACGACTGCATCAGGAAGATATGCAAAATCCGCTTGAGAAGGTGAAAAGGTGCACCACCAGGTGAACCTTAATTGTAATTGCCTCTAATTAGCACTTCCATAAGATGCTAATCCCCTTCTCTTGCAGCTTGAGTGCCACTCCAAAAGCTGCACAATCATTTTTAGAAAGCATTAAAAGCAGTGGGTGGGGGAGTCAGATGAATTGTTCTGACCTGTTGCTCCGTAAACAAACTCCGGAGGGATCATGTGAAGAAGTAAGGGGAAAATTTTAGGGGGAGAAGTATGGCAGATAAGGGCAGAGGACGTGACTGGAAATATTGCTGGCATTCAGGAGAAGGGTCATAACTCTGTGGTGCTGCTGCTGCTTTGGATATAGAAGTGTCATGTTCAATCCCTAGCACAGGCATAGGTAACCTCGGCCCGCCATATGTTTTGGGACTACAACTCCCATGATCCACAGCTAACAGGACTAGCGGTCAGGGATGATGGGAATTGTAGTCCCAAAACATCTGGCGGGCCGAGGTTGCCTATGCCTGCCCTAGCATTGCCAAGTATGGCTGGAGGAGAGCACTTGCCTGAAGCCCCATATTAATAATATAGTATTATAATTATTTATTATTTATATGCCACCCACCTGACCTCCCCCAACTTAACTTTATTTATTTATTTAAAAATACATTCTTGCCTGCTATGAAGTAGAGGTTTGCATATTAAAGCCCTAAACGCTTGCAGCCCTGTATACAGTCAAACCTCGGTTCCGGAACACCTCCGTTTCGGCTCCCGAACGGCAAAAACTCAAAAGTAACTGCTGCGGTTTTCGAACTATTTTTGGAAGCCGAATGTGCTATGCGGCTTCCGTTTTGAGTTTCCCTATTGCATTGAGGCTTCTGCTTTTAGTTTTTGGTTGCTCTGCGTTTCGGAAGTCGAACGGTCTTCCGGAATGGATTATGTTCGGCAACCGAGGTTTGACTATACCTGAAGGAGCACCTCCACCCCAATCTTCAGCCCGGACATGAAGGTCCAGCTCCAAGGGCCTTCTGGCGGTTCCCTCACTGCGAGAGGCAAAGTTACAGGTAACCAGGCAAAGGGCCTTCTCGGTAGTGGCACCTGTGCTGTGGAAGGCCCTCCCATCAGATGTCAAAGAGATAAATAACTATACAACTTTTAGAAGACATCTGAAGGCAGCCCTGTTTAGGGAAGTTCTTGATGTTTGATGTTTTATTGTTTTTTTAATACAGTGGTCCCTCGACTTACAAAGTACTCGACATCTGAATTTTTCGATTTACGAATGAAAAAAGTGGCCACACGCCTTCGAATTCTTCGACATCCGAATGGAAATCGTTGCAGGTTTTAGATGCGGTTTCCTCGACTTACGAATTTTAGATGCGGTTTTTTCAACTTACGAATTTTTCTGAATATATTTTCTCCCAATGCATTCCTATGGGAAATCGCTTTTTTCGACTTACAATTTTTTCGACCTACGAGTGTCCATTCGGAACGGATTAAGTTCGTAAGTCAAGGGACCACTGTATTCTGTTGGGAGCCACCCAGAGTAGCTGGGGAAACCCAGCCAGATGTGCGGGGTATAAATATATTATTATTATTATTATGGAGGTCCTGGGTTGCTCAGGTGACAAGACCCCCCCCCCGCAGCATTGCTGATATGGTCCAAAGGAAAGCAGATCAAGACATTTGGCAGCAGCTTGGCTGCAGGACTTGCCAGAAGAGAGGCATACAAGGTGTCATCCAACCATCTCAAATAGCTATGTTCTGTTATATACAGGACCATATACCATATAACACCGGTCCTGAAAGACCTACATTGGCTCCCAGTACGTTTCCGAGCACAATTCAAAGTGTTGGCACTGACCTTTAAAGCCCTAAACGGCCTCGGTCCTGTATACCTGAAGGAGCGTCTCCACTTCCATTATTCAGCCCGGACACTGAGGTCCAGCGCCGAGGGCCTTCTGGCGGTTCCCTCACTGCGAGAAGCAAAGCTACAGGGAATCAGGCAGAGGGCCTTCTCGGTAGTGGCGCCCGCCCTGTGGAACGCCCTCCCAGCAGAGGTTAAAAGGATCAACAACTATCCGACATTCAGAAAATACCTGAAGGGAAGTTTTTAACCTGTGATATTTTAATGTATTTTAATATCTGTTGGAGGCCACCCAGAGTGGCTGGGGGGACCCAGCCAGATGGGCAGGGTACAAATAATAAATTATTATTAAATTATTATTATAATAAGTTCAATGGCGGGAGACCTGCTTTGCATGCAAAAGGTTCAAGATCTGTTCTCTGACATCACCACGTAGGACTGGGAAAGAGCCATGCCTGAAATCCTGACGAGTCAATGTAAACATGACTGAGTGAGATGGACCAACTCAGTATCCTTGTGTTCCTAAAGCAGGAGCGGCACATCCTTTTTCATTGCTTGAGGCAAAACAGGACATGCTACACTTCTGCTGCCACCACACCTGCTGCTGCAGCTGCTGCCACCCTCTCTGCCACTGCTGTGCACTTTACCAGGTGGCACCAAATTTGGGCGAGAGCGATGTGGCCCATAGGAGTGCTGCCTGGGGGCTTCTGCCGCCTGAGGCAGCAGCCTCACCCTGCCTAATGGCTGTGCCGGCTCTGTGCTACAGTAGAGACTCAGGCCTAGTTCACGCAGATGGGGAGCTGTTTCTGAACTGTACCACTTCTAACTGCACCCAAAACCACTCACCCGCTCTTCAAAGCCATTTTGTGGAGTAATCCTGAAAGGATCTTCTGCACAGGAATATCCCTCAGCTTGACTCACAATCCCCTTCGGTCTCATACGTTCTGCAAGGGAGGCACTTTTCCTTGGCACATGGAGGCTGTGAGAATTGCTGCTCCAGAGGCCTTGTCCCCCGACATAGACGGATGACCAATTCTTTTGGCTGAGCTACAGCTCCTAATAATGCTTAGTGGTGCTTATCTAGCACTTTGTATCTTCCAAGAGCTTTACAAGGCAACGAGTGGTTAATCACAACGGGAGCAGCAAAGTTCTGCTCTTTCGGCCTGAGCAATTTGTCATAAACAGGCTGCTTTCCTGCTGGTCCCTCTTGCATTAAGAATTCTGGAGAGGATCAAATCGCTTTGATTTGAAAGTGCCACACTTTCGCAGACCCCCCAAGTGTCCCTGTTTTCCAGGGACAGTTCCAAGATTTACAGAAGCCATCCCAGTTTCTTGCTTTTCCTTAGGACATCCCTATTTTCGTCAGAGAAATGTTGGAGGGTATGGTAGGATGTCTCTATTTTCATCTGAGAAACGCTGGAGGGAGTTTTGCAACCCCCTCGAGCCAAGGAGATAAGTAACTATACAACCCTTAGAAGACATCTGAAGGCATCCCTGTACAGTGGTACCTCGGTTTACGAACTTAATCCATTCCGAAAGTCCATTCTTAAACTGAAACAGTTCTTAAACTGAGGCACACTTTCCCTAATGAGGCCTCCCGCCATCGGTGCCCTTCTACCATTCGGCTTCCGTTCTTAGACCGAGGTAAAGTTTGTAAACCGGGACACTACTTCTGTTTCTGCGGAGTTCGTAAACCGAACAGTTCATAAACAGGGCTGTTCTTAAACCAAGGTACCACAGTATAGGTAAAGGTAAAGGGACCCCTGACCATTAGGTCCAGTCGTGACTGACTCTGGGGTTGTGCACTCATCTCGCGTTATTGGCCGAGGGAGCCGGCATACAGCTTCCGGGTCATGTGGCCAGCATGACAAAGCCGCTTCTGGCGAACCAGAGCAGCGCACGGAAACGCCGTTTACCTTCCCGCCAGAGCGGTTCCTATTTATCTACTTGCACTTTGACGTGCTTTTGAACTGCTAGGTTGGCAGGAGCTGGGACTGAGCAACGGGAGCTCACCCCGTCACGGGGATTCAAACCGCCAACCTTCTGATCAGCAAGCCCTAGGCTCTGTGGTTTAACCCACAGCGCCACCCGCGTCCCTCAACTGTATAGGGAAGGTTTTTTTTAATGTTTAATGTTTTATTATGTTTTTATATATGCTGGAAGCCACCCAGAGTTGCTGTAGCAACTCAGTCAGATGGGAGGGATATAACTAATAAAATTATTATTATTATTATTATTATTATTATTATTATTATTATTATTGACTAGGTCGTCCTTATTTTCATCGGAGAATTTTTGGAGGGTATGCTTCCGTGTATGTAGCCTGATCCACCCAGAGCTTCATTTAAAACATGAAATGGCAGAAAGGTTCACACCTGCCTCAAAGTGGTTGCAGCGGGGTGGCGAGGTTTACCTGGAAGTCCTGCAGCCTGTTCCCAGGTGTGTGGTGGCTGGTGGTGATTCCTTGGTGATGAATAAGGATGGGCAAAGCAATCTATATCCATGCTGTGTCAGATTTATGAATGAAAATGCAAAATCTCTCCCATACCGTTTCTGCATTAATTTGTCATTTTTAAGAATCGGGGAAAGGGTACTATTTAAATATGAATTTTGTTCTCTTTGCCCTCCCCCAAGTGCACATTATTCTTTCCCCCAAAGGTTGAAATTCTAAATGTATTTTAAATCTGTAGAAGTGGAAAATCTGGAGGATAACTGCATTCCAACCCACATTCGAGTCTGGGAGGTACAGATCAAATCAGATCATTTCAGTCTTTTCAAAGAATGAAATTCTCAATCACCCCTACTGATGCAGAGAGAATTATCTGTATAGACACATTTCATATGGCGAGTGTGAATCAAATTGGGCTGATGGTGGGGGGAGGGGTTTTCTCTCCAGAGAGTCAAAGTATGATTTCAATAACAGCCCCCACAAAGCCTTATGTCTCTCTTTCACTCTGTTTCGGAGATTTTCTGGGACTTGCACAATTCTATGTTTTCCTGTACAATATCTCCATGTTTCTCTAGAGCCATAGGCTTTCCATGAAGTGAGGCTGTAAAAAATGTTCTCAGCAGAACCCTGAAGATCTCTGGATTTTTATTTCATTTTTAGGTTTGTTAAAGCACAGCAGCAGAAGATTTTTTTGTGGTGGCGGTAGTGGATTAAAACCTTCATTTAAGTTCAAAAAACAAAGCAGACTGTGTTGTTTGTTTTAACAAATCAACCACACCCAAGAGTTTTCCAGAACTTCACAGACAATGTTCTAGACAGTCTCAGAATGTAAGGCCTCTCTGAGACCTTCAAAGGCCTGTCAGTTTGCGTGTCGAGGTCCCCAAACCACCCCTCAAATGAAACACACTTCACACAAGAATTTTTGTTTAAGGTTTTTTGGCATGATTTTGGCCACAACTTTATTAAAATACCAAATATGTGAGTGGTTGCTTAGGCATTGGTTAAGACTATCTGTCCCGCTGGGGACAGAACTGACATCCATCCGCCAATGGAGTCAGTAAAGGGGAAAACACTTTGGGGAGAGAATGTGCGCCCTTCTCCCCTAATGCTCCCAGGGGCTCTTGCGTGGGCCCTGGCCCCCGACCGGGGGATACGGACAAGCATGATGAGCCCCTGGATTCCTTTAACGGAATTCCCCATACACCAGCATCAATTGGAGGGGCAGACATAGTCAATCATAACCCCTCCTCCAACCAGCATAATAACCGCCAACCTTACAAGTTGTGACTATTTGCTACGCAGTAGGCGAAAACCAGATGGCACCAGCCAATCAGCCAAATGGACAAATTCCTACCAGGCCCCTGCCCCCAAAGCAGACGACCCCATGACAGGCATAGCAAGGTCAATGCAGAGGCCTAAAAACAGGGAGGGAGGGAGATCCGATGCACGCAGCCAAGAGGGCTCCTAAACCATGTGCAATACTATATATAGGCTCTGGGCTGTCCATCAACAAATTGCAACATGTAAATCTCCCCAACGACACCCAGAGCCCAATCACCGTAGTGGCCATCCATACGATCCCGCCTAGCAACAGAGGGGTGACTTGCTGGCCCCCACCGCAACACGTGCTCTCCATGAAGGAGAACACGTTTTATCAGCAACAGCCTATCAGGACACAAACAACCACCAGAAAGAAAGGCTGGTGAAAAGCTGCAAAGTTTCCGAAAACGTAGGCACAAGAATGCACACCTCTAGGTCATATCTTAATTCTTTTAAGATAAGAAAGAGACAAGCCCCCACCACCCCACAACTAAAGATTATGGAGGAAAGTGAATCTCTAAATGCCCCTGGACCTATTTGTCTGAAATTTGACAGGCTCAGTCCCCTCTGGAGGGCCTCTATGCCTATAAATTCCATCCACTTTGGCACTTTATAGATTTCCCCATTATAGTCAATGGGGAAACACTGAACTTTGCTTTATACACAGTGGCCTAGCAGCCAAATTACAGATCAAAGCAGAGAATGCACAAAGCGACTCTAAAGCAGATCAGATTTTTAATATATATATATATAAAGATGAAAGGCAAATCTTGGAGGCCATGTACACCCCTAATTCATGTTTAATCTATGTTTCAGATGAGAAGTCATGTCAGAGTTCAGGGCCTGTCTTTTTGATGAAACAGAAAAGCCTAGAATTTGAATTATATTTATCCTCTGAAAGAAGAGAGAGCTATTGTGGCATTGCATTGCATATTTGTGATTTCTTGCTATTATTATAGCCCTGCAATGGGTTTTGTTAATATATATATATATATATATATTGATACAGAATGGGAATATTAAGAATTTCAGTTTCCCTTTAAAATATAGGTATTTAGCTCTTATTGTTGCACAGATGGGCATGACAATGTGATTGCCAGAAAGTGGAAGAATGAAAGCAAGGAAGGAATGGCATGATGAGTTCCACATCTTATGATTCATAAGACTGCACAAGAGAAAATATCTGACATGGGCACCATTCCCTATAGGAAGCAAAACCAACAGATGTTTCTTCATGGACTCTATCATTCTTCATCAGACGCCTGAAGGGTATCCTCAACCGGCAGATATATCAACACGCACAGAGTGCAGAAGGGCAAGATCAAAAGATCAGAATATGAAAAAGTACAGTCTGTTACAAGATAAACACAGTGGCCAGTCACAGCAGCAGGGCTGGCAAAAAGAAGCTTTGCTAGATGGTGCCTACCTCATTCCCTGTAACAGACACCAGGCACCTCTTACAAAGTTTCAAAGGCTGCCTTTTGAATATATTCAAGAATACTGTGAGAAGAAAAGAATTCTAAATCTTGTGATAACTACAGAAAGGTCATCTCTACTTTTTTTTTAATGTTTCAAGATTTCAGGATGCATGCACAGTAAGCAGACCTATTTACCTGGTTCTAAACAACAGGCAGAGGACACGCTGTGGTCTAAACTACTGAGCCTCTTGGGCTTGCCGATCAGAAGGTCAGCAGTTCAAATCCCCGTGACAGGGTGAGCTCCTGTTGCTCAGTCCCAGCTCCTGCCAATCTAGCAGTTCGAAAGCACGTCAAAGTGCAAGTAGATAAATAGGTACCGCTCCAGCAGGAAGGTAAACGGTGTTTCCATGCGCTGCTCTGGTTGCGCCAGAAGTAGCTTAGTCATACTGGCCACACGACCCAGAAAAACTGTCTGCAGACAAACGCCAGCTCCCTCGGCCAGTAAAGCGAGATGAGCGCTGCAACCCCAGAGTCGTCTGTGACTGGACTTAACTGTCAGGGTTCCTTTACCTTTTTTACCTTTTTAAACAACAGGTAAAGGGGAAATGATACCCTCCAGATATAGCTGGACTCCAAGTCCCATCAGCCCTGTCTAATGGCCATGCTGGCAGGGTCTGATGGGAGTTGGAGTCCAACATCATCTAGAGGGCCACAGTTTCCCCACCCCTGGACTACAAGAGTCGCTCAAAGGGTTGAACCAAAGAACCAGCCGCAGATATTTCTCCTGATCATAGCTGTCAAACTTCCCTTTTTTTGCGGGAAATTCCCTTATTGCAGCGCCGTTTCCCGCTGCTATCCCGGATTGTTAGATATCCTGTATATTTCCCAGATTTCAAAGGAAGCAGCTCCTCTCCCTCCCTGCCGGCCAGTGAGGCTCCTCAGCTGCGTTGCTCGGCTGCATTGCTCACCAATAGTTACAGAGAATAGGATGTCATTAGACAACAGCACTGTTTGTGCTTTGCTTGCATGTAAAATCAACCACTCTGGCCCAGCCCACAAATACACTCCTTCCAAAAGAGTGTTAAAGGATGCAATGTCTGCAACACGTTTGTATAATAAGTCATTAATGGATGCCAGAGAGCCAAAAGAGTGAACCTGATCAATCCCCCCATGAAGAATTGATGCTTTTGAATTGTGGTGCTGGAGTCCCGTGGACTGCAAGAAGATCAAACCGATCCATTCTGAAGGACATTGGCCCTAGCTACTTACCGGAAGGACAGATCCTGAAGCATCGCATGAGAAGAGAAGACTCCCTGGAAAAGAGACCCTGAGGTGGGGAAAGATGATGGTGTGTAGCCTGGTGAAAATTAATTTGTAGCCTGGGGGGATTACCGCGGCGTGGACTGTCCCCGAGAACCATAGATTGTCCCCGGGACAGGTGAGGCTGCTGATCCCTTATTTTCAAATCCGAAAGTTGACAGCTATGCTCCTGATGATTAATCCCGTGGAGTTTAAAATATTCTCGTGGAGCAGAAGTATCCCCCACCTTCGCAACCTAGTGTTTCTTCCCCGTATCTCATATTTTATTTGTACTCTTATTATTTAATTTAGAACCCACCCTTCACCAGCAGGTTCCTGGGTGGTTTACAACAAGTTGAAATTCAGTATGGAAACAATTGAAACAAATCATAGTCGCAGGAATAGAGTGGGTCCTGAAAATGCAAGTCTCAGGTGTCAAAAGGCCAGGGCAAAGAGACATGTCTTCAGCATTTGTTGAAACCTGCATAATGAAGGTTCCAGACCTCTGAGGGGAGGGAATTCCACAATTCCGGGGTTGTCACAGACAATGTCCTCTTCTGGCCACTGCCCTTGAACTCCTGAGGGTGGTGGAACTACCGGTACCAAGAGCGTCCTTAATCTGCTGATCTTAATGCCCTAGGGAATGAGGTGGTCTTTGAGATATTTGGGGACTAAATTGTTGAGGGATTGAAAAACTTGTGTGAGCACCTTGATCTGGCCCAGAAATGAACTGGCATCCAATATAGCTTTTTGAGAACTGGGGTTATATACAGAGGTGTAGGAAGGTCAGGTGGTACCCGGTGCAGAAAATTTCTTGTCACCCCCCCCCCCCATTTTTATTTTTATTTTTGCCTGCAAAAATGG
This sequence comes from Darevskia mixta, assembly GCA_034641385.1. Classification (NCBI taxonomy): domain Eukaryota; kingdom Metazoa; phylum Chordata; class Lepidosauria; order Squamata; family Lacertidae; genus Darevskia; species Darevskia mixta. The sequence goes on along the minus strand of JAWWNH010000018.1, from coordinate 27,283,661 downwards.
TTTTACATTATTTCATATTTTCTTACAAAGGAATAATAATAAGTAAAAATAAACTTTTATTTATATCCCGCTCTCCCCGGCCGAAGTCGGGCTCAGGGCAACTAACATCAGATACATAACATTGATATAAAATCAAACAATAATTTAATTACCTCCTAAAAACATCAAATTAAAGTCTAATTAGATGGCTTTCCACAGGGTTAGGGTTGGGAACAGTAAGTGCTCCACTGAATTGAAATTTCAGCCTTCACGACATAGGAAAACAGCAAAGTAAACAGCTATTTTCGTGGAGGAGGGTCAAGATATTAACTGATATGCATGAAATTTCATATATAGCTATATAATCCCTAGTGTAGTAAGATAAGACCTTTGGAGCAGGCATTTTTTTTTAAAAAAAAAAAGTTTTTTATGAACCACCCTAGTAGGACAGTAATTGTTCCTTGATAATTTGTCACCCCCTCCATGATGGAACCTGGGGTGACCCACCCCCCGCCCTCCACTTCCTATGCCCCTGGTTAGATACTTCTTTAGACAACCCCAGTTAGTAATCTGGCCACCGCATTTTGGACCATTTGAAGTTTCTGACTCATCTTCAAAGGCAGCTCCATGCAGAGTGCATTGCAATAATCTCATCTGGAAGTTACCAGACCATGGAGTACTGTGGTCAAGTCATCTCCATCCAAAAATGGTGATAGGTTAAAAAGTAGCTGTAGTTGTACTCACATGTCGAACCTCAACTTCACTTTAGTCTTCTTTTCATTTCTTATATATGCACATTCCAACGGATAGATGACAGAACATCTAAATCAATTAAAGAATTCGCCGGAAAGATTTCCCTGTCCACTTTAATCTACGGGGTGACTTTCATTCTGAGATGATCAGTAGAAGGAGAATGTGAAGGTGACAAGTTGTGTGATTGCATTGCTCTTAAAAGAAGACTTTTCTTTCTTTTTTACATCTGCAACACCCTATCCCAGTCCATGTATTAAAAACAATCAATCTGAAGTCCCGAATGTGCTACGTCTGTTATTTATAGGCTACTCGCAGGAGGGATGAAATTGGACAATAAAAAGCGTGAAATGCTGGGGTGCCAAAAAAAAACCACCCATGAAACATGCAGGAAAATAAAGGAAGTGTTACGTAGCTAAGCCAATTTCTGAGATAGATCACTTGCATCCAATGTATGTATCAGCCCAACTGCAATTCATGTTTCACTGGGTGGTTTTTATGCCTATTGAGATAAGAAAAGCCATTGTTTTCATTGTTGACAAAGTCCTGAGATTCCAAATGCGAGAGACAAGTTGCTTTACCAGTTGACAATGGAGAACAGAATATAGCAAAGGCCAGTGTCTTGACATCATCTGTCGCCAATTAAGTATCTAGCCCTTTCAGTGGAGAAGAAAATAACTGCTGAAGCTTTGGAAAACCAAGGGGCAGAAATACTATTAAGAAGGGATAAGGTAAGTCCTACACTAGGGATGAACATCTTGTGCCCCTCCCACCAGATGTTGCTGGTATACAGATCCCATCAGGCCAATAGCCAACATGGCCAATAGTCTGGGATGATGGCAGCTGTTGACCAAAACCATCTTGGAGGCCACAAGTTACCTGTGCTGGTAAAGGGACCCCTGACCATTAGGTCCAGTCGTGTCCAACTCTGGGGTTGCGGCGTTCATCTCGCTTTACTGGCCGAGGGAGCCGGCGTACAGCTTCCGGGTCATGTGGCCAGCATGACTAAGCCGCTTCTGGCGAACCAGAGCAGCGCACGGAAACGCCGTTTGCCTTCCTGCCAGAGCGGTACCTATTTATCTACTTGTACTCTGACGTGCTTTTATAGAATCATAGAATCATAAAGTTGGAAGAGACCAGAAGGGCCATCCAGTCCAACCCCCTGCCAAGCAGGAAGCACCATCAAAGCATTCCTGACAGGTGGCTGTCAAGCCTCTGCTTAAAGACCTCCAAAGAAGGAGACTCCACCACACTCCTTTCGAACTGCTAGGTTGGCAGGAGCAGGGACCGAGCAACGGGAGCTCACCCGGTCGCGGGGATTCGAACCGCCGACCTTCTGATCAGCAAGCCCTAGGCTCTGTGGTTTAACCCACAGCGCCACCCGCGTCCCTGGGCTGGTACCATACCATTATTCCCTCTGATCTTCTGCCCTTGATCCTCTGCCCTTTCTGGTCTTTTAATAACATTGCACTCTTTTCCCTCTCTATTCCTTCTCTCTCTCTATTTCTTCTGCCTCGCTGAAGTATTCTTAATCTCTCTCTCTCTCTTTTAACAACTTTATTGCAGTCATAACAGACTGTGTAGAGGAAGCACGTTTCTGTTAATGACAAAGGAATATCTATAGATTTTTGACAGGGGAGGGAAAAAGAGGAATTACAGAAAACAACCCGCCCTACAAATACTCGTGCCTTTCTGTATCACTTTCCAAATCCCCCCCTTCTAAAAGTACCAGAAGCGGGTTTATCAGTTAATTAAATGAGCCCGTCTTATTATAGTAATAACCTCTATGTATCCTCTCATGCACTAGAGTCTAACTTCAGAGTCTTGATGCAACTGATCCATTAAGCAATAATGGGATTAGTGACCGGCTGGGAAGCGCTGTTGGCCTCAGATTCAGCATCAAACCATTAATCCCAGCTGGTCATTAGTCTCCAGGAAATGCCCTTGTCAAGGTCATTGGTGGTGTTATGAAACGGGGGGAAATAGTGCTGTTGGATGCACATGCTAAAGCTGAGTAGTGAAATAATTTGTCAACCACAGAGTATGTCCTAGAAATTTGCATTGCTTTAATCATCTTCCAACCTCTGGAGAGAGGAAAGACGTTCTATAGCAAATGGACCAGGAATTCCTGGAGCATGGGAAATGCTGAAATGTCGTTCATTCATCCTCATCCAGTTTATTCAACTCGGGGGGGGGGGATCTCTTTGCCAGGATAAAACTCGGAAGGAAGAGATCTCTACAAAGCCAGAGGGACATTCAAACATATGAGGCCCTCACCTGCAGTTCAGAGTGATACAACACAGAGCAGGATTGCAACCTCAGTGAGAACTAGGTCTCACCTGTGTTACTGCTTGCACCCAAATCACATTTTAGATGGGACCAATTGCCAGAGTCCAAGACTTATTATTATTATTATTATTATTATTATTATTATTATTATTATTATTATTGCTGTCTGCGGACAAACGCCGGCTCCCTCAGCCTATAGAGCAAGATGAGCGCTCAACACCAGAGTCGTCTGCGACTGGACCTAATGGTCACGGGTACCTTTACCTTTACCACTTACCATATTAAATATATATCTAAGTGGTGTACAAATAACTGAAGCAACAACAGACAGCTTAAACAAAATATTACAAAAATACACAGTCCAAGCAAACTCTCACCTTATCCAAAAAGTCTCACAAGGAGAGGAGTTCCTGGAAATAGCAGATATCACTCTAGGGACTCTAGTCCAGGCATCCCCAAACTTCGGCCCTCCAGATGTTTTGGACTACAATTCCCATCATCCCTGACCACTGGTCCTGTTAGCTAGGGATCATGGGAGTTGTAGGCCAAAACATCTGGAGGGCCGGAGTTTGGGGATGCCTGCTCTAGTCTCTCACTCTAGACTTGCTTTTTATGGGCAGATCCAAGGTAGATGGGACTTCGCCAAGCTACCCACAGCTGTGTCCCAATCAGCTGCTCTCTCCAGGTGTGAAGGTGTGTTTATGCCTCCCAAGATCTGGACTGGGCCAGGGAAAGCCAATATGGTGCTGCCAAGAATGTCATGGACTACAGCTCTTAGCATCCATGATGACTGGACATACTAGTTGGAGCTGATGGGAACGTATGGTCCAAAACAGCTCCACATTGGCTACCCCTGGACTAGGCAGAATCCCAAGCTAGTTGATTGGCTCCTAGTTCTATTGCTGAAAGGGTTAAAGCTTCATGAATGTTGTATATCCCATTCCCTCCTCACTCAAATATTCTTACGGAATCCTACAGGATGCTCAGCCTGATCCTATGCCTGTTTAATCAGAAGTGAGACACACTGTATCCAATGGTGTTTCCTCCAAGCTTAGTGCTTGTGGGATTGCAGCCTTGAGATAGCTTTCCATTCCCCACCCCCCACCCCCATTTCAGGATCCATTATATCAAAAAGCATAATTCATGAAACCGGATCCATTTATTTAAAAATGTTTCCAAACCTCCCAGCAGAAAAGCTGTGTCTTTCCTTCTTCTTTTCGAAAAAGAGCCACATACTGAACTTATCAAAACAACACAGCGGAATTATGGGCAAAGGAAGAGGAATGTAGATAATCAATATCAGGTTGCCTCTCCTCAGACAGGGAAGTCATTATCTCAAAGACAAAGAGTCTTTTGAAAGGGAGAGATGGGCAACTGAAGAACAGTCTCCCTTTTGTCACACACTGTGTTTGACCTGCCCTGAAAGCCAAAGGAAACAGCTTCTAGGGCAGATCCCTGGGTTTAAATGGAGCTCTGCCTCAGAAGGAGATGGGCAGGTGTCACCAAACTGTAGAGTTAGAAGGACCTGAAAGCAAAAAGCAGAGATGTTCTCCTCAAGAACTTAAGAAGAGCCTTGCAGGATCAGGCTGAAGACACACCTAGTAGACCAGCCAACTAGATGCCTATGGGAAGCCCACAAGACAAAAAAAAACCTGCGTGTTGCGCTCTTCAAGCAGAAAACCAAAAATAAGCAACACAACAGCCAATGATGGTTTGAAAGTGATATATATTTTTTATTATGAAATAACAAAAAGGCAACAGACAGTGTTCCGGTATTGCCACTGTTTCGTTAGTGTCTTCATCAGCATATAATAACTGTAAGAAATAAACAGAAAAACAACTAAACACCTGCATGGATATGCACCTCAATAATCCATGAGAACAATACAATACAGTAATATAAATATACATAACACAATGCACCAATATAGTAATGAAAAATAATAACATACCGAACCATATGATAGAAATTTTCACGGAGGTGTTTAGTTGTGACTCACCTCTCCTGGCTTGGAGGCGAGCACTCCTCCTGCGGGAACTCAGTTCCCTTCGCCTCTCTGCCCTGAGCCTCTGCAGCTCAGGAGAGGCTGGAGGGTTACCGGACCCAGAGGCAACCTCAGCTTCCCCTGACAGGGCTGGGAGTGGAGCACCTGCAGGCAATGGGTCCTCCATCCCATCAGGAGCCAGAGCAGACTCAGCAGATGCCTGCACCTGAGGATCCAGTGAGGACCCTTCCGACTCAGGTCCTTGCCCCGGCTCTGCTGGTTCTGGAGGTGGGGAATCCTGTGCAGGCTGGGATACCTCAGGTTCAGCATCTGTCTGAATCCCATCACAAGAGGCACCGAGTTGCACCCAACATTTCTGCATTGATCTCACCCGCCTTTCCAGCAGATTCGTGACTAGATTATCTTCCTCAAATAAAATAAAATTTGTTTAATAGTTATTGCAATAATTACATTTAATTAGTAAATTAGCATTGATTTACAATATAATCAGCATATAATTATAATAATTATATATAATTATAATTAACACAGTTATAACGTAATTATATACTCACAAACAAATTGATATAAATATTATTAGCACATGATTATTAAAAACTCTGTGTGATAAACACTGATATGGGGATTTTTATGTGAATTTAGGTTCTTCCTACAGGTTCCGGTCTTGTTTGCTTTTGATGGCTGTAATCTTCTGCACATTTTCTTGGGAGTTAACTCCGCTGAATGCCCTGGGACATCCATTGAGTAAGCAAATATAGGGCTATTTATGTTTACAGGTAAAGGTAAAGGACCCCTGGACAGCTAAGTCCAATCAAAGGCAACTATGGGGTGCGGCACTCATCTCACTTTTCAGGCCGAGGGAGCCGGCGTTTGTCCACAGACAGCTTTCTGGGTCATGTGGCCAGCATGACTAAACTGCTTCTGGCACAACGGGACACCGTGACGGAAGCCAGAGTGCACGGAAACGCCGTTTACCTTCCCGCCACAGCGGTACCTATTTATCTACTTGCACTGGTGTGCTTTCGAACTGCTAGGTTGGCAGGAGCTGGGACAGAGCAACGGGAGCTCACCCCGTGGAGTGGATTCGAACTGCCAACTTTCCGACCCAAGAGCCCAAGAGGCTCGTTAGGCTGTTACAGCAGCTGGGTGTCACCTAAGCATTTCCCACCCTCTAAAGATTTTTGCTTGTTTCATTCTTCTGTATATGCTGAGATCCTGCATTCTTGTGCACGGTGGAGAACCTTGGGTCTCAAGACAACTCTATCCCTCTTCCCGCCACATGTGCCATCATCTCCTGCCACACCAATGTGGTGTGCCACACCCATTGAGAACCATTGCCCCAACCATAGCTGTCAACCTTCCCTTTTTTTGGCGGGAAACTCCCTTATTCCAATGCCGTTTCCCGCTGCTATCCCGGATTGTTGATATCCCTTAAATTTCCCGGATTTCAAAGGAAGCAGCTCCTCTCCCTCCCTGCCAGCCAGGGAGGCTCCTCAGCTGCGTTGCTCGGCTGCCAATAAGGAGTCTGAGACCGACTGGGGGCGGAGCTTGCATGCCTTGTGCAGCCAAACCCTCACGCCCAACCAGACAGCCAGCCTGCCCGCCGTCTACGCGCTCACTCTTTCGCTCACCCGTTCGCGCGCAGCCTCTGGAGCGCAGGGTGGCGAGGCTACTTGGTGCCATTGCACCACCCTCGTGGCATCCCTTATTTTCAAATCTGAAAGTTTGAAAAAATCCCTTATTTTCAAATCCGAAAGTTGACAGCTATGGCCCCAACCACTACACTTCACTTGCTCTCCCTGAGAGGTCTTGGGCTGCAGGAAGTAGCATTTCCACACTGTAGACACCTTTACCCATTGTAAACAGACAACCCCCTTTTATACGCAGCTACCGGTAGGAGGTCGAACTACTAGAATAGTAATCCTTGCTATGACATTGACTTTCCAACTGTGGCAAACAACATCAAAATAGCTTGGACTTGTTTGCTTTTTGGGAGAGGGGGAAATATTTATGGCAAGAGAGGGTTTTTCTCCCAGAGAGGGCATTATGCCACCCACGTCTGAAGACAAAACCATTTGTATTTAGCTTGTCAGACTGTGGAGAGCAGACAGGCAACAGGATGTGGGTTCCGTTTGGAAAGGGCAAAGCAGGATTTTATTGGGCAATTGCCCTTCCTTCCACGCTGAAAGCAACAGGAGGCTGTTTGCTCAGTTGAAATAGATACAGATATGTTTAAATTAAGAGATCCACAGAGAGAATGTGTCACTTCAGGTGGTGAAAAGACATCAGGCAGGAAAGATTATTTTCCAGTTGTCATCCCCTTGAATATAGGCAGCAGGATAAGAAAACAGGAACCTAAAGGAAAAAACTACTTCCAGGTACCGTATATACTCGAGTATAAGCCAACCCGAATATAAGCCGAGGCACCCCATTTTAACACAAAAAACCTGGGAAAGCTTCATAGGAGCCACTGCCTGCCTCACTGGAGTATAAGCTGAGGGCGGCTTTTTCAGCACAAAAAATGTGCTGAAAAACTAGGCTTATACTCGAGTATATAGGGTATATCATGGAAAACCAGGGGTGGAAAACCAGGGAATGAATAAATGTGGTATTCCATTTCTCTTTTCAAGGTTGCCACCATCGCCCTCTCCAAGCCATGCCACCTTTCCCCAGGCCAAACTCGCCTCTGCCCTTGCTCTGCATCCTCCTCAAAGAGGGTTTAGAAGACGATAAGACAAAGTCACAGAGGAAGAAGAGAAGAAGAGTTTGGATTTTATATCCCGCTTTATCACTACCCGAAGGAGTCTCAAAGCGGCTAACATTCTCCTTTCCCTTCCTCCCCCACAACAAACACTCTGTGAGGTGAGTGGGGCTGAGAGACTTCAAAGAAGTGTGACTAGCCCAAGGTCACCCAGCAGCTGCATGTGGAGGAGCGGAGACGCGAACCCGGTTCCCCAGATTACAAGTCTACTGCTCTTAACCACTACACCACACTGGAGGGAGCTATCAACGGCTACAAGCCACAATGGCTGGGCTGGGCCTCCATGGCCGGAGCCGGTCATGCTTCTGACTACCAGTTGCAGGAAACCACAGGAGGAAGAGCTCAAATCCTGCAGGTTGGCTTCCCACAGGCATCTGGGTGACCATTGTGAGAACAGGATGCTGAACTAGATGGGGATTTGGCCTGATCCAGTAGGTACACCTTGTGTTCCTATGTTCTTGCCTGGCTAGAGTATGTCCTTGGAGCGTGATAATGTCTCTTGCTCCCTTGCATGGTATTTGGAGAGACATGTGCAAGTGTGTGCCAGTAGAAGACAGCTTGGTGGGACACCTGACTTCCTGACAGCTGAGTTGCTGCTGCTTACTGAGAAGGAGAAGGGAGGGTCAAGGCACCCGGGAGGTCAGCGTGGTGCAAAAGCATCGGCGGAGCCAAGCTGGGATTCCTGCCAGCGTGTTTGCACCACACCAACCACCCTGCCACTGCAGCCTTCCCCCTCTCCTTCCTGGTAAGCAGGGGTGACGCAGCTGTCAGGAGCAGCGGTAGCCCCAGCCTGGAAAGTGATGCGGAAACATGGGAGACTGAAAAAAATGAGTGAAAGTGGGATTGACAAATGGAGCCATCTCCGGTTTCAAACAATATTTTGCTGCTCACGTGTGTGCTTTGTGTAAAAGCTCTTTCCCAGAAAAACAGGTTATTAATCCATCAAGTAAACAAATGCATTTAAGCAATCTAAGTTCTTATTGTGTTTGGAGGTCCTGGAGCTGGCGAAAGCCAAAAGTATGAACTTTCTGGGAGATAAGATAATAATAATAATAAAAAACAGCCTTGGTTCCAGCTCGCGGAGAGCTTTAAAGGAGACACTGAACCTGGGACTTCAATAACTGTCTTATATGCCTGTTCATTTTCCTGCCAGGTCCGGGCCATGGCTAAGGGGAAGGGCTGTAACTCAGCAGCACAGCATCTACCATCCATGCAGAAGCCTCCAGTTTCAGTCCCCACCATCTCCAGGTAGGCTGCCAGAAACCATGGAGAAAGGCTGCCAGTCAGTGTGGACATTATTGAGCTAGGTGTGCTCTGCAAAGTATCAGTTGGGATTGGAAGTCGGCATACTGGAAGATCAAACCTTTGCTGTCGCGTGCTTCAAGGAACAAGCCACATCATTAGCTTCTGTTAAGGGAGCATGGTCATAAAATCTGGTGCTCTTGAAATATGCTCTCCTTTCTTCTCCTCCTCCTTCTTTTAGACCCAGGGAGGGAGGGAAACCTGGGGAAAGATCGCCGGCACTTTGATATCGTACAAATTACCAGCTCTTTATCTGCCATTGTGCAACCGCGAGCTGAGGTTACAATAGGGAGCATTTCTTGAAAGGGACTCATTATCTTGGCACACAATATCATAATGCAGAGATGGGTTGCAGGGATTTGCTCTAGATGGGCTTTGGGGCTGCTGCCTAGGCTCCTTTGTCTGCTTGCTTGTCCTAAATGGCACCCTGCTCCCCTCCGTTTAGGAGTTCTCAGCCCGGAATGCCACTCAAATACACAATGCAGCCTGGCCCATCAATAGCCTCTCTTGCTATGGTACTTCCGTCTGGCAGCAGCCCAGGCGTGATATATGGCACACGCTAGAGGCCGTGGAGAGGGGGATTATCAGCAAGAAACTGGCAAGAGGCCCCAATCCAGATTGTGAGCATGTTCAGGCCCAGTGGGCCATAGTGGCTAGTTTAAGCACAGCTGTTCCTTTCCCCCTAAACTACTGTTATATATATATATATATGGGGGACAGCCCCTTAAACCCTAGAAATTTATAAATGGTAGAAATTCAATTATTTGGGATATGAAGGGAGAAACACAAGCTGCAGAGGAATTCCTGGGCTAGCCTATGCAAAACGACCTGGCCAAGCGAGGGCCATTGAAAATGCAACAAAATTGTCCTCCCGGCCCCCTTGCCTTGTGGTGTGAACAGAGACAGGAGGGTTGAAAGATTGCCAGAGTAACTGGGTGTGAGGTGATGTGAAGAGAATCCTGAGCAAAGGTTGTTGGGAAGAAAAGGGGAAAATGCAGCCATCTTGGGCAGGCTGGCTGCAGGCTGGCTGGGAAAGATGCCTTGGACTGCAGGGCTGCATTGCTGTGGGGGACAAACCCCTCTTGAAATGACCATGCTGTAAGATCTGGACTCCCCCCCATGCAGACTGAAGGTGTAAATAAACTATATTTCTCAAAACAAAATAAAAAATAAAAAAATTCCTTCCAGTAGCACCTTAGAGACCAACTGAGTTTGTTATTGGTATGAGCTTTCGTGTGCATGCACACTTCTTCAGATACCTTCAGATGCATGCACTGCGCAACAGAAGTGGCGAGAGAGGCTTGTGTTTGCATATCTACAAGCAGATTTATTGAGCATAAATCAGAACAAAGAAAAACATGTGGCCTCTCCTTCGTCTCCTCAGAGAGAGTCGCAAAAGCAAAAGCTATACACAACGGAAGTTCCCAGCAATCTGTGTTGGTGTGTATACAGACATGTGACATGCAACAGTTCCATGTCTGCAACTTAAGGTGGAATGGAATTTCCCAACACAACACAACTTCCAACACGATGTAGCCCAAATCCAGGGTGCCATAGAATCATAGAATTGTAGAGCTGGAAGGTACCCTGGGGATCATCTGGTCCAACCCCCTGCAAGGCAGGAATATGCAGCCATTCCATACAGGGATCGAACCTGCAACCTTTGCCTTCTCAGCACCACACTCTAACCAACCAGTTGTAGCCATCTTGGCTACTACTCATCATCGATAACCTTCCCCTCTATCTTCCTGGTCCTCACTCCTGTGTGAGTCACATGACCCACGCAAGATCATCACCCCCCCAAAAAGTTTTTTTTTCAGGCACGGCATCCCAAAATGTGCATTTTGGGACACCGTGTTCGAGAAAGTGCAGCCCAAAATCATGCGAGATCATCGTGGCCATCCGGGCCGCTGTCCTCTGGTGAGAAAAAAATGGAATGTCCCTTTTTTCCCAGGGGCAGTTGACAGGTATGGACCAATGTTCTGACTGCACAAAGCAGCTCTCTATAATCCTGTGCCTTTAGAAAATCAGGTGTCAGGATGCCTGGGAACAGATTCCCTCGATGCTCTACCACCAAACTCTGGCCAGCAGAGGGAAACCAATATAACCAGGAAGTTTCTTAGCATCAGTATTAGCCAGATCTGGACACATAAGGTTGCTGGACTCTTTTAAGTCTTCTGTGTCAATTTTGTTCACAGTGTAACAGGTATGGAGTTGTTATACAAACTGTAATCTTAAGAGTGTTTTCCTCCTGCCTCTTCCCTACATCTCTTTTTTCCTTGTGCGTCATGAAAGCAGCGGCTGTCATACTACTGATTAATGTAAGCCACCCTGGTAGCCTTTTTTCAGATAAAGAGCAGGATAAAAAAATGCTTTAATTAAATAAAAGAAATCAATAGGCATTCCAGAGACTCCTGAGACTCCATTGTTGTTAAGCTTTAGCGTGTGTGGCTTCTCTGTCCCAATTTTGTCCTTACGGTTAAGTAAACTAGGCTAAGAGAGCAACTGGTTGAAAGCTACTGGTTTAGCTTCATGTGTGAATGGGGATTTAAACCCGGCTCTCTTCTCTCTGACACTCTAACCACTGCAACATGCCAGCTAGGAAGACCTAATGAAAGAAATAAAGAGGAATCCTGAAAGTCTTCCTAAAAATAAAGATCTCCATAAGCTTCCCAAATAACATAAAGGAGAAAGAATCTCATAGGGGAAATCTCATAGCACAGGGGCCACCACTGAAAAGGCCCTGTTCCTTTTGTCACCAGAGGATCTGGAGCAGAGGCTCATTTGATGATATTGGGGAGTGAGGGGGGTTCATACAAGAGGAGGGGGCTCTTCAGATAGATACTAAAGACAAGGAGCACAGGATTTGCATATGTGGGCTGCAGTTTCAGTTGACACTCATTGGGGGCTCTCACCAGTTTAATTAGTCCCCCCATGCAAAAAAAGCGTCATTAAATTCCTTAAAGCACAACAGGAAAACCAGGAAAACAGTCAGCTCCTTTAGGCAGGCAACTAATTCATAATGCAATATGGCATCTTTGGGGACAAAATAATTGTAAAAAGTGTCTGGTAGGTTTCCTTAAAAAAAATAAAAATAGAGCTACCCAGTGAACCTATGCAGTACATTTTTAATGAAATACTACTACTGAAATCCCTTGCATTTTGCAGATTTATACTTTCCAAATAATTCAAAGTGACATCTCCAGAAGAAGCGATGATGTAGTTCCACAAATTGATAATTATGCGGGATGACATAAATATGCCGTTTGACAGGCATAAATATACCCCCCCCCCAAATTCTATTTCACAAAGCAGTATTGGTAATTAGGACGAATGAAGGAAAATATGTCATCTGACGCAAATAAAAAATGACACCTCATGAATAATGCAGCCCTTTCTCTATTACTCTCGATACATTTTTTCGGGGGCTGCCAATTTTTTACTTACTTTCTTTCTCCCTCTTCCTACTAACCAGCTGCCTCCGCCCTCCCAGAGGTGACTGGAAAAGTCCAACAGTGGGCGGAAAGCTCGTGAATTCAGCATGTAGCTTCAAAAGTACATGGAGTCTCTTCAGCAGGAAAGTTGCTAAATAAACCCATGTCTGTATAGTTAATGCTATGGTTTTCCCAGTAGTAATGTATGGAAGTGAGAGCTGGACCATAAAGAAGGCTGATCGCCAAAGAATTGATGCTTTTGAATTATGGTGCTGGAGGAGACTCTTGAGAGTCCCATGGGCTGCAAGAAGATCAAACCTATCCATTCTGAAGGAAATCAGCCCCGAGTGCTCACTGGAAGGACAGATCCTGAAGCTGAGGCTCTAGTACTTTGGCCACCTCATGAGAAGAGAAGACTCCCTGGAAAAGACCCTGATGTTGGGAAAGTTTGAGGGCACAAGGAGAAGGGGACGACAGAGGATGAGATGGTTGGACAGTGTTCTCAAAGCTACTAACATGAGTTTGGCCAAACTGCGAGAGGCAGTGAAGGATAGGCATGCCTGGCGTGCTCTGGTCCATGGGGTCACGAAGAGTCGGACACGACTGAATGACTGAACAACAACAACAGGTTGTCTAAGCACAGGAAGCAACCACTCAGATTTCCTAGAGGTCACCAAACATGTTATTAATGTGAACAACGAGTTGGTGGCCACCCAAACTGCAGTCCCAGGATTGGTACTCTGGCCATTGCCTTGGACCAGCTAGCCTTAGGAAGGCCACCTGCAATTTCCCAATGTACGCTTGGAAAAGCTACTCCAGGGCCACATTTGCACCAAACATTTTAAGCACCGCACTAGCACTTTAAACAGTCATGGCTTCCCCCAAAGAATTATAGGCGATGTGGTTTGCTAAGAGTGCTGAGAGTTGTGAAGAGGCCCCTATTCTCCCCAGAAAGCTACAATTCTCAGAGTTCCCTGTGAAAAGGGACTGGTTGGCACTCTGGGAATTGTACAGAAGTGAAGGGAAATGGTGAGTGCGGGGAAAAGTAAGTTAGAATGTACAATACAGGCAAAACAGCCCAGTCCATCACTTGCCTACTCAAAAGTATATTCCATTGAGTTCAGTGGGGTTTACTTCTGTTGGAGAAAAGCAAATACATTTCATTTTCTTGCGTTTGTTTGTAGTTAGTGCCTGTCTTACTTTAAACCACACAAGTAGCCATCTAGCCAGCACTTGCTTGTATGCCTCTTTGTCTAAGTTAATGCCGCCCCTAAAAGTGAGCCATTTTGTTTGCTGTACTCTCCCAAATTGTTGAGACAAGATGCCTGCTACTTTCTCTCTCTCATCTCCACTCATTCTGTAAATAGTCCCTGTATGAATAAAGCCTTTGAACTCCAGAAACTGTAGGTGATTGCTTCAATCTAATTCACCCAAGCTGCAAGGTCTGCTAACAACTCCCAGATCATTACGTAGGATCAAAGCTATTCAGAATAATTCACCATCTGTCACGACTCCTGGGCTAGCTGGCGGGTGAAATCAGAGATGTAGAGAGCTTCTGCTCTCTAATTTATTTTATCAACCAAATACACAGAGAGGCCATGGATTATGCTCCCCTCAGTCTCGAGACTGTTTCTCCCACTTCTGAGTCCTGTCTCTGTTCAGGACTAGAGCATCTGTTAGCTTGCTCCTGTCCCTCCTCTTCCATTATTTCCCAACTCTTTGCTTCTTCTTCTGAGGTGTGTCAAGAATCTGGGTCCATACTATCATCATCTTCCTCCTGCCAGGACGTCTCTTGAGGTGGAGGTCTCCACCACTCCTCCTCATCTGCCCAGTCCCTGACACCATAACACTATTATGATTGTGCAAGTATTTAACCCCCCAAAACAATTCAGGGGTTTCTTCCAACCTCCACAGGCCAATTTGTGGACATGGGGGAAGGAGAGGGGACAAAGTCCTGTTCTGCTAATGAGATTCATGGTACTTCCTCCCACTAGTGTGACTATTTAGTTCAGGGGTCAGCAAACTTTTTCAGCAGGGGGCCGGTCCACTGTCCCTCAGATCTTTGGGGAGGGGCAGACTATATTTTTTTTGGGGGGGATGAACAAATTCCTGTGCCCCACAAATAACTCAGAGATGCATTTTAAATAAAAGGGCACATTCTACTCATGTAAAAACATGCTGATTCCTGGACCGTCCATGGGCCAGATTGAGAAGGCAATTGGGCCAGATCCGGCCCCCGGGACTTAGTTTGCCTACCCATGATTTAGTTGAAACTGTGTGAATCCAGATGCCTGTTTATCAGGAAGAGTCCTTTATTGCCTCCCTTCCAAGTGCAGGTTTAATTAGGATTTAAAACCCCAATGAAATAACAGGGCTGCCCTCCCCCCAAATCGATTTAGGGCCTCGATTTGGGTCCTGATGAGTTGGCTCCAGATTGGCGCAGGTTGCAGCCAACCCAAATGCCAGGTCAGATCCTCGTTTGGATCAGGGAGGCTGTGCATAGCCCTAATACGTCACATACTGTGTGTGAGTTGTGAAACAGAACACACACACACACACAGAGAGAGAGAGAGAGAGAGAGAGAGAGAGAGAGAGAGAGAGAGAGATGAATCACTGGCTCTCTGTAAAACAGCAGGGTTTTTTTGTTAGCTGTTTGTGTTAGCCTGGTGGCATAGAAATATTTTCACTCTGATAGTAACTGCTGAATTTCTGTCAGAAGAGCATTCCACAAGACTGGCCAGTGACACTGAAGGCTCAAGTTCATGTTGACATCTGATGAGATGACCCAACTTGAGAGGCAACCAAAGACACACTTGCAGATGCTTGCAAAAGACTGAGCTGGGGTAAAACTACTCAGACAGTCCCTGGAGCAAGCCTCCCCTCCACAGTCCCAAGAGAGCGGGTTCTCCTTCATGGAGAGCACGTGTTGTGGTGGGGGCCAACAAGTCACCCCCTGTTGCTGGGCGGGATCGTATAGATGGCCACCGCTGTGATTGGATCCTGGGTGTCGTTGCGGAGATTTTCATGTTGCAATTTGTTGATGGACAGCCCAGCGTATATATATTGGTGGGTATGCAACCGTGATCTCCCTCTTGGCTGCGTGCTTCGGATCACCCACCCTCCCTCCCTATATTTTAGGCTTCTGTGTTGACCTTGCTATGCCTGTCATGGGGTCATCTGCTTTTGGGGCAGGGGCCTGGTAGGAATTTTTCCATTTGGCTGATTGGCTGGTGCCATCTGGTTTTCGCCTACTGCGTAGCAATTAGTCACAACTTGTAAGGTTGGCGGGTAGGCATTGGTTATGTTATTAAATTGGTTGGTGGAGGGGTCAGGGTTGGCTGTGGTCTGCCCCTCCAATGCTGCTGCTGCACGGGGAATTCCGTTAAAGGAATCCAGGGGCTCGCCATGCTTTTGTCCATATCCCCCGGTCGGGGGCCAGGGCCACGCAAGAGCCCCTGGGAGCATTGGGGGAGAGGAGAGGGTCAGACCCCCAGCTCCCATTCTCTCCCCAAAGTGTTTTTCCCTTTACTGACAAATGTCAGTTCTGTCCCCAGCGGGACAGATAGTCGGAACCAATGCCTAAGCAACCACTCACATATTTTGTACTTTAATAAAGTTGTGGCCAAAATCATGCCAAAAACCTTAAACTTAAATTTCTATCTGAAGTGTGATTTATTTGAGGGGTGGTTTGGGGACCTCGACACGCAACTAAAGGATTTTATGACAACCCATCACTCCCATGTGAAACTATAAGGGGTGGGGAATGTGGCTCCCAGTATTTATATAGCAAAGACTGCACTGAGACAGTATTGGGCTAGAGGGAATGATTGTCTGACAAGATAGTATCACAGACTCAAAATGCTCATGATTTAGAAAATATACCACAGATACTTTATCAATGTTACCTTAGAGAATGAACAGGCAGTATTAAAAAGAAGATGATTGATAACTATTGCCTCTGTAACGTGTTTGGGTTTTTTTAAAAAGAAACACTGATAAATATAAGATATTTATCATTAACACTGACACTATCAACCTACCGTTTTCTTGAGATTTATTACATTTATGTCACTGGCACTTGGTAGGTATGTGTACGTCTTTTGGATGAAGCATGAATCTGAACTGAAGTGCCCTTCTTCGGAGATATTTGGATAAGGTTGCCATATTTCAAGAAGTAAAAACCCAGACACAGTTGCTCAGCTTTTTTGGGGGGGGGGCAATCATCCAAAACGTTGGGCGATTGACAAAAGAATAAATAAAATTCCCCACCAGTATTTTCCAGTTTATATAGCGACCCTATATTTGGACAGCTTTGGGATTTAAATAAATTTGGGTCTGGTCATCTTTGTATGGGAATGTGGATCTAATTCAAACCAAGCATCCACAGCCTTTGCCAGTGTGGTGTAGTGGTTAAGAGCGGTGGACTCATAATCTGGTGAACCGGGTTCGCATCCCCGCTCCTCCACATGCAGCTGCTGGGTGACCTTGGGCTAGTCACACTTCTTTGAAGTCTCTCAGCCCCACTCACCTCACAGAGTGTTTGTTGTGGGGCAGGAAGGGAAAGGAGAATGTGAGCCGCTTTGAGACTCCTTCGGGTGGTGATAAAGCGGGATATCAAATCCAAACTCTTCTTCTTCTCTTCTTCTCAAGGAAGGGAGGGGGAAAACAGCACACTGTCTCTGCAAGTCCTTAGCGACCATCTGCCCTAGTGACCTAAATTGGGATGAACCAAAAACTTGGACAGGATTCCATGTCTTACATTTCGTAGATTTGAGGGCAAGTTGCAGAGCAGACTCTAATCACGGCTATATAAGCAGTGGAAATCATGCACCGCTAAAGAGGTTTATTGTTCTTTTCCCTACAAAATGTTTTCGCTCTGTAGGGATCCTGGATCAGCAGCATATGCAAGCTTTGCGGTCACGGAAGCATTCCAAAACTGGAGACTGGTCCTTAGGCATTTGCTTGCCCTTTATCCGACGTGAATAACAACATGCTAAACACCATTCTTTAGGGAGATCCCCTTATGCGTTAACTCAGCATGCTTTGCCGTCTAAGTAAGCCATTTGCCTTCAAAGGCGGCTTCATTTGATATGTCGCTCTGTGCCGTGTTCCCATTAAAAGGCAATAAGACACGCTTTGCAGATGATTGAGTGCAAACGGAGACAGGCTCAACTCTCAGTGTTTCACTCAGCGACGTGTTAATTTTTGGGACACTGGCCAAGTTCTGGTTGGGGCATGGCTCTCTGGGAGGAACGATCAAACATAAACTGAAATTGCAAATATCCTCTACCTGATGTGCTTGAGGAAATGGTTGCCACCAGTGGCGTGCTGTGATTTTTTTCGTAGGGGAACAGTTAGGGCCAGAGGCGCCAACTTGCAAAAGGGATTGGGGAGGCTGATGTTGCGATGTTCTGACGTTGCACGTGTGACCATCGCACCTCCCACCCTAAACTGGGCAGACGCTTCCTGGGCTTTGGGAAGGAGACGTCAGGGCTCCGACAGGAAGCTGGAGCCCTCCTGGTAGGCTTTGGGAAGGTGGTGGAGGGCTCTTGGACCCTGTCAGAGCTTCGCACCTCCCTCCCTAACCTGGGCAGAACCTTCCTGGGGCTTTTGCGTGTCGAGGTCCCCAAACCACCCCTCAAAATGAAACACACTTCAGACAGAAATTTAAGTTTAAGGTTTTTGGCATAATTTTGGCCACAACTTTCTTAAAATACAAAATATGTGAGTGGTTGCTTAGGCATTGCTTCAGACTATCTGTCCCGCTGGGGGCAGAACTGACATTCGTCAGTAAAGGGAAAACACTTTGGGGAGAGAATGGGAGCCGGGGGGTCTGACCTTCGCCTCTCCCCAAATGCTCCCAGGGGCTCTTGCGTGGCCCTGGCCCCCGACCGGGGGATATGGACAAAAGCATGGCGAGCCCCTGGATTCCTTTAACGGAATTCCCCGCACAGCAGCAGCATTGGAGGGGCAGCTACAGCCAATCTTGACCCCTCCACCAACCAAATTAATAACCAATGCCTAACCACCAACCTTACAAGTTGTGACTATTTGCTACGCAGTAGGCAAAAACCAGATGGCACCAGCCAATCAGCCAGATGGAAAAATTCCTACCAGGCCCCTGCCCCAAAAGCAGACGACCCCATGACAGGCATAGCAAGGTCAACTCAGAGGCTTAATAATAGGGAGGGGGGCGGGTGATCCAATGCATGCAGCAAAGAAGAATATCATGCTGCGAGCCAAGCAGTATATAGTCGCTGGGCTGTCCATCAACAAATTGCAACATACCGGTAGAAATCTCCCCAGCAACACCCAGGACCCAATCACAGCAGTGGCCATCTATACGATCCCGCCCAGCAACAATGGGGTGACTTGCTGGCCCCCACCGCAACACGTGCTCTCTTTGAAGGAGAACCCGCTTAATACTTTAATACTCAAATTTACCAGGAACACTTAGAAGACTAGCCTCTCTAGTCCACTGAGCGCACGCCACTGGTTGCCACTGTGATAAGATGACCCATTTCTCTCCTTTTTTAAGTTAAAAGAAGTCCTGATTTGGATTGTGGCTGCAGCACTAGGGGATGGGTGGGATAAATTCACCACCATTTCCCCTGATGACCGCCCCCCCCCCAGCTGCAATTTGCCCTGTTACAGAAATGTGCATGTGTCCATGCATTTCCCCCACCTCAAAGGAGGGGTGATTTTCAAAAGGAAAATTGGGAGACTTACCATAGAGTTGGTGGGGACTCTGTAGGCCTACCTAGGCCAACTTCCTGCTCTATGCAGGAAACCCAGAGCTAGTGCATCCCCAACACATGGTCATCCAGCTTCCTTGCTGTTGAGAAGTTTATTATGGAGTTAAGATAAGATAAGATAATCTTTATTGTCATTATCCCCTTGCGGGAAACAACGAAATTACTCGGTTGCTCTATCCACTCAGATAAGGCACTCCACCTAAATTTGAAATAACTACAAAACACTAATTAAAACAATACGATATAACAAGTAAAATAAGATGACTTCAAAGTCCAGACTTTCCATTTAAGGCCGAAATTGCTCTAGAGAAGAAACTGTTCTTGAAACGGCTCGTTCTCACCTTCATTGTTCTGTATCTCCGTCCCGATGGCAGGAGCTCGAAGAAACGGTGACCAGGATGCGATGGATCTCTTGATATATCTAGTGCTTTTCTGTGGCACCTGTGTGCACACCTGGTGATATAGATTTGTTCTAAGGTGGAGAGTGAGCAGCCAATAATGCTCTCTGCTGTTTTAATAATTCTGCACAACCCTAATTTCAGCCCATTAGGTCCTGTCTTGCCCAGAACCAGAGAGCAAAGCTTTGCCTTCTTCTATGTGGCAACCCTTCAGGGTTTGAAGAATGCTGTCATGTCCATTCCCCAGTCTTGTCTTCTCCAGACAAAACACATCCAAACTTTCCTTATAGGACTTGTCTGACCTACCACTGGCCATTTTGATCAGTCTCTTCTGAACCTGCTCCAGTTTGTCAATATCCTTAAAGTACAGCACTCAGAACTGGACACAGTTATTTGAAGGAGGTCCGACTAGTGCAGAACGAAGTGAAATGATTACTTCTCATGATCTGGAAACTCTGGTTCCATTAGTGCAGTCTAAACTTCCATAAACCTTTTTGCAAGCATGTCGCACTTTGGACAAATAAGCCAATACCAGCATTTCCTGTTTTCATTAGGATTCTTCAATATCCCTATCTGGAGGGTCAGCTTTCTACCTCTACGAATGTGACCAGATGAAAAGTGGAAATGGTTCTAAGTTTTTATTTATACATATATTCCATCCTTCATTTGGCACATTGATTCCGAAATTGTTTTCAGGGAAGCTATGCAATGTCATGTCAAGCTACCATTATCTGACACTTTCCAGTGGTTTACCGTCACTTTCCTGACTACAAAAAGTCCAGGTTTTGCGGTGGAACTGGTTTCTTGCCCCAGAGTGCCAAATCCACTTCAATTGCACAACGTGGTATGTGACCCACAAAGCAGTCACAGTCTGGGAGCACCCCAGTAGTCATTCCGATTAAGATGAAACTTCAGAGGTGATGCTAACAGCTTGCAGTTTAAGAGCTTGGGTTGACAACATGAGATCCTCAATTTAAAGATAATTAAGAAGAAGAGATTTCAGCTGAAACTGAATACAGCGAGAAATATTTTGCCACGTTCAGCTAAAACTATCCACCTCGCGCATTCTGGGTTGATGAAGAAAATTGTAGTCTGACTCTTACGATGGTTCTCTGTGAAAGCAGGTAAAGCAAATCTCTGAATGCAATGCCAGTTGCGGCTGTTACAGTGCACAATGGCAATCTGGAATGTGAAGCCCATGGTGAGAGCCAAACCCAACAAGGCAAATTTGACTCATTTCTTGGGAATGCCCCAAAACGTTTCTCAAACACCCAGGTAACATATTTCCCTGACGTCAGCCTATTGGCTTTATCAGTCATTAACCACATCCTTTAGTTGACACAACCGGGAATCCACTTGGAATTGCTGTTAATGGCATTTATTTCCTTCTCTGCAAATCTTAAGTGAGGTCACACCTTAACCACTTCATGACCTTTACACTGAATGACTGTTACACATTGATACACCTGTAACGTACTGGGATAGCTTGATAGTTGCCTCTAGGGTGAAATTCTCAAGCCGTGTCTGCAGGTGCCCTCCCTCCCAGGCTCTTTCCACAGCCCCTGGAATAACAGGAGTTGGGGCCTATGACCCCCTGAGTCCAGACCTGATGCCTTGGGGCAGCCTGCCCCAGGAAGCTCATCCCTCATTGGGTCGCATCCCTTCCCACCATGTCTTGGGCCAGGGTGGTGACCCTGCTCCTGAGTAGCTTTGCCTCCTCCTGCACCCCAGGAACAGCAATCTGCTGCAAACCACCCAGAGATCTACCAGTTGATCCCAATTACCTACTGCCCACCCCCCAATCTAACATGTTATATTCTTGGAAAACGTTTAACATTGTTGCATTAAGAAAAGGAGGAGGCCAAATTCCCGTTTCCATTCAAAGTACTGGTGATGACTTTTATGACTTGAGAACAAGGATAACTGAAGGACCACCTTCTCCTGACCTGCTTGCCTATTGAGATCATCACCAGAGACCCTCCTGCATGTCCCAACATCCTCAGAAATATGGCTCACTGGACCAGCGACAGTCTTTTCAGTGGCTGCACCATCTTCTGAAACACACACACATACCCTGCTTGCCAAGAGATGCTCATCTCAACCCTTCTTAAACGACCCTCCATTGAATGGTTGGAATCTTCCTTTTTTAAGGAAGGGTTTTGAGCAAAAAAAAAAAAAAAAAAAAAAAGCCTGGGCCCTATACTTTTTAAGATCTCTGTTTAAAATATTGCTGATCATTATATATTTTTATCTCATTTCCCTGCTGCTTTACAGGGCAATCCTATATAGTGGGACCTCGACTTACGAGTGACCCGACTTACGTGTTTTTCGACTTCCGAATGACTTCCGGAAGAAAAAAAATGGCCGCCGCAACCGAATTTTTCGACTTCTGAAAGGAAGTCGCGGCCGCTTTGAATAGGATTTTTTCGACTTATGAATTTTTGAATAGGATTTTTTCGACTTACGAATTTTTTTCGCTCAATGCATTCCTATGGGGATTCGACTTACGAGTGTTTTCGACTACCGAAGATTGCGTCGGAACGCATTATCTTCGTAAGTCGAGGTCCCACTGTACATAGAACCACAGATCTGTAGAGTTGGATGAGGATTGTCTCGTCCAACCCCCTGCAATGCAGGAATCTTTTGTCTAACGTGGTGCTGAGATAAAGAGTCTCGTTCTCTACCGACTGAGCTATACTGTTGCTGTTATATTTTATTTATATATCACTTTTCGGTCCAAAGGCGGTTTCCTCCCCTCCCCTGGAAAAGGAGGATGTTGCAAGAGTGGCAATCTTCCCCACTTCCTCTTTCAGCTCTGTGTATTTTGCAAGGCTCTATTGAAGTGTTTAAATGGGTGGTGCTCATGCCATTTGCTCAAAAATGTCCCCATTGTGGGATGTATAACACTGGTGCAGTCAATCACAACATTCCTAGAGTGTACACAAAGGGGGCTTGGTCCTCCAGGTAGAGTTTCCTGTGCCAAGACTGAAATCACTTCCTTTGTGTGACCAGAAGTGGGAGTGGCCTTACCTGTAGCTATTCAAAGATACAGGTGAGCTGCTACTCTCCCTCTCTTGCCACCAGGACTCCGAGGATGCAACATCTCAGGAGATGCTCTCTTGGCTTCCAGCCAAGAGAGGCCCACATGGAGCCTTTCTCCCTTAAGGGGAATCTCCACATGTAAATACATTTAATCTAAGCTAGCCTGCCTTCTGAGACTGCCTGTATGAGCTTGGAATGTCTGTAAGTAAAAGCTTTATACTTTTATAAGCTTATGTGTCGTGTATTTTCTTTTAAGAGGGAACCAGGGGAAATATGTGCCAGGATCTGCCTTGTTCTAGAAGTTCATAGGAACTTAAACGCCACGCTTTGCTGCGCTTTATTGGGGATGAGAAACTCTGCTAGTTTGGAGCTTGTTAGCACAAGCTGGGATAGGAAATATTAATCAATATTCCCTCATCCACATTCCCTCTCATCTCCCACAAAGGGTTTTGAGGCCCAGAACTGCGTATTTTGTGTATTTTTAAAGGATTGCTTTGAATTGTGATTTTTGGCAGAGTAGAATTTTTCTGTTTGTACTTCCTGGTAAGCACATGGTCTTTTGTTCTCCATTGTGCTGTGAAAGGGGGATTAGCGACCCCTCCCCTCCCTCAGAGCTCACAGACCTCAGAGGCAGTGAAGATTTGTTTACATTTTGAGATTTTTGAGTTTTGATTTTTGAATTTTAGCCATTTTGGGAATTTTTGAAATTTTGAAAATTTTTAAATTTTTGAGGATTAAGATGGCAAGCTCAGGATTTGATAGTGAAGCAAGATCAAACTTTATGCTGCTGAATGATCGTAATTTTGTGCAATGGAAGCAGCGCCTTTTAGTGCATCTTGGGGCAAAGCAAGTGATTAAAGCGGTGAAAGATCCCAAACCTGATTCAGCTGATTTAACCAAGAAAGCAGATTGGGAAAGGCAAAATGCAGAAGCTAAGCACATAATTTTGAGCAGTTTGAAAGATGAGCATTTATCTCTGATTGACTATGAAAGTGATGCATCTCAGATTCTAAAGGATATTGAGAGGGTTTATGCACAATCATCAGAGAACTCTTATAGACATTTATTGGATAAACTGCTGAAGTTAAAGATGAATTCTAGAGAACAATTTACAGGGCATTTTAAGGACTTTAATGAAATTGTTCAAAGGATTGCCCTAACTCCCAGAGCTTTTGATGATGCAACCAAAGTGACTTTTATGCTGGCATCATTAGGAAAAGAATTTACTTCATTTAAGAGTATAATGGATCACACCAGAGATTTGACTTTTAATGAACTAGTAAATCACTTAAGAGAGGAATGCAGAGATTACCTTGATTCTCCACAAAGGAATCCAAGGAAAATGGACACAAGTTATGTTTCTAAACAATTTCCCAAGTCTAAGGAAGTGTCCAAAGATATAATATGCCATAACTGCAATTTAAAAGGGCACATTGCAAGGAGTTGCCAGAAGCCCAAGAATAAGTCCCGCCCCTTTCAACCAAAAGGTGAAAAGAAGGGGGATCACGAGCGTACATTTCTACTGCAAGAAAAGAGTTTAAATGTGCAAAGAAATGAAAGGAAAAGTGACCAATTTATTTTAGATTCGGGAGCCACAAGCCATTTTGCACATAAAAGAGAATATTTCAGAAAAATTAATGATAGTGAATGGACTGAAATCCAGATTGCTGATGGAAATGTTCTAAAATCACAAGGTGCAGGTTCAATGCGTTTGAAATTCAAGGTGAACAATGAATCTCTTGAAACAACTGTGCCTAATGTTCAATATGTCCCAGAATTGAATTGTAACTTGCTTAGTGTGTCTGCTTTAGACAAGAAAGGTTTCAAGGTTACATTTGCCAATGGAGAATGCAATGTAACGAAAAATGATGAGGTTTATGCTCAAGGGAAACTAATCAATGGTGTTTATGAGATTAACGTTTCAGAAAACCAATCAGCACAAGTCGCCCAATCCAAGCAGAAGCATGAAGCAGATCTGGAGCTCTGGCATCGAAGACTGGGTCACAGGGATATCAGAGTCATCCAGGAACTGCAGAATGGAGATCTTGTGAGAGGTCTACAGGTAAACAAAAGTAACACACCCACACCAAAATGTATAACTTGTGTAAGTGAAAAAGGAGTCAAACCTTCTTTCCCACGTTGTGCAGAAAAGAGAAGCACAAAAGTTCTGGACATTGTGTACACTGATTTAGCTGGACCTATGAATATACCTTCTTTAGGAGGAAATAGGTATATTCTTATCTTTTTGGATGATTATTCAAAGTTTTGTGTGGGATACCTTCTCAAAGAGAAGAGTGAAACAGTGGAATTGTTCAAGCAATACGTAAGCATGGTCAAGAACAAATTCCATCGAGCACCCACCACCCTAATGTCCGATAATGGTGGGGAGTTTTGCTCACGTGAAATGGAAGCCTTCATGGCTCAGGAAGGCATAGCACATGTGACCACAGTAAGCTACACACCTCAACAAAACTCTATTGCTGAGAGGAAATTTAGGTCCATCCTAGAGATGACAAGGTGTATGCTAAAAGGATCCAACTTGTCGAAGAAACTTTGGGGCGAGGCAGCAAATACTGCGATTTATATACAGAATAGACTGCCAACAAAAGGCACAGAGCGCACGCCATTTGAACTTTGGCATGGAAGAGCCCCAAATTTGTCACACATACGTGTATTTGGAAGTTTGTGCTATTACCACGTGCCCAAGGAGCACAGACACAAACTTGACTCCAGAGCAAAGCCTGGTATCCTAGTTGGATATGCTTCTGGAGGAAAAGGCTACAGAGTTGTGGACTTACAAACAGGGAAAACAAGTTCACATCACGTGATTCATTTTGAGGAGTATGAAAAGGCTGACACAAGGAACACAGCAATTGACTGTTCCAATGAGCCAGCAACAGAGGAGTTTGTAAGTTTTCCTTTTGAAGCCATACCAGAAACTAATCCACCTCCTAGTATTGTACCTCCTAGTGTTGTAGCACCCCCTACAGATGACACCCCAGAAGACGCGGAGGACCAGATGTCAGAAGGCTCCAGAGACGAAGAGGACCCGTATGCAGGGATGCCGCCATTGGAAGGAGATGAGGAAGCTGATGCGGTTCAACAAGAGCCAGAGGTCAGACGTTCCTCCAGGTCCAACAGAGGCGTTCCACCACTACGACTGTCCTACTTTGCAGGGTCGGCGCCACCACAGGAACCTTCCACGTGGGAACAGGTTCAACGGTTGCCAGCTGCTGAGGCCAGTCTCTGGAAGCAAGCCGCGCAGGAAGAGATGGATGCACTGCATCGCAACAAGACCTGGACCCTGACAGAGCTACCTCCTGGTAAGAAGGCAATTGGGTCCAAGTGGGTGTTCAAGCTTAAGAAGGGGTCAGAAGGGGAGGTGCAACGCTACAAAGCTAGGCTTGTAGCACAAGGATTTTCACAACAGTATGGCGAAGACTATGATCAAGTATTTGCGCCTACAGTGCGATACAGCAGTGTTAGATTACTTCTAAGTATTGCAGCATCTAAAGGGCTATCAGTCCGTCATGTCGACATAGCAACAGCTTTTCTTCATGGGACGATTTCTGAACAGATTTATATGAAGCAGCCCAAAGGCTTTATCAAGCAAAATGAGGCACATCTTGTATGTAAACTTCAGAAAGGAATTTACGGTTTGAAACAAGCTGCAAGAGCATGGAACCAGAAATTACATGAAATGCTGGTTCAGCTTGGGTACAAGCAGTCAACAGCTGACAAGTGCCTGTACACTAAGAACAGAAATGGACAATTCTCTTACATTCTGGCTTTTGTCGATGATTTATTAATATCAACGTCCAATGACAGAGACTATAAAGACATAGTCAGACATCTCAACAAAGAGGTGGAAGTAAAGGAATTGGGACTTGTCCAGTATTACTTGGGAATTCAAATTGAGAGAGAAGAAGACGGCTCATTTCTTCTCAGCCAGAAGCAGAAGATAATAGAACTGATAGAAAGCATGCAGATGCAAGGTGCACACCCTGTCGCGACACCCATGGCCACAGATTTTCTAAAGAATCAGCAAGATTCGAAGCTGCTGCCAGACAACAGCGAATACAGGTCAGCGATTGGTAAACTTTTGTATTTGGTTACTACCAGCAGACCTGACATAGCAAGTGCAGTGGGGATCCTAAGCAGAAAAGTGAGTTCTCCCACTGAACATGACTTGGGTGGGGTCAAGAGGGTGGTGCGTTACCTCAAGGGTACAATGAATTGTAAATTAAGATTGCCAGCTGTAAGGGACCCTAAGTTGGTTGGGTACAGTGATGCAGATTGGGCTGGGGATAAGGCGGATTACAAATCCACAAGTGGTTATGTTTTTATGTTTGGAAATGCACCTATCATTTGGGGCAGTTATAAACAGAAATGTGTAGCCTTATCGTCCACAGAGAGTGAATATATTTCAGCTTCGGAAGCATGCAGAGAGATCATCTGGCTGGATCAACTCCTGACAGACTTTGGTTTGCCGAGAAAAGGACCTGTCAGCTTGATGGAGGACAATCAAGGCTGCCTGCAGCTAGCGCAAACCGAAAAGTTCCTTGCACGTTCAAAACACATTGGGGTCAGGTATCACTTCATTCGCCAGATGATCCAAGATGGACTAGTAGAAATGTCCTACTGTAATACTCAGGAGATGACTGCGGACATTCTCACGAAACCCTTGCCACGAGAGAGTTTCCAGAACCTGCGTGTCAAGCTGGGACTCTGGGTGGTTGAATAAAGTTGTTTTATGTTTGTTAAATGTTGTTCAGACTGAGAAGGGGTTTGTGGGATGTATAACACTGGTGCAGTCAATCACAACATTCCTAGAGTGTACACAAAGGGGGCTTGGTCCTCCAGGTAGAGTTTCCTGTGCCAAGACTGAAATCACTTCCTTTGTGTGACCAGAAGTGGGAGTGGCCTTACCTGTAGCTATTCAAAGATACAGGTGAGCTGCTACTCTCCCTCTCTTGCCACCAGGACTCCGAGGATGCAACATCTCAGGAGATGCTCTCTTGGCTTCCAGCCAAGAGAGGCCCACATGGAGCCTTTCTCCCTTAAGGGGAATCTCCACATGTAAATACATTTAATCTAAGCTAGCCTGCCTTCTGAGACTGCCTGTATGAGCTTGGAATGTCTGTAAGTAAAAGCTTTATACTTTTATAAGCTTATGTGTCGTGTATTTTCTTTTAAGAGGGAACCAGGGGAAATATGTGCCAGGATCTGCCTTGTTCTAGAAGTTCATAGGAACTTAAACGCCACGCTTTGCTGCGCTTTATTGGGGATGAGAAACTCTGCTAGTTTGGAGCTTGTTAGCACAAGCTGGGATAGGAAATATTAATCAATATTCCCTCATCCACATTCCCTCTCATCTCCCACACCCATGGCCCTAAATGAACCCTAATATAAGCATTTATTCTAAGGGCCATTTCTTAGAATTCCTGAGAGCCAGTGTGGTGTAGTGGTTAAGAGCGGTGGAATTGTTATCTGGTGAACCGGTTTCGCTTCCCCGCTCCTCCACATGCAGCTGCTGGGTGACCCTGGGCTAGTCACACTTCTTTGAATTCTCTCAGCCCCACTCACCTCACAGAGCGCCACCCGAATCCCGCAGTTTACATAACATGAAACATGTAACCGCGTCCCGCAGTTTACATAACATGAAGCAAATAGCAACATTTACATCAGTGCCTGCTAGGAGGAAAGGAACTGTAATGATAGTTTGTGGCAAAGCATTAAACCATTGTCTAAAGTTGCAAACAAACCACATGCATATTTAAAGCACATCTAAAGCACACAGAGTCCAAACAGCTTGGGAACAGTGAGTTGGATCCAGACTAAGGCTGCATATGTGCCATACATTTAAATCACATGATTACCCCTCCCTCGGAGAATGCCGGGAACTCATGTTTGCTAAGGGTGCTGGGAACTGTAGCTCGGTGGCTGTATCCAATCAGTAGTAGGCACAGGTGGTGTGTGCAAAATGGAAAACAAAATTTCCCAAGATTATTTCTGGGATGCTTCAAATGTCGGATGTATATGCAACCTAAGTAAATGAAGCAAGATTTGGGAAGGCAGTAAAAAATCTTCCCCCCTCCATAAATCTCAGTTGGTCTCGTCCTGTCCCGCCCCCTCGCCACAGTAACACATATTGCATCAGATCTTTGTTTAAATGTTCTTTGCTTTATCAGTTGAGCATGTCTCAGTTTTATCAAATTGTCCATGTTGTGCAATGCTATCGTGTTTTATAAATGGGTGCTGTTGTTTTGCTGTAAGGCACTCTGAGCAGTAAGAACTAGAAGGGCAGGACATAAATCTTTATATAACTAGATTCAAATAAATAAATTTAGGATAGTGCGGAAGATGGCACCAAGTCAATCAAAATTAAGGCTGAGCCCAAATATCTCCACTTGGCTCCTTGAGCAGAATTTCGCTATTTTGATTGATACGGTAAATTCTGAAGTCCAAGTGCTATTCCTAATTTCCTCTCCAGCCACGCCCCTAGAGCAACGCCCCTTCTAAGATTATACAACAAAACATGACTATTTGTGGCAGACATTGTGGCTTCAACACTAAACCAGCATTTCTTTTCTCACTCCTTGTCCCTCACTTTGCAGCTTGATGGAGAGTTTAGGTTGACTCAGAAGCTTGCTGACTATTTTGTGACATTTCGGATGATCATAATAAAGAGACTTTGGGATTTTTTAGAAGCGGCAGTTCAAGCATTAGCCCTGCATGCTAATGTAACCTAGCTCTTCCTCTGCATAGCTTATTTGGTGGGGGGGGCAGGTTTTCGCTGAGAAAGGACTGAGCAAGCAAAGGTTGGAATGTGAAGCTTGCATTTGCAAGACAGCCGTGGGGGGCAGACAGAACGACTCGTAGACAGGAGCTATTGCTATTACTATTGAAGCAGGAGGGAGGGAAAGAGGATAAAGTTGCTATGCCCCGTGATTATAGAGTTGGTAGAAGAGAGTGCCATCATATATGAACATATATGACCCTTTGTTTTCTGTTATGTACTGAGCTGAATCCTAGAACAATAGGATCCAGAATGCAGCAATCTGATTGGTCCGCAGGAGCCACCCAATCCAGCTGCAGGTGGAAGTGAATCAGCGACCTGATTGGCCTGCAAGAGCAGCCAATCAGGCTCCTGGATGAAGTGAATCCGCAACCTGATTGGCCTTCAGGAGTAGCCCGGAATTAGCCAATCACCTGGGGCCCATTGTGTAAATAATGTATATATAGCAGACGTTTTGGGGAAAGATTCATTCCTTGCTACTATGAGCCCAATAAAGAGCATGAAATTCACACTTGACTGAGTATATTTCAGTTTCCTTTGCTTGTAAGTGTATAAATGCTTGTCTTGCGCCCAAGATGGGGGAACCTGTTGCGTGTGTGTGATGTCATGCGCCCAGTGACATCACGCAGTGACATGCGATGCACGCACAACATTGCATTGTTGGGAAGGGGCCCATCGTTGAGCCCAGCAAAACATGGCTTCCTCTCTCAGCCTTCCAGCCCTGAGTGCTCACTGGAAGGACAGATCCTGAAGCTGAGGCTCCAATACTTTGGCCACCTCATGAGAAGAGAAGACTCCCTGGAAAAGACCCTGATGTTGGGAAAGATGGAGGTCACAAGGTGAAGGAGACGACAGAGGACGAGATGGTTGGACAGTGTTCTCAAAGCTACCAACATGAGTCTGGCCAAACTGCGGGAGGCAGTGGAAGACAGGAGTGCCTGGAGTGCTCTGGTCCATGGGGTCACGAAGAGTCGGACATGACTAAATGACTAAACAACAACAACATGTCCCATGCTTTCAGATCTTGAGGGGACCGAAGACACATCTGCCCCTAGGAGTTATCGCGCCGGATGCTTGTGCTGTTTTCAAATTTGGTGTGGCACCTCTCAGCTACTTGCTGGTTGAGCTTGTGTCACGCCAGCCTTGCAATGCCTAAATAAACATCCTGATTGACGGATAATGGGCGTCTGGATTCTATTGGCCTTTCCAAGCAGCCTAGGCATGAACCACGATTATCTCCCCAATGCTAATTTATTTGGCATGCAGAGGACTGGCAGACAGCACCTCATGAGATGAACTGTGGCTGCACTGATAGACATGCATAGAGCCTCTCCGCACAAGGAACAGTCTGGAACAATCATTTGTCCCCCCACTTGCAACACCTGATGGAACTTGACAAGCACTTTCCTCAGAACATTGGAAGATGGCTTATACCCAGTGGCATAGGGTGGGTCAGAGTGGGTCGTTGTCCCAGGAACACTATCTTGGGGGCACGAAGCAGGCGCCCTCTGCAGAGATCCCCATCGTGTGCCCTCTGCACCCCGCCGGCAGCAGGGGCTGAGCAGCAGAGGGTGAAGAGCATCCTAAGTGCCCCGTCCCCACCTGTTGCATGAGGACTCATCCGGCAGTGGAGGCAAAAGCTGGACAAGTGCACTCCGCACCTGACCCCGGGCACCGGCAAACCGCGCTACGCCACAGGTTGTACTGAGTCAGACTATTGGTCCACATAGCTCAGCAGGGCTGTCCCACCAGTGAGGGGGACTGTGGCAACCACCTCAGATGGTGGACCCCTGCACCCTCACAGGCCCCCTCAATTACCCCTGTTGCCAGAGAAGTGAGGAAAAGTGGCGGCAGCTTCTGGAGAGATCTCGCGAGAACTCACAGAACTCTCGTTGTAAAGGACTATCAGGCTTTGAGAAGCTGTTATCGCTAGACCAAGTTCATCTGTTCTGTTGAATGCATTTGTTTTAATTGGGTTTTGAATAAATGTACAATTAATTGTCACTGTTTTGAATTTTAGTGCATCATGGTCTCTCTGAGTGGGTCATGCAATCAGCTATGCTGAATAATGCTTTTTATAGGGTAGGGGGGCACTGGGGACGGGTTTATGGAACCAAGGGGCCGCTGGGAGCTGTGGGAGATGAGAGGGAATGTGGATGAGGGAATATTGATTAATATTTCCTATCCCAGCTTGTGCTAACAAGCTCCAAACTAGCAGAGTTTCTCATCCCCAATAAAGCGCAGCAAAGCGTGGCGTTTAAGTTCCTATGAACTTCTAGAATAAGGCAGATCCTGGCACATATTTCCCCTGGTTCCCTCTTAAAAGAAAATACACGACACATAAGCTTATAAAAGTATAAAGGTTTTACTCACAGTCATTTCAAGCTTCTACAGTCTCAGAAAGGCAGGCTAGCTTAGATTAAATGTATTTACATGTGGACACTCTCCTTAAGGGAGAAGGGTCCACTTGGGCCCTCTCGGCTGGAAGCCAAGAGTGCATCTCTTGAGATGTTGCATCTTCGGAGTCCTGGAGGGAAGAGAGGGAGAGTAGCAGCTCACCTGTATCTTTGAATAGCTACAGGTAAGGCCACTCCCACTTCTGGTCACACAAAGGAAGTGATTTCAGTCTTGGCACAGGAAACTCTACCTGGAGGACCAAGTCCCCTTTGTGTACACTCTAGGAATGTTGTGATTGACTGCACCAGTGTTATACATCCCACAAACCCCTTCTCAGTCTGAACAACATTTAACAAACATAAAACAACTTTATTCAACCACCCAGAGTCCCAGCTTGACACGCAGGTTCTGGAAACTCTCTCGTGGCAAGGGTTTCGTGAGAATGTCCGCAGTCATCTCCTGAGTATTACAGTAGGACATTTCTACTAGTCCATCTTGGATCATCTGGCGAATGAAGTGATACCTGACCCCAATGTGTTTTGAACGTGCAAGGAACTTTTCGGTTTGCGCTAGCTGCAGGCAGCCTTGATTGTCCTCCATCAAGCTGACAGGTCCTTTTCTCGGCAAACCAAAGTCTGTCAGGAGTTGATCCAGCCAGATGATCTCTCTGCATGCTTCCGAAGCTGAAATATATTCACTCTCTGTGGACGATAAGGCTACACATTTCTGTTTATAACTGCCCCAAATGATAGGTGCATTTCCAAACATAAAAACATAACCACTTGTGGATTTGTAATCCGCCTTATCCCCAGCCCAATCTGCATCACTGTACCCAACCAACTTAGGGTCCCTTACAGCTGGCAATCTTAATTTACAATTCATTGTACCCTTGAGGTAACGCACCACCCTCTTGACCCCACCCAAGTCATGTTCAGTGGGAGAACTCACTTTTCTGCTTAGGATCCCCACTGCACTTGCTATGTCAGGTCTGCTGGTAGTAACCAAATACAAAAGTTTACCAATCGCTGACCTGTATTCGCTGTTGTCTGGCAGCAGCTTCGAATCTTGCTGATTCTTTAGAAAATCTGTGGCCATGGGTGTCGCGACAGGGTGTGCACCTTGCATCTGCATGCTTTCTATCAGTTCTATTATCTTCTGCTTCTGGCTGAGAAGAAATGAGCCGTCTTCTTCTCTCTCAATTTGAATTCCCAAGTAATACTGGACAAGTCCCAATTCCTTTACTTCCACCTCTTTGTTGAGATGTCTGACTATGTCTTTATAGTCTCTGTCATTGGACGTTGATATTAATAAATCATCGACAAAAGCCAGAATGTAAGAGAATTGTCCATTTCTGTTCTTAGTGTACAGGCACTTGTCAGCTGTTGACTGCTTGTACCCAAGCTGAACCAGCATTTCATGTAATTTCTGGTTCCATGCTCTTGCAGCTTGTTTCAAACCGTAAATTCCTTTCTGAAGTTTACATACAAGATGTGCCTCATTTTGCTTGATAAAGCCTTTGGGCTGCTTCATATAAATCTGTTCAGAAATCGTCCCATGAAGAAAAGCTGTTGCTATGTCGACATGACGGACTGATAGCCCTTTAGATGCTGCAATACTTAGAAGTAATCTAACACTGCTGTATCGCACTGTAGGCGCAAATACTTGATCATAGTCTTCGCCATACTGTTGTGAAAATCCTTGTGCTACAAGCCTAGCTTTGTAGCGTTGCACCTCCCCTTCTGACCCCTTCTTAAGCTTGAACACCCACTTGGACCCAATTGCCTTCTTACCAGGAGGTAGCTCTGTCAGGGTCCAGGTCTTGTTGCGATGCAGTGCATCCATCTCTTCCTGCGCGGCTTGCTTCCAGAGACTGGCCTCAGCAGCTGGCAACCGTTGAACCTGTTCCCACGTGGAAGGTTCCTGTGGTGGCGCCGACCCTGCAAAGTAGGACAGTCGTAGTGGTGGAACGCCTCTGTTGGACCTGGAGGAACGTCTGACCTCTGGCTCTTGTTGAACCGCATCAGCTTCCTCATCTCCTTCCAATGGCGGCATCCCTGCATACGGGTCCTCTTCGTCTCTGGAGCCTTCTGACATCTGGTCCTCCGCGTCTTCTGGGGTGTCATCTGTAGGGGGTGCTACAACACTAGGAGGTACAATACTAGGAGGTGGATTAGTTTCTGGTATGGCTTCAAAAGGAAAACTTACAAACTCCTCTGTTGGTGGCTCATTGGAACAGTCAATTGCTGTGTTCCTTGTGTCAGCCTCCTCATGCCAGTGCTGCAGATCTGGATCGTCCTTCTGCCTGGATGGAGCTACTTGCGCTGACTGGATTTCTGAAACATTAATCTCATATACACCATTGATTAATTTCCCTTGAGCGTAAACCTCACCATTTTTCGTTACATTGCATTTTCCATTGGCAAATGTAACCTTGAAACCTTTCTTGTCTAAAGCAGACACACTAAGCAAGTTACAGTTCAATTCTGGGACATATTGAACGTTAGGCACAGTTGTTTCAAGAGATTCATTGTTCACCTTGAATTTCAAACGCATTGAACCTGTACCTTGTGATTTTAGAACATTTCCATCAGCAATCTGGATTTCAGTCCATTCACTATCATTTATTTCTCTGAAATATTCTCGTTTATGCGCAAAATGGCTTGTCGCTCCCGAATCTAAAATAAATTGGTCACTTTTCCTTTCATTTCTTTGCACATTTAAACTCTTTTCTTGCAGTAGAAATGTACGCTCGTGACCCCCCTTCTTTTCACCTTTTGGTTGAAAGGGGCGGGACTTATTCTTGGGCTTCTGGCAACTCCTTGCAATGTGCCCTTTTAAATTGCAGTTATGGCATATTATATCTTTGGACACTTCCTTAGACTTGGGAAATTGTTTAGAAACATAACTTGTGTCCATTTTCCTTGGATTCCTTTGTGGAGAATCAAGGTAATCTCTGCATTCCTCTCTTAAGTGATTTACTAGTTCATTAAAAGTCAAATCTCTGGTGTGATCCATTATACTCTTAAATGAAGTAAATTCTTTTCCTAATGATGCCAGCATAAAAGTCACTTTGGTTGCATCATCAAAAGCTCTGGGAGTTAGGGCAATCCTTTGAACAATTTCATTAAAGTCCTTAAAATGCCCTGTAAATTGTTCTCTAGAATTCATCTTTAACTTCAGCAGTTTATCCAATAAATGTCTATAAGAGTTCTCTGATGATTGTGCATAAACCCTCTCAATATCCTTTAGAATCTGAGATGCATCACTTTCATAGTCAATCAGAGATAAATGCTCATCTTTCAAACTGCTCAAAATTATGTGCTTAGCTTCTGCATTTTGCCTTTCCCAATCTGCTTTCTTGGTTAAATCAGCTGAATCAGGTTTGGGATCTTTCACCGCTTTAATCACTTGCTTTGCCCCAAGATGCACTAAAAGGCGCTGCTTCCATTGCACA
This sequence comes from Darevskia mixta, assembly GCA_034641385.1. Classification (NCBI taxonomy): domain Eukaryota; kingdom Metazoa; phylum Chordata; class Lepidosauria; order Squamata; family Lacertidae; genus Darevskia; species Darevskia mixta. Next base: position 27,248,295 of record JAWWNH010000018.1, on the reverse strand, counting down.
AAATTACGATCATTCAGCAGCATAAAGTTTGATCTTGCTTCACTATCAAATCCTGAGCTTGCCATCTTAATCCTCAAAAATTTAAAAATTTTCAAAATTTCAAAAATTCCCAAAATGGCTAAAATTCAAAAATCAAAACTCAAAAATCTCAAAATGTAAACAAATCTTCACTGCCTCTGAGGTCTGTGAGCTCTGAGGGAGGGGAGGGGTCGCTAATCCCCCTTTCACAGCACAATGGAGAACAAAAGACCATGTGCTTACCAGGAAGTGCAAACAGAAAAATACTACTATGCCAAAAATCACAATCCAAAGCAATCCTTTAAAAATACACAAAATACGCAGTTCTGGGCCTCAAAACCCTTTGTGGGAGATGAGAGGGAATGTGGATGAGGGAATATTGATTAATATTTCCTATCCCAGCTTGTGCTAACAAGCTCCAAACTAGCAGAGTTTCTCATCCCCAATAAAGCGCAGCAAAGCGTGGCGTTTAAGTTCCTATGAACTTCTAGAATAAGGCAGATCCTGGCACATATTTCCCCTGGTTCCCTCTTAAAAGAAAATACACGACACATAAGCTTATAAAAGTATAAAGGTTTTACTCACAGTCATTTCAAGCTTCTACAGTCTCAGAAAGGCAGGCTAGCTTAGATTAAATGTATTTACATGTGGACACTCTCCTTAAGGGAGAAGGGTCCACTTGGGCCCTCTCGGCTGGAAGCCAAGAGTGCATCTCTTGAGATGTTGCATCTTCGGAGTCCTGGAGGGAAGAGAGGGAGAGTAGCAGCTCACCTGTATCTTTGAATAGCTACAGGTAAGGCCACTCCCACTTCTGGTCACACAAAGGAAGTGATTTCAGTCTTGGCACAGGAAACTCTACCTGGAGGACCAAGTCCCCTTTGTGTACACTCTAGGAATGTTGTGATTGACTGCACCAGTGTTATACATCCCACAGGAGCAACTGCTCTCAGTCAATTAGGAATGAACTAGGAAATAAATATGAAACAGACACGTCTGGAAAGTATGTAACATCCAAACCAGGGGGGTTTTCAGGCACTCGAAATTTCAGGTTTTGACTGGGAAGTGCAAAGCCTGATGACGGAAGAACATTGCCAAATCAAGACCAGAAATCCACTGGTACCATCTGCCTTTCCGCTTTGTCTGCAGTCTTCCAAATGCCTATTCCATCCCTTTTTCTCTCCATAATAATTGCAGCTAATCGTTGGCCTCTGATCTTTGGCCTCTTTGAACAGGGAAACTCTTCTGTGTCCCATGAGCTAAGAATTTGTGTGCGTGCATGCATATCCAAGTCGCCGTTTAATCAGGTATAATTAGAGGGTGCCCCATTTCTTTTCTCACCAACAATAATCCAATTTCCTTATTGGAGGTATAATCTCTTTCGCTTGAAACATTATCCACTCAGAAACTGGATTATGCCCTCATTGAATGACGCAGTTCTCCCCAATTGTCATGGTCAATGATGGTCTCGGATATTAGTCGGATATTGGTGTGAGGCTGCTCAGTACGTGAATTTGCACATGATAGCAAAATGTCAGGTGTGGTTGATGTAAAAAAAGCAACTAAGGGGAGACATGGACAGAGTTTTATAAAATTAAGCATGCTGTGGAGAAAGCTGGTAAACAGATTTCCCTCTCTTATGAACCTCGTGGTCATCCAATTGTCCGCTGATTGACAATTTTTCTTAACACCAATGCTTCATTCTGTTCCATTGCTGTGTTAGTCAGTTGGACCACATCAATAAACTGAAAAAGAGAAGGAAAGGAAAAGGGACTGACATTTTGCAGGTTAGTCTCTGTGGGAAAACCTCATACCTTCCAACATTTCTCCAATAAAAATAGGGATGTGCTATTCCATGGACTGCAAGAAGATCAAACCTATCAATTCTTAAGGAAATCAGCCCTGAGTGCTCACTGGAAGGACAGGTCCTGAAGCTGAGGCTCCAAAATTTTGTCCACCTCATGAGAAGAGAAGACTCACTGGAAAAGACCCTGCTGTTGGGAAAGATGGAGGGCACAAGGAGAAGGGGACGACAGAGGACGAGATGGTTGGACAGTGTTCTCGAAGCGACCAACATGAGTCTGACCAAACTGTAGGAGGCAGTGGAAGACAGGAGTGCCTGGCATGCTCTGGTCCATGGGGTCACGAAGAGTCGGACACACTAAACGACTAAACAACAACAACAATTCCATTATTATTATTATTATTATTATTATTATTATTATTATTATTATTATTATTATTATCCTATCCATCTGATCTGGTTGCCTGAGCCACCCTGGACAGCTTCTAACATATATAAAAACATAATAAAACCTTGAACATTTTTTTTTTAAAAAAACCTTCCCTATACAGGGCTTCCTTCAGAAGTCTTCTAAAGTTTGTAGAGTTACTTATCTCCTTGGCTCACGGGTCACATAACTCCATGCCCTCTTCTCCAATAGGGCATGTCCTAAGGAAAAGCGGGATTTTTCCAGGATCAAATCAGAAACCGGGACAGCCTCTTTAGATCTGGGACAGTCCCTGGAAAATAGGGACACTTGGAGGGTCTGGAAGCTTATTCACCATAGGTGAACAGGCAAGTGCCTTTTTTAAAAAAAATCCAGCAACTGCAAACCGAGTTATTTCATTTTGCTCAGAGCATCGTCTGCCGAAGTAGGAATGCCGCAGGGATGGAGAAGCGGCAACTTTAACCATCAGAGCCGAGCTGAGAAAATTAGGGCCGCAAGCTTTAATTGGGTTTGGCTGATTAATCAATGCGAGTCAGTTTTAATTGGTATGGTTACTTGTTTTACAAATTTGAATTGGTGTACTTAGTTCCTTAAATGCACACTTCATCATTTTAACGGATTATTTCGAGCCCGATGTGTTGTGGCAGTAGGGCGTAGAAAATAAAATGTCATGGAAGGCTTTTTCCAACTGTGAGTGGTAACTCTTGTTTAGACCCAGTTTGAGGGGTGATATGCCTTTTTCACCACCTCCCAGAGGGAAGCCTCTCCTTTGGGTGACCCTAGAGTTTGGATTTGATATCCCGCTTTATCACTACCCGAAGGAGTCTCAAAGCGGCTAACATTCTCCTTTCCCTTCCTCCTCCACAACAAACACTCTGTGAGGTGAGTGGGGCTGAGAGACTTCAGAGAAGTGTGACTAGCCCAAGGTCACCCAGCAGCTGCATGTGGAGGAGAGGAGACACGAACCTGGTTCACCAGATTGTGAGTCTACCATAGAATCATAGAATCATAGAGTTGGAAGAGACCACAAGGGCCATCCAGTCCAACCCCCTGCCAAGCAGGAACACCATCAAAGCATTCTTGACAGATGGCTGTCAAGCCTCTGCTTAAAGACCTCCAAAGAAGGAGACTCCACCACACTCCTTGGCAGCAAATTCCACTGTCAAACAGCTCTTACTGTCAGGAAGTTCTTCCTAATGTTTAGGTGGAATCTTCTTTCTTGTAGTTTGAATCCATTGCTCCGTGTCCGCTTCTCTGGAGCAGCAGAAAACAACCTTTCTCCCTCCTCTATATGACATCCTTTTATATATTTGAACATGGCTATCATATCACCCCTTAACGTTCTCTTCTCCAGGCTAAACATACCCAGCTCCCTAAGCCGTTCCTCATAAGGCATCGTTTCCAGGCCTTTAACCATTTTACACTACACCACACTTAACCACTACACCACACTGGCTCTCAGTGTGGGTTGGCCCACGCTCCATCTTTGCCTGGCCTCTCAGAACATACATACCCTCCAACATTCCTGAGGTGAAAATAGGGGCATTTCTCACTCACTCCAGCTAGCGCCTTGTACGCCTCCTTCTGACAACTCCTGCAGCTCAGCTGGTGCCGAATGTATTGCTCTGCTTTCCTTTGGATCACATCAGTGAAGCCGAGAGAGGGGTCTTGTTGTCTGGGCAGCCCAGGACCTCCGGACACACTGCCCAGGCTTGCACCCTGAAGAGGTCTCTTTGGTGCTGCTAACACAGCAAGAAACACAATGTGGCAGGCAACAGCGATGAGTTACTGGTCTCTGCAGCCACAGCAGGTGCTGTGATTCTCCAGCAGTTTGACTTCACCCCCAGAGGCTCACTCCAATGTCTCTCCAGACAGATGGTAGCCAACAACACTCTTCAGGCAGATTCAGTGAATAGTTTTTCAGAAAAGAGTGTTCAGCTCTTTTTCCAAATCACACACTTTATCACATGTGATGTTGGTTCCTCGGTTTTCAAGCGTTCCTATATCATTAATTCCTTCTAAAATAAAGATTAAAATGCAGTGCTTTCTCATGCGTTCTTGTATATTCATATGCCTATCTGGATTTGGCCGAAGTATGGGGAAATTTTGCATAAAAGACTTACATTTGCGCCTTGCTCTTTTCCTGCCTGAGAGTGGATGATTTCTCCCTTCTTTTGCCTCGCTAGGCTCTTTAGCCTTGGAGGTACAATCGGGCCCCGATCAAATAAATGAAGCATTTTCACTCAATCCGTTTGGTCGCCTTAAACATGCTCTGCAAGGACAAGGGAAGCAAAAAGGAGACCTCAGGCAGAAAGATAAGGCTCCTTCACACCTCACATCTTATTACTGTTGCCCGGTAGAGTGGAAAGAACGCTTCGCTTACAGCATTTGGACACACAACACAGCTCAGCTTGAGCAACTAATTTCAAATTGGGCTTCTGATTAAGCAATATTCCCATTATTCACATCGTTCTGAAGCAAGGCGGGGATTTATTCCATGTGACAGCTGTGGAATTCTTTCTTCTTTTCTTTCTTCTCTCAAATATCTGGATATGGGGAAGGGCAGAAGCTGATTGGTGGAGCCCCTGCTTTGCATGCAGAGGGTTCCAGGTTCCAGGTTCAATTCTCATCATCTCCAGCCAGGGCTAGGAGAGACTTTGGCCTAAAACCTTGGACAGCCACTGCCAGTCTGACTCAGTATAAATTACCGTATTTTTCGCTCTATAAGGCACACCTGACCATAGGACGCACCTAGTTTTTAGAGGGGAAAAGCCCTATTTTTGTGAGGATCAGCTCAAATTTCTGCAGCTTCTTTTGCAAAGGAGAAAAGCCCCATTTTTTTGAGGATCAGCTCAAAGTTGTTGAGCTTACTTTGCAAAGGGAAAAAACCCTGTTTTTTGGGGTTTAACTCACAGTTCTGCAGCTTCAGGAAGTCATTTCTACAGTTTCCAGACAGATAATCGAATCAGGCAGTCAAATGTCGCTGGGGAAACAGCCTCCCTCTGCAAGGGGGCGGGGCTGGAATCTCTCTCCCTTATCTCTCTCCCCAATCGTTTGCTGAGCAGCTGCTCAGCGGGCTTCCTTTCAACACCCCCTTCTCACTCTTTTTTTTTTAAAGAAAACACGATCTGCTTTTGCCCCTGGGCACTTCAGCTCCAGGGACCACACATTCACTCCATAAGACGCACAGACATTTCCCCTTACTTTTTAGGAGGAAAAAAGTGCATCTTATGGAGCGAAAAATACGGTAGTTTCCTGTGTTCTATATAATGTTAATATAAGGGCTCTTTAGTCCTTAGGCCTATACAGTGTGTTTGATGGATAGGGCTGGGCAATATCTGGTTTTCTACTTTGTGATATATCACCAGCTAAACATGGCAGTATACTAATATATCACAATGTCTGAAATATGGGTGGAGCTATGGAGAGGCATTGGCTGGCTTCACAGTTTTTCCCACATTGTGATTTTTGCATAACACACACAAACACACATATCATAATTCACAATATATTGCCAGGTCAAAGGTTATGAAACCAATATCATGATATGGACTTCAAACCGGTTTTGGATGATAGATGGATATATCACTAGCCGCCCTGAGCCCGGTTTCGGCTGGGGAGGGCGGGGTACAAATAAAAATTTATTATTATTATTATTATTATTAGTGATATGGATATATTGCTAAAAGTTGTCCCAGAACGGAAATATGTATCTTCAACAGAAAACATGTATCTACAATTATATATGCACATTTATAAAAACAAAACAAAAACCTGTGGGTGGCCAACAGAGGTGGGACCCCCCCCCCAATTTTCTTTCGCACATAAATGAATGCCTCTCCTAAGATGCTGCTTGCTACATTATGGGTGGTATTCAACTACTCTGGGTATTTTACCCAGAGTAGACCCATTGAAGTTAATGGCCCTAACTTAGACATATTCATTCATTTCAATGGGTGTATTTTGAATAAGAGTTAGTTAAATACCACTCCATACCTGTGTGTCATCTAAAAATGAAGAACGTATGATTCCGGCTTCAGAATTATTTATGCTTTACACATAGGCAATTGACAGATGAATTAACAGAAATCTGAACTATTAATCAATTTAAATTTCTTTGATTGGTTGCAGCCCTAGTCTCAGCCTGATATCACTGAGCTGAATGGGCACATTCACATGTTCTGCTGCAGGAGTGGGGAACCTGCAGCCTTCCAGATGTTGTTGGACTCCAACACCCATCGACACCACAGATGGTGGCACTTAGCGTGCCACAACATCTGGAGGACCAGTCTCCTCACTCCTGCTCTACTGATTCCGTCTGGCCCAGATCATATAGCTGATCGCAGAGAAGCAACCTAAGTGCTAACCCAGGCATAGGCAACCTTGGCTCTCCAGATGTTTTGGAGCTACAACTCCCATGATCCCTAGCTAACAGGGCCAGTGGTCAGGGGTGATGGGAATTGTAGTCTCAAAACATCTGGAGAGCCAAGGTTGCCTATGCCTGTGCTAACCTAAAGCAGTGTTCTTCGACTATGAGTCCCCAGATGTTTTTGGACTACATTAACCCCAGCCAGCTTACTCAATGGCCAAGGATGATGGGAGCTGTAGTACAGCTACCTCTTGGGGAACCCAAGGTTGAAGAACAGTGACCTGAAGTGTAATTGTTGCCTCCTGCTGACCTAGATACATGTTGTCTTCCAGCTCCAGCTCCCAACGTAATTTATTCCACCTCCAATGCTTCCAGATTGATCAGTGCACACAAAATAAACACCAGAAAAGAATAAACACTTTGCTCACTCATTGGCAAAGAAAGTTGCCTTTTCACCTCTGTTTACTTTGCCGTTCAATAAGCAAGAAGGCGACATTGGTCTGCAGCCTGCCAATGCACACAGACAAATTACTTACCTCGGTTATTCAGAGCAGATCGCCAATGTTGCCCCCCAGACTGCTGTGGCATGCCGGCAAGGAGGCTTGTAGTTTTATTTTTATATTTTCTTCCCCAGGAGAAGATATTAATAGGTGTGTTTATTTCTTTCCTAACCGCAGACTGCTTAACTCATACGTTTGGCTGGCAAAAAGATGAGTTGTTTTCATTACGACGGGCAAGAGAGATTAGTGAACGTATAAGAAGGGAGGAGGGAAGCTGGAGCTCTGTGGAAATGGGCATTTGCAGGACAGCTGGAGAGCATATGGGGATAAGAGATTCTGAATCATAGAGGCGGGTGGAAGTTTCTGGTTCATCTCAGAAGACATGGGAGACTCCAGGGATAGTGAACAGGAGCAGACACAATGCCTAGAAAAGGCCTTTCCCACTAACTTATTCTGGTATCCCACATGTCTGGCCAGGGAAATAGCACTATTTCAAGAATCGCGACAAATTGATAGTCACTGCACATTACTGTCAAGAGGATGGGCTTGAATGTTTTAAAGCCTGCATGTGGTTTCAAAGCAAGGAATGCATGTTCTCCCCTGCTCTCTCTCTTTCATAACTTCCAACCCAGCAAGAGTTAGGGAAGATAGCCGGGAACGATGCAGCTTTCAAAGCAGTTTTCCACATGCCTTTTAATATCTATATGAAGCCGCTGGGAGAGATCATCAGCGGGTTTGGGCTGGGTGTTCATCAGTATGCGGATGATACCCAGCTCTACCTCTCTCTCAAATCAGAACCAGTGAAGGCGGTGAAGGTCCTGTGTGAGTGCCTGGAGGCGGTTGGAGGATGGATGGCGGCTAACAGATTGAGGTTGAATCCTGACAAGACAGAAGTACTGTTTTGGGGGGACAGGGGGCGGGCGGGTATGGGGACTCCCTGGTCCTGAACAGGGTAACTGTGCCCCTGAAGGACCAGGTGCGCAGCCTGGGAGTCATTTTGGACTCACAGCTGTCCATGGAGGCGCAGGTTAACTCTGTGTCCAGGGTGGCTGTCTACCAGCTCCATCTGGTACGCAGGCTGAGACCCTATCTCCCCGCAGACTGTCTCACCAGAGTGGTGCATGCTCTAGTTATCTCCCGCTTGGACTACTGCAATGCGCTCTATGTGGGGCTACCTTTGAAGGGGACCCGGAAAGTGCAATTAATCCAGAATGCAGCAGCTAGACTGGTGACTGGGAGTGGCCGCCGGGACCACGTAACACCGGTCCTGAGAGATCTACATTGGCTCCCAGTACGTTTCCGAGCACAATTTAAAGTGTTGGTGCTGACCTTTAAAGCCCTAAACGGCCTCGGTCCAGTATACCTGAAGGAGCGTCTCCACCCCCACCGTTCAGCCCGGACACTGAGATCCAGTGCCGAGGGCTTCCTGGTTGTTCCCTCACTGCGAGAAGTGAGGTTACAGGGAACCAGGCAGAGGGCCTTCTCGGTAGTGGCACCCGCCCTGTGGAACGCCCTCCCATCAGAGTGATAAAGCGAGATATCAAATCCAAACTCTTCTTCTTCTACTGTATGTTTGTAATTATGTAAATCTTGTCATGTTGTAAGCCGCCTTGAGCATAGTTTCAACTACGGAAAGGTGGCATACAAATAAAATGAAGATGATGATGATGATGATGAACTCATAGAATCATAGACTTATAGAACTGGAAGGGACCCGAGGGTCATCTAGTCCAACCCCCTGCAATGCAGAAATCCTTTTGTATGCAGGAGAAGATGAAGCATTAAATGCAATGTGATGGATGGCAGTCAAATGACGTGTCAGCCAACTCCAGGTTCACTTGCCTCGGCATCTGATGGAGCTGTGAACTTATTTTCCAGAATTAGCCAGAGATGCCAAGTGAGAGTCCTTTGCAAGTTTAAAAAAACCACACACAATAGAAGCCCAGTCACTGCTCGAGTTCTCCGACTGCGGGGTTTTCCATTCCATTTGTTTTCATATGAATGATTTGCTCCATTCATTTTCATCGGGCAACATTCACGAGAAATATGGGAGGAAATAAATGTGCTCCCCATGCATTCAGCACCATGCCGCAGTAATTACAAACAGCTAGCTTGAAAACGCGAGCATGATGTGTGCACGTATAGTTTATTTGCTTATTTATGGCATGGAAACGATGCTTCGTGCTCAAGTTGGATTTGTCGTTTGGCCTCAACGAATGCAGACATCAGGGTTTACGGTCCTCTTAAATGCTCCTCACAGCTTAGCTTCCAGGAAAATGATGCTGATCTTGCGGGCGATGGAGGTGTGTAGACAACAGGAATGGGTGAATTAGTCAGTTTCAGTTCCTTTCATGTCGGTTGCCAGGTGTCCACTATTTGAGCGGACAGTCCGCTTTTTTCACATTATGTTCACTATTTTTTTTCACAAAATAGTGGACTTTTTTTATTCAAAAGCTTTATGATGAAATGGTACGTAATCTAAAGCTGTACAGTCTAAGAGAATAAGGATAGGAGAATCGCGTTTTGTCTTTTTTTCATAAGTAAGAATGAGACAAAGATCGAATATCCATTGAACTCGATTCTCCGAATTTTTTTTTAATCATACTCAATTGTTTCACAAGACATTTAAAAAATGGGGGGGGGGAGGCGCCTCTTGCCGGAGTTCTGCCCCGCCTGTTCCTGACTCGCGGGGAGAACAAAAGGGAGAGGCGCGAAAGAAAAAGACGCCTCTTCCTGTTCCTGATGCGCAGGAGCAGCAGCAAACCCGCTACCGGTAGAGGCGCGGGGGGGAAAGGCGGGCCTGGAGGAGACTTGCCCGACGACCTGAGGGGGCGAGAAATCCTTGCCCCAAGGATCACCTCCCTAATACAGGAATGGTAAGAAGGAACCCCTGTTGGGAACTTGGGTAGCAAAGTAAAATGTAATTTAATATTTTACATATTATTATAATATATTTGATGTTTTGAATTTTAAGTAAAGTTTTGAAGTGATTATTTTAATATGTGTTAAAATGTTTGTAAGAAAATATATAATTTAATTTAATTTAATTTAATTTAATTTAATTTAATTTAATTTAATTTAACCCCCCGCTTGTCCACTATTTTTTGGAAGCAGACCTGGCAACCCTAGTCCCCACCACCACCCAATCTTAAGTTCAGCCTTTCAGTACAAGCTGGTTAGTGTTGCCAGTTGCTGATCCTTCTGTAGCAGCTTCCCTGTTCGTAGGGAAGTTGCCATCATCATCATCATCATCATCATCATCATAAATTTCATTTATACCCCGCCCTCCCCCGCCAAGACCGGGCTCAGGGCGGATAACACCAGGTATAAAAACAATTGATTAAAATACAACTTAAAAACAAAATTAAAATGCATCATTAAAATGCATCCTCATTTCAGTAGAAACTCAAATCAAAAACTGGGGAAGAAAGCGTCAAATTTTCACCAAGGCCAAATATCCAGACTGGTCCTACGTGGGCCAGAAAAATGCCAGGGAAGTCCCCAAATAGGAGTTCCATCACAGAAGGAAAAAGGAAAGAGGCAGAGGGGATTTCAAGCCAAAGGCCAGGTGGAACAACTCTGTCTTACAGGCCCTGCGGAAAGAAATCAGATCCTGCAGGGCCCTGGTCTCATGAGACAGGGCGTTCCATCAGGTTGGAGCCAGTGTTGAAAAGGCCCTGGCTCTGGTTGAGGCTAATCTAACTTCCTTAGGACCCGGGACCTCTAGAGTGTTGCTTTTTATGGACCTTAAGGTCCCCTGCGGGGCATACCAGGAGAGGCAGTCCCGTAGGTACGAGGGTCCTAGGCCGCGAAGGGCTTTAAAGGTCAAAACCAGCACCTTAAATCTGACCCTGTACTCCACCGGGAGCCAGTGCAGTGCCAGAATCGTGCAGGATCAAATCCTCCTGGTTTTCAGGGATGGGTCTGGGGTAGGGCAGATGGTCCCCAGGATGACCCAGAGTGGGTTGGCCTGTTTGGGGGCCCTCCTGGATAGCTCAGTTGGTTAGAGTGTGGTGCTGATAATGCCACGGTTGCAGGTTCAATCCCTATATGGGACAGCTGCATATTCCTGCTTTGCATGGGGTTGGACTAGATGATCCTCAGGTTCCCTTCCAACCCTACAATTCTACAACTCTACCAGATCTGGGCCATGGAGCAAATCCAAGGACCTGCACACAACCCTAATATCTAAGGTAATAAATTATCCCCCTCCCCCCCAAAAAAAAATGCATAAAAAATGTGCGTATTAAAAGAAAATTTCACTAACATGCTGACAAATTTTCATGGGTTTTTTTTTAAAGGAAATCTGAAAATGTGGAGATCTGAATTTAACATTGGGGGGAAATGGAAAGAACCAAAAATTGCAGATCCATGGCTTTCAGCGCCATCCAAATTCGTGTACCTCGTCTATTCGTTATTTATTTCATTTATGGAATTTGCAAGCCACCCTTCGCTCCTGAAGAAGCCCTGGGCGACCTTGAGAAATGTGTTTTCTTTCTGCCGAGAAGTTCTCCTGAGCGGCAATAAACAGAAAGGCAGCGAACGGCTCCCTGTTTAAATGACTCCCACAAACACATGCAAGAGGCAAAAGCTACACTTATATATCATGTCATGTCAAGCGCGCCCCAAAGGTGAAGCCATCCTCGATCTCAATTTCACTGAGTTTTGACACAGTCCCAGAGGCTACATTCTTGTCACCTTCCCTGGCTTGCCAGGGAGAACAAGGAACGAACGGATACAGTCAGTTACGGCTGAGTCACTTGCTCTGCATACCTAAATATCACAGGGTCACAGAAACAGCAGGTGCAGGACTTCACATCTTCCTTGCAGCCAGATCTGGGTACCAATTCTCACCTGATCAAGCAGAGATGCTTCTGACATTCTCCCTCATCTAAACTTCTCCTGGGATTTTGGAGTTCACCATTATAGATCTGCTCCTGCAATGAGCAATTCTCCATTGTTCCAGTATTCATTCCGAATTGTCTACAAAGTGCTGGGCAACTGGACCTAATGGTCAGGGGTCCCTTTACCTGCCTGGCTTCCGCCCAAAAGAATACTGGGAACTGTAATTCTATTTCATATTTGGGACTTCCATTTTCAGGAGAAGGCAAACACCACATTTGGAAGAGAAGAGTTTGGATTTGATATCCCGCTTTATCAAGACCCTGAGGAGTCTTAAAGCGGCTCACATTCTCCTTTCCCTTCCCCCCCCACAACAAACACTCTGTGAGGTGAGTGGGGCTGAGAGACTTCAGAGAAGTGTGACTAGCCCAAGGTCACCCAGCAGCTGCATGTGGAGGAGCGGAGATGCGAACCCGGTTCACCAGATTACGAGTCTACCACTCTTAACCACTACACCACACTGGAAGAACCAGGGCTTTTTTTGAGCTGGAACTCAGTTCCAGCACCTCTCTGGTGGGCACCATTGCCATTCTCAGAGAATGAGGGAGGTGTTCATGATGAGTTTCGACATCTCTTCTTCTAGAAAACAGCACTGGGAGGAACCTCTTCCTAACTCTTTGGCTGTTCTAATGTGTTGGTAGAGTGGCTGCAGAAACCCAGCCAGATGAGCAGGGTATAAATAATAAAATTATTACTGTTATTATTCTTGCTATAGGGGGTGGGCAGCTTCTTGTGTATTCTGTTTCAAGCTATCTCCCCCCTCCATCTGCTGCGAAAGAGGCGCACCTCAAAACTCTGGTGGGAGAAACTTTCTGCATTTCCAATTCAGTTGGCCACCAGTCGCGAAGCAGCAGCGAGGAGCAAGTTAACTGATGAATCAGCTGATGAGTCAGCTCGATAGAAGCTCTAAAACTGCTATTAGTATAATACTATGTTTAATTAGGGTACAAAACTGCATCGCGCTGCCTTTGATTAATGCTTGTTAAGGAGTCGCAAACGCCTGCTCAGATCAGAAGGCTGGTTATCTCGAGCGAACGAAAGATCCCGTGGACAAAATGATGCTGTCAACAACAAAAGCTTGGGAAAATTGTAAATCAAAGCAGGGAAAGGCATTTTGTCACACAGAAAGGGAGGCAGGACAGCTTCATTTGTGCTTATTTATTTAGCTAACCATTTTAGAGTGAATTCATCGGGGATTTAATTTTCGATCCGACAAAGTGGGCTTGAATCCATGAAAGCTAGTGGGTTTGTTGATGAGACCCTTTTGCTGCCTCAATTGTTCATGTTTCTCGTGATTGGAAAACACTACTAAACCTTAGGTTACGTAAATACAATCCTGGTAACAACACACGCAATTCAACAGGCTGTTTTTGACTATGTAACTTCTATTTCAAACACAATTCAACATATAATATCTCACAAAGTGTAATTCCACAGACCAACACATCATGCAAACAGAACATATCAAGAGAAATTTAAGTCCAATGGATGGTCAGGAGATAAAGTCCATTCGGTTCCTAAATTGGCATATTGGCAATAACCACAATATGGTATGCTTATCTTATGATGTTCCACGTATCGCTGCTTTGAGGATTCTAACGTTCCTTATATGTAAATATTGGATCAGATTGAAAACTTGAAGGTATGGCACGACAAGGATTCCGGGATAATACCTTGTTTCGCCCAACTGGGCTTTGTCAGCCGTGCATACTCTAAATTAAACAAACATGATATAACATAATCCTTATACAAACTAAGTAACATAACATACAAATTAAACAAGTTTACATACCATATTGTTGTATGACGGAAACATGGAACAAAATAAATTCAGTTAATCCAATCACTGGCCAAAGTTCCTTTTTATATAGAGAGGCAGTATAGATTCTAACGCAGGTGGCTACAATTTCTGTAAATGTTGATGAAAGAAACCATAGATCTATCTGGACAAAAACGTTATGACTGATCTCTACTATGTATTTGGAAAAGTGGTCTGTCTGTCTGCCCATCCATCTCTCTCTGTCTATCTGTTCTCTTTACGTTCAGCTGCCTCTCAAGATACCATGTATGTTTTGTACATGCATATGTGAGTTTTGTACATGTATATGTGAGTTTTGTACAATACAGTGGTACTATTACTTCCCTTGATCTAGATGCTATACTCCTATTGATGCAGCCCAGAATTGCATTGGCTTTTTTAGCTGCTGCATCACACTGTTGACTCATGTCAAGTTTGTGGTCTACCAAGACTCCTAGATCCTTTTCACATGTACTGCTCTCAAGCCAGGTGTCACCCATCCTGTATTTGTGCCTTTCATTCTTTTTGCCCAGGTGTAGTACTTTACATTTCTCCCTGTTAAAATTCATCTTGTTTGCTTTGGCCCAATTCTCTAATCTGTTAATGTCATTTTGAAGTGTGATCCTACCCTCTGGGGTATTAGCCACCCCTCCCAATTTGGTGTCATCTGCAAACTTGATCAGGGTGCCCTCCTTTTAATTGTCCTCCGAGAAGTGGAGGAGAGGAAAAAAAGGAAAACTGGGACATTCTGGGATCGAAGCAGAAACCGGGACGGCTTCTGTAATTCTGGCACTGTATCTGGAAAAACAGGACACTTGGAGGGTATGGGGTTATTAGAAGGATACAAAGGGGGAGAGTCATGCCTTGGCTCTTAGTGACTTGCCAGAAAGACAGGATTAACAATATAATCTAAAATTAGCAACCTCTGCAAGGCAGAAGTGTTTCAAACGTGCTTGTGCGTAAGTCTTATCTGCATCACAGACTTGAAGTGGTACTCTGCAGATAATCTTTTCTGCGATATTGTTAGAGGAAAGTGACTGCGTTTGATCAAGAGCAATGAAGGTCAGGTGATGTTTCCAGAGCTGATCAGGCCTGGGCCCTGCAATGAAGTAATATGAAGCATCCATCTCAGACGTTGGAAACCCCCGGGGTGGCAGGCTCATGAGCGCCTCACCCGGCCTGCATTACTGGCAGAGAAGCAACGCTAACATTGGCACCGAAATCTTGTGACAGTCCATGAAGTGCGAGAGACTTTGAGAGATTTTGGTGAGCTCTCACAAGATCTCACCGTAAATCAGCACCGCTGCCGCGCTGCTTCTCTGGTGGCGCCAATGAGTGAAGCGGCAGTGCTGCCAGTCAAGTGGGGTGGTGGCATAGCTGTCAACTTTCGGATTTGAAAATAAAGGATGCCATGAGGGCGGTGCAATGGCACCAAGTAGCCTCGCCACCCTACGCTCCAGAGGCTGCACGCAAACGGGTGAGCCAAAGAGCGAGCGCATAGACGGCAGGCTGGCTGTCTCTCTGGTTGGGCGTGAGGGTCTGGCTGCACAAGGCATGCAAGCTCCGCCCCCAGCCGGTCTCAGACTCCTTATTGGCAGCCGAGCAACGCAGCTGAGGAGCCTCCCTGGCCGGCAGGGAGGGAGAGGAGCTGCTTCCTTTGAAATCCAGGAAATTTAAGGGATATCAACAATCCGGGATAGCAGCGGGAAACGGCATTGGAATAAGGGAGTTTCCCGCCAAAAAAGGGAGGGTGGACAGCTATGGGTGGTGGTGGTGATGCTAGCAGGAGAGGCAGTGGCGTAGGTGACAGGGAAGAGAGCACTTCCCATTTCGCCTCAAGCAGCACCACCCCTGGAGCAGATGAGCAATAAGGACAGGCATAGGCAAACTCGGCCCTCCAGATGTTCTGGGACTACAACTCCCATGATCCCTAGCTAACAGGACCAGTGGTCAGGGATGATGGGGACTGTAGTCCCAAAACATCTGGAGGGCCGAGTTTGCCTATGCCTGAATCAGAATATAAGCTCTCTCCCCTCCTGCAGTTTCTAGCAACTGGCATTTAGAAGCATTACTGTCTCCAACCATGGAGAGAGAGTCTGTCTTCTTCTTTGGCGATCACTCATAGCCAAGTAAGATTGTCTTTCATAAACATGGTTTTAACAGTGAGTCCATAAGTGACTGTGGAGGCCAATTCTGGATCCATACATCCTTCCACAGTGGGGACATAGGTTTCCGGGCAGGAGCTGATCGCGGTGAGGGTTTGCGAAGCGTGCCTTCCTCTTAGCACATTTCTCCCTTTCGTCCTGAGTTCGAGTGTCTTCAAAGCCCATGACACCTTTGGTAAAGGCTGTTCTCCAACTGGAGTGCTCGCAATTCCCAGTTGTTGGTGTTTATACTACATTTTTTTAAGATTTGCCTTGAGAGAGCATTTTAACCTCTTTTGTTGACCACCAGCATTACACTTTCCATTTTTAAGTTCGGAATAGAATACAGTAGTTGCTTTGGAAGATGATAATCAGGCATCCAAACAACATGACCAGTCCAATGAAGTTGATGTTGAAGAATCATTGCTTTGACACTGGGGATCTTTGTTTCTTCCAGTACACTGATTGCCTCTTTTCCCAAGTGATGTGTAAAATTTTTCGGAGACTCCATTTATGGAATCTCAAGCGTACAGTAACTTTGGTAGTATAGCTCTCATGACTAGTTGTCATTGATAGCCTTATCTTCCATGAATTTGCCTGATCCTGTTTTCCAACTGTCCTGCTAGCTCCTATGGGAGCATGTTCCGAAAGTCAAACTGCTGGAGAATCACAGCGCCTGCTGTGGCTGCAACTCCTAACTGCTGCCAGCTTTCCAAATTCCTTTCGCCTTCCAGGAGGAAGAGGCCTCTCCGGCACGTTATGAGGGCCAGGGCCCATAAGCCACAACGTGATTTGTGAAACCCACTGCATGGCTATTCTGCTCCTATGCACATTGACTGGGGAATATTGGATTCAAGAGCACTTTCTTTCCAACAGCTGCGCTTCACAGGGCAGCCTAAGGGAGACGAGAGTACCATAAATAAAATAAAGCAGGCTTGTGAAATCGCCCCTTGCTCTTAACATTTCCATATGTCCCCGTTTTCATTTCAGATCTGCTGCTTGTTTTTTTTTTGGGGGGGGGATGTAAAAACAAATCAAAATGCAGTGGAACAGGCAAAGCTAAGATTAAGGAATTGAGATGCTTGAAGAGTGGTCTTGATTGTTCCCATGTGAAAAGCAACAGCATTTTCCGGGAGGGACCTTAATCTTTGGCGTATATTTTTTCTACGTTCCCAATTGTCATGGAGATACGATATGTGCGTGAGATTGCCGAATCAATAAGCATAACGACAGTAGTAATAATAATAATATTAAAAAGAGTCTTGCTTTCTGAAGACAAAACAAAGGAGGAGATGGATTGAAGGAGGAAATTAAAGCCTGAGGTTTTTGGTGTGTTTTTTTAAATATTTCCAGGAAGGCGATGATCATGGTTATTTATTTTTCCCAAGGAAAGATTAGCACCACTATATTAGAATATGATTGTTTGAGCTCTGATTGAATTATTCTGTGCCTACACACTTGGCATTTCTTTCATGAGGCTGCTTAATAATGTTGCCAGAAGACGTCGTTGCCTGGAAAACAAAAGCCTGCTGTTTAAAGTTGATTTCATTCAAATAAGTGGCACTGCTTATATCGGTATTTGCTCCTCGCTGGCATCGATTTGCCTTAAGTCAAATCCCCTTTGATCCTCCAAAGACAAGGCATGTATTTGCTCGAATGTGCTTTGGGGAAGTATGCCAGTAGACACCTTTGTGCCTCCATGGAGAGAGATTATAGTTTTTACAGGAGATTGGTGGGAACCTGAAAAAGAAATTGCTGCTCGTGGTTTGTTGCATGCTTCCTCCATTTTCATTTCTGCTAAGCAGGTTTTTCAAGGGCTCTGTATTTTCTTAGAAACCTGCCAGACTTATTTGACCACTGGTGTCAAAACAGCATGGAACATGATTGTCAGGGTTGCACCAGATGAGCAGGAGTGGTGGCAAGCCCCCCTAGGCGAAGCGGCAACTACGGAAGAGTCCAGAGAAATGGAGGGATTCTTACCTGAAGAAGACTGGTGGCGACACTCCTCAGAAGAGGAAGAAGCAGATGGGGAAGAGGGAAGGCCAGAACAGGAGGAGGAAGATGTTGAGCCAGAATCAGGCCCTTGTGAGGAGAGGAGCCGGAGGGCCCCCTCCCCTCCTCCCGTCTCAGCTGTAGAGTCGGTCACGACTGGACCTAATGGTCAGGGGTCCCTTTACCTTTACCTTTACTGTTAGAAGAAGAGGCAGTCATCTCTGAACAGAGGTCCAATTCTGGAGTGGGGTGACAATATGGCATGTGAACAACCTGTGCAGCTCTACCTAATCCTTTGGCTGCATACATACAATTCTGAGTAAAAGATTTTATACAGAGAGAGAGAGAGAGAGAGAGAGAGAGAGAGAGAGAGAGATTTTTTTACATAACATTATGCAGCCTGTTTGATGCTAATACTCATATTTTTCTCTCCCAAAGATACTAGGGCAGCCGTCCCCAAGAAGGCAATTATGTTGTTTTTCATCCTCCGCGCAGCTCAAGAGATGCAAAGAGTTTTATTAAAAATAAAACATCTGGGCAGCTCAGTGGAGGTTTAGTATTTCAGCCTGATGCGATTAGAAGCGGCTGAACTCTTAACCCGTGGGAAAACTGGGCCCCGAAGATGGCTCCTCCTAAGAGGGCTTTTCTGGCAGGAAGTTAAGCACAGGATTGAAGCAGGTGGTTAAAAATAATACAGAACAAAGATTAACATTTCAATAATCCTGGGCATTTCCACCAGGCCGTAAATAGTGAGGCATGAGCCTATCAATGCAATTTGTCCACCGTTACGTAGGTGCTATAAATAGCCCCGCTAATGAAAGTGGACGTGCCGTCCTTTGAACTGCTATGTTCTGTACAAGCGCTGGCACAACTACCTCTCCACTTCCTGCGAGTTTTGCTTCGAAAGGATCCGACCCCTACAGGTGTGCGAAGGAAGTGGGAGAATTCACCAGGCATTCCCCCCCCCCCAAATCGATGAGGCGTTCCTAAATAAAGGACTTGGCATGCAAGGCAGACAAAAGAACAGGTTGTTTTGGCCGAGAGAAAAGAAGATTAAACGGGGTCAGGATAGTTTAGAGGAACTGGAGAGGCTGCGGCAGAGAAGATAGTTGTGAAGGACTAATGGCTGCGGATAGATGCTCGAAAACCACCGCTTTGGGCGTTAACATCAAGAACAGCAGGGCAATCAAACCAGTTGACTTGAAGAGGGGGAAATGTTTCCTTAATCCAGTGTTCTTTAGAGAGTTTTTGATCTTAACCACCCCTTTGCTTTCTTGGAATTTTCCCATCTCAGCCCAGCCCCAACAATCAGAAAATTAAACTTTAGGAATAATTTTTCGATGGTTAGAGTTGTTTGACAGTGGAATGGGCTGCTCTCCAGCCTCTGATTCGGCTTCTGATTCTGGACTGCTCTATGCCACAGCCTCTTCCTGCTCACAAAACCCTGTTGCCTCTTCAGATTCTGACACCTACTCCCTCCAGCCTGCTCCCTCTTCTCCCTCTGACCACACATCATTGTCCCACCACCAATCCCCTGGCTAAGAAGAAGAAGAAGAAGAAGAAGAAGAAGAAGAAGAAGAAGAAGAAGAGTTTGGATTTGATATCCCGCTTTATCACTACCCGAAGGAGTCTCAAAGCAGCTAACATTCTCCTTTCCCTTCCTCCCCCACAACAAGGTGAGTGTGAGGTGAGTGGGGCTGAGAGACTTCAAAGAAGTGTGACTAGCCCAAGGTCACCTAGCAGCTGCATGTGGAGGAGCGGAGACGCGAACCCGGTTCACCAGATTACGAGTCTACCACTCTTAACCACTACACCACACTGGCTCTGGTTGACCTCCCTGGGGCGCAAGCCTGGGAAGTGTGTCTGGAGGTCCTGGGCTGCCCAGACGACAAGACCCCTCCTCTTGAGCTGCACTATGAAGAAGAAGAAGAAGAAGAAGAAGAGGAGGAGGAGGAGGAGGAGGAGGAGGAGGAGGAGGAGGAGGAGGAGTTTGGATTTGATATCCCGCTTTATCACTACCCAAAGGAGTCTCAAAGCGGCTAACATTCTCCTTTCCCTTCCTCCCCCACAACAAACACTCTGTGAGGTGAGTGGGGCTGAGAGACTTCAGAGAAGTGTGACTAGCCCAAGGTCACCCAGCAACTGCATGTGGAGGAGCGGGGAAGCGAACCCGGTTCACCAGATTACGAGTCTACCGCTCTTAACCACTACACCACACTGGCTCTCTGAGCATTCTCCCCTTGGGGGTTCCCCAGCTGGGAACCACTCCTCTGCATCCAGACAGCCCATGACAGACAGCTGTGTGTCATAGAATCATAGAGTTGGAAGGAACCCTGAGGGTCCCTTTAATGCAGGAAGCCCAACTGAAGTATCTATGACAGATGGCCATCCAACCTTTGCTTTAAAAGCTCCGATGGAGGAGAGTCCATCCCCTCCCAAGGGAGTCCATTCCATTATCCGTTTCGGTTTGTGTATTGAGAAGCACAAATCCCAGCTGCATTTGGGAGCCCTCCAGCCCATTTTGCTGAGTGGGCCCCTGGGTGTCTGCTCCAGAGTCCTGACATCATTGACACTGTTTCCAAGCCACTGACAGCAGCCCAGATAGCCGGTGGTGAAAACTGCTAAAAGCTAAGGGGAGAAAATTGCAGCCAGCCTTACTCACTTCCTCAGGGCAGAAATGAAACAGATTTTTCCTTATTATTCACTTAGTAAAAGAGCTTGTTCCTGCCAGCACCTGGAAATTACAACTGAATCATAAACAGGAAGTCACAATATGGCTGCAACGCTAAGCAGGCTTACTCAAAAGCTCGGCTGCTTTAAAAATCAGTAGGACAACCGCAAAGAAAACATGCTCAGGAGAGCGTTGAGACGAAATATACCATTACTTCTAACATGTGTGGCAAAGCTCAGCCCCCCTCCAAAAACAATGCATGTTGCCCCTTCTGTGCCACCGTCCCTAATATATTTCTGGTTTGGCCACCCTTTTTGCAGTCCCTTCAAACACTAACAGAAGAAAAATGTAAAGAAAAGCTTTACAGGATCAGATCATTGGTCCGACTTTAAGTGTAAGTCCTGTTTACACTTACCAGGGAGTAAGTCCTATTGAACTCAGTGATGTTTCATCCAGACCAGCTATGTGCAGGATTAGAATCATAAAATCATAGAACTGTAGAGTTGGAAGGGATCCCAAGGGTCGTCGAATCCGACCCGCTGCAATGCAGCAATCTTAACTAAGGCATCCATGACAAATGGCCCAGGGGTGGATGGCCCAGGCACAATATAACCTAACTACTGTTGTCTATACTCTGGTAACTTTAAGGTTAGATTACTGCAATACGTTATATGTGGGGCTGCCTCTGAAGACAGTTCGGAAACTTCAGCTAGAGAAGAATTCAGCAGCCAGGTTGCTCACTGGAGCAAGACGGTTTGAGCATACAGTCGTACCTCGTGATATGAACACTGCGTGTTGCGTTCGTCACGGGTTACGAATGCGCCGAACCCGGAAGTACCGGAATGGGTTACTTCCAGGTTCGGCGGTTGGCACATGCGCAGAAGCGCCGAATCGCACTTTGCGCATGCGCAGAAGCGCCGAATCGCATTGTGCACATGCACAGGCGCGGCGCTTCAGGATACGCGCTGCTCATGTTGTGAACAGGGCTCCAGAACGGATCCCGTTCGCAACATGAGGTACCACTGTATTACACTGGTCCTGGTCCGACTGCACTGGCTACCAATTAGTTTTCAGGCCCAATTCAAAGTGCTGGTTTTGACCTATAAAGCCTTAAATGGCCCAGGACCGCAATACCTCAAGGACTGCCTCTTTCCATATGACCCTGAGATCATCTTCTGAGGCCCTCCTTTGTGTGCCTGCTCCTCAAGAGGTCTGGAGGGTGGCAAGACAAGAATAGGGCCTTCTCTGCAGTGGCTCCCCGTCTGTGGAAGGCTCTCCCCAGGGAAGTTCACCTGGCGCCTTCATTATACACCTTTAGGCACCAGGCAAAACTGTTCCTTCTGAA
The DNA here is from genome assembly GCA_034641385.1 of Darevskia mixta. Taxonomy (NCBI): domain Eukaryota; kingdom Metazoa; phylum Chordata; class Lepidosauria; order Squamata; family Lacertidae; genus Darevskia; species Darevskia mixta. The sequence goes on along the minus strand of JAWWNH010000018.1, from coordinate 27,226,328 downwards.
CCAGGCCTTTGGTTGATCTGTTTGACATCCTATACCCTTTTAAAATGTGGCTCTTTTCTGTGGGGGTGTTATTGGGTTGTTGTTTTTATTCTGATTATATATGTTCTGATCTTTTCTGCGAACCTCTCTGAGACCTCCGGGTATAGGGCGGTATATAAACTCAATTATTATTGTTAATAATAATAATAATAATAATAATAATAATAATAATACAGTGGAACCTCTACTCACGTACGGAATCAGTTCTGGAGGTCCGTTCATGAGTCGATCTGGGTCACTGGGAGAAGCGCTGTTCTGCGCATGCACATTTGGCGGCAGCGCGATTCTGTGCATGTGCAGACGGTGGCAGCCGCTTCTGCGCATGTGCAGTCGGCAGAAGCCGCTTCTGCGCATGTGCGAATCGCGGCAAAACCGGTATTTACTTCTGGGTTTGCAGTGGTCCCGAATTGGATTGCTCGTGAGTAGGGGTGATGGTAAGTCAAGGTTCTACTGTAATAATAATAATAATAATAATAATAATAATAATAATATAGTTAGGGGCGCAAATTTTCAACACCTGATTCTGCCTCAATACTGCTGTGTGCTTCTGTCACTGGGCTCTATTGAAAACGGCTTCTCCATGGAACCAGGATGCAACCTGTCCAGACAACAGAACGACTCTTCTTTGAGGCTGTAATATCCTGAGTGATGCAAACTCCGTTAGGCGACCCAATCAATTGCCTTCGCTTAAGTTCAGGGGTGTCTGACCTGTGTTCAGTGAGCAAGCAATTCCCCCCAGAGGTCTAATTGGCCCTGTGAGTCTCATCTGAATGTCCTTTCTGCATCTGTTCTCTGCTCATTACACACCATGGTCGGAACTGCATGGACTGAATGGTGGAGGGGCTGATGGATCGATGGTCCAGCCTTGTGGCAGGGGACCAGACCAGATGGCCGGCTGCAAGTTCCCTTCTATTTTTATAATAATTTTCCAGAGGCACCTGGAGAGTTTCCTGTTACCGTAATTTTGTGGAATTTTTGTTAGGTTATTCTGCTTTAAATATTCTTCGGTATTATTTATGTTCTCTTTGCTGGCTCAATACAGTTCTGAATAATACCTTACAAATAATAATAATAATAAATTTGTACCCCACCCATCTGACTGGGTTGCCCCAGCCACTCTGGGTGGGTCCATGCCCAGATGGGATGCCCTATGAACGCTGCCTTGAATTCCATGATGGAAGGAAGGTCAGATAGAAAAATGTAATAAAGAACTGTAATAATAAATACTGCAGCTACTAGCTCAGCAGGGAGCAGCTGAACTCGACAATGGTCTTAAAAATGTCAATGTTTGTGTACACTTATTTGCAATTGATAGCAGCCTGATGGAGCCTCTTGCTCCATGCCTCGAACGCAGGGCTATTCTGGATCGCAAGGCCCCTCAGGGCGGTGTGGTCTGTTTTCAAAAGGGAGGAGGAAGTGCATTTCTCTATAAAATTGCTTCTATTTGCCATTGCCTGTGTCCTTGTTTGCTTTTCCAGAAGAAAGGAGCATAAAGCCGAGGCTGAGGCAATGAGCACTTCAGCCATCGCCTGAAAAGCGTCTTTTATGTTTCTCTGCTGATTTTCATATGACCCAAGGAGAGTGCCTTCTTCACGAAATGGCTTTTCAAGGGGCCTCGAATCCGGTGCCCTGTGTGGCTTTTATTCAGGGGCCTCCTCTGAGTAAACCTAATAGGCACTTGAGCTAAGCAACATTTCCTTTGTGATGCAAAGACTGAGGGGATCAGCAGATACCATGCTTCTCCCATGGAGCTTAGACAACAGGAATGGAACCTGCAAATGGCAGTACCTTAGCTCAAGGGGAGAGGAACCTCAGACCTGGGGGGGGGGGAGAGAGAGAGAGCCTGGGGGGAGCCTTGAGGACTCCTATCAGGCCACTCTCCCCTCCCTCTGCACCCTCTTTGCATGACCCTCAGCTGCATGCGTCCTTGAGCTTTGCCTGGATATGGAATCAAAGAACCATCAAATTGAAACCTAGAATCGTAGAGTTGGAAGGGCCACCCAAGGGTCATCTAGTCCAGCCCCCTGCAATGCAGGAATCTCAACTAAAGCATCCCTGACAGATGGCCAACCAACCTCTGCTTCAAGACCTCCAAGGAAGGAGAGTTCACCAACTCCCAAGGGAGACTGTTCCACTGTTGGACAGAGCCAGTGTGGTGTAGTGGTTAAGAGCGGTAGACTCGTAATCTGGGGGACCGGGTTCACGTCTCCGCTCCTCCACATGCAGCTGCTGGGTGACCTTGGGCTAGTCACACTTCTCTGAAGTCTCTCAGCCCCACTCACCTCACAGAGTGTTTGTTGTGGGGGAGGAAGGGGAAGGAGAATGTTAGCCGCTTTGAGACTCCTTTGCGTAGTGATAAAGCGGGATATCAAATCCAAACTCTTCTTCTCTTCTTCTTCTTCTTAGAAAGTTAATTCTGATGTTTAGTTGGAATCTCCATTCTTGTAATTTGAAGCCATTGGTCCGAGTCCTACCCACCACAGAGCAGGAGAAAACAAGCTTGTTCCATCTTCCCTGTGGCAGCCCTTGAGATGATGGTGGTGATGATGATAAAATACTGCCCACCTGACTTCAAACTTCCCTATCTTCTTCTCTGGTGATCACCTGTAGCCAAGTAAGATTGTATTCCATGAACACCGTAACAGAGCTCCATTCGATCCACTGCTTTCCTGTGGTCTTCCATTTCCACACAACCTTGAAACAGTATTTTGTGGTGACCAAGAACGCTCATAAGGTTGATCAGTACTCACCAGTCTCAGTCTTCAATTGTTGTTGTTTAGTCGTGTCCGACTCTTCGTGACCCCATGGACCAGAGCACACCTGTCTTCCACTGCCTCCTGCAGTTTGGTCAGACTCATGTTGGTAGCTTCGAGAACACTGTCCAACCATCTCGTCCTCTGTCGTCCCCTTCTCCTTGTGCCCTCCATCTTTCCCAACATCAGGGTCTTTTCCAGGGAGTCTTCCCTGCTCATGAGGTCCGTCTTCAATAGTCCACGCCTAATTTTGTCCCCCACCCCACCCGGCATATTTTCCCATTTCTTCAAAACTTGTGGTTTCCCCACATCTGCTGACACGTCCCTCTTGTGTGCGGATCAGACCGTCACATGAAGATTGGTACTTGGAGATTGGGCAGAGCCAGCCAGAAGCTGGGAGTCAGGAAAGGGCAGCAAATTGTGAGTCATTTGATTTATTATTACATTTTTACTGCCAGGAGATTATGGGCTTTCCTGACTCTGAGAACAAAATATCTTGGGCTGGCACTGAGAATGAGGTGGCTATGAGTATATAGCAGAAGCAGGAACACCTGACCTGGCCCAGATCTGTCCCCAGATAAAATCTAGGCGCACAGCTAATGTTTACTTAGGGTTTTTAAAGCCCTAATTAAACCGACAATCAGCAGGGGTGGAGGAAGGAGTCGTATCTGCCCCACCTTCCATCTGAACTGCAGAGAGCAGGAGGGCCAATCCTGCTGTTTCAACAGTGAGTTCCCGACAGGGAACATGTTGGCACTAGAACATAAGAGGAGCTTTCTGGATCAGACTAATGGCCCATCTAGTCCAGCATCCTGTTCCCACAGTGGTCACAGGGGAAGCTGAGGTTACCTCTGGGTCCAGTAACCCTCCAGCCTCTCCTGAGCTGCAGAGGCTCAGGGCAGAGAGGTGAAGGGAACTGAGTTCCCGCAGGAGGAGTGCTTGCCTCCAAGCCAGGAGAGGCGAGTCACCAGAGGATCGGGGCCACCCTATGCCTCGGGGCAGATAAAAGCCGGCCAGCCCCAGCCCCAAGTTGCAGGAGCAACATCGTTGGTGACCAGTTCCTGCTTGAAACCTGTCCTGCTTTCCTGCCTGAGCTCCTGACCCGCCCTGGTTCCCTGCTTGCCTACCTGTTCCCGACTTTGCCTGACTCCCTGCCCTGCACCCAGCTTCAGCGACCACAGACTGCCTTTACGTTGTACCTCTGACCATGGACCGGACTTGGACCTCGCCTTTCGGATACCCCATGGGACCAGCACACCCAGTCAGAAAGTTCTGCAAGAACTTGATTAGACCTGTCCAACAAAAATGGAACGGCAGCAGGAAACTAAGCTCAGTGTCACCTAGTGATTGAGCTACAACCCTCCTTTGGTGCTCGCCTTCACGCAATTACACTTGTGGATATCGGTTGGACTTCCTCCCTCGGTTACTCCAGCTTTACCCAGCCATGTTGCTTTCTGTGTGTTGGATGAGGGAAGGTCTCAAGCTTGCTTGATGTCAAGTGTGGTGGAACCTCTGGCCTTTCTGTCGTTGCTGAACTACAACTCCCATCAATCCCAGAAGCCAGGGATGATGGGAGTTGTAGATCAGCAACCCATGGCAGCTCAAAAGCTCCTCACCCCTGCTCTAGAACAGCCTTCAGCAACCAGGAGCCTTCCAGATGTTCTGGACTACAACTCCCATAAGCCACAGCCGGAATTGCTGATGGGAGTTGTAGTCCAAAACTTATGTAATTTGGGCAATGAAAGCTTCCACTGTCCAGCTCGCCTCAGGAATGCAATCACATACACACACTGCTGTGTACAAGGTACCTTACCAGTTCAATGCAAGAAAAATGACTCAAAAATTACTCCCGCACCCTGTGCCAAGATACATTTATTGGAGCACTGAACAGAAAAGGGGGGAATGTCCTGCATTTGTCTGGCAAGATACACACTGATGTAAACTGAACCACTACTAAAGTGGAGCGGTGTCAGGCAGAGACAAGGGCAATGAACTCACACATCTGCTCTACCGACTGTGCCTTAAATATCGAGAGACTGTCAGTCCACAGCACAAAACAGCCCCTTTACGAGTCCCCTGTGCGGTTCATGCGCCCTTCGCCTATCTGGAGGGCACCAAGTTGGCGAAGCTTGTGGCAAAGCATCTGAAAACAACCAGATCCGGACACTGTCCAAGACAGGAAATGGACCTGTGTAATGGTCCTGACTCAATATAGTTTTGTTTTTACATTTTTCTCTCCCTCTCTCTCTCTCTCTCTCTATTCCCATCATCATCTGCGTTTGTGGAAGCTGACGCTTCGCTCCTAATGGTCCCAGCTATTGATCATTGTCAGATGCTAGCCTTTTCCACTCTCTGTTTTGGCAGAAGTGCTTGGCCTATAACCTGCAAGCTTCGGTGTTTCCATGAAGCATTTTCTCACCTGACCACTCGGCCCCAGTTCCTGTTTGAGTTCCCGAGAATGGAGTGGGCTTTGTCCCTTTGAAGTGCCGAAACCAAGCAAATACATTCTGAGAACAGATTTCTCGATGTGGATGCCTGGAGATCCCAGCGTAGTTGTTACCCAAGGCTTGGAATGACCATCTTTCCAAGCACAATTCAAAGTGTTGGTGCTGACCTTTAAAGCCCTAAATGGCCTCGGTCCTGTATACCTAAAGGAGCGTCTCCACCCCCACCGTTCAGCCCGCACACTGAGATCCAGCGCCGAGGGCCTTCTGGCGGTTCCCTCACTGCGAGAAGCAAAGCTACAGGGAACCAGGCAGAGGGCCTTCTCGGTAGTGGCGCCCGCCCTGTGGAACGCCCTCCCAGCAGAGGTTAAGGAGATGAACAACTATCTGACATTCAGAAAATACCTCAAGGCAGCCCTATTTAGGGAAGTTTTAAACCTGTGATATTTTAATGTAATTTTATATCTGTTGGAGGCCGCCCAGAGTGGCTGGGGAGACCAGGCCAGATGGGTGGGGTACAAATAAAAGAATTATTATTATTATTATTATTATTATTATTATTATCTTTTTGCCTGTGCCTTGTAAGCAGATGGAATGTGGAAAGTTTCCCCCACTCCACACACTGAGCACATGATGAACAAGATTTCAATATGGCTGTGCTAACCACATAATACCATGGCATTGGGCAGATCCACATTTAAAGCCCATCCAATGCACATTTAGATCACAGGACATTCCTCTAAAGAATCCTGGGACCCATAGTTTGTTAAGGGTACTGTGAACTGTAACTCTGTGTTTGGGAAACTACAGTTCCCAGGAATGTTTGGGGGCTTTAAACGTATAGCATGAGTCTGACCATCACTGGAAGCAGAACTGCTAGAAAGACACCCTTAACATCCCCAATATTAGGGCTGTGTACGGGGTGCGTAAATTTATATAGGCACAAATACACATACATGTACCGGTATATATGTACACATGTGCACACACATCCGACCTTTCAAATTCGGAGACGGAACTTTGAATTTAGAGTGCAGACCTTGCAGCTCCAACTTTAATTTTAACACACAGCCTAGATAGCTCAGCTGATTATGCCAAGGTTGCAAGTTCGATCCCTGTATGGGACAGCTGCATATTCCTGCCTTGCAGGGGGTTGGACTAGATGATCCTCAGGGTCCCTTCCAAGTCTACGATTCTACCAGATCTGGGCCATGGAGCAATTCTGCGATTCCATTTCATAGAAACATGGAGTTGGTCTGGTAAAGATCTTTGAATCCTGATGAATTTTGCATTTCCCCCAAATGTTGCATCAGCTCTACAAATGATGGCTGGTCGAGAATGAATGATGGAGGGGGTCACCGCTGCGTGCTACCATTCCCCCCCCCCGCTTAATGAACATCTCCCGAGGAAAAGGGTGAATTCGGTGCGGAGGGGGCAGCGCCTTGTTAATTTGCTGGACATAACCTCTATGAGTCATGGCTTCATGCCAGGCGACTCTTAAATCATCCGCCCAGCAGCCCTCCGCTCCAAGATCCAACTGTTAAATGCAACTCAGCATCACTTCAGTGAACTTCCTGGTGAGAACTGCCTGGAGCTTCGCTGAGAGCATAATAGAAGGCAAACGGAAAGCCTGTTGAAGTCATGCCAAGAGGATCTGAGGGCTCGCAAGTGGCTTCGGGACCGCAGCCTTTTTGAGCTAAGGGTGTCGTTAAATCCTGGCGGATGGCGTGGAGTGCTTATTTTATTTTTTGGGGGAAAAGATCTGATTCCAAACAGGGACACGGGCAGGACCAGTGCTGGCAATTTTGGCGCCCTAGGCGAGGGGGCGGGCCACGTGACGTCATTGCGTATGACGCACGTTGCGGAGCGGTGCCCCGCCCCCTGCCCAGCTGGGCGCCCCCCCCGCCACCGCGGTTTGCGTGCTCTGCCGCTGGTTGGGGCGGCGGCGGGCGGGCAGGCTGGCCAGCGCCCCCTCCATTTTGGCGCCCTCACTGCCGCGGTTTTCGCCCCAACCTGCTTGCTCCGCCGCTGGTTGGGGCGGCACCGGGCGACGGCGGCGGGGGGCAGGCTGGCCAGCGCCCCCTTCATTTTGGCGCCCTAGGCAATTGCCTAGTTCGCCTAAATTGACGTGCCGGCCCTGGACCCGGGTGGCGCTGTGGTCTAAACCACAGAGCCTAGGGCTTGCTGATCAGAAGGTCGGCGGTTCAAATCCCCGCAACGGGGTGAGCTCCCGTTGCTCGGTCCCTGCTCCTGCCCACCTAGCAGTTCGAAAGCACTTCAAAGTGCAAGTAGGTAAATAGGTACCATTCTGGCGGGAAGGTAAATGGCATTTCCGTGTGCTGCTCTGGTTCGCCAGAAGCGGCTTAGTCATGCTGGCCACATGACCCGGAAGCTGTACGTTGGCTCCCTCAGCCAGTAAAGCGAGATGAGCACCGCAACCCCAGAGTCGGTCACGACTGGACCTAATGGTCAGGGGTTCCTTTACCTTTATAAAATGTGGGATTCGGGCTACAAAAGGACTACAAAACATTGGCACCATTTTTGAGTGAATCGGACAATGTTGGATTACTGGGTGTCAACTACGAAGCCCGGTTTGATGTTTGATTACTCAGTTTGGGGGACCCTACAAAATGTGAGGTTCGTGCTACAAAATGAACACAAAACTCTGGCACCGGTGTGGAGGTTAGCCAAAATGTCTGGGTTGGTATTGGAGGATGGGGAGTGGGTTGCGAGCTGAGATTAGATAACAGGGACACGGGTGGCGCTGTGGTCTAAACCACTGAGCCTAGGGCTTGCCGATCAGAAGATCGCCGGTTTGAATCCCTGTGACAGGGTGAGCTCCCGTTGCTTGGTCTCTGCTCCTGCCCACCTAGCAGTTCGAAAGCACGTCAAAGTGCAAGTAGATAAATAGGTTACCTTCTCTGACGGGAAGGTAAACAGCGTTTCCGTGCGCTGCTCTGGTTCGCCAGAAGCGGCTTAGTCATGCTGGCCACATGACCCGGAAGCTGTACGCCGGCTCCCTCAGCTAATAAAGCGAGATGAGCACCGGAACCCCAGAGTCATCCGCGACTGGACCTAACAGTCAGAGGTACCTTCACCTTTACCTATCTGATTCTAAATATTCCCTACAGAGAGAAAGGTGCACTGGTGAAAAGATCCAATATTGCAGATCCAATGGTGCTGCGATATTGAGAAGCAAAATGTCCTTGCCTGTCTATCTCAGATAACGTTTCGTTGTTATTAGCATTATCATTCATTTTATTCTACTGCTTCATATTTTAAAGAAATATGGATGCAACACATCAAAGCATCAAATGAAACTATCTGTAATAAAACAAATTCAGGTTTCAAGGAAAATATTCCAAATCCTTCTCTAAGTGGCATTTTGCTTTCCCCATATTTATTTGCCTACTTAATTTATATAGCTGCTCCATGGCAGATGAACTCTAGGAAGGCAGCATGGCATAGTGGTTAGAGTGACAGACTAAGTCCTGGGAGACCAGGGCTCAAATCCCCACTCAGCTACAAAGCCCACCTTGAAATCAGCCACAGCCTCTTAACTTAAATTGCCTATATAGTCTTTCCAGACTGATCTCAAACACTGCCATTTTTTGTTTTTTTTCAATGGGATTTTATCACAACTGGCAATGTGGTATAGTGGTTAGAGTAGCCTTCCTCAGCCTGGTGACCTCCAGACCTTTGCAACTCCAATCTTTGAACCTTGCCATGCAATTCTCCCCTTCCGTGCGCACGGAAATCTATTCATCCCACCCGCCCTTGCCAAAAGCTACTAGCTGCAATGGCTAATCTCTACCTCTGGTGTCAGAGACCTGTCACCTCTGAATTCCAGTTGCTGGGAACCGCACACGGACAGAGAATTCTGTTGCGCTCCTGTCCAGCTTGCCGGATTCCGTCAGACATGTGGTTGGCTGCAATGAGGGCAGGATGCAGCACAAGATGGGCCATTGGTCTGATCCAGCAGGCATGTCTTATGCTCAGATGAAACTGCTGTCCTTAAAATAGCCCTGTGCCTAGCTAGGTCCAGCTCAGCACACTTTGGTACCTGAGGCCCAAAATAAAATAAAAATTCCAGTTGATTGCCACATTAAAAAGCTGACAACTGCCACTTTTTAACAATGCCTCATTTCTTTTCGCCAGAGGCAGCTGTCTCATGATAGGGACATCCCTGAGGTCAGCTTTATTATTGATCAGCTACTGCAGATAGAGCGGTAGCTGGGGGCTGGGGGAGAGCAGCTTAGTGGGTTGGCTTTGGAGAGGTTTTAAACATTGCCCGCAGCGCAGAGCAATCTCTTAGCTACCAAGGCATCCTAGTGCCAACACAATTGTGGGATGTATAACACTGGTGCAGTCAATCACAACATTCCTAGAGTGTACACAAAGGGGCCTTGGTCCTCCAGGTAGAGTTTCCTGTGCCAAGGCTGAAATCACTTCCTTTGTGTGACCAGAAGTGGGAGTGGCCTTACCTGTAGCTATTCAAAGATACAGGTGAGCTGCTACTCTCCCTCTCTTCCCACCAGGACTCCGAGGATGCAACATCTCAGGAGATGCTCTCTTGGCTTCCAGCCAAGAGAGGCCCACATGGAGCCTTTCTCCCTTAAGGAGAATCTCCACATGTAAATACATTTAATCTAAGCTAGCCTGCCTTTCTGAGACTGTAGAAGCTTGAAATGACTGTGAGTAAAACCTTTATACTTTTATAAGCTTATGTGTCGTGTATTTTCTTTTAAGAGGGAACCAGGGGAAATATGTGCCAGGATCTGCCTTATTCTAGAAGTTCATAGGAACTTAAACGCCACGCTTTGCTGCGCTTTATTGGGGATGAGAAACTCTGCTAGTTTGGAGCTTGTTAGCACAAGCTGGGATAGGAAATATTAATCAATATTCCCTCATCCACATTCCCTCTCATCTCCCACAAAGGGTTTTGAGGCCCAGAACTGCGTATTTTGTGTATTTTTAAAGGATTGCTTTGGATTGTGATTTTTGGCAGAGTAGAATTTTTCTGTTTGTACTTCCTGGTAAGCACATGGTCCTTTGTTCTCCATTGTGCTGTGAAAAGGGGGATTAGCGACCCCTCCCCTCCCTCAGAGCTCACAGACCTCAGAGGCAGTGAAGATTTGTTTACATTTTGAGATTTTTGAATTTTGATTTTTGAATTTTAGCCATTTTTGGGAATTTCTGAAATTTTTGAAAATTTTTAAATTTTTGAGGATTAAGATGGCAAGCTCAGGTTTTGATAGTGAAGCAAGATCAAGCTTTATGCTGCTGAATGATCGTAACTTTGTGCAATGGAAGCAGCGCCTTTTAGTGCATCTTGGTGCAAAACAAGTGCTTAAAGCGGTGAAAGATCCCAAACCTGATTTTGCTGATTTAACCAAGAAAGCAGATTGGGAAAGGCAAGATGCAGAAGCTAAACACATAATTTTGAGCAGTTTGAAAGATGAGCATTTATCTCTGATTGACTATGAAAGTGATGCATCTCAGATTCTAAAGGATATTGAGAGGGTTTATGCACAATCATCAGAGAACTCTTATAGACATTTATTGGATAAACTGCTGAAGTTAAAGATGAATTCTAGAGAACAATTTACAGGGCATTTTAAGGACTTTAATGAAATTGTTCAAAGGATTGCCCTAACTCCCAGAGCTTTTGATGATGCAACCAAAGTGACTTTTATGCTGGCATCATTAGGAAAAGAATTTACTTCATTTAAGAGTATAATGGATCACACCAGAGATTTGACTTTTAATGAACTAGTAAATCACTTAAGAGAGGAATGCAGAGATTACCTTGATTCTCCACAAAGGAATCCAAGGAGGGACACAAGTTATGTTTCTAAGCAATTTCCCAAGTCTAAGGAAGTGTCCAAAGAATTAATATGCCATAACTGCAATTTAAAAGGGCACATTGCAAGGAGTTGCCAGAAGCCCAAGAATAAGTCCCGCCCCTTTCAACCAAAAGGTGAAAAGAAGGGGGGTCACGAGCGTACATTTCTACTGCAAGAAAAGAGTTTAAATGTGCAAAGAAATGAAAGGAAAAGTGACCAATTTATTTTAGATTCGGGAGCTACAAGCCATTTTGCGCATAAAAGAGAATATTTCAGAGAAATTAATGATAGTGAATGGACTGAAATCCAGATTGCTGATGGAAATGTTCTAAAATCACAAGGTGCAGGTTCAATGCGTTTGAAATTCAAGGTGAACAATGAATCTCTTGAAACAACTGTGCCTAATGTTCAATATGTCCCAGAATTGAATTGTAACTTGCTTAGTGTGTCTGCTTTAGACAAGAAAGGTTTCAAGGTTACATTTGCCAATGGAGAATGCAATGTAACGAAAAATGATGAGGTTTATGCTCAAGGGAAACTAATCAATGGTGTTTATGAGATTAACGTTTCAGAAAACCAATCAGCACAAGTCGCCCAATCCAAGCAGAAGCATGAAGCAGATCTGGAGCTCTGGCATCGAAGACTGGGTCACCGGGATATCAGAGTCATCCAGGAACTGCAGAATGGAGATCTTGTGAGAGGTCTACAGGTAAACAAAAGTAACACACCCACACCAAAGTGTATAACTTGTGTAAGTGAAAAAGGAGTCAAACCTTCTTTCCCACGTTGTGCAGAAAAGAGAAGCACAAAAGTTCTGGACATTGTGTACACTGATTTAGCTGGACCTATGAATATACCTTCCTTAGGAGGAAATAAGTATATTTTGATATTTTTGGATGATTATTCAAGGTTTTGTGTGGGATACCTTCTCAAAGAGAAGAGTGAAACAGTGGAATTGTTCAAGCAATACGTAAGCATGGTCAAGAACAAATTCCATCGAGCACCCACCACCCTAATGTCCGATAATGGTGGGGAGTTTTGCTCACGTGAAATGGAAGCCTTCATGGCTCAGGAAGGCATAGCACATGTGACCACAGTAAGCTACACACCTCAACAAAACTCTATTGCTGAGAGGAAATTTAGGTCCATCCTAGAGATGACAAGGTGTATGCTAAAAGGATCCAACTTGTCGAAGAAACTTTGGGGTGAGGCAGCAAATACTGCGATTTATATACAGAATAGGCTGCCAACAAAAGGCACAGAGCGCACGCCATTTGAACTTTGGCATGGAAGAGTCCCAAATTTGTCACACATACGTGTATTTGGAAGTTTGTGCTATTACCACGTGCCCAAGGAGCACAGACACAAACTTGACTCCAGAGCAAAGCCTGGTATCCTAGTTGGATACGCTTCTGGAGGAAAAGGCTACAGAGTTGTGGACTTACAAACAGGGAAAACAAGTTCACATCACGTGATTCATTTTGAGGAGTATGAAAAGGCTGACACAAGGAACACAGCAATTGACTGTTCCAATGAGCCACCAACAGAGGAGTTTGTAAGTTTTCCTTTTGAAGCCATACCAGAAACTAATCCACCTCCTAGTATTGTACCTCCTAGTGTTGTAGCACCCCCTACAGATGACACCCCAGAAGACGCGGAGGACCAGATGTCAGAAGGCTCCAGAGACGAAGAGGACCCGTATGCAGGGATGCCGCCATTGGAAGGAGATGAGGAAGCTGATGCGGTTCAACAAGAGCCAGAGGTCAGACGTTCCTCCAGGTCCAACAGAGGCGTTCCACCACTACGACTGTCCTACTTTGCAGGGTCGGCGCCACCCGAGGAACCTTCCACGTGGGAACAGGTTCAACGGTTGCCAGCTGCTGAGGCCAGTCTCTGGAAGCAAGCCGCGCAGGAAGAGATGGATGCACTGCATCGCAACAAGACCTGGACCCTGACAGAGCTACCTCCTGGTAAGAAGGCAATTGGGTCCAAGTGGGTGTTCAAGCTTAAGAAGGGGTCAGAAGGGGAGGTGCAACGCTACAAAGCTAGGCTTGTAGCACAAGGATTTTCACAACAGTATGGCGAAGACTATGATCAAGTATTTGCGCCTACAGTGCGATACAGCAGTGTTAGATTACTTCTAAGTATTGCAGCATCTAAAGGCCTATCAGTCCGTCATGTCGACATAGCAACAGCTTTTCTTCATGGGACGATTTCTGAACAGATTTATATGAAGCAGCCCAAAGGCTTTATCAAGCAAAATGAGGCACATCTTGTATGTAAACTTCAGAAAGGAATTTACGGTTTGAAACAAGCTGCAAGAGCATGGAACCAGAAATTACATGAAATGCTGGTTCAGCTTGGGTACAAGCAGTCAACAGCTGACAAGTGCCTGTACACTAAGAACAGAAATGGACAATTCTCTTACATTCTGGCTTTTGTCGATGATTTATTAATATCAACGTCCAATGACAGAGACTATAAAGACATAGTCAGACATCTCAACAAAGAGGTGCAAGTAAAGGAATTGGGACTTGTCCAGTATTACTTGGGAATTCAAATTGAGAGAGAAGAAGACGGCTCATTTCTTCTCAGCCAGAAGCAGAAGATAATAGAACTGATAGAAAGCATGCAGATGCAAGGTGCACACCCTGTCGCGACACCCATGGCCACAGATTTTCTAAAGAATCAGCAAGATTCGAAGCTGCTGCCAGACAACAGCGAATACAGGTCAGCGATTGGTAAACTTTTGTATTTGGTTGCTACCAGCAGACCTGACATAGCAAGTGCAGTGGGGATCCTAAGCAGAAAAGTGAGTTCTCCCACTGAACATGACTTGGGTGGGGTCAAGAGGGTGGTGCGTTACCTTAAGGGTACAATGAATTGTAAATTAAAATTGCCAGCTGTAAGGGACCCTAAGTTGGTTGGGTACAGTGATGCAGACTGGGCTGGGGATAAGGCGGATTACAAATCCACGAGTGGTTATGTTTTTATGTTTGGAAATGCACCTATCATATGGGGCAGTTATAAACAGAAATGTGTAGCCTTATCGTCCACAGAGAGTGAATATATTTCAGCTTCGGAAGCATGCAGAGAGATCATCTGGCTGGATCAACTCCTGACAGACTTTGGTTTGCCGAGAAAAGGACCTGTCAGCTTGATGGAGGACAATCAAGGCTGCCTGCAGCTAGCGCAAACCGAAAAGTTCCTTGCACGTTCAAAACACATTGGGGTCAGGTATCACTTCATTCGCCAGATGATCCAAGATGGACTAGTAGAAATGTCCTACTGTAGTACACAGGAGATGACTGAGGACATTCTCACGAAACCCTTGCCACGAGAGAGTTTCCAGAACCTACGTGTCAAGCTGGGACTCTGGGTGGTTGAATAAAGTTGTTTTATGTTTGTTAAATGTTGTTCAGACTGAGAAGGGGTTTGTGGGATGTATAACACTGGTGCAGTCAATCACAACATTCCTAGAGTGTACACAAAGGGGCCTTGGTCCTCCAGGTAGAGTTTCCTGTGCCAAGGCTGAAATCACTTCCTTTGTGTGACCAGAAGTGGGAGTGGCCTTACCTGTAGCTATTCAAAGATACAGGTGAGCTGCTACTCTCCCTCTCTTCCCACCAGGACTCCGAGGATGCAACATCTCAGGAGATGCTCTCTTGGCTTCCAGCCAAGAGAGGCCCACATGGAGCCTTTCTCCCTTAAGGAGAATCTCCACATGTAAATACATTTAATCTAAGCTAGCCTGCCTTTCTGAGACTGTAGAAGCTTGAAATGACTGTGAGTAAAACCTTTATACTTTTATAAGCTTATGTGTCGTGTATTTTCTTTTAAGAGGGAACCAGGGGAAATATGTGCCAGGATCTGCCTTATTCTAGAAGTTCATAGGAACTTAAACGCCACGCTTTGCTGCGCTTTATTGGGGATGAGAAACTCTGCTAGTTTGGAGCTTGTTAGCACAAGCTGGGATAGGAAATATTAATCAATATTCCCTCATCCACATTCCCTCTCATCTCCCACAACAATTCCATTGACGCTTCCATTTTCCAGTGAAACCGAGCCATTTGCGTGCCCCGATCAATGACAGGTTTTGAGGGTTTGCAACGCGGGCGTGTCAAGCAGCCAGGCTGATCACCGGGGCAGGATGGTTTGAGCATATTACACCGATCCTGGTCCGACTGCACTGGCTACCAATTAGTTTCCAGGCCCAATTCAAACTGGGGGGTTTGACCTATAAAGCCTTAAACGGCTCAGGACCGCAATACCTCAAGGACCACCTCTTTCCATATGAACCAACCCAGACCCTGAGATCATCTCTGAAGCCCTCCTTCATTTGCCTCCTCCATGAGAGGTTCGTAGAGCAGCCGCATGAGAACAGGGCCTTCTCTGCAGTGGCTCCCTGTCTGTGGAATGCTCTCCCCAGGGAAGTTCACCTGGCGCCTTCATTATACACCTTTAATCGCCAAGCAAAAACATTCCTCTTTAACCAGGCCATTGGTTAATTGACATCCAATGCCCTTATAAAATGTGTGTGTGGGGGGTGTTTGTTGGCTTGTTTGCATTTTTATTTTGAATATGTATTTTGGGTTTTTATATTGTGATTTTATCCTGTGAACTGCCCTGAGACCTGCAGGTATGGGGCAGTTAAATAATAATAATAATAATAATAATAATAATAATAATAATAATAATAGTTAAAGGAATGCCACCCTAATCTGTCATCCTGCCAGATGATGGTTTTCCTTTTCAAACCAGATGTCCATTTGACTTTTCTTCTTTCTGTGCCGGCTGTTATTCTACAACGGGGTGGAGAACCACTTTCAGGTCAAGGGGCGCATTCCCTTCTGAGTAACCTTGCAGAGGTCGTATGCCACTGGTGGGTGAAGGCAGTGCTTTTTTCTTTTTTCTAAAGGAAAAAAGGTGCCGGTATGCACCATGACTCCTTCATAGATCACTGCCTTGTCATGTCGAAGGGGCTTGAATAACTCAGAGAAGCTATGAGCTATGCCGTGCAGGGCCGCCCAAGACGGACAGGTCATAGTGGAGAGTTGATGCTTTTGAATTATGATGCTGGAGTAGACTCTTGAGAGTCCCATGGGCTGCAAGAAGATCAAACCTATCCATTCTGAAGGAAATCAGCCCAGAGTGCTCACTGGAAGGAGAGATCCTGAACATAGCTGTCAACCCTCCCTTTTTTTGCAGGAAACTCCCTTATTCCAATGCCGTTTCCCACTGCTATCCCGGATTGTTGATATCCCTTAAATTTCCCGGATTTCAAAGGAAGCAGCTCCTCTCCCTCCCTGCCGGCCAGGGAGGCTCCTCAGCTGCGTTGCTCGGCTGCCAATAAGGAGTCTGAGACCGACTGGGGACGGAGCTTGCATGCCTTGTGCAGACAGACCCTCACGCCCAACCAGACAGACAGCTTGCCTGCCGTCTATGCGCTCGCTCTTTCGCTCACCCGTTCGCACGCAGCCTCTGGAGCACAGGGTGGCGAGGCTACTTGGTGCCATTGCACCGCCCTCGCGGCATCCCTTATTTTCAAATCTGAAAGTTGACAGCTATGATCCTGAAGCTGAGGCGCCAATACTTTGGCCACCTCATGAGAAGAGAAGACTCCCTGGAAAAGACCCTGATGTTGGGAAAGATGGAGAGCACAAGGAGAAGGGGACGACAGAGGACAAGATGGTTGGACAGTGTTCTCGAAGCTACCAACATGAGTCTGACCAAACTGCGGGAGGCAGTGGAAGACTGGAGTGCCTGGCGTGCTCTGGTCCAGGGGGTCACGAAGAGACGGACATGACTAAATGACTAAACAACAACAAATGCACCATGAAGTTCTTACAAGCGCCACACTTTTAACATGGGGGGGGTGCTGGTACTGCGTACCCTTGAGTACCCCTAGGGGGAAGCACTGGGTGGGTGAGGCCAAACCTAAAGCGAGGAGAGCAACGGGTGCGCATTTGAGCACTGAGGAGTAGCCATGTTTCTATGCATGCTTGCATATTATTCCCAATTCTCTATCCAGGGCATGATCAGAGTTCAAGGAGACGTTCCAGCCAAGAAAAACACACTCAAGGAGTTTGCGAAGCTGGACTAGTGATGGGCCTTTGTAAAGGGGTGGAGCTCAGAAACTAGGGGTGTGCCTGGGGGGGGCAAGACTCAGAGAGACCTAGAGGACCACATTGGACCCTCAGGACTGAGGTTCCACACGCTGTGCTGCAGCGAATCACAAATCGCTCGCTAATGATGGAGAAAATAATAATTTCATAAACGGTATCATTTTGATGTTTCTGTTTTCTTTTGAACCTATGGCCTAACTAAACCAAAGAGGCCTGTGCCTACCTTTTATGGTACAGAACCGGCTGCTTTTAGGTTCTGTATGTAACAAGTGTTCGTTCCAGAACACTGGAAAGAATAACCTGCTAGAATCCACAGTGGCCATTGTATGCCTGAAAAGAGAACCAGCTAAGCACGGCAATTGCGATTAATCTTGAATTGTTTCGTAGACAGACAAAAGAGGCTATTGGGAGACATTTAATGAATAGGAAAATTAGTCAAAGTCCTAATAAAGACACTGAAAAATGATTATATGTAATCACAGGATATTATGATGAGGGCAGATCTGAAGAGCTAGATGGTTTTGATTGTTTCGGGATGATGGCATTGAGTTGCAATTGTTAAGACTGCTGTGACCCTTTGATTGGTGAATAGAAATCCCATGTGCAGTCTGGAAGTGTATCAGAAACATTGCTTTGGATGTGGTTCTTTGCAGACTCCTCCTTACTTTTGATGCTGTCCCTATGTGCATTTGCATTTCAATAAAGGTCTATCTTTTCGCTTGCAGCCTGCATCCTCTCATTTTGGGTTTCTGGAAGGAAGACCTCCAGTCTAGGAGCCCCTTTTAAATTCCTCCAACATTAGGTATGCAGGCTGAGACCCTACCTGCCTGCTGACTCTCTCGCCAGAGTGGTGCATGCTCTAGTTATCTCTCGCTTGGATTACTGCAATGCGCTCTATGTGGGGCTACCTTTGAAGGTGACCCAGAAACTACAACTAATCCAGAATGCGGCAGCTAGACTGGTGACTGGGAGCGGCTGCTGAGACCACATAACACCAGTCTTGAAAGACCTACATTGGCTCCCAGTACGTTTCCGAGCACAATTCAAAGTGTTGGTGCTGACCATTAAAGCCCTAAATGGCTTCGGTCCAGTAAAGCTGAAGGAGTGTCTCCACCCCCATCATTCTGCCCGGACACTGAGGTCCAGCGCCAAGGGCCTTCTGGCGGTTCCCTCACTATGAAAAGCCAAGTTACAGGGAACCAGGCAGAGGGCCTTCTCGGTAGTGGAACCCGCCCTGTGGAACGCCCTCCCTTCAGATGTCAAAGAGAATTATTATTATTAGGTCCCTTTACAGGTGAGGGCTCCAAGCTACACCAATGGAGACCAAAGCCCAGCTTTCCCTCTGAAGTGTACACCATCCATCTTTGTTTCCTCTTCCCCTCCACACATGTGCTATCTAATCTCAGCTCGCAACCCACTCCCCATCCTCCAATACCAACCCAGACATTTTGGCTAACCTCCACACCGGTGCCAGAGTTTTGTGTTCATTTTGTACCACGAACCTCACATTTTGTAGGGTCCCCCAAACTGAGTAATCAAACATCAAACCGGGCTTCGTAGTTGACACCCAGTAATCCAACATTGTCCGATTCACTCAAAAATGGTGCCAATGTTTTGTAGTCCTTTTGTAGCACGAATCCCACATTTTATAAAGGTAAAGGAACCCCTGACCATTAGGTCCAGTCGTGACCGACTCTGGGGTTGTGGCGCTCATCTCGCTTTACTGGCTGAGGGAGCCGGCATACAGCTTCCGGGTCATGTGGCCAGCATGACTAAGCCGCTTCTGGCGAACCAGAGCAGCGCACGGAAACGCCGTTTACCTTCCCGCCAGAGCGATACCTATTTATCTACTTGCACTTTGAAGTGCTCTTGAACTGCTTGGTTGGCAGTAGCAGGGACCGAGCAACGGGAGCTCACCCCGCCGCGGGGATTCGAACCGCCGACCTTCTGATCGGCAAGCCCTAGGCTCTGTGGTTTAACCCATAGATAAACTGGGGTTCATAGTTAATGAAGCTCTCTAATGCAGTCTGTCGCCTCTCTGCTCTGTCTCCGTTCCTTTCAGTCTTCTGCCTTTATCCTTGGGGACTTCAATCTTCACCTTGATGTTTCCTTCTGATCCCTCCCTCTCTCGCTCAATGGTCGCCTCCTTTGATCTTCACCTCATTCTGTTTGCTCGGCTCCATCTGCGTCCTTGATCCCCTCCTCTTGAGGAAGTGCTGTCTTCTTGTTAATGACCTGTCCCCTGAACATTGCCACTCCTCCAACCATCACCGGACCTCTTCTTTCATATTTGAGAGCAATCACGGCTGCCATCTCTAGGAACACAGGCAGACATTGTTGGGCTACTCAATGTGGTGCCCTCCAGATATTTCTTGGGCTACAACTCCCATCATCCCTGATGGTTGGCCATGCTGGCTGGGGCTGATGGGAATTATAGTCAACAATGTCTTTAAGGCCCCAGGCTGGCTACTCCCCACAGCCTACAGGAGGGGGTCTTAGGTCACATCCATGTGATACATTTAAGCATGTCTTCTAGCCAAGAACCGTGATAACCATGGTTTGTCATGTGTGCTGGGAATTGTAGTAGCTCTGTGAGGAGTAAATGACTGTTTCCAGGATTCTTTGAGGAAAACCATGTGCTTTAAATGCTCGTTGACGGCGTTTTCATGCGCTGCTCTGGTTCGTCAGAAGAGGCTTAGTCATGCTGGCCACATGACCCGGAAGCTGTACGCCGGCTCCCTCGGCCAATAAAGCAAGATGAGCGCCGCAACCCCAGAGTCGTCTGCGACTGGACCTAATGGTCAGGGATCCTAATGGTCATTTACCTTTATACAGTGGTACCTCTGGTTACGTACTTAATTCGTTCCGGAGGTCCATTATTAACTTGAAAATGTTCTTAACCTTTAGCTAATGGGGCCTCCCACTGCCGCTGTGCCACCACTGCCCGATTTCTGTTCTCATCCTGAAGCAAAGTTCTTAACCCGAGGTAATATTTCTGGGTTAGCAGAGTCTGTAACCTGAAGCGTAAGTAACCTGAAGCGTATGTAACCCGAGGTACCACTGTATGTATTTTAGATGTATTTATACTCTACAATCCTAATACAATCCTATACTTCTACAATCCTAACCCCACTTATCTGGGAGCAAGCCCCATTGAATTCAGTCGAATTTACTCCTTTTCTGAGCAAACATGCCTAGGGTTAAGCTTTTAGTCATGGGACTAGCACACCCAACTTCAAGCAGCTGGCTTAAAGATGAATCGATTGTTAAACTGCTCTGGGAATTGCAGCTCTGTAGAGGAACAGGGACCACCTGAAGACTCTCAGTGCCCTGAACAAACTACAGCTCCCAGAATTCCTTGGGGGAAGCCATGACTGCTTATTGTGGCATCACAGAGCTTTAAATGGATGTTGAGTGTGTGGCCATTGGTACAGGGCCTGCCTGTTCATCATCATCATCATCATCATCATCATCATCATCATAGTAATAATTTATTATTTATACCCCGCCCATCTGGCTGGGTTTCCCCAGCCACTCTGGGCGGCTTCCAACAGAACATTAAAATGCAATAATCTATTAAACATGAAAAGCCTCCCTAAACAGGGCTGCCTTCAGATGTCTTCTAAAAGTCAGGTAGTTGTTTTTCTCTTTGACATCTGCTGGGAGGGCGTTCCACAGGGCGGGTGCCACTACTGAGAAGGCCCTCTGCCTGGTTCCCTGTAGCTTTGCTTCTCGCAGTGAGGGAACCGCCAGAAGGCCCTCGGCATTGGACCTAATGAAACGGGATGAGGCAGCTGGAGGTTGTGGGGGGGTTGGACTAGATGTTCCTCGTGGTCCAACTCTACAGTTCCATGAGATCTCCATAGCTGTCAACTTTCAGATTTGAAAATAAGGGATGCCACGAGGGCGGTGCAATGGCACCAAGTAGCCTCGCCACCCTGCGTTCCAGAGGCTGCGCGCAAACGGGTGAGCGAAAGAGCGAGCGCATAGATGGCAGGCAGGCTGTCTGTCTGGTTGGGCGTGAGGGTCTGGCTGCACAAGGCATGCAAGCTCCGCCCCCAGTCGGTCTCAGACTCCTTATTGGCAGCCGAGCAACGCAGCTGAGGAGCCTCCCTGGCCGGCAGGGAGGGAGAGGAGCTGCTTCCTTTGAAATCCGGGAAATTTAAGGGATATCAACAATCCGGGATAGCAGCGGGAAATGGCATTGGAATAAGGAAGTTTCCCGCAAAAAATGGGAGGGTTGACAGCTATGTAGATCTCCCAATATCTCTTCGCATGCAACCTGGGCAAGGGAGGCTGTGGGGTAGCACCTTCCCCTTTTGCCTCAGGCGGCGAAACAGGATGCACTGCCCTTGCATTGGCAGAACTATCAAGTACTCTCTAGCCAGAGAAGCCAGGAACTGAATGTGGAACAACAGACCTTTAAATCTTTGTCTCCAAAGCCACACAATTCCCTGAGCTGGCTGCTCGCACATCAGCATTGGAGAGGGGGACTCCTGTCTCACAACCCCCCCTCAGAGCTCCAGAGACCTCGCAGGCTCCAGAAACATAAATATGTTTCCAATGCTCAGCCTTTCTCACAGGTATCATATGACAAGACCCCAGTCGGTTGGAGGGGGGGGGACACGGCAATATGGAGGTTGTCGTATGAGTGGCAAAACATGTTTTAAGAAATTCTACATGAGCGAACAGATGTAAATTATTCATTTCTAATTCCAGTCTTGTGGAGCTTTTTTTTGAAAACGTTGGATTCTTAGCAAAGGATCCTGTTCCGGGAATGGCTATAAAATGAGATTATTAAGCAAAATAAAAAAAAAATTAAAAAATGAGGGAATGGTGCCTGTGACGCACCTTCACATTTTAAATATTAAACAAAATACAAAACGGCTCGCTGTTGCAGAGCAGCCTGGGTCCACTGATGTAATTTAAAACAAAAAACCAACAGCAAAAGAAAACCGAAACGAAGCGCTAAGCTCAGAGGTTCATGGGGACAGATGGTTTGTTTTCGTGATGATATGTGCTACATTTGGTTTTTAACCCATTCTGAGCTGCTGGCTGCATGGATGGATTCGCACTGCCCACCCTCCTTATCTCTCCTTTGCATCGTGTTATCAAAAGGCGCACAAAAGAATAAACCCATTGAAGCCTGAAAGGGGCCACTGAACTAACATATGACACACAAAAAAAAGCAGTTCCCAAAATTTAGTTCCAACTGCTCAAGTGGTAGAAGTGGGCTTTAAACGGATGGTGTGGGTGCGACCCTATACGGTTCTCTGTAAAGCTCATTTAACACATTGTATTTTTATTCATTCATTTCCATAGATAATAAATAATAATAATAATAATAATAATAATAATAATAATAATAATAATAATAATTTATTATTTATACCCCGCCCATCTGGCTGGGTTTCCCCAGCCACTCTGGGCGGCTTTCAACAGAGCATTAAAATACAATACTATATTAAACATTAAAAGCCTCCCTAAACAGGGCTGCCTTCAGATGTCTTCTAAAGGTCTGGTAGTTGTTGTTCTCTTTGACATCTGAAGGGAGGGCGTTCCACAGGGTGGGTGCCACTACCGAGAAGGCCCTCTGCCTGGTTCCCTGTAACTTGGCTTCTCGTAGTGAGGGAACCGCTAGAAGGCCCTCGGCGCTGGACCTCAGTGTCTGGGCTGACCGATGGGGGTGGAGACGCTCCTTCAGGTATACAGGACCGAGGCCATTTAGGGCTTTAAAGGTCAGCACCAACACTTTGAATTGTGCTCGGAAACGTACTGGGAGCCAGTGCAGGTCTTTCAAGACCGGTGTTATGTGGTCTAGATAGCCCACCCTCTGCTTTCTTCCACCAGGCAACCCAAGGGGCCCAGGTGGTCCTCTATCCAGGAGATCCAGCCCTGCTTAGCTTCAACAAGACGGTGGCCACAAGTAACTTCAGATCATATTTTGGCCCATTAGGAACAGGGCTTACTTCTGGGTAGACTTGCTGTACATTAACTGACCTTAAGATCTAAGGCAGTGATGCCCAATACACATTAAATCAACGGGGATTTTGTCCTGGGGAGCAAAATGGGGCTTACTTGTGCGCAAGCAGCAATGGAATTGCACCTCAAAGCTTGCGAGGAACTGGAATACACAAGAAATACCAACAGTGGAAGATTGGCAAATGAAGATGATTGACTTTACGGAGCTCGCCGAACTGACAGCAAGACTGCGTGAACAGAGGGAGGATGGGGTGCAAGAAGATTGGAAGAAATTTAAAATGTGTTTTAAAAAATATTGTAATATGGAAAGTATTTGAAAATCTAGGGTATAAACTAGAGTTTACCGGATTAAAATCATCATCATCATCATCCTTTATTCGACCGTCAGTCAGAAAAAGACACATTTATCCATGCAAAGTTAAAACATCTGAGAGGCTGCTACAACAATCGATCGACGCCTTCGTCACCTGATTATCAACCTGCACTCTAACACCTTTCTGAGAATCAGGCTAGACAATAATGGCCTAGTCTCTAACCCCGTTACCACCACTAGTGGGGTAAGACAGGGCTGTCTATTGGCTCCAGCATTGTTTAACTTTTACATTAACTCTCTGATGTCTCATATGGCCAATGATGCTTTCCATCCCCCCAAATTAGCAGGCCGATCTCTGAACGTTCTCCTGTATGCGGATGACGCTGCACTTCTCGCTAGATCCCCCATTGGGCTGAGGAGAATGCTACAAGCTTTACATGAATACTGTGTTCAACTTGAGCTCCAACCTAACTATGCCAAGACCAAGATTATGGCCTTTTCCGCCTGACCGAGACTCCATCGATGGTCGATGAACGGGATCCCCCTAGAGCAGGTTAACTGCTTCAAATATCTGGGACAAGTAATTCGACCAAATAGGTCTTTTCTGGCCCATAGAGACTATATAATTACCGGATTAAAATTGGGACTGAAAAATATCTTCGAGGTTAAAAAAAAAGGGTAACATAATGATTAAATGAATAAATGGATAACAAAAGGTTAGATAAAAGGTTAAATTTGAAGATGAACTTGCCTGAAAATAAGAGTTAGATGTGAAACCAGGAAGGGAGGATAGGAGGGGGAAATCCCAACAAGATGTTAAGGAAAATAGGTGGAAAATGATATACTTTATTATTGTGTTTATATGTTTATGTTATGTTTTTCTTTTGTAGTTTATGTGCTTGTTTTGTTTTATATGATAAAATGAATAAAACTATTATAAAAAAAGAAAAGAAATTGCACCTCAAAGCACATGCAGAGGGAACAACTAGGCACGTTTGCCAAGAATTCTATAGTTCCCTGTGCTATGATATAGACTATTTCATCCTGTTATATTTTAATTTGGTGCCTACTTTGCAATGGATATGAATTTGCATTTCAACTGTAAAATAAAATTACGGCGAATGTGTGCACGTGTGTGTTTTTAATTGCCTGGTGCTTTTTGCTGAGAGGCACCCAAGTCCAATTCAAATTGGACGTTCGCTGATCCCATTCACAGAGGGGTCTGACCTTTCCCAGGGTGATCAGCTTGCCTCCTGCCAATCCAGGTTCCTCGGAAGACTTGTCACAGGAGTGGAAAAATCCAGGTCACCATCTACACAGAGCGCCTTATCTTGGAAGAACTCACCAAAGAGAACAGGGGAGGGCGGTTTGATGCTTGCTCCTGTAGAGAAAGAAGGCAACCAACGTGTATATATCACACAAAAAGTGAACACAACAACATGTTCTTTTCTCTCTTCCATGCGTCACTTATCTGAGCGAAATTATGTGCTTGCTTTTTTTTTTTTTTTGCTTTATTTGCTGCATGCACCCCAAATCTCTGAGTAAATCCAGGGGTGCTAGTGCTTACCCAGGGTTTGGTTTCTTTGGAATAAAGGTCCTTAGGATACGTGTGTTTTATTTACACACATATATACAATTTGAAGGGACCCAGGTGGCGCTGTGGGTTTAACCACAGAGCCTAGGGCTTGCTGATCACAAGGTTGGCGGTTCGAATCCCTGCGACGGGATGAGCTCCCGTTGCTCGGTCCCTGCTCCTGCCAACCTAGCAGTTCGAAAGCACGTCAAAGTGCAAGTAGATAAATAGGTACCGCTCCGGCGGGAAGGTAAACGGCATTTCTGTGCGCTGCTCTGGTTCGCCAGAAGTGGCTTTGTCATGCTGGCCACATGACCTGGAAGCTGTACGCCGGCTCCCTCGGCCAGTAAAGCGAGATGAGGCCCGCAACCCC
This sequence comes from Darevskia mixta, assembly GCA_034641385.1. Classification (NCBI taxonomy): domain Eukaryota; kingdom Metazoa; phylum Chordata; class Lepidosauria; order Squamata; family Lacertidae; genus Darevskia; species Darevskia mixta. The sequence goes on along the minus strand of JAWWNH010000018.1, from coordinate 27,200,880 downwards.
AGAATCGGACACGACTGGACCTAATGGTCAGGGGTCCCTTTACCTTTTTATACAATTTGAGCATAGGATAAAGGGGTTCACAGCATTAACACCCCAACAGAGCTTGCTTCCCAATTAGGTTCTCAGAGAAGCCCCTGAGTCACAGTTTTGGTTCCTGTAGAGAGCAAGACCATACGTTGTGTCTCCAGCTTCCAGCATCAGCCCAAACTCGCCCATATGCTCACATGCAAAGCCATTCTTGGCCTACTGTTGTCGAGCACTGGCTGGATGCGGAAGAGCGGGGCTGCTGCCTGCCCTAGAGTCCCCTAGGGATGACACAGAAGGCGAGTTAGACCCCGGATTGTGCAAGCGGGGGCATTATTATTATTATTGAATTTGTTATTTGCTTTATCTTGTCCAGGACAACTCAAAGCTACTTACAACCAGATAAAGTTGAATTCCACACAGGTAGGGTGGAACACACATACAAATAATAATAGGGAGGAGGAGGAGGAGGAAGGATTGGGGAGCTGGGAAGGATGGAGAGAGATGGACAGAGTGGAGTGGGGGGCGGCGGCGAAGGAATATCCCTCTGGCTTTTTCAATCAGAGCTGTGAATCAAATAAGACAGAGCAGAAAGGCCATCTCCATTAAAACACGACAAGAGATTTTTACACCTGCCGACACTGTGAAAAGCCTTTGGGTAATCAATAAATAATAGACGAGCTGGTTTATTCATGGCAATATACTCTTTTATGATCTATGTAATAGGGAGGAGAGAGGGGGAATTGCTTCTCTTCACCAGACAAATCCCCTATCCTGTTTTGATGTCTATGGACGGGGACAGGCAGAGAGATGCAGATACTCACATACTTCCTCTCCCCTTTAAGCCTCCAGTTTTTGTGAGTTTAACGTCCATGGTAGCCAACTGTCTCCTGCCGCCAGGGCCCCTGTGCCTTTAAGAGCTGCATGCCTGGCAGGAATGTTGGCAGCAAAGGACAGGGCGAGGCAGTCTTCAGCTCCTTGGAGAAAAAGTCGCACATGTTGGTGAATGCCTTATATTTCCAAACAGGTACAGTGGTACCTCCGGTTAAGTACTTACCGGTAATTCGTTCCGGAGGTCCGTTCTTAACCTGAAGTGTACTTAACCTGAAGCATACTTAACCCGAGGTACCACTGTATTCCCATTTGCCCACACAGGTAGCAGCACTGAATGATGACAATAGGCTCGCTCTCCATCAGTTCTCTATCTCTGCTCTGCCTTTGCCTGCCACTCTCAAACTCCCTTTTCCTTCTCCCCTCTTTCTCTCTCACGTTCACTTTCAATCTTTCTCACACTTCCCTTTGCTCTTTTTGACCCCATCCCTCTTTCATTTTCACGTTCCACCTGCATTGGATTTGAACTGCTTTTATATGACAGTTTTATATATTAGCTATATACATATGCACCAGCGCTACTGCCAATTGCTTGGAGATGCTCCATAGCAAGTGCTCCACTAATGGAATAAAACAAAATAAATACAAACATTCCTGTGTAAATCCATCTTGTTATATTCCACCTACCCAAACTTTGTGTCCTCGGCTGAGCCACCTCTCTCACTCTCACTGAGAGCCAGTGTGGTGAAGTGGTTAAGAGCGGTAGACTCGTAATCTGGGGAACCGGATTCGCGTCTCCGCTCCTCCACATGCAGCTGCTGGGTGACCTTGGGCTAGTCACACTTCTCTGAAGTCTCTCAGCCCCACTCACCTCACAGAGTGTTTGTTGTGGGGGAGGAAGGGAAAGGAGAATGTTAGCCGCTTTGAGACTCCTTCGGGTAGTGATAAAGTGGAATATCAAATCCAAACTCTTCTTCTTCTTCTTCTTCTTCTTCTTCTTCTTCTCCTCCTCCTCCTCCTCCTCCTCCTCCTCCTCCTCTCTGCCATTCCCATGCCCCAGCCTGTACGTGCATTGGATTTGAAATGGTTTTTTATATGTGACATAGGCGACAGTTTCACATTTATTTGTTTTCAGATCTATTTAGATGCAGCTTAAGACAGGCCCAGTCTCTTAAGCCGTTTACAAAGAGATAGCAAATACTACCACACACACACACACACACCCGAATATATTGGAACCATAAAATCTCAAGCAACGAAAAACATAGCAGCACACTTTTGACAAACCAGGGAAGTGATTCAGCAGCCTGAGACCATCAAATACAGGTAAGGTAGATTGTTATATATATTGTTAATGTTAATCACTTGGAGATGTTTCATAGCAAGTGATTCATGAGTGGAATTAAATAAAATGAGTGCAAATATTTATATGAAAATCCATCTTGCTTTATTCCACCTACCCACACCCTGTGTCATAGGTGTAGCCAGGATTTTTGTTAGGGAGGTCAGAACCTCAGATTTGTATTGATTTGTATTTACGGGGGGGGGCATAGCTGTCCCCCCCCCGGGTTCTCTGCTCTGAGCCGTCTCGCTCTCCCCCATTACCTCTCACGCCCATGTCATTGCCAAGCTCTCGCCTTCCCCAACCTCCTGCCTACAATCTTCCAACTCCACCTTCTTTCTCTCTGCATCTTTCTTCAGTTCTCAAACTCTTCTCTCCCGCACAGCACACCCACCACCCAACGCCGGCACATCGGCATTGCAACGCGCGGCGGCGGTGCTCTTATCCGTTGAATTGGGCATTGCCACGACTTTCCCGGGGAATTCTCTTCCCCGCAACTCCGCGCTCCTTGGCGTATGGAGACTCCACCAAGGAGGGGGATCCCGGGGGGGGGGGATCTGGCACCCGACTAAATCGCCCGAGGCGAAGGAGGAGGGGAGAAGCCTCTTGCCCTCGCGCGGGACACAACCCACTGTTTTCAGCCATTGCGTAAACCGACCAGGGGCTTCTCCGGGGCTGCTTTGGAAACAAGGCGGCTGCAGCGCCGGCGCCGCCAGACGGGAACTTTGGCAGGCTGGACTCTCCCTCTCTTGAGGACTGGATTATCATCCAGCTGCTAGTTTTAGAAGGCCGGGGAGGGGGAAGAGAGAGGGAGAGAGCAATTTGTAACTCCACCCTTCGCTCTCCACACATGGCCGAGGAATAAATTAAACCGGGCACGGGAACCATCCCCTCTCACACGCGCCAGAAACCTGCTGAGTCCCACATGGGCCGTATTTATTTCTGCCTGGCGCACAGCCCCCTTTAACTCGTTCCACATTCTCACTCTCTCTCCTGTGAGATCAGCCGAGGGCTCTGATCGGTCGGTGTTTTAAAAGCACCGACACACACACACACACGCCCTCCCGCTGTCCTTCCCTCTGCGAGCGAGGAGGAGCCTGCGCTGCCTGCGCCCCTCGCCTGTGCGTTTTTGCGCGCTCGCTCTCTCGACGTCTGTCTGCCTCCCTCTCCCATCCACGTGGCTTTCTCGGGGAGGGAGCGCTATATTAGGAAGGGAGGAAGGAAGAAGCCGAGGCAGCGCTCGGAGAGGGCATTGTTGCTGCTGCTGCCGCCCCGGGAACGAGAGCGAGGGGAGGAGAGCAGAGCAGAGCAAGCAAGAGGATCCCCCTCCTTGCCTAGGATTGGGGAGGTGCCTCCGGTGGCGGTGGGTACTTTGGAAGGACAAAGGAGGAGCAGGAGGAGAAGGCGGCGTGCAGAGGCGATGAGAGCTGCCGGGAAGCAGCAGCGGCGGCGGCGCCAGCAGCCTCTCCGGACGCGGTGAGTGCCCGGCGGCATTGCGCGCCAGGGATCTCTCCTTCCCGGATCCGCTGAGAAAGGAGGAGAGGCTGGGAAAGGGACTCTCGCATCGGCGGGACGAAGGTAGAGGAGTAGAATTGGCGAAGGGGTCGGGGGGGGCATCTTCGGGCTTAAACGGAGCTGTGTGTACCGGTTGAGGCGGGATCTGTTTCTGGAGAGGGGAGATCTCCAAGCCGGAATGGGTCCCGCGTCTCGGGTCAAGCCGCTCGTCGGCCGGGGCGTAGCAGGGACACGATTTGGCGGAGTGGGGACCACTTCCTATGAACCAGGATTTTTAAAAGAGACGGGAAGTGGGGGCCCAGCTCGCCGAGAGAGGGGGGGTGTGCCTGCCTTTGTGTGTATGTCTCAAAAAGGGCTAACGGGAAGGGGAGAGGCGCTCCATAGAGTCCGCGACCCCCCAAGAAAGGATCTCTGCGCCCGGCGCGGTGTCGGAGGAAGACTCCGACTCTTCCTGGCCTGAGTTGTGGCCTGAGGCGGGCAGGCTTGTCCTCCTGGAGCTGCCCGGTCGCCTCTTTCTCTCCCTCTCGGTTTAAAACAGCAGCCGCGCGACGCGTGGGTGGGTTGGCGAGCAAGTCGCTTCCCAGTCTTCTCCGGGGTCCGGCATCACCGTCTACCTCCTCTCTCTCGGCTTAGCCCTTAAGGGGTTTGGGGAAAGGGGTTGGCCGTTTGCCGCCCCCGCCTGGTGGCCGGCGAGCCCGGAGTCCGAGCGGCACCTTGGAGTCTTCTGTCCCCTTCCTTCCTTCATCTCTTCTCCCGTTCTGTTTTACTTCTAGAGAAAGTAGCGGGGTGCGCAAGGCGTGTGTGTTTGGAGGGGGAGATCCCGCCGTTGGATAGGGAGCGAGGGGCCGGGGATCTATCTCTCCAGAGGGGTTGGTTTGGAGAAGGGGTGAGGGGCGCAGAGCTACAAACTTCGCCCGTCCGGTTTCCGAAAAGGGTGCGGTGGGGAAAGGAAGTTAACTTCGCGCTCGCTGCGGAAACGCTGCGGCGAGGCGATCCGTTTTGTGGAAGCGACCCTGTTGACGCAGGAAGCGAGCTCCGCCACGTGTTTCTACTTTGTAGACTTTTTGCAACTCCAGCGCTAAGTTCCCCGCCCCAGGCTGCAGAAATAGGTCCGGAGCGGGGAGCTGAGCCCTGGGAGATCTGGGTTCGAATCCCCCCCTCCCCAGCCATGAAACTCACTGCGTGGCCTTGGACTAGTCACCAGCTCTTAGCTTAACCTACCTCACAGGGTTGTTGTGCTCCGATGTGTGGTAAAACCATTCGGTGGTGCATAGTTTGCTGCCGTCAGAATTATACTTGCCACCCTTAGTGTTTTGAAGCTAGTCGTGCCTGTTCGTTTCAATGTGTCTACTCGGGAGTATGACTAAAGTGGAATTGCAGCCCTAAGAGAGCCATCCTACAGCAAGATCTGAAGGGATGAGCTGGTTGGAGTCCCAGCAGATCTCGCGCTGAGCTGGGAGATTCCTGGCTCAGGTGCGCTACAAGCTTGCTTAACACTCTCATCTGTGGCAGAGCATGGTCCTGGCAAAACTTGGGCTAAACCAGTGGTGGCTAACCTTGACACTCCAGATGTTTTGGAACTACAACTCCCATCATCCCTAGCTAACAGGACCAGTGGTCAGGGATGATGGGAGTTGTAGTTCCAAAACATCTGGAGTGTCAAGGTTAGCCACCACTGGATGGGCAATGTCACTTGAACATTACTTTAAGGCCTTGTTTCCCCTCTGCCACAGGCTTAGCCTGCTATAGCCTCCCCTGCAGAATGGAGTTTGGATCTGGTGTAAATTTGCAGCGGCTCAACACCAGTTTGCATTCCGCCAGCTTCTCGTGTGAAGACATGGAGCGCTTGTGTGTGTTCACTTTGACCAGTTTGTCCGAATAAACTTGGCAGTCGGTGTTGTAAAAAGTAGGGTTTCCCTGCATTTCTTCAGCATGACTACTTTTGTCCTGCTATGTTGCAGCTATGTATTTTTTTCACGTCGCTCGCTGCCTTGAGCATGGTTTGAACTGTGGTAATGCGGCATACAAATAAAATTCTGTATGCATATGTATGGGATGGTGAGCTTTCTCTCTCTTGAAGTCCATGTACTGGCGATTGCAAATAATGTACGTGACATTTAGAGAATTCCTTTAAGCTCTTGCTGGCTGTTTATTTTATTTTTTTCTTGTAAGTTGGGAGTGTTGAACGGTGGCGTATAAATCATTTCAAGTAAGAGAAATAAATGTTGGTGTTCAAAGTAATTCACACATATTACTCAAGTTGTCTTTAAAGGTAAAGGGATCCCTGACCATTAGGTCCAGTCGCGGACGACTCTGGGGTCTTGCTTTATTGGCCGAGGGAGCCGGCGTACAGCTTCCGGGTCACGTGGCCAGAATGACTAAGCCGCTTCTGGCGAACCAGAGCAGCGCACGGAAACGCCGTTTACCTTCCCACCAGAGCGGTACCTATTTAGCTGTTCCTAAGACGGCTTGTTCTTGTCCTCATCGTCCTGTATCTCCGTCCCGACGGCAAGAGCTCGAAGAGATGGTGACCAGGATGCGATGGATCTTTTACTATGTCCAGTGCCTTTCTATGGCACCTCGCGGCATAAATCTGCTCTAAGGTGGAGAGCAAGCAGCCAACAATGCTCTCTGCTGCCTTAACAACTCTGCATAACCCCATCCTGTCCTGGGTTTCTGCATGTGCCTCCATGCACACCGCCCAGGCTTGCGACCCAGGGAGGTCACTTTGGTGCTGCTAGTGGTTTGGTTTCACCCCCGGAGGTGCACTCCATTGTCTCTCGAGACAGACGGATGTCAGCAGCGACAAAATCGGAAGTAGGAAAAGCGTCTGTCCTTGTGTTTTGCATGCAGAAGGTGCCACGTTCAATCCCTGACATGTCCAGGAGGGCGCCCCCCTGCCCGAAACCCTAGAGAGCATCTGACACAGTGTAGACAGTACTGAACTAGTGCTCTGACTCAGCAGAAAACAGCTGTTGACATTCTCTCCTTTAGTCCTGATCAGGCACTAAGGGAGCAATCCTATATGCAAGAAGATGGCATAATCAGGGGTCAGCAACCTTTTTTAGCTGTAGGCCGGTCCACCGTCCCTCAGACCATGTGGTGGGCCAGACTATTTTTTTGGGGGGGGGATGAACTTATTCCTATACCCCACAAATAACCCAGAGATGCATTTTAAATAAAAGGACACATTCTACTCATGTAAAAAAATGCTGATTCCCGGACCGTCCGCAGGCCGGATTGAGAAGGCAATTGGGCCGCATCCGGCCCACGAGCCTTAGGTTGCCCACCCCTGGCATAAATTAAGCTTGCATAAAGCTCTGCCACATCCAGACCCCATTCAAGACCAAGGCTGCTGCTAGCTGAGCTGGCTCAAGCCTGTCAGGGGGAAATTCCGCAAGCCGTTAAAACAAGTGTTTGGCTTACAGTATCCCTTTTCCTGGTCACACTGAGCTGAGCAGAGTTAAGATCCAGTTTAAGTCTCTTCCGCCTGGTCCTGCCCCATCCATGTCTCCCCCCTTTTGGGGGATTTACAGCAGCGTTGGCTCAACCAGTTTCAGTTTATAGCCAGGATGAGCAACTTACAAGATAAAAGCAAGCGTATCTGCAGAGCTGGGAATCTTCTGGCAGATGCAGATATAGCTCTTAAGAGTGCTCCCTAAAAAAGTTCACAACAAGGTGATATTTGGTATCTGGAGCTTTTGCTATCAGATGTTCATCCCAGTTTCTTTCCTTGATGCCCTCATAGCAAGCAAAATTCTACGGATACTAACTTGAGAATACTGTGTTGTCCTGAAATCATATACAGTGGTACCTCTACTTACGAGTAACTCTACTTACGTTTTTTTCGAGTTACGAGTGACTTCCGGTAAAACAAAATGGCCGCCGCATCCGAATTTTTTCTACTTACGAAAAGACGTCGCGGCCGCTTTTAATAGAATTTTTTCGACTTACGAATTGACGTCGCGGCGCTTTTAATAGGATTTTTTCGACTTACGAATTTTTGACCCGGATTTTTCGACTTACGAATTTTTCCCCCCCAATGCATTCCTATGGGGATTCTACTTACGAATTTTTTCTACTTACGAAAATCGCGTCGGAACGCATTATCGTCGTAAGTAGAGGTACCACTGTATTCACATTTAGAGGTTGCAGCTGTGTCTATTGGGTAGGCACTCCCATTTTTTTCTTGCTACAAAAACTTAGGTTTTCTTAGCCTAGTGGGGGAAAATATTATTCAAGATTTATTTGTTAGGAATAGCACATCAGAGATGTGTTTATATGTTCATGGAACACCAATATGTCCAGGCAGAAATATTCTCCTTATGTTAGGAGTGGACCCAATGGCATTGCTAAATTTTTATAAGACTTGCTCTTTAAGAAATGGTACCTGAGTGCTTCCCACTCCTCTGCCCTCCCTGTCCCTTTTACCTTGTGTGTTGTGTTCTTTTTTAAACCATAAACCCGAGGGCAGGGACTGTATTATTTTTAATTGCTTGTTTGTAACCCACTCTGGGATGCTTTCAAATAAATAAATGATCATCTTATTTATTTTTTAAAAAAACAAACAACTCCAACCTAACTTTTCATTAAGGCAGGGGGAGAAGTGTAACTAGAAAACCTGCTGCACAGGGATCCTCCTGGACATACCGTATTTTTCGCTCCATAAGACGCACTTTTTTCCTCCTAAAAAGTAAGGGGAAATGTCTGTGCGTCTTATGGAGCGAATGTGTGGTCCCTGGAGCTGAACTGCCCAGGGGCAAAAGCAGATCGTGCTTTTTAGAAAAAGAGAGAGAGAGAAGGGGGTGTTGAAAGGAAGCCCCCTGAGCAGCTGCTCAGCAAAGGATCAGGGAGAGAGATAAGGGAGAGAGATTCCAGCCCCGCCCCCTTGCAGAGGGAGGCTGTTTCCCCAGTGACATGTGACTGGCTGATTAGATTATCTGTCTGGAAACTGTAGAAAGGGCTTCCTGAAGCTGCAGAACTGTGAGTTAAAATAGGGTTTTTTCCCTTTGCAAAGTAAGCTCAATAACTTTGCAAAAGAAGCTGCAGAAATTTGAGCTGATCCTCAAAAAAATGGGGCTTTCCCCCTCTAAAAACTAGGTACGTCCTATGGTCAGGTGTCCCTTATAGAGCGAAAAATACGGTAATTACCGGTACTGCTCGAGTATTTAACTGCTAGCTGATGTGAATGCTTACTTTAAATACAGCAGTTTAAAAAGAAAAGAAATCTAGTCTACTAGTGGCTCAATATTGCCTAACCTTGGGATATGTGTATTTGAGATCAAGCGGGAAGAGAATCAAGATCTTATGGTGACAATTCTCTAGACAGCAATGTGAAAATTCTAAAAAAAAGTTGCCCTGGTATGCTTTGCAACAAATAAGGTTGGTCAGTGTTATGGGAGAGGCCCGATAGTCTAATGGTTAGCTCTGAACTAGGACTGGAGAAGCCCCAGGTTCAAATCATTGCTCGCTGCGTCAGTCATTCTCTCTCTGTTTAACCTACTCCACTGCACTCTTGTAATGTACAGTGTCATAAGGGGGGGAATAAAATTAATACAGAACAAATGTATTGCAGATGGGGAACTGATATTTGTGAGTTCATGGAGAAGTTCTGAGCTTAGGGCTCTTCTATTCACATTTCTAGGATTTTTATTTTTCCCACATATGTCTTCAATCCCCCCTCAAAGTTCTTGTTCACATCTGATATTCAGCATATTTGTAAAACAAAAGATCAGCGTCTTGGCCAATGCAGATCTCATACTGGAGAGGATTCATTCTGAGAAAGCTGAAACCTTGATGTTCTCCGCCTGTTGTCGTATGCGTGAATTTTGAGACTGCCCCTTCAGTGCAAAAGCATTGCTCTTGCCTAGTTTCGCTTCTTGCTGCTAGTTCTAAAAAATTGTCCAGATCAGGAGTAGGTGCAGCCCTGCTGACAATAACATGACAAGAAAGGAGATTCCAACTAAGCATCAGGAAGAGCTTTCTGACAGTAAGAGCTGTTCATCTCCCTTGGGAGATGGTGGACTCTCCTTCCTTGGAGGTTTTTAAGCAGAGGTTGGGTGGCCCTCTGTCATTGTTGCTTCAGTTGAGATTCCTGCATTGCAGGGGGTTGGAATGGATGGCCCTTGGGGTCCCTTCCAACTCTACGATTCTAACATCCTCTTCTAACACGGGGTCGATGTAATTATAGTGATGGGATTTGACATTTGGTTGAAATGAGCTGCTTGACGCTTCCTGTGCGGGACAACATCCTGATCTCCTGATCATGTGCAGAGTGCCTTTCCAGTCCTGCAGCCAGGGCCTTGCACACCTGGGATGGTGGAGAATGCCAAGAGGGTGTGAAGAGTTCAGATTTGATATCCCGCTTTATCACTACCCTAAGGAGTCCCAAAGCGGCTAACATTCTCCTTTCCCTTCCTTCCCCACAACAAACACTCTGTGAGGTGAGTGGGGCTGAGAGACTTCAGAGAAGTGTGACTATCCCAAGGTCACCCAGCAGCTGCATGTGGAGGAGTGGAGACGCGAACCCGGTTCACCAGATTACGAGTCCACCGCTCTTAACCACTACATCACACTGGTGTGATTGCTTTGACACCCTCTGGGCACCTGCTGTTTTTCTCAACTGCTGCCCAGTCTGTCCAGCTGGGGCTCGTTGCTGCAGCATGCTCTCTGCATGCAGAAGTTCCCAGGATCAAGTCCCAGCAACTCCTGATAGGAGTGAGAAGGACTCTTGCCTGAATCCCTTCCAGTCACTGCAGACAGGACCGAGGTAGCTGGACCAATGGTCTTATTTCTGTATAAGGCAGCACACTTCTGCTGGGTTTGTGCAGAGCTCTTGACTGCTTCCCCGAAAGACAGTGGCAGACGGGCGAGCTCTGATAAGTGGGGGAACTCATCCCATGCACAGAGACTGTAGAAGCAGCAAAGTAACGGGCACCAACCTGTTATGATTTTTGTCCAAGCCAAGTGGCAAACAGCTGCAGCAAGGCTAGTATGACTTATGCCTGGACCCGTGAGAAAGCTAGCTTATCTGCTTTCTGTACAATGTGATGTTTATGTTTCACTGTACTATTGTACTCTCTCTTCTGGCTAGACCTGATGCCAGACGGACGCTTTATGGCAGCTCTGACTTACTGAGATGGCAGCAGAGATTCTCTCTGCATTTTTCCTACAATAAATAGTTTAGCCTTAATCATGGCTTGTGTCACATATGACTGCGCCACCGGACTCCCTGTAGCCGGGGATGGGCGCACGGCTTTGCTCTGACTTTGGGGCAGTCTCACAACCTGCCCCAGGCGGGGTAAACGCTGACATGGAAGGAGGTCCCCTCCCCCTTCGAAGCACAGCCCATCCTTTCCCTCCGAAACGGCAAGTTTCAGCCGATGGTCTCGGAAGCGGCTCTCCCTTCTTATTAAGTCTCTTTTTAATTCGGCAATTAAGATTGGCAATCGCTGGCAGATTGGGCTCTGGTCTCTCACAGAGCAGATGGTCTCTCCAGTGTTTGCGGCCGCTGATAAATTAATCAAGGGGCTTCTCAGGTTTAGGCTGCTGTTCAGCATCCCTCTTCCCGTCTCAACTTGGCCGAGAGCTCTGTAGCCACAGGAGCCCATCACCGGGTACCACGGGCTAAAGCTGCATCTGTTTTGGCCTGTGCATCTTAATCAGAGGGATGCTGGATAACGAACACGGTTTGATTATTAGGTTTGCTGCTACTCTGTCGGGAACGCATTCTGAGCAAATCTTCGGAGGCGATGGGAATCTACCAAACCTGAGCTCCCCTTTCCTCTGCTATGGGCTGTATTAGTGGGTGTTGTGAAGCAGCTGCAAAGCACACTGCCCCTTGTAGGCTGATGGCTGTATTTTTCTTGTGATAGGCTGCTCGGTCGGGAGACTTAAGGCTTCCTGATAAGAGGGCCACTCTGAACTCCCTACAGCAGAGTCCGCCCATCCTTAAAGCAGCCTGCTGCACTGCTGTTTAGCCGGAATCCTTTTCCTTACAAGTTCATAGAAGCATAGAATGGTTGAGTTGGAAGGGACCACAGTGGCCATCTAGTCCAACCCCCTGCAAAGCAGGGATCTTTTGCTCAACGTGGGGCTCAAAGCCACGACCCTGAGATGAAGAGTCTCATGCTCCACATTTCTACCTATTGGCTCTTGTCCTTCCCTTTGGAGCACAGAATTTACAGCTACAGAATTTGATCAGTACTGTTATCCCCATATTGCAGATGTGAGAACTGAGTTGGAAAGGAAGAAAACATGGCAAAGATGACATTTGAGTAGGGGTTCTTCTTCCTGATTCACAGATGGCCACTAGCATATGGTAAAATTCCAAAAATCCACGTGAGGGCAATACCTTTACTAAGCCAACCAAACTATTACACATCAGTGTACAGTGGACCCTCGAGTTACGTACCGCTCTGGATACGCAACTTTCGGGTTGCGAACGCAGCAAACCCGGAAGTGAATACTTTCGGGTTTCGCCACATGTGCATGAGCAGAAGCGGAGCCTCCAGTTACGGACTTTTCGGGTTAAGTACGGACCCCCGGAACGAATTTAATTCGTATCTGGAGGGTCCACTGTACAAGCTTTTGAGTGTTACCGATCTCTTGCATCAGGCTAGATGGTAAAAGAAAAAGGAGGGGGGGAAACCCGAGGGGGTGTTAGAGGAAAATTGGCTGGTTGCAGACCACGTTTCTGCGGTTGCAGACCACGATTCTGCATCTTCAAACAGAAGGTGGGAGGAGATAACAAGACATTCAAATGAGGCTCCTTTTTATTCTTCGCAAGAATGAGATTGCACCAAGGCCTACTGCAGTGCTGTGCTGAAAATCCCTCTCCATTCGCCATCAGTTCAGGAGTAAACAAAGTGCACCTGAAAATTTGGTGACCTTCTCGTGGGTGGAGCGCATGGCTTTCATTGTGCTCACATAATTTTTGTGAGTGTCCCTTTTTGGAGTTTTGCAAATTATCTCTGCAATGGTCTGCACTTTGCAGCCTTCCTGGGTGCCCTTGATTCAGCTGAGGCCCCAGGGAAGATGGTCAGGAGACAACTCATGTCATGAGACTCTCAGATCCAGAAGGTTAGAGTGCTGGAGAGAATAGTTTGTGTGTGGAGGAAGAACACCCACACCACCTGCAAGGTAGCCTCAAAACCCCGAACTCAGAGAAATTCTAAAGGAACTCTCAAGTGTTCTATGAACGAGGCAGTAAAACGGAACCCCCTTTTGCTGGGGAAGAAAACTTGAGAAGTTGGAGGGCAAGCTCTTACTCAACACTAGCCTACTGGGAAGCAGCATTTGAAATTTGCCAGGTGCATTTTGCCAGTTGTGACCAAATGAAGATGCCAGGATGATGCCTGACGTCTCTGTCATGTGGAGGTGCATGTCTGGGGATCCTTGGATCTGGGCTGTTTTCACACACTAGCAACACATCCTGTAGAATTCTACCCGTGATATTTTATCTGCACAATCAGAACGAATTGCTCTAAAAACTAGGTGCGTCCTATGGTCAGGTGCGCCTTATAGAGCGAAAAAAAATACGGTATACTTCTTTATCCCTGCTTCCTCCACCTTCCCCTCCGTACTTTCCCCCCTGGGAGTTAAGTTGCAAGTGGGAGGGAAATCCCACAAATACAAAGGGGCGAGTCTTCCAGGAATCGGCTCTGGTATGTGGGGAGCTGGTGCCAACACAGGAGATTAAATATTTGTGGAACTTTTCCTAGTACCCACAATGGCTTAATTATAGAATCGTAGAGTTGGAGGGGATCCTGTGGGTCATCTAGTCCAACCCCTTGCAATGCGGAAATCTCAACTAATGCATCCATGGCAGATGGCCACCCAACCTCTGCTTAGTAACCTCCAAGGAAGGAGAGTCCACCACCCTGCGAAGGAGTCCTTTCCATGGTCAAACATCTCTCCTGAAAAATATCTTAAGGCTAATGTCACAGAATTGCAGAGTTAGAAGGGACCCTCGTGGGTCAACCCCTTGCAATGCAGGAATTTCAACAGGCAATTTGAAACCATACCAGACCCTGCTTAGCTTTGCAAACGTGTTAACAGTTTTATTGCTGCGCCACCACTGGGAGAAAGTCTGTGTCCAGAAACATGTGCATGTGAGACTTTCTAGCATAGGACGGAGATATTTTACCATGACGGTGTGGGATCTGGAAAGCAGAAGGCATCTCGAATGGGAACTCTGAAATTCCAGGAAGTGATAAAATCATGAGGCGAGTGATTTATCTGTCCATTCATCACCAGCCTCCAACCAGTCAAGGCCTGGTCCCTGCCAAGGAATCCTCTCGACACCATCGTTCCAATGCGATTTTAGAAGGGGAAATTATAACAATAACTGCGTCCAAAGGTTAGGCAGATCTAAGATGTTCTACGGTTCTTCCAGTAGAACAGGGAAGAGCTACTTCTGCAGTCCTACATGAGTGTTTGCCTCTACGTAGTTCCATCCTTATTTAAGACGTCATGATATATCAATATATTGCAATGTTTAGCTGGTGATATATTGAGACATTAAAAACCAGATACTGCCCAGCCCTAATGTCTTGATAGATTCCCATCAGCTCCATGGCCTCAGGTCAGGGATGATGGGAGTTGTAGCCCATGAAACATCTATTCCCACATCTGTGCTGTGTCCACTTCATATGAAGATCTCCACACACTCCAGAGGGAACTGATTAAGAACACAAGAAGAGCCTGCTGGATCACATCAGTGGCCCATCTAGTCCAGCATCCTGTTCCCACAGTGGCCACCCAGGATTTGAGCACAAGAATTATATCCCCCCCCCTTTGATTTCCAGCAACTGTTATTCAGAGAAGCATTGCTGCCTCAAATTGTGGAGGCAGAGAGTAGCTATCGATAGCTCTCTCCCCCCACAAGCTTGTCCCTATCTTCTTGTAGGGCATCCAAGTTGGTAACCACCACTGCCTCCTGTGGAAGTGAGTTCCATAGTTTAACTATGCTGTGGTCCCATGGCATTAGGATGAATATAGGAAGAAAAGGGTGATATGAATTGAAAGTTTCAGAGATGCTGGCTTTCAGGAAAGATGGCGGAACGGAGGGGCGGCCATGATGGATGTTGGTAAAACTGTGTGTTGAAGGAAGGATATTCCTTCTCTCCTTCCATCCTTAGCCCACTCCCTGTGTGCTCAGATTAAACAAGTCCAAGGATGAAAAATGAGATAATTATATATATATATATATATATATATATATACACTAGCTGACCCGGCCACGCCTTGCTGTGGCTATGTGTGTGAATGCTGTGGTGTTCCCCTACTCAACTTCCGTCTGCCCCTTCTCTGTCCCCACCCACGTTTTCAATTACCCTCTTCTCAGCCCCCCCTTTTCTATTACCCTCTTCTCAGTATGTCAGGTGTGGGTTTTTTTGAATTTTTATTATTCCAGATCCTTCCTTGATCGTCATGGTACGCTGTATCCTAATTTGATGAGATTTGGTCCAGCGGTTACGGAGCAAGGTGGTGTCCGCCGCTCACGCAATGGGAACATTTTAATATATAGAGATTGGAAAGCCCTCCCAGCAACGGCTGGGTGAAGCCAAACCAAGTTTTTAACGTTTGGATGTAGATTGCAAAGAGAGGAAACACGAGAATAAAAACTGAAGTTGATTGTAATCATATTAAGTGGTTTTCCTATCAAAAGAATCTAGCGCTCTCATTGCAGGCTGTGCCTGGTATTTGGAAGAGGATGGCGGGGGGGGGGGGAGGTTCGATGCCTGCTTGAAAACTCTCGCTGTAGAAAAAAGGGGAGTGCCCAATTATCCTGGCTTGCCCCCCCTCCATTTCCACCCCCCCAAAAAACCATGAGACTGGTTTAAAAGTAATGAGATTAAAATAATCTCTCTTTTTTAAAAAAGGGGGGAAGGGAAGCTGTCTGGTTTCCAAGCCTTGAAGGTTATAGTAGGATTATGTATCCAGACGACTTTGCTGTGCCTACAAGAACCAGACATTTAATTTCACTTTATGTTGATAGCACAAGGCTTGTTCTTATTTCTTTAAATCAATGGCTGGGATCAAGAGATTTCCGCCTTCCAACAAAGGGAGGCGAATCTTCGGATCCAATTCAGTGGCAATAAAACTGGAGCAAGTGTCTCTCGTATGCTTTTTTGTGGTATCAGTAGGCTTTTTTGTGGTATCAGTAGAGGCTGGTCTAGTAGAGGGGGAATGAGGAACTGCCCTGGCAGATTGCTTATACTGTATCCAGGAAGTCTTGGGTCACATCCACACTATATATTTAAAGCACTAGGGAATCATAGAGTTGGAAGGGACCCTGAAGGCCACCCAGTCCAACCCCCTGGAATGCAGGAATCTCAAGTGAAGCAACCATATGACAGAGGCCCATCCAACCTCTGCTTAAAGGTAAAGGTAAAGGGACCCCTGACCGTTAGGTCCAGTCATGACCGACTCTGGGGTTGCGGCGCTCATCTTGCATTATTGGCCGAGAGCCGGCGTACAGCTTCCAGGTCATGTGGCCAGCATGACTAAGCCACTTCTGGCGAACCAGAGCAGCGCACGGCAACTCCATTTACCTTCCCACTGGAGTGGTACCTATTTATCTACTTGCACTTTGGTGTGCTTTCGAACTGCTAGGTGGGCAGGAGCAGGGACCGAGCAACGGGAGCTCACCCCGTCACGGGGATTCAATCCGCTGACCTTCTGATCGGCAAGCCCTAGGCTCTGTGGTTTAACCCACAGCGCCACCCGCGTCCCCTCTGCTTAAAACCTCCAAAGGAGAGACTACAACCTTTCAAGGGAGACACCATTCCACTGCCAAACAGCTCTTAGTGTCAGAAGGTTCTTCCTGATGTTTAGTCGGAATCTCCTTTCTTCTCACTTGAAGCCATTGGTTCGAGTCCTACCCACAAGAGCAGGAGAAAAACAAGATAAGATAATAAGATAATTTATTTATTGTCATTGCGCAAGTACAAGCACAACGCTATACAAGTGCAACGAAATTGCATGCCATCCTGTAAAAACCAGAAAAAAAGAAAAAAAAAGCACAACACCCCCCCCCCAAAAAAAAGCCACACATGCACACACACACATACACTCATCACAGCTCTCCAAGGTCATATTATCTGGTTACAGCATTTAAGATGGTTATAGCTCTTGGGTAGAAACTGTTCTTCAATCTATTTGTTCTTGATCTAATTGTTCTATATCTTATACCCAAAGGCAGTGGTGCAAAGAGACTATATCCTGGATGAGATGGATCCTTTAGAATATTGTTTACCTTTTTAAGGCAATGGGAACTGTATACCGGTAGTTCTTCCAGAGATGGGAGAGGATGACCAAATAATATTTTGGGATGTGGTTATGACTTTCTGAAGTACCTTCTTCTCCCTGGCTGTGCAGCTGGAGAACCAAGCACAAATACAGTATATAAGAATGCTCTCTATGGAGCCTCGGTAGAAGGACACCAGCAGTCTGTCACTTAGATTGTTCTTCTTTAAAAGTCTGAGGAAATAAATTCTCTGCTGGGCCTTCTTTACCAGAGCAGTAGTATTTGCGCTCCAAGCTTGTTCCCTCTTCCACGTGCCACTGCCAGCCCTTGAGATATTTGAAGATGGCTATTGTATCTCTTCTCAGTCTCCTCTTTTCCAGGCTAGACATACCCAGCTCCTTCAACCACTCCTCATAAGGCTCCGTTTCTAGACTCTTGATCGTCTTGGTTGCTCTCCTCCACTGCACACATTCCAGCTTCCTTCCCCTACAAGAGGTGCATGTTCTGTTTTCTGTGTTCTGTCAATTAAGCCAATGAAATGCCTTTTTACCCATTCATACATATTTACATGCTCGAAAACAGACGTGCCAAGCAGCCCTAGCAGACCAGATGCTTCCAAGTGACTCATGTGTCTAATATATTGGTAGAAAATGCCTGTAATTATATATTTGCCTTCTGGGCTCATACTTAATGGGGGAAAGAATCTAATTACAGATTTTTGAGAAGAGGTTGACAAGCTGACAAATTTGCCAACAACCTTTAGCTTATATTTTTTTATTTTAAAAAACCAGCCATATTTTTTTTTAATGTAAGTTTAACTTCTGGCAAAGTCTGTCTGAAGTAGGAGGATGAGAAACAAAATTCTCAAGTTGACTTAATGGGTCTTCTGTCCCTAAATGCACACAAATAATGGAAATAAAAAGGTACCATTTAGAGGAGCTGAGTTTTTGGACGTAACAATATCCTTACTGTCTCGGATCAGGTTAATTTACACAGTATAATACTACTACATGCAGGGTGGATAAAAATCAATGATTTAAAAAAAAATCGGATTTTTTTAAATTTAAATTGGATTTTTTTTTTAATTTAAATTGGATTTTTAAAATAAAATGCTTTTGGAGGAAAAATCTTTCTAAATATAGTCTTCTATTTACCGGTAAGTTACATTGTAGTCCAAAGGCTATTCATCAGGAAATAAGGATTTGTTTTAAGTTTATCAAGTGTGCTAAAACTCAGTCTAAGTTTTTTTTATTAAATGTTTAACTACATCAGTTAACAAACATGGATACATATGCTATCATGTTATTGTTTTAGTTAAATAAATTGTTTAAATGGTTATTAAGGAAATGATTATTTTTCTCCTTCCAATAAAGTACAACAGAAAAGTTGTCCAAATATAAACCGTTAACTTATTAAACCTCACCATAATTTCATAATTATCTGTCTATGTATTTCTAGTAGTATAACCAAATCAGTAATTTTTGATATGACTGTAAAAACTACTCTGAAAATTTATTATTCCAAAAATGAAACCTTCATATGGTTGTAAATATTAAGATTATACCAGCAAAATGAGTCTTTCTGTAAAAAAAATATATTTAAATCAAGTCTTACTGATTGGTGATTTAAATCAATTTGATTTAAATCAAATCCACCCTGACTACATGTGTCTGCAGAATTGGCTTACTTATCTTTGTATAGGACTGGGCTGCTCATAGATCACTTGAGTTCCTTCCCCTCGCAACATGTTAGAAGTTTTTGGAAGCTCAGAAACAGAATGAGCTTCTTCTCATCCTCAACATCCGGTGACAAAAAACCTTCATAGTGACAAACAGGTACATCCTGAAAGCCTTCAAGCTGAAGGCAGTCTCTGCCTTACCTGTGATTTAAAATCCAAACTCTCTTCAGTGCAGGCTTAGTATGTAAGACCCAGCATATATTGAGTGATTTCTAACAGATTGGCTACTCAGTCCGTTTTGTGACAATTCAGTTAAAGTTGCAATTCGGTGAATGCACACTTACCCTTACTTCTGAGTAAGCAGGGTGGATTTGATTTAAATCACGATTTAAATCACTAGTCAGTAAGACTCAGGGTGGATAAAAATCAACGATTTTTTTTTAAAAAAATCAAAAAATACGATTTAAATTAAAAAAATCTGGTGTTTTTTTTTTAAAATCATGGATTTTTATCCACCCTGAGCCTTATTGCCTAGTGATTTAAATCGTGATTTAAATCAGTTTGATTTAAATCAAATCCACCCTGTGAGTAAGCAAATGTAAGATTGCGCTTTTACCCTTTGACCTCTAGGTTTCTATTTGTAATTGGGAGTTTCAATTATTTCCATGTTCCTTCAAATAAATCTATTGTGCGTAATACTTTTGGATAGTCATAATTTCAATGCCTGCCAATTGATCAAATGGTAGTAATAATGGCTGGCTTTTAGTCGTTTCATGTAAATTTATGAATGTCTCCGAGATTCTTAACTCTAGACACTAATTAAAACCTCTGTGTACTCTTCTTCCCGAAGTAATATCCCCTATGTAGTTAATTAGCAAATTAAAACATCTCTTTCTTTTCCATTCTATGTCAGTGGCATTTCCCAGAATTAATCATAAACTTTATTTCGAGTGTTTGGTGTATCTGCATGACTGAAGCATACAACAGTGACCACATATTGGAAGCAGAGAGTTGGATCAAGCCTCGTAAGCCACCAGGGTCCCATCCAATTCTACAATTCTATGAGTCTATGATTCAATCAGAGCTTCAAATCTAAGCTTTCAGAGTTTCTAAGAATAATATTCCTGGATATTTGCCCCATTTCAAAAGAAAAGAAAACCATGAATTCACATTGTCCTTGATTTCCAGTCCACGTTGATATGCAAATCCTTATTCCCCTCTCATTAAAGGCAAAGGCAAACTCTTACACTCAACATCTTTAAGAAGGGGTTATTTATTTATTTTTGGGTGGGGCAGGAAGGATGAAACCGTAGCGTAAGTTACTGATGCAACTCATTTCTGTTGAGGAAGTTCAACTCAGTGCCTTGCAGGATGTTGCCATGAAACTCCGATATATATCTCAAAATAAATTCAACGGTGTAAATAAGTTTTGATGTAATAATGGAATACTGAATGGCTTAGTTTATGCGAAAAACTAAGATTTATGTTATGCAAAATGAACCATGAAAAGAGGAGAAGGGAAGTCACTGATATTTTAAGGTTGTTTAAATGAATATTCTAAAATGTAAAACAGAAAATTTAATAAAAATTAATAAAATAAATAAAAATTATAGGGGGATGGGGACTCAGATATATAAGCTAGCTGCCAAATGGCTCCTTAAACCAAGGTTACAGTTGTCAGAACGGAATGTCTAGTTGCCATTTTTGGTCAAGTCGGCTCTAAAGTCTTATTTTCCAAATGATGGACTGATGGACTGTGATTGATTTCCAGTTAAACATCGGGCTAGTTCAGATGGCAACCTTGAGCTCGGTTAAGAACTTTGAGAACTTAAAGAAGAAAATGTGGCATATGTCAGTCAAATCCAACATTCTAAGAGAAGACTAACTGCCTCTATGTGACAGTCAGTTTGGTCCGTTGGTCGGTTAGGCTGCTGCTGATAGAAGTGTTAAGTAGTAAATGCTCTGATGGAGTCTTTTTAGGACTCACTAATATCTAATATTTTGAATTATGGTGCTGGAGGAGACTCTTGAGAGTCCCATGGACTGCAAGAAGATCAAACCTATCCATTCTTAAAGAAATCAGCCCCGAGTGCTCACTAGAAGGACAGATCCTGAAGTTGAGGCTCCAGTACTTTGGCCACCTCATGAGAAGAGAAGACTCCCTAGAAAAGACCCTGATGTTGGGAAAGATGGAGGGCACAAGGAGAAGGGGATGACAGAGGATGAGATGGTTGGACAGTGTTCTCGAAGCTACCAACATGAGTTTGGCCAAACTGCGAGAGGCAGTGAAGGATAGGCATGCCTGGAGTGCTCTGGTCCATGGGGTCACGAAGAGTCGGACACGACTGAACGACAACAACAATATCTAATATATAGTTTATATCTTTTGTAACCTAAGTATGTACTCAATGAATCTGACAGTAAACTAGTTTATTTTGTTATCATTCAGATTCATGTGCATTTTTCTTTTAAGAGGGACAAAACCGATTAACAACCAAGAAGGCAGGAAGGTAGAAGACATAATTATTAAAAAGGACTCAAACGAGTCTGCAATCCGCTTGCTGCTGTGTAAATTTAAATAAGGAAACATTTAACCCTGCTATATTATATATAAACATTCCTACAGAAAAGTCACCTGATCCAGGGACAGTCCACCTATATTTTGGCCTGTTCTGACCTCTTTTTCTTAATGGTGACACGGGCCATTCATAACGTAAGAATATTCTTCACAACTGTGAACAGGGCAGCCGGGTGGGGTAAGTGAAGACAGGCGACAACAATTAACTGTGACATTGTTCACCGCTCCTGCTCAGGCTGCACAGAGAAAAGCATTTTGGCTCCTGAAATTCATTCCGATTGTGCAGATAAAATAGAACGGTGTCCACCGAACATATTCTCCTAACTTGCCCTTCTTATACAGAGCTTAGGCAAAATCTTATAGCTCCACTTTTACTCCAATTTAGCTTCCTATCCAGAGAAAATCAGGTTTTATACTTGCTGAATAATGCTACTAGAAATACAGCCTCCTTGGTGGCCAAATTTCTTTTTTTAGCTTAGACTAAAATTGACTGTATTGACCTGGGGCTATCTGTCTAGCCCATTTTAGGGTTGGTTGTGCTTTAAAAACCCTCTCAGATGTTTTAACTTTGTATGGATAAATGTATCTTTTTCTGACTGACGGTCGAATAAAGGATGATGATGATGATGATGAATAGAACGGATAGAATTCTACAGGATGTGGTATTTTAGTGTATACAAACAGCCCAGATCTAAGGATTCCCAGGCATGCACCCTCCAGATGGAGATGTCAGGCACCATCCTGGCACCCAGGCATCTTCCCTTGGTCGCAAGTAGCCAATAGCCAGGTGCCAAATGCGCCTGGCTAATTTCGAACCCTGATACCAGTTGCTGGAGACTATAGGAAGAGAGAGGTGTTTGAATCCTGCTTGTAGGTTTCCTGCAGGCATCTGGTTGGCCTATGTGAGAACAAGGTGCTGGACTAGATAGGCCATTGGCCTGATCTAGGAGGGAATTTATGTTCTTATGACCACCCAGCTGTTGAACTACAACTCTGCCAATTCCTGACCACTAACCATGCTGAGTGATGCTGATGAGAGTAAGAGCCAGCAACATCTGGAGGGCCACAGTTTTCTCAGTCCAGTGTTAAGGGGAGGGCAGAAAGCACCCCCCCATAAAAGCAACTATTTGTATAAATAGAAACTGAAGCTCACTTTTCCCGTAAAGCATAACTGTCTGCTCAATGGTTCTGTGGTTTGATGATTGTTAGCCGCCCTGAACCTGGTTTTGGCTGGGAAGGGTGGGATATAAATAAAAGTTTATTATTATTATTATTATCATAACATTGATCATGATCAACGATGCAGATCTACTTATTTTCAGGCAGTTCCTTCCCCATTCCATCCTAATCACATGCCTGTTTCGTAAAGGAAAGGCTACATCTTCACAAAGAGCCAAGCACAACACTGAACATTTCCTTTGCTTTGCGGTGTAACCTGAGCTCGAAAGATGTTGATACAAGCAGATACGTTTTATCAACCTTGGTGATACTGTTATTTAACCACTGAACTATGTGGTCAGCTGCCAGCAGTGACGGTCGAAACTCTGGGTGGAGCGGCATTTGGTGGAAAGCAGACGTAATGGTCTATTTATTATGGCCTGCGCTGTATATAAGGCAATGAAATATACCTGTTTTACTGCTGAGATCACAGTCGTGGATTTCAGTGATTTGTTTGGCTTCCTCTGTGATTGCAATCGGCGTGTATACTTTGCTTGGTTTCATTGTTTTTGTCAATTCCATGCAGATCCAGAAAACCTCTTGGGTAGATCATGGAACTGCAGAGCTGGAAAGGGACCACGAGGGTCATCGAGTCCAACCCCCTGCAATGCAGGAATCTTTTGCCCAATGTGGGACTCGAACCCACAACTCTGAGATTAAGAGTCTCATGCTTTACCGACTCAGCTATATATTCAAAAGGGAACTGGAGGATATCCCTTAAGTGACAAATTTTGCTGGATGCTGGTATTATTAATAATAATAATAATAATAATAATTATTATTGAATTTATATACCACCCAATACCCGGAGGTCTCAGGGCAGTTCACAATATATAAAATCAAAATAAAAACAATAGCCCAATAACACCGCCCCACCCAAAAGAGAGGCACATTTTAAAAGAGCATAGGGTGTAAATCGGATCAACCAAAGGCCTGGTTCAAAAGGAACGTTTCTGCCTGGCGCCTAATGAAGGCGCCAGGTGAACTTCGCTGGGGAGAGCATTCCAAAGAAGGGGAGCCACTGCAGAAAAGGCCCTGTTCTCATGTTGCCACCCTCTGGACCTCTCGAGGGGGAGGCACACTAAGAAGGACCTCAGAAGATGATCTCAGGATCTGGGTAGGTTCATATGGAAAGAGGCGGTCCTTGAGGTATTGCGGTCCTGAGCCAATTAAGGCTTTATAGGTCAAAACCAGCACTTGGTAACTTCCCTTTGAAGTAGGAAACTAAGAGGCCAGATGTGCACCCCACTTACCCCCACTGGCTGAGGCATCATGCCCCAGAATACCAGGTGCTGGAAACCAAAACTGCTGTTGCACTCAGGTCCTGCTTTTGGGTTTCTGGTTGGCAACTGTGAGAACAAGATGCTGAACTAGCTGGGTCATTGGCCTGATCCAGCGGGCTCTTATGTTCTTATCTTATTTCCCCACAATTCCTCTGGATAGTCTTGGTAATCCTACGCATGGGTTCATCACAAACCAAACACTGCCGGCAATTTCCTACATTCTTTGGATGTCACATTTTCTTTGGAGAACAAAAAAAAAAAAAAAATTCCTTCCAGTAGCACCTTAGAGACCAACTAAGTTTGTTCTTGGTATGAGCTTTCGTGTGCAAGTGTATCTGAAGAAGTGTGCATGCACACGAAAGCTCATACCAAGGAATTTTTTTTATTTAATATACAACAGTTTCCCTAGCCAGTGTACAGAAAACTAAAGCAGCAACAAATGTTATGAAAATGCACAATAAAACCATCAACACAAGTTACCGATAGGTGCATACCGCTACAATTTTTTCCTCTTTTTGACACACCTTGGCACCCAGGACCTCTCAGCCCCCTGGCTCTCGCTCAGTGCCCAAACAAACTCAGATCACACACTCACAATCCCAACATCTCCCTAGTCTCTAGGCCAGTGATGGCTAACCTTGACACTCCAGATGTTTTGGGACTACAACTCCCATCATCCCTGACCACTGATCCTGTTAGCTAGGGATGATGGGAGTTGTAGTTCCAAAACATCTGGGGTGTCAAGGTTAGCCATCACTGCCCTAGGCTTTCTTTTATGGGCAGGTGCCAAGGGTGATGGAGCTTCCTTTGACTGCCCACAGCTGTGGCCCATTCTGCACTCAGTCAGCTGCACTGGACTCACACCTGGTTCCTGCTGGCAGACCTGGCGGCACTGGTTAGCCAGGCGAGACAGTGGCTGAAGGCCCAGGAGTTTAGAGGGGCTGTTGCTGCCCCCCGCCCGATCCCACCAGCTATCCCTGGGCCTTGTACGGAACATTTGGTTTGGGGAATTTCCCCAGGAGGTCCAGAGGATGGTAAATAGGACACTTCTTCACTCACCATTCTGGCCTCTGCAAAACTCTCCTCTTCCAGTTGCATTATTGACCCATGGCGGGGCTTGCTTTGATGGGCAGGCAACAAATTATTACAGGTCGGTCCCAGCCTGATTTCAGGGATTGAACCTGAGAACTTCTGCATCTAAACATCAAACTGAGCTACGGCTGTTCTCTGTAACTCAGTGAATTTTAATTAAAGCCAATAAAATATGCCCAATCTTTTCATGCATGTGCCTCTTTCCTATGTGAATGTAATTTCACACGAAAGGTTTAGTCTAATTCCCTGGATGTATGTACGATTGGCCTTGATGTTAATTTCCGAGGTGTAATTTCAGCCGAAGCAACCTCATTAACACGAGGTTTCGTCTCTTTTTCCTTTCCAAAATTCGCCCCCGTCTAATTAGATCTGTTGCCTCCATTTCCAGTGGCATGCGATATTGAGAAATAGGGGCGGGGGGGGGCAATTGTGATCATTATGCATAGGTTTCTCAAGGCTTTTGAAGGGTTTTGAAATGGGGGCGGAATTTGGAAGGAAGTCTCTGTAGTGGCCTCTCAGTGCTTTTAACTCAGGTATATTTGCAAAGACATCACCTTGCCGACAAAGGTCCGTATAGTTAAAGCTATGGTTTTCCCAGTAGTGATGTATGGAAGTGAGAGATGGACCATAAAGAAAGCTGATCGCCAAAGAATTGATGCTTTTGAATTATGGTGCTGGAGGAGACTCTTGAGAGTCCCATGGACTGCAAGAAGATCAAACCTATCCATTCTTAAAGAAATCAGCCCTGAGTGCTCACTGGAAGGACAGATCCTGAAGTTGAGGCTCCAGTACTTTGGCCACCTCATGAGAAGAGAAGACTCCCTAGAAAAGACCCTGATGTTGGGAAAGATGGAGGGCACAAGGAGAAGGGGACGACAGAGGACAAGATGGTTGGACAGTGTTCTCGAAGCTACTAACATGAGTTTGGCCAAACTGCGAGAGGCAGTGAAGGATAGGCGTGCCTGGCGTTCTCTGGTCCATGGGGTCACAAAGAGTTGGACATGACTGAACGACTGAACAACAACAACAACAAATATTTGCGGTAGTGCCAAGGACTTAAGTCAAAAAAGGAAGATAAGGTCAAGATAGTGGCGATCTTCCATTGCCAGAAGCAGCACAAGACTGGGGGGAAAGTCATCTTTAGGAAATCCTAGGTCATAAAATGGCAGAGGTGGAAATGACCTCAGGGGTCATCTAGCCCAACCCTCTACCATGCAAAGAGTCCATTTCCTAGCTTCTGCCTAAATGTCTCTGATGAAGGAGAGCCCACCTTGGAAGACAGCCTGTTCCACTGTTTCGCCAGGGAACTCTTGGGTATCTCAGTTGGTTAGAGCATGGTGCCAAGAACGCCAAGGTTGCAGGTTCAATCCTCGTATGGGACAGCTGCGTATTACTGCATTGCAGGGGGTTGGACTAGATGAGCCCTCAGGTTCCCTTCCAACTCTTAAAATTCTGTGATGCCTAACAACATTAACTGAAATCCCTTTGTTTTAATTTCAACCCATTGCTTCGGGTTTTGCCCTCTGGAGCGGCAGGAATCAGATTTGCTCCATCTGTGCACCAGCCCTTTAAAATACTTGGAGATGGCTGTCATGTTACCATGTGTGGCTTAAAAAAAAGCGGATTAGATAAATTCACGGGAGAAAATTCTATCGATGGCTTCTGGCCACCACAATGGCTACATTCTGCATCCAGTCATAAAATAAGCCATAGTAGGATTTTTTTGCATTTGTGAAATATAAGCCGTACCCCGAAAATAAGCCATAGTGATAGGCGCAGTTCTGGAGGGCGCCAAATAAAAGGCGGGGCTGGGCGTCCAGTCCTGCCACCAAAACCAGTCAGCCCCAGAAGCAGCGCTCAGGAACTCTGCAGAGCAGGGCGCGCAGGAAGGGGCAGTGGGCGCGACAAAGGCACTCCGAAGGTCTCTTTGCCCACGCGCTCGCCCAACTCCGTTCGGCGCAGAGCACACGGGGCGGCCGCCGTGGCAGAGAGGGAAGGCGGCACGGGCTTTCCCTGCTCGCCACCACGACAAAATCCCCCAAGTTGCCCTGCGCGTCGCCCAAGAGGCCCCTTGGAAACAAGGATTCTGTCGAGGTTCGAGGAGGGAAGGCAGCGGAGGAGGAGCAGGAGAGAGCGCCCAGTGAAAGCAGGTCTCTCTGGTGCCCGTTTCCTCAAAGCTCAGCTTGGATTCTCCTCCCGCTGCCAGCAAGCAAACAAAGAGCTCTGTGCCCGTCCCATCCTTCGCAGCCCCAGAACTCGAGCGTGGCCTTGCCAAGGACCCGTCGTGGCCGTTTGGCCAGGCGGCCGGAGCGCACACCAAACAGATCTTGGCCCGAGGGAAAGGAGGCCGACGGAGGAGGCGCAGCCGGAGCACACAGCGCGGCGACGATGCCCCACCTGCAGCTGGGCTGAGCTGGAGGGGGGAAAGCCACAACTCTCTGTTGGCTGTTGCTCCCCCCAAGGGGGGGGGGGCGAATAAAATCCCTCCAGCCTTCAGGGACAAGGCGGACTAACCGGCTCCCCAGGAGCCTCGCAGCAGCGCCGTTGCTTGGTAAGTTTCCAGCGCCGTCGTTCTGTGCGTGCTTACGTAATAAAAATAAGACATCCCATCAAAATAAGCCATAGTGTGCTTTCTTGAAGGGAAAAAAAAAAGACGCTGTCTTAAAATAGGGGAAACACGGGTAGGTCCTGGGGGCATTTTTGCAGGGGAGGACTGGGATCTGGGGGGGGGGGTGTTGCTTAACCCTCCTGCAGACAGCTATTCTCTCCGCTGCAAATGTCCCAACCTAGCAGTTAAAGCATGTTCTGGGCAGCCTCCCAAGCTCAAATGATGCAGAAATACTCCCCTGGGTGGGCGGGCGTTTTAGTTAGTGCGTATCATGCACTGAAGGGGTTAAACACACAGAGATCTCCCCCTGTAAGTGCCCCAATCTCCCGCAGTCCCCGTTATCTCAGGAAACTTTGAGTCCGGACACATGCACAAATAACATTTAGTTTGGCAGATGGTTTTGCTGGCTTATTCCGCGTCCCTGGGCATTCTGCCAGGCCTAAGATTTGGTATCAGCACTTCTTGGCCACAAATGAACAAACAGAAATATCGGGGGCGGGGGGGGGAGGAGAGAAAGTGACCTGTAGGAGCACCAGGTTCTGCATCGCTTGTGCCGTGTGCCCAGTTTTAGCAGATTGTGGTGTGGGTGTGTTTGTTTAGCAGGGCCAACGGTCAGGAATAACGGAGAGAAACTGTCGGACAACAACCACAACCGGAGGCTCAAAAGATTCTCCATCCCTGATCTGCAAACTCTCCTTCCCAACTTGGGGCTTGAAATAGATCAGCGGCAAAGCTTTGGCCGACCAAGGTTGTGCTTACATGTCATGGAAATCCGTAACGTTTGGCTTCTCATGTGTGCACCCACATCTCTTCTCCTCACTTGTGCTTGGAGAACCAGTGTGGTATAGTGGTTAAGAGCAGGGGACTCATAATCTGGTGAACCAGGTTCGCGTCTCCGCTCCTCCACATGCAGCTGCTGGGTGACCTTGGGCTAGTCACACTTCTCTGAAGTCTCTCAGCCCCACTCACCTCGCAGAGTGTTTGTTGTGGGGGAGGAAGGGAAAGGAGAATGTGAGCCGCTTGGAGATAAAGCGGGATATCAAATCCAAACTCTTCTTCTTCTTCTTCTTCTTCTTCTTCTTCTTCTTCTTCTTCTTCTTCTTCTTCTTCTTCTTCGACACAGTCTAAAATACCTGTGAGGACTTGACACTTTCCCCCCAAAATACTGGGCACTGTAGTGTGCCCCTCACAGAGCTCCATTTCCCAGCGCTCTTTGCAAACTGCAGTTCCCAGAATTCTTTGGGGGAAAGTACACAAATTGAGCAAGCTCAGCTGCCACAGAAGAATGCCTGTTGGAGGAGGGGGGATGAAAAAGGGGAGGTGAAATGGAGCCTCTTGGAAGGGGGCCTGGCAGGCTGGCCGGCATCCTAGACCATGGATCTAAGATGAGAGCCAGTGTGGTGTAGTGGTTAAGAGCAGTAGACTTGTAATCTGGTGAACCGGGTTCGCATCTCCGCTCCTCCACATGCAGCTGCTGGGTGACCTTGGGCTAGTCACACTTCTCTGAAGGTTGTTTTCTGCTGCTCCAGAGAAGCGGACACGGAGCAATGGATTCAAACTACAAGAAAGAAGATTCCACCTAAACATTAGGAAGAACTTCCTGACAGTAAGAGCTGTTCGACAGTGGAATTTGCTGCCAAGGAGTGTGGTGGAGTCTCCTTCTTTGGAGGTCTTTAAGCAGAGGCTTGACAGCCACCTGTCAGGAATGCTTTGATGGTGTGTCCTGCTTGGCAGGGGGTTGGACTGGATGGCCCTTGTGGTCTCTTCCAACTCTATGATTCTAGCTAAGTGTAAGCAGCTGTCAATGAACTGAGGGAGAATGTCCTCTTGAGTAAACATTATGGCACTTGGCAGTCTTCTTCTTTTTTCATAGCCCTGGGTAAAAATTACTTGTCTTGTGAGCTTATGGACTTTGTTGCAGACCTTGGGCGAGGTTTGCCTTGGATACTGGCAAATAAAGCCATTATGGTGTATTGGTGCAATTTCCAAAGCAGAGAAGAAGAAGAGGAGTTTGGATTTGATATCCCGCTTTATCACTACCCGAAGGAGTCTCAAAGGAGGCTAACCTTCTCCTTCCCCTTCCTCCCCCACAACAAACACTCTGTGAGGCGAGTGGGGCTGAGAGACTTCAGAGAAGTGTGACTAGCCCAAGGTCAACCAGCAGCTGCATGTGGAGGAGCGGAGACGCTTAACCTGTTTCATAGTGTTGTGAGGATAAAATGGGAAGGAAGAGAGGCTTGAGATCCTTTGAGGAAAGACGGGACACAAAGGTACCAATAAATCTCTGACCCGCCGGATGTTGTTGCTCGAGCTCCAATCATCCCAGACCGTTGGCCCATGTTGGTTGCAGATGATGGAAATAGAAGCCTGGCGACGTCTGGGGGTTCAGAGGCTCTCCACCCCTGTTTTGCAGGAAGCACAGCAGAGCTAACTTTGTGACCAGCCAAACATTTGGACACGGTTCTGCTGAGGGAGATCTCTCCCATCTTCTCTCGCCGTAACCTCCCCAGCTGCTGTATATCTAAACAGCTACTTGACAATAGCACTTCAAACCAAGGAAATGGAAATTCTGTCTCCCTTCTCTCCCCCTCACTTGATGATGGTGCTGTCATATCCATCTGTGAATACTAAAAATCCTTCTCCTATACAGCTGTCAAAATCAATTTGCTGATATCCTTTCCAAACTGTCATTCTCTCCTATCCCCATTATTATTTCTCCTCCACCTGGCTGGTTCCAGGCAGTCTGAGAGTGGTATTACCTAGCATTGCTGCGGCAGAAACCTTTTTGGCAGGGGAAGAGGACTCTTACAGTCTCGGGCAATGTTTCGCTTTGTGTGGGTTCCCTTCCCAGACTGTTTTGTTTCCCTCCGGCAGCAACAAAGCATTGAATAGGAACTTCGATTCTTATAAACAGGGCAGGCATGGGGGCCCCATGAGACGTACCTTGGAGATGCATTGCCTCACTGGTATTGTTAAACAACTATATGAAGTTATGATGTCCCCCAAAATATGGCATTCTTCCCCTAACCGTTCTCCGTCAATTAATGAGAAAAGAAACTGCATCTGAGACTTATCCAAAATTTCAGTGAAATTCTCATGGATGGGGAGCGGGTTTTTTGGTTTAACTGACTTAGAGTTGGGACGCGGGTGGCGCTGTGGGTTAAACCACAGAGCCTAGGGCTTGCCGATCAGAAGGTCGGCGGTTCGAATCCCCACAACGGGGTGAGCTCCAGTTGCTCAGTCCGTGCTCCTGCCAACCTAGCAGTTTGAAAGCACATCAAAGTGCAAGTAGATAAATAGGTACCGCTCCGGCGGGAAGGTAAACGGCATTTCCGTGCGCTGCTCTGGTTCGCCAGAAGCGGTTTAGTCATGCTGGCCACATGACCTGGAAGCTGTACGCTGGCTCCCTCAGCCAATAAAGCGAGATGAGCGCCGCAACCCCAGAGTCGTTCGCGACTGGACCTAATGGTCAGGGGTCCCTTTACCTTTACCTTTAACTGACTTAGAAGCAAAAGAAAACAACAAGAGCCTGCTGGATCAGGCCAATAACCCAACAACCCAGCATCCTGTTTTCACTGTGGCCAACCAGATGCTTGTGAGAAAGCTGGATTTGAGGCCAAGAGTTCTCTCCCTTCCTGTGTTTTCCAGCAACTGGTATTCAGAGGTGCCGCTGCCTCAAAATGTGGAGGCAGAGGATAGCCACCAATTGCCCTCTCCGCCTTGAATTACCGTATATTCCGGCGTACAAGATGACTTTTTAATCCCGTAAATTCTTCTCTAAAATCGGGGGTCGTCTTGTACGCCGGGTATAGTTTTTCAGGCGACGTGACCCGCCGCTGGCTGGGTGCGTGCGCCGCCTCAGCCGCCATGGAACGTGACGGGCTCCTGTGTGGGGAGAGGGGAGGCTCTCCCCGCCGCTCCAGCTGCCGCCGCCGCCATCTCAGCCGCCTCGGAGCCCGGGCTGGGCGAGTATACCCCAAACTCTGTTTTTTCACATGAAAAGTTGGGGGTCGTCTTATATGCCCAGTCGCCTTGTACGCCGGAAAATACGGTAGTCTTCTTTTAAAGCCATCCAAATTGATGGTCTTCACTGCCTCCTGTGGGAGGGAGTTCCATAGTTTAACTATGTACTGCATAAAGAAATGCTTCATTTTACCTCTCTTGAATCTTCCAGCATTCGGCTTCATCGTGAGCGTGCTTTCTTTCCTTCTGCAAATCAGTGGTATTACCTAGCATTGCTTTGCACTCTGCAGCCTCCCTGGGTGCTTTGACCATTCCCGAAGGGGGAAAAAACAAACACCACCCCATTATGTTCCCGGCTAACTTCTCCTGTAGACGCAGGAAGGCTGCCTCCTGTTTGTAGCAGCTGTTTGTTGCTTGTTGACAGCTGTTCGTTGTTTTAAGTAAAATCCTTTAAAGATGTCTGTGTGAACGTAAAAGAAAAGTCTGCCCTTCGAACCAAAACCAGTGAGCTCATTGATCTCAGGCATTTTGGTAGCCGGAAGTCACCTTGTCTGGAAAAAAATGATTTTGATGAAATGAGGGTTCAGCTGAAAGACTGGATGCAGAAAATCCCATGTGGGGCCCAGCTGCGCTATAAATTTGAAAAGAAGCATTGGCCACTTTAAACAGTCATGACTTCCAAAGAATCCTGGGAGCTGTAGTTTGTTAAGGGTGCTGAGAGTTGTTAGGAGGCC
Organism: Darevskia mixta; assembly: GCA_034641385.1. NCBI lineage: Eukaryota > Metazoa > Chordata > Lepidosauria > Squamata > Lacertidae > Darevskia > Darevskia mixta. The sequence goes on along the minus strand of JAWWNH010000018.1, from coordinate 27,168,762 downwards.
CCCCTATTGTCCTTCACAGAACTGCAATTCCCAGAGTTCCCTTGGAAGAGGGATGGAATGTTAAACCGTATGAGAAGTTGCTTGTTCAACTGCTCTTGCTTGTCTAGATGGAGGACAGAGAAGGATGCTTAAAAAAAAGTTTGTGTCTGTCGAAACTAGCCAACTGTACAGAAGTAAAATCTACATTTGTGGCTCCGCCCACCACCGCCATGCGGCCCTTGGAGTATTGCCCCAAAAGGAATGTGGCCCTTGGATTGGAAATATTCCCCATCCTTGATCGAAAGGGTGCAGAGCCAACCTGTTTCGCCTAGTACAATATTTTAAATTATTCCTCTTTGGAGAGGAACTCCAGTTTTCTCTTCTTGAAAAGATCTCTCACAAGTTAAAAGTATCTAAAGGACAGCGCTTGAACGATCTCACATATTTTTATTATTTTATTTCTTATACAAGTATTGAGGCACATGGTCTCTTGGTGCCACCAACATGTGCAAATATCTGGCTCATTTAAGACTATGGAACCTTTATTCTCAATAACAATGGAACTCGCAGGTGGAGAATACGTTTACTCTTCCGTATATTTATTATCTGTAAAGGGAGTATTTGCAGGAGTTCATACTTTATTGTCCCTTTGGCGCTGCGCTGTATATTTGTCCTTTTAGTCCTTTCGGACTCTGTCAATATACGGTTTACATTTCTGATTCTTTCCCCTCTGTTAGTTATGCTTGCACTTTTTTCATAACAAATACACAATCTGCAAGCTCTAGTTTTCTGAACGTTGCTGTTCTCTGCGGTTTCTTGAAGAAAACACCCTCCCAGCTCTCCAAGTGTGCTTGCTGGGCTCTTCCCTGATTCCCATCTCCATGCTCGCCACTTGATTTCTCGGCGTTTGATTACCGAACACTCGAGTGGCAACTGGATATGTAGGCACTGCTGAGTTGGAAAAGGGCAATCAGAATGATCAGGGATCTCAGAGGCAACTCCTCTGCAAGGAAAAGAAATTGCAGCTTTTGGGGCTTTTTAGCTGAGGAAATGCAAGTAAAAAGGAGGGCTAATGACAGAGTACAAGGGACCCAGGTGGCGCTGTGGGTTAAACCACTGAGCCTAGGGCTTGCTGATCAGAAGGTCAGCGGTTCGAATCCCTGTGACGGGGTGAGCTCCCGTTGCTCGGTCCCAGCTCCTGCCCACCTAGCAGTTCGAAAGCATGTCAAAGTGCAAGTAGATAAATAGGTACCGCTCCAGCGGGAAGGTAAACGGCGTTTCCGTGTGCTGCTCTGGTTTGCCAGAAGCGGCTTAGTCATGCTGGCCACATGACCCGGAAGCTGTACGCCGGCACCCTCGGCCAATAAAGCGAGATGAGCGCCGCAACCCCAGAGTCGGACACGACTGGACCTAAAGGTCAGGAGTCCCTTTACCTTTACCTTTTAATGACAGAGTGTAATAAACTTTTGCAGGGTGTGCAGAAAGTAGATGGAGACACAAATCATTGGAGACTGTTGCTTGTCTCCCCCCCCCCAAAAAAATTTTTTTTATTGGTTTTACAACAGACATAGCATAACAAACATATTACACTACATAAACAACATACACAAAATACATTTCTTAAACTATATCAACTAAAACATCTTCATCACTAAAGTACATCAAATAAAAAACAACAAAACATAATTTTAACTATTTTCTTTCCTTGTCATTGTAGGTTGACTTCCTCACGTCTCTCCTATCTGCGTTTCATTATCACTCAACTTTAGTAATCTCCTTTTCATCTTTAAATATATTTTCCTATTCTTATCCTCTATTCTGGTGTAGGTCTTAACATAAAATCATACACCTAAACATCTTAATCCTAACTTCTTAATCTGTAGTCTATATTTTCTTCCAGCTTCTACCTTTAAATCTTAGTATAATTTTTTAGATATAATTTGAATTTCTTCCAGTCTTCTTCCACCGCTTCCTCCCTCTGGTCACATAGTTTCCCGGTCAGTTCGGCAAACTCCATATAGTCTATCATTTTCATCTGCCAATCTCCTATCGTTGGTATCTCCTGTGTCTTCCAGTTCTTTGCAATCAAAATTCTAGCTGCTGTTGTGGCAGACATAAAAAAAGTCTTGTTGTTTTTTGGAACCTCTTGACTCACAATTCCAAGTAAAAAAGCCTCTGGTTTTTTAATAAATGTGTTTTTCAACAATTTTTTTCATTTCATTATAAATCTTTTCCCAGAAGTGGAGACGGTTGCTTGTCATGACGGTTATTGCGCAACCTCCATGATCAGATCTTCTAAATGCCAGTCGCTCGGAATTGCGAGTGTGGAGATTACTGTGGCACTCATCTCTCGCTTCCGGTAGACATCTGGTTAGCTCCTGTGGGATAGGGGTTGGTGCACTGGGCAAGCACTTCACAGAATGGTAGCGTTGGAAGGGGAGCACGAAGGTCATCTAGTCCAACCATCATCTGAAATTTGCCAGGCACCAGGCGCATTTTGCACCTGGCTATCGGCCACGTGCGACCAAGTGAAGTTGCCTGGGCCTGACATCTCTGCCATCTGGAGGTGCGTGTCTGGCGATCCTTGTAGAATTTTATCTGTGAAATTTTATCTGCGCAATCAGAACGTATTTCAGGAGCCAGAAAGTTGCACAGTATTGGAAAAATACGACTTTTGAGCCATTTGGCCCAAAAATGATAACTAGGCATTCCGTTTTGGTGGCTGTAAGGTAAAGGTAAAGGGACCCCTGACCATTAGGTCCAGTCGTATCCGACTCTGGGGTTGCGGCGCTCATCTCGCTTTATTGGCCGAGAGCCGGCATACAGCTTCCGGTTCATGTGGCCAGCATGACAAAGCCGCTTCTTGCGAACCAGAGCAGCGCACGGAAACGCCGTTTACCTTCCTGCTAGAGCGGTTCCTATTTATCTACTTGCACTTTGACATGCTTTCGAACTGTTAGGTGGGCAGGAGCAGGGACCGAGCAACGGGAGCTCACCCCGTTGCAGGGATTTGAACCGCCGACCTTCTGATCAGCAAGCCCTAGGTTCTGTGGTTTAACCCACAGCGCCAACTGGGTCCCTTTTGGTGGCTGTAACCCCTGGTTTAAGGAGCCATTTGCTGCCTAGCTTATATATACGAATTTCTAACACTGAGTCCAACACCCTGTTCTTGACTCTCTGCATTGATAAGGGCCCCATCTATGCATTTAAAGTGGCATCGTACCACTTTAAGCAGATCTCTTTGGGGTAAGCCATGACTGTTCAAAGTGCTGCTGCTTTAGATACATATCAGGGGTCAGCAAACCTTTTCAGCAGGGGGCTGGTCCACTGTCCCTCAGACCTTGTGGGGGGGGCGGACTATATATTTTTTGGACTACTGTATAACCTTTTTGAAGTCAAGGAGGTGACTTGACCTGTTTCCCAGTTCTGCAGAAGAGGAACTGAGGCACTAGCAGATTGTTAGATTCTTTCCTATCTCCCATAAGGAAATGTACCTGTCAGCCGTAGGGATTTCTCTGCCCACTCCCGATAATTTCCTGACTGAATAAGAAGTGCTCGTTTCGAATTCCAAAGCCAGGACCTCCTTTGCTTTGAAGTTACCTCGGACTTCACAGGCGTAAAGGTTGCATGTTCTCCAGTCAGTCGGACTCGTGTAATTTCCTATCGCTTGAATGGAGGGCTCTGCGGGGGGCCTTCAAAAGGAAATGGACCCCCGGTAGACATCATAAGCTTGTGGGCTTTAATTTGAAGGCAGCAAGCAATCTCCCCCCCCCCCGACAAGAAGCCGGGAGCTGGTAGGAGGAATAAATCAGCATATTCTTAGAGTTGAGAGTCCTCTGGCACAAATGGAAATAAATCCTGAGAAGGAAGCTGAAGAAGATGGAAGCATTTGAAAAGGCACTCGGATCTGCCTCCCGAGCAGGTTTGCACATGGCAAGGTGCATAGGGTGGTATTCAACTACGTTTTACTCAAGAGTGTTGTTGTTCAGTCGTTCAGTCGTGTCCGACTCTTCGTGACCCCATGGACCAGAGCACGCCAGGCACGCCTATCCTTCACTGCCTCTCGCAGTTTGGCCAAACTCATGTTGGTAGCTTCAAGAACACTGTCCAACCATCTCATCCTCCATCGTCCCCTTCTCCTTGTGCCCTCCATCTTTCCCAACATCAGGGTCTTTTCTAGGGAGTCTTCTCTTCTCATGAGGTGGCCAAAGTATTGGAGCCTCAGCTTCAGGATCTGTCCTTCCAGTGAGCACGCAGGGCTGATTTCCTTCAGAATGGATAGGTTTGATCTTCTTGCAGTCCATGGGACTCTCAAGAGTCTCCTCCAGCACCATAATTCAAAAGCATCAATTCTTCGGCGATCAGCCTTCTTTATGGTCCAGCTCTCACTTCCGTACATTACTACTGGGAAAATCATAGCTTTAACTATACGGACCTTTGTCGGCAAGGTGATGTCTTTGCTTTTTAAGATGCTGTCTAGGTTTGTCATTGCTTTTCTCCCAAGAAGCAGGCATCTTCTAATTTTGTGACTGCTGTCACCATCTGCAGTGTAAATCCGCTGAATTGAACAAAGAGGACTGAATACCCCTGGTATCTGGTCCCCCAGAAACTGACCCTCAGACAACTGAAAGAAAGTTGCCTGCCTCTGAAGTAATAAATTCATGCAGAGGCAAATCTACTGTGAAATTTCACAAATCTTAAGCTTCAGGACCCCTAATCCCGGGGTGGGGGTGGGGGTTGTCCTCAAATCCAAATTCAGCCCTCCTTGTTCAAAAAAATTGGGTCTAATAGACTCAATTAGAGTTGCACAACTCAACTTGACTGTTATTGTATATATTTCAACAATCCCAAAGTTTGAGAGTGTGTAGCATAGATGTCGTAAAGGTGGACTGTCTCAGTAAGTTGGCTGTTTTGCTGAAGAGCACTTCACTTAACTTGATTCATGTTGCCTCTAGAAAAGGGCATTGCAACGAGGCTCTCATACAGTGAAACTGTACGTGAATAGGTTGTTAGAAAAATCAGAAAAAGAGTGTTTAGTAAAATTTGCTCCATGTAATATGAGATAATTCAGTTCAGCAGTTTTAATCAAAATCTGAGATGCAGAAGTTACATTAAAAAAAGAAAATTCTGGTAGAACAATCCCACTGAAGGAGATAAGAGTGGTTACCCAAACCTCACTGCTGGTTTGCGAAGGGGCCCCCATGAAAGTTCAAGGTTCAGGGCCACAAAAATGTAGGTCCGCCACTGCATTCATGTCCTTTTCTTGTATTTCCGAGAAACTTACTGATGCTGGAAATTGAACTCTGGACTATACAGATTTCTGCACTGGTCTGACAAGGCAGTTGTGACATTTTTAGAATTGTTTGTGCTGATTTAGAGTAGGTGTACGGGTTGTTCTGTGCTTGGCTCCCCGTGTTCCCTGTTGGCCAATGTCCCCATCCCCCCCACCTAGGCAAAGCGGCCACCTGCATGATTTCTCCTGCACCCATGAGCAGGCCACTCCAAGCAAGCACTGAGGGGCGTGAGACTGCTTGCATGCGAACGACGTATGAGGCTGAGCTTAGACAGCTGTTCCGTCTAGATCAGGGCTATCTACACTTCCAGCAGCTCTCTGCAGTTTCACGCAGGAGTGTTTCGTTAGGGACTGATCTAGGAACCGTCCGCATGCCAAACTGCGCCCTTCCCCAAAGGACTGCAAACATAGTACCGGTAAGTGGCCTTATGATTGAACCACTGTTGATCTGTCAAGTTCCGACTTGTCTACCAGTGCTAGAAACTAAGATGTAAAAACTAGGCACCAGACGGCTTCTTAAACCAAGGCTACAGTTGCCAAAACTGAATTTCTAGTTGCTGTTTTGGGGCAAGATGGTTCTAAAGTCTTACTTTTCAAAGGATCGACTGACTTATCAGTTAAGCTAAGCTTTGAGAACTTAAAAGAAGAAAAATCACTTGATCCAGGGACAGCCCACCTATATATTGGCCTCTTTTTCTTAATGGTGACACGGGCCATTCATAACGTAGGAATATTCTTCACAACCGTGAGCAGGGCAGCTGGGTGGGGTAAGTAAGACCAACAACAACAACAACAACAACAACAACAATTTATTATTTATACCCCGCCCATCTGGCTGGGTTTCCCCAGCCACTCTGGGTGGCTTCCAACAAAAGATTAAAAATACATTAAAACATCAATCATTAAAAACTTCCCTAAACAGGGCTGCCTTCAGATGTCTTCTAAGCGTCAGATAGTTGTTTATTTTTTTGACATCTGATGGGAGGGCGCTCCACAGGGTGGGCGCCACTACCCAGAAGGGAGAATGTTGTTCACTGCTCCTGCTCCGGCTGCACAGAAAAAGCATTTTGGTTCCTGAAATTCATTCTGCGTGTGCAGATAAAATATAACGGATAGAATTCTACAGGATGGGGCGTTAGTGTATACAAACAGTCCAGATCCAAGGATCCCCAGGCATGCACCTCCAGATGGTGGAGATGTCAGGCACCATCCTGGCACCCAGGCATCTTCACTTGGTCACAAGTGGCCGAGAGGTGCATAATGTGCCTGGCTAATTTCGAATGCTATTGTCTACACCAGGGGAAACCAATTCTGTGCCCTCTATATCCTATTGAATTACGACATCTCTGGTCATGAGATAATGGGAGTTTTGACGCAGCAACATCTCTGGGGCGCCCTATTGGCGATTCCTGGTCGACAACAGCAGCTCTGGGGGGTCTCAGGGAGAAGACTTTCCCTGTTGTACTTGGAGGTATCAGGGATTGGACATGTGATTGAGCCTGTACTCTACTCTACTGAGCTGTGATTCGTCACATGATCACTGGCCACAGATGCGGCTCATGATCTCTAACATTTCAACAGGTGAAAGCTTAGGGTACTGTGACCAATGGCTCTCCTGTTATTCTCAAACCCCCAAACCACCGGCTGATTTCTCCACTGTTTACAAATTATTTTTATTAATTTGCTGTACCTGCCCTTCACCCTAAGGTTTCGGGGCAGATTACAACATTAAAGCACAATGTTAAATGCAGTTTAACGCAATTTAACAGTCACAAAAATAAGCGGGTCCTAAAAATATACACCTCAAGTGTCAAAAGCTGCAATTACTATCATTGTACTTCCTCGCTCACTCTGTGTGTGTGTGTGTGTGTGTGTGTGTGTTGTGATTTTTGTCTGCAATATCCTGACCTGCAGTGGCTTTCTGAAGGAGGGCAGCTTAGTAAACTGACCACAGTAGTTTAGTTTTAAATAACTTGGGGGCGTTTAATCCCTCCCGGGATCTGGTTTTGCTTATTATAGAGTAGCTGAAACTCAAAAGCATTTAGAAGGCGGTTATTGCTAGGGGTGGGTGGGTGGGTGGGAGAAGCGTTGATGAACGGGTGGTTTATCAGTCATTAAATGCATGCGAGTTTGTCACTATAGTAACTTTACAGAAAACTTCAACTCGGATTTCAGAAGTGCGCTTTGCAGTGCAAGCAAGTCAGTGCATACATTAAGGAAACAGGGATTTTCTGTGCTGCACATTTCATAACCAAAGAACAGCCACGTTTAACACAGTTGGGGGTTGCATTCCTGCAGGCAGAGCCTTGAGGCAAGGGCGGCCCAGTCTTGGTGATTTGTAAGTTGTTGGGAAATTTTATTTTACTTTTAAGAGACAGCCTGCCCATTGTATAGAATAAGGTGGTGGTAGAGGAGCCTCCGTGTTTTGGGCTGCAGAATATCAGACTGCAGAGCGGGTGTCTTTTGTTCTGTTTTGTAAATGTCACCCACACCAGAATCTCCCTCTGCACGCTTTAAACTCGCAAGTAGGAGAGGAAAGGGACCCAGGTGGCGCTGTGGGTTAAACCACAGAGTCTAGGCTGGGCTTGCTGATCAGAAGGTTGGCGGTTTGAATCCCTGCGACGGGGTGAGCTCCCGTTGCTCGGTCCCAGCTCCTGCCCACCTAGCAGTTCGAAAGCACGTCAAAGTGCAAGTAGATAAATAGGTACCGCTCTGGCGGGAACGTAAACGGCGTTTCTGTGCGCTGCTCTGGTTTGCCAGAAGCAGCTTTGTCATGCTGGTCACATGACCCGGAAGTGTCTGCGGACAAACGCCGGCTCCCTCGGCCTATAGAGCGAGATGAGTGCCGCAACCCCAGAGTCGGACACGACTGGACCTGATGGTCAGGGGTCCCTTTACCTTTACCTTTAGGAGAGGAAACTGCACTAACCATTTCTCTCTGCACTATGGTTTTATTTCATAAAAATTATACATCACTTGATTGTAAAAAAAAAAACTCACACACACCCCCAAACAAACTTCAAAGCAGTTAACAAAAGGGTATTAAAATCGAGAAAAACTCACAGTCGTATTTTAAAACATGCAAAAGTTTTAAAATGCTAAAGCTGATTAAAATTACTTCAGCTTTCCAAACAAAAACAAAAAAAAGCTAGACAAATTTGAAGTTTTCCTTAAAAAAAAGAAAAAGAAAGAAGAAGCTCAGCAATTTTGGGGGTTTCCTTAAAAGAACAAATAAAAGCTCAATAATTTTGGGGTCTTCCTAAGCTCAACAATTTTCGGGGCGTCCTGGTTTTTACTTTTTGAAATATGGCAAATTCAAAGCACATTAATTCTAAACATCTGGGTAGGCTTGTCTAAAGAAGAATGCTTTTAGCAGTCAGCGGAAAGAGTACATTGAAGGCGCCTGCTTGATCTCAATAGGCAGGGAGTTCCAAAGTGGCACACTAAACGACCAACTTCTTACAACCGCAGAATGGGTGGCTATTACGTGGCACCTGCAGGAAGTGAGGGAGCAAGATAAACCCTTTTTAACCTCCCAATTCTGTGCAACCTGAGCCTTTCTAATCAGATGCAGCAGAATGACATGGTGGAATTTTGAGATGGTAGAAACTGATACGATAGCCGCCTGCAAATATCTCAAGGGCTGTCGCATGGAAGAGGGAGCAAGCTTGTTTTTTCCTGCTGCGGGGGGTAGGGCTCAAAACAAGAAAGTTACAAGAAAGGAAAGTCTGACTAAACTTTCTGACAGTAAGATCTGTTTGGCAGTGGAACAGACGCCCCTGGGAGGTTGTGGACTCTCCTTCCTTGGAGGTTTTAAAGCAGAGGTTGGATGGCCATCTGTCAGGGATCCTTTAGTTGATATTCCTGCACTGCAGTGAGTTGGACTAGAGGACCCTAAACCCTGCTGTCAGGCTGCGTGGGGTCTCCTCCCCAGCTGGCCGTTCAAAGAAAGACTCTGAGCCATTAAGCTATTAAGCTTTAATCTAGGCTAATTACTTTACAATGCGGAGTACATCATAAACACATCTCGTCAGTCACTCTCGGATTCCAGAAGTGGCCCTTTGTGATTCTCCCGCCAGGGAGCCCATCTTGGAAAATGAAAGCACCCCGTCTGTCTCTTCTTTCCTTCCCCTGGTACATGGCGAGGGCTCTGCCTGGCTGACTGGAGCCCTCCCACCGCTTCCCCTTCTCCAGAGCTTTCCCCAGAGGGGGAAGAAGAATCTATCTCCAAGATCGCGGGCTGTTCCCGGTACTCAAAGCCGAGCTGGAAGGGGGGGGGCAGCCCCCTGACACCTTCCAACTCTGTACTTTAAGTATGTATGCATACTCAATGAGAGGTGTGAGCTTGCTTTTGGTAATCTTATTTATATTGTTGTTGTTGTTTAGTTGTGTCCGACTCTTCGTGACCCAATGGACCAGAGCACGCCAGGCACTCCTGTCTTCCACTGCCTTCCGCAGTTTGGTCAGACTCATGTTGGTAGCTTCGAGAACACTGTCCAACCACCTCATCCTCTGTCGTCCCCTTCTCCCTGTGCCCTCCATCTTTCCCAACATCAGGGTCTTTTCCAGGGAGTCTTCTCTTCTCATGAGGTGGCCAAAGTATTGGAGCCTCAGCTTCAGGATCTGTCCTTCCAGTGAGCACTCAGGGCTGATTTCCTTAAGAATGGATAGGTTTGATCTTCTTGCAGTCCATATTTATATTAGGTCTACAAATAAATTTATTTCGATCCTATACTACATTGAAATGTTTAAACGTTTCTGATTATACTTGTGTCTTCCCACCACAGTTGCCATTCTCTCTTGCCACATCAGTGTGGCACGCCACACCCTTTGAAAACCACTGCCCTACCACAACGGTTCCACTTAAAAACACACAGACACAGACTTTTTGCGGTGACTGAGAAATGAGCTGAAAAGTGTGGGATGAAGGAGTGATCAATGGAAAAATACCCACAAGCAAATCAGGATGAAGAGTGATTGTTGAATAACCACCCCATAAATGCTCCATAAAGACCTGACATAGTCTGACTTTAACCTCTATATAAGTTTTGTGCAAGCAGATCGGGGTGAAATAGGTCGTCTGTTAATCTAACCTTAAAAGCACAGAGTGCGTGGATCTTTATAAATGTGCCTTCTAGCAATTTGAGTAAATCTGAACCCTACAAATATCCGGCTTAGGTTATATTTGTGTTTCTCTCTTTCTCTCTCCCCAGAATAGATCAACATTCAACACAGATGTTCTAGTGAAGAGGGACGAGACTAAATCTGCCCCCTCTGGATGCTGCAAGGTATGGCCCTGGGTGGAAAGCAACGTGTTGTTTTGTCATACGTGAGATCATGCTGGTGACTCTACACAAAAGGGTCATTCCATTGCATGCTCGGTGGTGCAGCCTAAAGTTCAGGCCTGCACGATTTGTGGCCCATCGTGCCAGACTCAGCTCACCAGCCATGTTTTGTCCTCTCTCCATTTTTCAATCGTTGGAAATAAAAACTGGAGGTTTCTTGACAAAGATGGCATTCAGTTTGTGGGCCGCACGTTGTACAGACGAGAACTGAATCGACGCGTAGATTTCTGAAATGTTTTCTTCTTTGTCACGATTAGGACCCAACCAAGAGCTTTTTCTGTCTTACGGAGCTGGGCTGTGTCACCCAATAAGAATACCCAGGGTCCCTTGCCGCAGCGTGGTTTTAAAAGAGGACGGGACAAATTCTTGGCCTGATCCATCAGACTCTTCTTCCATTCATAACACAAAATTGAAATGATTAAAATAAATAAATTAATTAAAACCGATCTCAAATGGATCTAATCGGTTTTGAAGGCTTTAGCGAGGAATCAAAACATTTCACAGTGCAGAGCAAGTCAGAGAATGGAAAAAAAGAAATTCAAGCAGCTGAAACTGGCACAGCCTCTTGCAACCGCCCTGTGCGTTATATTATCACTATTCCCATTGGACAGACTGAGCATGGGAAAGTGCGCACACACGGTGCTTGGTATTCTGAAAATATATATATATATATCCAAGTGCCAGGCCTCTGTTCCTCTTTGTGCAGCAAAGGCAAACAAAAGACAGCAACAAACTGTAATAAAAAGGATTGCTGCTTGTTCCAGCTAGAGTCAAGATTTGCAAAAAGGATTTTGGAGCACAGTAAGAGTCGGTTTGAGTTGCCAAATTGCAGCCTTGTCTTTCAGGTTAAGTGTGTGTTGCTAGAACATAGGCTCTCCTTGGCAATGGTGTGTTTTGAGCACTGAACATCCCAGGACTTTGACTTGAGGGGGCGGGAAATTGTCGGTTATCTTCCTTGGGGCATTTTCTACTCCTGGACTTGTAAGCAGCTGTCATGCACTTAGCCAAGCCAAGCCTATTTAAGCCGCTGCTCTCTGCTCTAGCGCTCTTCATTATTATTATTTTAAAATACTTCCTGGGAAAGGAAGGGTGGGTAGCTTTTCCATCCTGACATGAATGGAAGATCCTACGCGGTCTGCATCACTTTGAAATCAACTAGGGCTGCACATCATCCAAGTATGTCCCCGAGAGGGATGCAGGTGGCTCTGTGGTCTAAACCACTGAGCCTCTCAGGCTTGCCGATTGGGAGGTTGGCGGTTTGAATCCCCGCGACGGGGTGAGCTCCCGTTGCTCTGTCCCAGCTCCTGCCAACCTAGCAGTTCGAAAGCACGCCATTGCAAGTAGATAAATAGGTCCTGCTCCGTCGGGAATGTAAATGGCATTTCTGTGCGGTCTGGCTTCCGTCACAGTGTTCTGTTTCGCCAGAAGCGGTGTAGTCATGCTGGCTACATGACCTGGAAAGCTGTCTGCGGACAAACGCTGGCTCCCTTGGCCTGAAGCGAGATGAGCACCGCACCCCATAGTCGCCTTTGACTGGACTTAACCTTCCAGGGGTCCTTTACATGTCCCCGAGAGTCGCTGAATTAGGACAGTCTTGTGATGAACAATAGCAATTTTCAATGAGCAGATGTACCCTGGCTGCTCTTAATGCTGTAGACTGATAAATGATTTAGACTTCGTAATGAGGCGAGCGTATTGAAGGGATCTGTAATGAACGGAAGGAAAAGAGCCCAGTCAGGAGTGAGAGGACATATTGGTAGATGTTCCTACCAAAGTGGGAAAACACTTCAGTTCTTCCTGGGTTTCAGTTCCCTTGCAGAGAGAGAAAGTTAACACAGGAAGCTGCATTATACATAATCAGGCCATTGGTCCCCTTGGCTTAGTGTTGTCTACACCAGGGTTTCCCAAACTTGGGTGTTGACCCGGCTGGCACATATTAGCTGACACGTCTTAGCTGACACATCTAAAGAGAACAGCCTTTACCAAACGTGTCATGGGCTTTGAAGACAGTCGAACTCAGGATGCAAGGTAGAAACGTGCTAAGAGGAAGGCACGCTTGGCAAATCCACACCGTGATCAACTCCCGCCCGGAAAACAATGTCCCCACTGTAGAAGGACGTGTGGGTCCAGAATTGGCCTCCAGAGTCACTTACGGACTCATTGTTAAAACCGTGTTTATGGAAGATAATCTTACTCAGCTATGAGTGATCGCCGAAGAAGAAGACACATCTTAGTCCTTCTTAATTTCTGTTACAAGATGCATTGGAATCGTCCAAGTGGTTTTTTGTCATGTCACTCATTAGAAAGTTTATTTCGGGAAAATCATTCTGCATTTGAACAAGGCTGGCTGGCTTGATGACAGATTCCTGCTTCTTTCTTTCTTTCCTTTCCATTTTAAAAAAGGAAGAGAAATTAAAATTTCAACCACTTGGCTAGATGATTTAATTTATGAACAGGAGCTAAAGTCCTGGGGCCGTGAGGTAAAACCATTTGCTCTGGATGACGTCCAGTTGTCGATATGGCCATTTAGGTTTATTCTGCAAGACAGGTGCAAGTTCCTTAACAACTTCATTATTCTCTGCCATGGCTGCCAATGGGATTTTCTGAGCCAAATACATTCGGCTGGTTTTTAAAATAATAAAATAAAAATGAATGTGTACATATATACAGATATTTCAAACTATATCCGTAATCAAGGATATCAGTCATTCATCTAATCCATCAGGAATAGCCAACGAGGTGCCTTTCAGATGTTGGACTTTAATTCCCATTATCCCTGACCATTGGCCATGCAGGCTGGGATTGGTGGTAGCGGTACTCCTACAACATCGGGAGAGAACCACCTTGGCTATCTCCATCATATGACATCTACCAAAAGGGACTGATTCTAATTACACAATCACTTCCACTCAATTTTCCAAAGAAATTGGCCACACCTATAAATTACCCAACACCATTCCATATGAGTATATCCTTATTCTATTTTTAGATTAGCATGCATTTAAATTACCAAAGAATGACACTTTATACAGAACACTAAAATGATCAAGTACAATAAAGTATAAGATAGAGGAACATAAATACAATCATTGACTGTAATAATAATTCGCTCATAAATGGTATTTTATGTTAGTTGGAAAGGAAGATAGCCGTTAATGTCTAATCCATATCTATTCTTCGTAAAGTGACCGAATGTACCCTGTAACCTTTGCCATTTCTACTGTGTTCCAGATTTTAAGCAACACATTTTCAGTATTGGTGTTTTACTGTCCTTCTAACTACCGTAGCAATCAAAATTTAGCAGCTGAGAAGATTCCATACTATTCTTTAAAAAACCTTCAAAATATCATAATAATGTCCCAGCAGAAACTAGTGGAATTGTCTAACTTAGATATAATACAGAATCCTATGCACCCCCTAAATCTGTCCCGTGGTTCCCACTAACCCAAAGCAGACTTAGGGGAGGGCATGGGTGGAGGAGGGAGAGGAAAGTCAGATTGCCAAATGCAAATGCACCCCCTAAGGAAACGAGTGGATTTGATACCTCCCCATCTATCTCAGATACCAAAGGCAAAGACAGTGTTATTTCTGTTTAAAAACTGCACCCGCTTCTCAAATTAGGCCAGTTGGGTGCTCTTATTTATTTAACCCAGGCTGACCTAATTAGACCCAGGTGGCGCTGTGGGTTAAACCACAGAGCCTAGGGCTTGCTGATCAGAAGGTCGGCAGTTCAAATCCCTGCAATGGGGTGAGCTCCCGTTGCTCGGTCCCAGCTCCTGCCCACCTAGCAGTTCGAAAGCATGTCAAAGTGCAAGTAGATAAATAGGAACCGCTCCGGCGGGAAGGTAAACGGCGTTTCCATGCGCTGCTCTGGTTCGCCAGAAGCAGCTTTGTCATGCTGGCCACATGACCCAGAAGCTGTACGCTGGCTCCCTCGGCCAATAAAGCGAGATGAGCGCCGCAACCCCAGAATCGGTCACGACTGGACCAAATGGTCAGGGGTCCCTTTACCTTTACCATTAGGAAGTGTGGGGCATCTGCCTGAGGTACCAGAAACTAGAATAAGACGTTGAACTGTTTTTGTACAACCCCCCTCCCCCTCACAAGTTAGCCTAATGCTCTCATGTGTGGTGGTTTATAAAGCGTATCAGCGAAGGTAGTTTCCATATCTCCAGATTTGTGCCTAACCTCCCCCCCCCCCACGTCTGTTTGTGGAAACTCTTCTGTTGCGAGAGGGATTCTGGGAAACTGTCCACAGCATGCGCTAGGATTCACACTGTGTGCTAGATGCTATCCTAATATTGGCCTTGGCTCCGCGTTACAAACCTCAAAGGCAAACGTCCCTGCAGAAGCTGGCCAGGTGCTCAGGTTGTCTCCTCGAGCTCTGAAGCGGTGCCAAAAGATAAGCTCAGAAGAGCTGCGTTTTGCATGGCTGGGAATAAAAGGCCACTTAATGCAATGCCTTCCGCAATATAAACAGCTCAGGCTCTGTAAAGGAAATGTGTCTCCGTTTCTGTCAGCACCACTTCAATGCAACCGGCAGAGTCGCGAAGAAAGCCTGGCATCTTTGGCCCCCTGCTTTCCCAAAGTGAAATGAAATAGGGTGCTTTGATGGCTTACTGCCTAAAGAGCATCTGCTTAAGGAGACACCCTTAAATTGCACCCTTGATAACTCAGTCCTAGGGCTTGCCTCCATGCATAGACTTATTGAGAGTCTTTTTAGGATACGGTGGATTCCCTCCATCTGCAGTTTGCTCTAGTGCATTCAGTACCGTTGGTTTCCTGTGAAATGCACTTTGTGGATTTTCCAACAAACCACACAACGTTTAGTGAAATTGCCAAGGCTGGGAACCGAGTCTCTGGAGGAGATGAGATAAAAGCAAATGGCATGGGCTGCCAAGGAAAAAAAAGAAAACACACTTTATACCAGTTGTGACAACAGCAAAATTTGAGTGGGGCTTACTTCACGGTAACGGGCTGCCTGGAACATGAGGCTCAGTAGAGTGGGTGGCATTTGCAAACCAAGCTTCGCTGTGAAATTAATGCAAAATTACTGCATTCCAGCGTGCATTGCTCTTTTCTAGGACTTATTGAAACCAAGGCCCAGTTTGCACTATGCATTTAACAGTATCATATCATCAGAAACAGTCCTGGCTTCCCTCAAGGAATTCTGGGAAATGGAGGGTCAACTTGCACAGACTTGGCCTCAATGCTGAAGTTTGCCAATACAGTGGTACCTCTGGTTGCGAACGGGATCCGTTCCGGAGCCCCATCCGCATCATGAGCAGCGCGTATCCTGAAGCGCCGCGTCTGCGCATGTGCGCAACGTGATTCGGCACTTCTGCGCATGCACATGATGTCATTTTGCGTGTCTGCGCATGCACAAACTGCCGAACCCAGAAGTAACCCGTTCCGGTACTTCCGGGTTCGGTGCGTTCGTAACCCGTGACGAACGCAACATGCAGTGTTCATAACATGAAGTACGACTGCAAAGGGGAGAGATAAAATATCTACCCCCCCCCCGGCCAATAAGTTTTCCCATCCCTGCCATAAGAAAAACCTTGGTTTCAGCTTTGGGTTAGGCTGGAAAAAAGCTAAACCGCAAGCCTGATTTTCCTAAACTAAACCATGGCATAGCTCAATTGAGGGGAACGACCAGGAGAATGGAAGCAGCCATGATCTCCTCTTGAGAAGCCTTCATGCTCAAGTGTTCATGGTTTTGCTTAGTGAGACACGCAGACCAGGCCTTTGAATTGTATCCCGTGCGCACAGACCAAGTTTCGTTTGGATGTCTTACTGCTCAAGGGAGAGGCATTACAAAAGAGAATGCCCTGAGAGGGACGGACAGTTTAAATCTTCTTCTTGGCCCCAAATGGAGCATCTGTAGCTAACAAACCTTCTGATGTTTATGATGTGCTAGGTTTGTCTGGACCAAAATCCGAATGGCACTTACATAATGCCTGCATATATTCATTTGTGGGGAGTTTTTGGGGGGCGTCGGGGGAGAGAGATGTGAACAGTGAAAACTGTATGCTCACGATAGAGCCTTCCTTTTTGATGGAGGTGGCTGGGCGCCACAGGAAACATAGAGGGCATTCTTGTTTCATAGGATCCAAATGAAAATGTTTGTTTCTGCTGTTCGTAAGGGATTCATTTCACTGGACACACACACAAACACTCTTCCTAATTCAGCTGTTCCTGAAAAAGTCATAACTAGATATTGATGTCCTCTAGGCAGGCTTACAAATCTGCAGAGCCTCCTCCTTTTCAATTAGGGAACACAGAAAGCTGTTTTCTACTGAGTCAGGCCACCGGCACACCAACTCAGTATTACGCTCAGCAGCTCTACATGGTCTTTCTCAACCCTACCTAGAGATGCTGAGGATTGAACCCAGGACTAAGCTCTGCATGTGGGGCATGCACAGCTGCGGGTTGCGAACGTGCCTCCTGCACGGATCACGTTCGCAACCCGAGCGTCCACTGTATTGTGATGTCTTAAGCTTACTCTCCATGAATTTATATAAGCCCCGTTTAAAGCCCACCTAAGTTGGTGGCTGTGGCCGTGTCTTTTGTAAGCGAATGCCTTTGCTTAATGCCTGATTCTGCCAGTTGTGCAAACAAAATAACCTTTTGAGTTGTGCTCTCTCTTTTTGGTGTGTTACACTTGGTTACTGTCCTTACTGTTTCCTCCCCCTTTTTTTGCATTATGCTTTCGCTTGCTGTTTTGATGTCATTGGCAGTGGGGACTGGAAACCTCATACCGGCCTGTACTTAAATAGGATACAGTGCTTAATTAATACCCTGATTAATTTTTGATGATTAATTGTTCTCTAATCTTCTGCTGGGCTTATTCTTTCCACACACTCTCACTCCGAGCCAAGGTGATGGATCATCTTGTCAAGGTTGAGGTAGCGCCGAATTGATTAAAATCTATTTCACTGTGCATCTCCTTAGGAAGGGCAGAAATTTCCTGCCTGTTTTTTTTTTTAAGCGAAGCCCAGTTTTTTGTAATGAATGAGGCCGGGTGTTGTCATTTTTAAGCGACTGTGGCAGGGCCTACATCCCTCAGGGATGGTGCATGAAGAGGCAGAAACTGCTGAGCAAGGAAAATGATGAAGAATTGTAGAGTTGGAAGGTACCCCTGAGGGTCATCTAGTCCAACCCTCTGCAATGCAGGCACCTCAACTAAAGTATCCATAACAGATGGCCATCCAACCTCTGCATCGGACCACAGGAAAGATCTATGTGATTGCAACATTCCATCAACAAGATGCTAAAACAAAGACCTTTTCGTTTTGACATGCTTTTCCCAGCTGGGTGAAAACGCGTTTGTCTTCGGTATCAATTTTGCATTGTTTTTAAACCCATCTTTTACTTGCTTTTCTCATACTGCCTTAACAACTATTTCCCCCCTGCATTTATGGTGGACGTGGAGGGCCATCGTGAGAAATAAGTAAAAAGCTATGCATTCACTGATGATGGTCGATATATTAGCAAGTTTTAATTCTGAATGGTTGGTGTTCACCACCCCGGTGGACCCCCTACACTTCCTTCCTTTAAAGTGGATCCTTGTCACTATGGGTAAAAATGAAACACCACTTTTGGGCAACATTCCCGGACCTTAAACATGCTGAACCTCACTAACAAGATCATAGCATCCAAAGGGAAACTGCAAGGTACATTCGAAGGCACTCATACTACCTGGTTTCAGGTAGCTCAGGTTCGAGAGCCAGTGTGGTGTAGTGGTTAAGAGCAGTGGACTTGTAATCTGGTGAACCGGGTTCGCGTCTCCGCTCCTCCACATGCAGCTGCTGGGTGACCTTGGGCTAGTCACACTTCTTTGAAGTCTCTCAGCCCCACTCACCTCACAGAGTGTTGGTTGTGGGGGAGGAAGGGAAAGGAGAATGTTAGCCGCTTTGAGACTCCTTCGGGTAGTGATAAAGCGGGATATCAAATCCAAACTCCTCTTCTTCTCTGCTTTGCAAATTGCGCCAATACACCATAATGGCTTTATTTGCCAGTATCCAAGGCAAACCTCGCCCAAGGTCTGTAACAAAGTCCATAAGCTCACAAGACTAGATAAGACAGGTAAGTTTTACCCAGGACTATAAAAAAAAAGAAGAAGACTGCCATAATGTTTACTCAAGAGGACATTCTCCCTTAGTTCAGTGACAGCTGCTCACACTTAGCTAGAATCATAAAATCATAGAGTTGGAAGAGACCACAAGGGCCATCCAGTCCAACCCCCTGCCAAGCAGGAAACACCATCAAAGCATTCCTGACAGGTGGCTGTCAAGCCTCTGCTTAAAGACCTCCAAAGAAGGAGACTCCACCACACTCCTTGGCAGCAAATTCCACTGTCCAACAGCTCTTACTGTCAGGAAGTTCTTTCTGATGTTTAGGTGGAATCTTCTTTCTTGTAGTTTGAATCCATTGCTCCGTGTCCTCTTCTCAGGAGCAGCAGAAAACAACTTTTCTCCCTCCTCTATATGATATCCTTTTATATATTTGAACATGGGTATCATATCACCCTTAACCTTCTCTTCTCCAGGCTAAACATACCCAGCTCCCTAAGACGTTCCTCATAAGGCATATCAAATCCAAACTCCTCTTCCTCCTCCTCCTCTTCTTCTTCTTCTTCTTCTTCTTCTTCTTCTTCTTCTTCTTCTTCTTCTTCTTCATTCTTTTGCACTTCATTTACGCCTCCCAGTTGAAGATCACAGATGGAAGGGTATCTGGACCCCACTCAAAACCATCTCTGCTCGCTTACAGGAGGCCCTCGGATCAAGGTCATCCTCCGATGGCACTGGATGCCGGTCAGGCTGGCAAAAATTAACACACACACCCCTTTCCCCTTCATGTTGGAAGGGCTGGGGAAAGCTTGGTTCATTTATTCATGTTTGGTGTGAATGCCCTTACCTTAAAAACTTTTGGAATAGAGCGTTCTCCATTATATCCGCAATTCTCCCCCTTTCTCCAATTCCGGCCTTAGCCCTGCTATCTTCGGACATGGACTTAGGCTCCACCCTGCACCACAGCGAACTAGTAGGCTTCTTACTGACTGCATCACAATTAGCGATAGCTCAGTGATGGAAGACCGAGACTGAAATACCCCTGAACATATGGGAAAATAGTATCTGGGATACAGCAATGCCACCAGACACAGGAGGGCAATTAAAGGCACAGCGAATAGACACCTTCCCAGAAATTATGGACACCTTTCTTTAACTATGTTAACGGCCAAAATCAAAACCTTCTTATACCAACCGCTCAATATTCTCAGTTGAGAGGTTACGTTAAGTAATATGTTTGAATGTTGAATGTGTAAGCGTCTGTCTAGAGACAATGGATAAAACAAGCACCATTAGATGTTGTTGTTGTTCAGTCGTTCAGTCGTTCAGTCGTGTCCGACTCTTTGTGACCCCATGGACCAGAGCACGCCAGGCACGCCTATCCTTCACTGCCTCTTGCAGTTTGGCCAAACTCAGGTTGGTGGCTTCGAGAACACTGTCCAACCATCTCATCCTCTGCCGTCCCCTTCTCCTTGTGCCCTCCATCTTTCCCAACATCGGGGTCTTTTCTAGGGAGTCTTCTCTTCTCATGAGGTGGCCAAAGTACTGGAGCCTTAACCTCAGGATCTGTCCTTCTAGTGAGCACTCAGGGCTGATTTCTTTAAGAATGGATAGGTTTGATCTTCTTGCAGTCCATGGGACTCTCAAGAATCTCCTCCAGCACCATTAGATGTACTGCTGGATAAGTGTTTAAAGGTCATTGTATTTGTGTTTGTTTAAAAACCAATAACATTTTATTTTTAAAAAATAAAGTATTAGCAATATGCAACTCTTTGCTCTGCACACTAGCCATCTGTCATGGCAGATGTTCTGCCAGTGAAATTGATAAGCATGGCGTGTGCTTATACATGCACTTTATTCCATCTTTACCCTCAGCATGTGTAAATAAGCCATCAGAAATTAAAAGAGCACTGTGCCTTCGGTGACAGAAAAGTTTTGTCTCAGGTCTGAGCCTCAGGAGACTTTGGGGCTACAAGACCTGCTTCACATTTGTATAAGTCGTACGAAGAGTATGTTGGTGCTGCACAAATTAAACCCAATAAACACAAGTCCAACTCATGCCGCAAGAGCCCACAAAGCAATCTGGTCATGTGGTTCTTGGCCAATGGGCCTTCTCCCTGCTAGATGCTTTGCAGATGTCATGTGTAGCACTTGGAGGTGAGGGTTGGATATGGGACAGGAGCACCCAGTGGGTGAGATGACAATGACCCCACTGCTTCTTTTAGGATGCCCGCCAGTCCTGTTATTGGACCACAACTCCCATCGTGTGCAAAGGATCTAGGGGTCATAGTGGAACACAAGCTGAACGTGAGCCAACAGTGTGATGCAGCAGCAACAAAAAGCTAATGCTATTCTAGGCTGCATCAACAGAAGTGCAGTCTCCCATTTGTTTGCTTGCTTTTCTAGGCAGAGTGGAAGAAATTGCATTTTTCTTCCTCCTCGGAAATGCAATCAATTATGGACTCTGTGGCATTCAGACATTTCATTGATTGATTGATTGATTGAGTGGGAAATATGGTGGGATAAAAGCCCAGCTGCCACATCTCCTTTTCTGGGAAAAATCTAAAGTGATGATGATGGCTACCGATTTGGATGGCTTCAAAAGAGGATTAGACAAAGTCACGGAGGAGAGGGCTGTGTCAGTGGCTGCTAGCCACAATGGCTGTATTCCACCTCCACTGTGAGAACAGTATCCTGTTTAGATGGGTCCTTGTCCTGATTTAGCATGACTCTCCTTATGCTCTTGCAATAACAGCTTAGACAGGTTGACGTATTTTGGAATTTCCTCCCCTTCTGGGTGGTTGAAAGAGGCAGAAAAGGGGATATGAGCTCATCCCATGTTTTTCAAACTCCACTCAGAGATAAGAACCAGCAGAATTTACCGGACTTGTGTTTCACCACAGCTGCCATTTGATGTGAAGATGAAATTGAGCGAGGGAGAGAGTCGAGAAGCATTTGAAATACACATTTCCCTGATTGGCACGATCAAACACTTGCTTCCAGCTTTTAAGAATGTTGACTCAGCCTTTAATTGGGCTCCCGTTCCAAGATCTGAACCAAGCAATGTTTAAGCAGTGAAGAAGTACCCTTACGTTGCTGGCCACTTAACACATGCCTTGCTTGTGTAATCCTGGCAAAATGCTAATAATCATGATAAATGTGTGTGTGGAGGAAGAGCTTGTATATTGCAGTGATGTTTCACAGTGAACAGAGCAGATACCAAGGGTGGATCTAGACACAGGAAAAAAACCCGCTTATCAATTAATCAGAAATTAGATGGTTATAACAAAAGAAAAACATCTCTATGGAAAACAGTGTTTTAAAATTTCCTGCTCTCTTGCGCCATCTACTGTTGCATGTTTATAACGCATTCAAATCACTGTTTCTTTACTAATGCAGCTGAGTCCCAATACTCTCTTCCCTGGATTGCAAAGAAAGCTGACTCCAGACTTGAGCCTGACCTTACCTGATGTGATTTATTAGACTTGTACAGTATGTCATTTTATACTACAGAAAAAAAGCCTTAATGCAATTTACAATATGTATAATGCAGTAAAGGAACTAGGGCTTGCCAATATCTGCTTTCCAACATCGTAATATATCGCCACCTAAACCTCGTGATATTATAATGTCAGAAAAGAGATGGAGAGGAAGAAGCTGCCAGTTAGGGGAAATTTAAAGAGTAAACATTAATGCTACTAATAATAAACCTCACACACAAACCGTGCTTTCAAACGAACAGTAGATGGATAGATTTTGCTTCCCGTTTCTGGTTCCACCAAAAGCTTTCTGACTCCATCTCCAAACCTCTTCTTTCCTCCGCTCCCCGGGCCCTGCCCAGATCCATGTATTTTCGATTTCTAGAGCTGACAAGTCAACCTGGCAAAGAGCCTTGGAAAACACCGCCTGAGAAAACACGGGTGCTTCCGCTAAACCAGAGCAGGTGGCTCAGTCGTGCGCAACCAAAAACACAGCCCAGTGTCATCAGTTTATAAAGGCTGGAGAGTTTGTTTTTCTGCTAAGTAATTGTTTGCTTTATTGCTACTTACACATTCATTTCAATAGGCCATAAACCACAAACTGCAGTACCCACACTTTCTGAGCCTCTGACATGCATCAAGTTGACAACCTCTCTGGTTTAAGCATCGGCGTACAAGATGGGGCTATAAATCCAGACTATTATTATAGCCAATCTAAGATTTATTTATAATTAATGCCGGGGACCTTCCATCGTAATGCCAATTACTGATTTTCTTTAAAGGCGACAGAGAGATGGTTTGTTGGTTTTTGCAGTGATTTCTCCAACAGCACAAAGCCAATTCAAGTGCTGTTAAAAACCAGGAGAAAAAGAGAGGAGTTTGTTTGTTTGTTAAGGACCAGTTGGCATTTGCAGCAGGAGAAAAGAGGGATCTCCAGTTGCTGCCCAATAACATTGCTAACAATACCCAATTGCTGCCCAACAATATTGCTAAAGCCGGTGTTGGTTTCTCTTACTCTGTTTCGGGGGTGCCTGCTATCAGTAGGCTATTTCTGTGACTTAAGCTGCACATTGAATGTGTGCTAAAGCATTGCATGGACATGTTCTGCTCTGCTAGCTGGCATAAGCACAATGTGCCAAACAGCTGAAGGCTATCTTGGACGGGCAATTTCTGGATATATTTTCTGGTACTCTGGAACGTGTCGAGAGGGGCGCAACCAAAATGGTCAAAGGCCTGGAAACGATGCCTTATGAGGAACGGCTTAGGGAGCTGGGTATGTTTAGCCTGGAGAAGAGAAGGTTAAGGGGTGATATGATAGCCATGTTCAAATATATAAAAGGATGTCATATAGAGGAGGGAGAAAAGTTGTTTTCTGCTGCTCCAGAGAAGCGGACACGGAGCAATGGATTCAAACTACAAGAAAGAAGATTCCACCTAAACATTAGAAAGAACTTCCTGACAGTAAGAGCTGTTCGACAGTGGAATTTGCTGCCAAGGAGTGTGGTGGAGTTTCCTTCTTTGGAGGTCTTTAAGCAGAGGCTTGACAGCCACCTGTCAGGAATGCTTTGATGGTGTTTCCTGCTTGGCAGGGGGTTGGACTGGATGGCCCTTGTGGTCTCTTCCAACTCTATGATTCTATGATTCCAGACTGCTGCTGGAAAAGCACCCATGCAAAGTGCCTTTTCCAGATCTACAACCCCACCGGCATTCGAAATCTGACAGGTGCATGTTGCACCTGGCTATCAGCCACTTGTGAATAAGTGAAGATGCCCGGGTGCCAGGATGGCAGCTGACGTCTCCATCATCTGGAGGTGCATGTCTGGGGATCCTTGGATCTGGACTGTTTTCACACACTAGCAACACATCCTGTAGAATTCTTATCCGTTATATTTTATCTGCACAATCAGAATGAATTTTAGGTACCCCAAAGTCATGCCGAAAAATATGACTTTCAAGCCACCTGGCACAAAAATGGCAATCAGGCATTCTGTTTTGGCGACTGTAACCCTGGTTTAAGGAGCCATTTGGCACCTAGGTTATATATCTGAGTTTCTAACACTGATCACCAACACCAAAGGCTCCTATCAATCCTATAGCGGGGTGTGTGGAGAATTACAGGCAAACCATTGTGTGTTGAGGACACCAAGCCACCCCCCAAAATAATTCACACTTCAGACATAAATTTTGGTTTGGGTTTTTGGCATATTTTTGGCCACAACTTTTTATTAAAATACAAATCACGTGAGTGGTTGCGTAGGCATTGGTTCGACTATCTGCCCATATGGGACAGAGCTGCCACGGGCAGCACTTATGGAGACCAATACTGAGGAGAGTTAAGGAGACTGGGGGCATAGAATCCCTCACGCCAGGGGTCCCAAGGGGCTCATGCATGGGCCTGCTTCCTGACGAGGAACAGACAAGCATATGGAGCCCCCTGGATTCCTTTAACGGAATTCCCATCACACCATCATCAGTTGTAGGGCGACCACACCCATTCACCGATGAATCCATGAACCAATGCCTAACCGCCAACCTTACAAGTTGTGACTATTTGCAATGTAGTAGGCAAAAACCAACTGACTCCAGCCAATCTGTCAGATGGACAAAATTCCTTCTAGGCCTCCGTCATCAAGAAGCAGACGACCCCATAACAGGCAAAGCAAGGTCAACACAGAGGCCTAATAAAAAAAAAGGGGGGGGAGAGGAAGGGCGGGGAATCCAAAGCACGCAGCCAAGAGGCAATCCAATTAGCGTGCTGGGTATATATAGGACCTGGGCTGTCCATCAAACATTGCTACATGCAATTTACCCCAGCAACACCTAGCCCCTCCCTACTAAGGCCAATTGTCCACTCCTCCCTCGGGGCATCCATAGGGAGGAGGAGGAGGTGCTTTCCTGTCCCACCCGCAACGTGTGCTCACCCTATAGGTGAACTCGATTTGTCTGTAACATGAGCCCTGTAAGACGTGGCCCTTGCTTCTACGTAGCTCATTTCTACCTGGCCTGGGAGGGCGGGGCCCTGGCTTACTCCGTCTACAAAGGCTGCTCCTGTGTCACTCAGCTTAGTGCGCACACATGTGTGTGTTGGGATCTTGCTTTTGGGGAAACTTCAGAGAAAGAGGAGTTTCTGCTAGAGGATGCCCTAGGTGGGATCAAAGAGGCAAGCCTGTCCACGCGAAAGACAGCCTGCTAAGCCATTGTTTGCGAGTGTTGGTAGGTTGGGTGGGTGGCTCTGTGGATGGAAAATGTGAGCATGTTTTCTGCTGCTCTTAGGCCGATTGAGATCAATAACCCTCCAGCTTTTCCCACTGCCTTACTGTAACGCTGCTGCTTTGATAGACTTTGGACTGAATTGTCTGGACGATTGCATCTTTCTATCTGTATATATCTCCCGCCACTGATACCTTTGCAAGTTAGGGTGGATTTGTGTGTGTGCATGATTGGGACACATGAAGCTGTTTTCTACCTTTGGTCCATCTCACTCAGTATTGTCTACACTGACTGGCAGCAGCTCTGCTGGGCTTCAGAGGGATGTCGGGGATTGAACCAGGGACTTTCTGCATTCAACGCAGATGCTTTGCCAATGAGCTGCCCTACGGCATTCCTTTCATCACAAAACAAAATAAAAAATTAAAAAATTCCTTCCAGTAGCACCCTAGAGACCAACTAAGTTTATTCTTGGTATGAGCTTTCGGGAAGTGTGCATGCACAAGGAAGCTCATACCAAGAACAAACTTAGTTGATCTCTAAAAGGTGCTACTGGAAGGAATTTTTTTATTTTTTATTTTGTTTTGACTATGACAGACCAACACGGCTACCTACCTGTAACCTTTCATCACAGTTAGGGATATTTTGCTTGCAATGTTTTGTTAGCTTGCAAATTCTGTATTGTGTAGTGATAGTTATAGGCAAATGTTGTCATTTCCATTGTATCTCTGCACTGATTATTTGTTTGCTGTTCTTGTGATTCCCTGTCAGCATAATTTGGAAATGTGGCATGCAAATAAGAGTTGGTGAGGCTGGTGATACTGGGATGATAAAGGCTGGCCTTTCTTACAAGAACGTTGGGTTGTATTCATGGAAATCTTTCCACAAACACAATGGAACTTCCTCTCCGTCCTCCTTTCCCCGCCGCCACCTAAGAATCCTCTCCAGAGATCCCACAGAGTGGATTTAGCAGGTCGCTCCCTTGCACCCAGCAGAAGTCATTCTGTCTGTGCGGTAATTTAGTTGCATACAACTCATTGTAAAGATAGCTGCGGTAATGACTATGGAGCTCACTGAGTGCTTAAAAATAAGTGCGATGAAATTATATAGGTTCCCGTCGACCTGTGTGCCAGAAGAGCGAAATAATGCATACAGAACCTGATCCGAGCTGGCCCCTCTCCTATTTTGCCAACCATCTTGTTCATCGAGTGCCTGGACAATTGTCTATTCAGATCTCGCCACCGCACTTGCTTTTTAGCAGGTCTCCCCTGCCTGCTTTCATGCCATGCCTGGCGACGGTGCCAAAGGAGACACAAGAGACTTGGCAAAAGGGCAACTCGGCAGCCTTCCCCCGTTGCCAAACAAACATCCCACCAACCGCACATGCTGGGGATTCTGTTCCTCTGGCTGCCGAGGCTCAAAACATAAGAGCCTTCCAGCAGTAAATAAAGAGGGGAAGAGAACCAGCTTTTGCATGGGAGACATCCGAGAATGCCATGTTAACGTCTTTGGAAGAAATAGCTGCTGCTTCTTTTTAAATCCCCCAGAGGGGTTTTGAAGGTGAATGATTTTAAGCAGGACCAAAAGGGAGGGGATCAAAAGAGCAAGTCAGATGAGATGGATGGAGGGAGGGAGGGAGGGATGGATGGATAGATGGATGGGGTGTGTGGGTGTTCTCTCTGATTAGGAACTGGAGATGGAGCAGCAGGTTAGGGCCATTCTATTATTTCCTAAAGCAATTGCGCATGTATATGTATATTTATATTTATATGTGTGAGTCTATCTATCTATCTATCTATCTATCTATCTATCTATCATCTATCTATCTATCTATCTATCTATCTATCTATCATCTATCTACCTATCTATCTCCAACACGGATACTGACTGATACACAAATCCCCACTTAAGAAGGCTTTTTTAAAGAGTAATGTCTTCAGCAGATGCTGAAAATACAATGAGGATGGTGTCTATCTGATGGGGAAAGTATACATTTCCTATAGGGGTGTTTTACCCTGAACACATGAATTTGTTTCCTTAAACTCCAGTTCTTTGTATGTCACTGCTGTGTGAGGCTTGTTGGTTGCATCTAATTAATGATGGCTACCATATTATTATTATTATTATTATTATTATTATTATTATTATTATTATTATTATTATATTGGTACCCCACCCATCTGACTGGGTTGCCTCAGCCACCCTGAGCAGTTCCCCCAAAAATATTAAAAACACAATAAAACATAAACCAATAAAAAACTTCCCTGTACAGGGCTGCCTGCAGATGTCTTCTGAAAGTGTATAGCTATTTATCTACTTGACCTCTGGTGGGAGGGTGTTCCATAGGGAGAGCGCCACTACCAAGAAGGCCCTGTGCCTTCTTTCTTTCTTTCTTTCTTTCTTTCTTCCTTTCTTCCTTCCTTCCTTCCTTCCTTCCTTCCTTCCTTCCTTTCTTTCTTTCTTTCTTTCTTTCTTTCTTATCACAGTTGCTTTATCTTCTAAGGATCTCAAGGTAGTGTACATGGTTCTCCTCCCCATGTCAACCTCACAACAACCCTGTGAGGTAGGTTAGGCTAAGAGATGGTGATTGGCTCAAGGTCACCCAAAGAGCTTCATGGCTGAGTTGAAACGGATTTGAACTCTGGTCTCCCTGGCCTTAGTCCCAACACTCCAAGCCATTATGCCACACTTTACAAATTCATGTCCTGCTGGACTTAATGGGCCATTGACCTCATCCATCAGGCTCACCTTATGTTCTTACAGCACTCAGTCATGTCCATTAGTTTCAGTGGGTCTACTCTAAGCGGAATTAGCTTTGGATTCAACCCATTGCCACAGGATGGGCAGCTGGAGGTGATAACCAGGTTAGACGACATTTTCAAATGGCATGAAAAATTAGGGCTATTTAAACTTTTTATATGGCTTTTTGTGGTACAGTTTTATGTTGTAAACCACTCTCTTTTTCCAAATGAATAGCGGTATATAAATAGAGAACACATTGTGAGTCATGACACTAAGTGGAATGTCCGTGTTCTGCCTTGTTTACCCTTGCTGGTTAGCCCAGTTGGTTAGAGCATGGCGCTGATAACGCCAAGCTTCACGGGTTTGATCCCCGTATGGGTACATATTATTGCGGGTGGGATGCGGGTGGCACTGTGGTCTAAACCACTGAGCCTCTTGGGCTTGCCGATCAGAAGGTCAGCAGTCCAAATCCCCGCGACGGGGTGAGCTCCCGTTGCTCTGTCCCAGCTCCTGCCAACCTAGCAATTCGAAATTACACCAGTACAAGTAGATAAATAGGTATCACTGCGGCGGGAAGGTAAATGGCCTTTCCGTGCGCTCTGGTTTTCGTCACGGTGCCCCATTGCGCCAGAAGTGGTTTAGTCCTGTTGGCCACATGACCTGGAAAGCTGTTTGTGGACAAACGCCGGCTCCCTCGGCCTGAAAGCAAGATGAGCACCGCAAGCCCATAATCGCCTTTGAGTGGACTTCACCTTTACCTTTTTTTACCTTGCACATTCCTGCGTTGCAGGGGGTTGGACTAGATGACCCATGGGGTCCCTTCCAACTCTAGGATTCTATCATTCTAAATGAGAGGGGCAGTGTACCTCAGGATACCAGGTGATGGAGACGAGAACCAGGAGAGAGCTGTTGCTTTCTGTGCCCTTCTGCTTGTGGGTCTCCTCAATGTGTTTGGTTTCGCCACTTTGTGACGCAGGATGGTGGACTAGAGATAAATCTTCAGTCTGCTCTGGGCCTCATATGGGTTGGCAGCGCTGTGCCAGCCTCCAGAGATCAGAGTGGAGGCTGTGCCTTTCCCTTCCTCTAGCTTCATGACATAGCAATTGTTACACAACTCAGCCTCACCATCTTGGCTGCAGGTGGGGGGGGGGAGTGTGTAATATTCAGATCAGGTTGCATTGGCAGGCTAGCAGTTGTGACCATCAACCACTGTCAAAACCCCAGAGACAAGTTCCATCGCCTGCCAAGGTTATAAGGTAGCTAGGACTAAGCCAACTCCTTATTAAGGTGCAAGGGAAGGTCCCCAAAACCTGAGCTCTGAAATTCGAGCTCCAGGACTGTGAACAGGCCACGATTCTGTGGCAGCACAGAAAATACACGTACGAGTCTGTGTGCCAAACAGCAGTGCCAAATTCTTTTCCGGTGAAAGCTGACCCGTCTATGTTCTGCAAAACGAGCATGCTAGAGTTTTAACTTCTTGACTTTTTAAAAAATTATTTCCTGAATCATAAAGGGGTGAACCTTTGCTTAGTAACACTGGAAAAAATGAACTAATTCTTCTCAGTTGTGTAAAAGGTCACCCCGAAGTGAAAAGTTGCAATCATCGTATATGTGACACTACTCCTCATGAGTTTTAGCACTTTAAAAAACTTTATGGAACTTTTTAGAACTTTTGCAGTGCGTCTTAAAGCTGTTTAGAACATTCTAGTAGAATCCAAAAATTGGTCTATATAGAAAGCCTTGTGGGCACACAACTAAACTTAATTTTTAATAGTTCTTTCAGTGGCAATACACAATATCGCACAAGAACCTCGATTTATTCTAAGCAATAAGATGTGATGTACAATGTACAAAACATTGTACAAGTATCAGAAAATTTGCAAGCTTCATTTTTCCTGTACATGCTATGAATATTACCAGTGCTTTTAGGGGGTACTCAAGGGTACTCAGTACCGGCTTCTCTTGGGGGGGTCAAAAAGTGTGGCACTTACAGTAACAACTTCATGGTGAGTACCAGCACCTATTTTTCTAGGGGGGGAAGCACTGCATATTACACAATACATTGTATAGTTACATATACAAAAATAGATTTATTGATTTCGGGGTGACCTATTTTCAAGAGATTTGAAAATGGCAGTTCATTGCTTTGGTTTTTTTTGTTTTGTTTTGTTTTGCAAAAGTTCATCTAACTAAGCTACAGGAACATAAGGTTGTAAAAAAGTTGCACACAACCTGTGAATTTACTTTGCTTCTTCTCTCCATAGGAAATCTTGTTTAGATCTCCCTCCTACAGGTGCCTTCTGAAATTTCACCAGGCCTATAGATTTCGAAGCTTATTTTCATAGTCAACAGAGACTAGATACTTGCTCCTGATACATTTTTAAAGTTTTGATCTTTGCATGCAGTGCTAAATTCCTTGCTCTCCACCCTTGCAGAAGACCCCGAGTCTGTGCCCACATCACCTCTGCTGAAGAACCGCATATTCACCGGAGAAATAGAGTGAAATTGGAGAGCAGCTTTGGCAAAAAACAAGGGGAAGAAGCAGTGACCTGCCGTGGCAGGAGAAAATCCATCAACAGTGCGCCCAGTGTTCAGAAAAGCAGCCAAGTGAAAGAGGCTGGCAAGGTAAATGGGACCCTTTGTGTTCTCACAATGCCGAGTTGGATGCAGGTTCACCAAGCGAGCCTCCGAATCTGCCATGTGGAAAGGGAGAGAGGGGCGAAGAGCTGTTGGATGTTAAAGGAGCAGTCCTTCCCTGGGCAGAGATTGCAAAAGGCCAAAAGGAAAGTAGCAAAGAAGAGTTTAGCTTTAGCAAAACAACCTCTCCAAATCCAGTCCGCTTCTGCCCATCACAGGGATGAGCAACTAACTACCCCCAGAGCTCAGTTCGCCCCTTCCTATAATAATAATAATAATAATAATAATAATAATAATAATAATAATAATAATAATAATTTTGTTATTTGTACCCCGCCCATCTGGCGGGTCTCCCCAGCCACTCTGCGCGGCCTCCAACAGACATTAAAATACATTAAAATATCACAGGTTAAAAACTTCCCTAAACAGGGCTGTCTTCAGGTATTTTCTGAATGTAGGATAGTTGTTTATCACTTTAACCTCTGCTGGGAGGGCGTTCCACAGGGCGGGCGCCACTACCGAGAAGGCCCTCTGCCTGGTTCCCTGTAGCTTTGCTTGTCGCAGTGAGGGAACCGCCAGAAGGCCCTCGGCACTGGACCTCAGTGTCCGGGCTGAACGGTGGGGGTGGAGACGCTCCTTTAGGTATATAGGACCGAGGCCGTTTAGGGCTTTAAAGGTCAGCACCAACACTTTGAATTGAGCTCGGAAACGTACTGGGAGCCAATGTAGTTCTCTCAGGACCGGTGTTATGTGGTCCCAGTGGCCACTCCCAGTCACCAGTCTAGCCGCCACATTCTGGATTAATTGCAGTTTCCGGGTCACCTTCAAAGGTAGCCCCACGTAGAGCGCATTGCAGTAGTCCAAGCGGGAGATAACTAGAGCATGCACCACTCTGGCAAGACAGTCTGCAGGCAGGTAGGGTCTCAGCCTGCGTACCAGATGGAGCTGGTAGACAGCCGCCCTGGACACAGAATTAACCTGTGCCTCCATGGACAGCTGTGAGTCCAATATGACTCCCAGGCTGCGCACCTGGTCCTTCAGGGGCACAGTTACCCCATTCCTAGGACCCATGGCTTTAGAATTGGGGGTGGGGGGTGAAACTGATTCGTGGAGGATTCACCATTGATCTACTCAAGTGGTGCCTGCAACAAAATGTTGCAGCGTGGAGTCATCCTCCTGTTCAGGATTCTAGCTAGCCACGTTGCCCTTTCCCAGAGCCATCCATCCCATTTTTTTTGGTCCACGCACAAACACAAGTCAGTATCCTGTCACCACTCCAGTCTCCCTGGAGGTCTCTGTAGGGGAGACAGGGTGGTGGACCAGCCTGCTGGCTGGGGCTGATGGGAGCTAGAGGGCACCAGGTTGGGGAAGCCTGGGCCAGATGGGCCTTTGGGTGCTATATCCAATGCTAGTTGCACTTAGCATTGAAAGAAGTGGCCATGATTAACTTGGGACCCATTAGTTTGAATGGGTCTACTCGTTAGTAGAACTTAGTTGGATGCAGCCTTTGGTTTAATCCAACAGGGCTCTCCTAACTTTCTTAGCTTTCCCTGTAGCCACTAGCATAGTTCCCGATCCCAAGGATCCTTATCTTAAGTCATTTTTCTTCAACATAATATCGTGTGTCTGCTGTCAACTGACTCCCGTATAGGAAGAATTTTCTGTGGAATGCCCTCCCCCAGAGAGGTTCTCCTGGCACCATCACTGCATTTCTTTAAGTGCCAGGCAAAAGCATTCCTCTTTACCCAGGCCTATGGCTATTAAATGATCCATGGCCTGTGTAAGGACTGTTAAGGGTGATGATTTTACTATTAGGCTGTGTGTCATTATGTTTTTTATTATGTTTTTATCATTGATGTTCTGTAATGTGTTTTTATAATGTTGTACATCACCTTGGGATCTTTTGAGAAAGGTCGGAATACAAATTATTATTATTACTAGTAGACATTAAGCCCGTTAAATTAATGGGCGCTAGAACATATGTGGTCAAACATTTGTAAAAACAGAGTTGTTCCAGTACAAAAAAAAGTGGACAACCATGCAGTTGATTTCTATCTTATCGTATTTAGCCTGGCGCTGGAGGGGAAGCCGCGGCCTCTCCCTCGGCGCCTGAGCGCTGCCTGCAGCAGGCGCGGCTCCCGCAGGCCGAGCAAGCACCGGCTGCAGCGGCCGCGATATTCTTAGCAACTGCCAGGCCTGGAAAAGGAGGAGGAGCCGCGGAGCCAGGCCAGGGCGGCGGGGCGCTCACAGCGGCTTGGGAGCTGCTCGACCTGCTTTTCCTCGCCTGTGCCCGAGCGGGCAGCGCTGCAGGTTGCTCGGGCGCTCCGAGAGAGAGGGAAGGGCCGGTGCTCCGGCCAACTGGAGGCGCATCGTCGCAGGGCACTGCTCGGCCCCTCCCGCCGCTTCCACAGTTTCGCCCGGCCGCCCGAAGTCTCTGCGCTCCAATCCCTGTGTCCGTGGGGCACATGCGCATTAGGACACAGGGACGGACACAGGGACTGGACGCAGAGACACTTGCACTTTATTAGTGTAGATTATTATTATTATTATTATTAATAATAATAATAATAATAATAATAATACACACTGACACATATAAAATTTAGCACCCAACGAAACGCTCCCTGAACTAACCTTCCACCTTCATTGGGCCAGGTAGATTTCCCTTTCTGCTGTGGACATCTCTTGCTTGGACTCGAGCTTCCCATTTGGGGGAATGGTATTCCATGCTAATAAAATAATAATAATAATAATAATAATAATAATAATAATAATAATAATAATAATAATAAATTTTATTTATACCCCGCCCTCCCCAGCCCTCCCCGAAACCAGGCTCAGGGCGGAACCATTGAAGTTAATGGACACGACTAACTTATGGTCATTAATTTCAGTGAGTCTCCTCGTGAGTAGGACTCAGTTGCAGGCTCAGAGCAGAACCATTGAAGTTAATGGACACGACTAACTTATGGTCGTTAATTTCAGTGAGTCTCCTCGTGAGTAGGACTCAGTTGCAGGCAGCTTTTTCTCCCGTGCTCCCGCAAACATAAATTAACACTTCTTCTTTTTTTTAATTCCTTGTGTGCGGCATTTCAATTAAAGCCTTTCTCCGCTAATCCGTGCCTGTATGAATACAAGGTCCTTGGAAATCTTTAACTGGGCTGGTGTGTGTGTGGCGGTGACTTTTCCTGTCAAAACAGACATGGCACGCTTTACCTTCATGCTTTGAAAGGAAACAAAAAATCGGCATCTATCACAGCAGGCAAAAGGACCCAATTTTTATATATTCCTTTTATTTTAATGTCCACAAATTTACCCTTCCCTGAGATCCCTCACCAACAACAAAGTTATCGCCATCTACCTAATTCAGCATTAACGTTTTTAATATGCTTTGGGATTCGCAGCCAGGAAGCCACACTGGGGGCTTTGTGATGTGCAAATCCCCTTTGAATGCGACTCTCAAATGTATTTCCCCATTTCCGATAATGCCATGCCTACTGCTTCTCTAATGTATGCTAATCTGGTTTCTTTAAAATGCCTCCCACGTGGAAAGCAAAAATTGTAGGAGGAGAGGGATCGGCAAGTGGCGGCCTTAGGGAAATAATCTTCCCACCCACCCAATAAAATCTTTCCAGAATTAATTCATCAGAGAGCCCCTCCTTACTACGGTACCCCAAATGCACACACCAAATATGTGTGCATACCAAAGTTTTATTTATATATATATTGATGCAATTATGTGTGCGGTGCAGAAATGGGACAGAGTCTTTTGTTCTCCCTCTTCCAAAATGCTGACATTTGGGGCCATTCAAATATCATTGATAGGCTGTCGGTCCAGAACAGGACATCATAATATGTGGTGGGAATAATTTAGGGCTGCTGTGGGGAACCTGTGACCCTCTGGGAGTTGGCAAATGACAACTCCCACCACCATCTCTGACCAGCCAATGTAGGCATTGTTGAGCTAGATCAGTGATGGCTAACCTTGACACTCCAGATGTTTTGGGACTACAACTCCCATCATCCCTCACCACTGGTCCTGTTAGCTAGGGATGATGGGAGTTGTAGTTCCAAAACATCTGGAGTGTCAAGGTTAGCCATCACTGAGCTAGATCATGGGTAGGCAAACCAAGGCCCGGGGGCCGGATTCGGCCCAATCGCCTTCTAAATCCAGTCCAGGAATCAGCGTGTTTTTACATGAGTAGAATGTGCCCTTTTATTTAAAATGCATCTCTGGGTTATTTGTGGGGCCTCCCTGGTGTTTTTTACATGAGTAGAATGTGTGCTTTTATTTAAAATGCATCTCTGGGTTATTTGTTGAGCATAGGAATTCATTCATTTTTATTTTCATTTTCAAAATATAGACCACAAGGTCTGAGGGACAGTGGACCGGCCCCCTGCTGAAAAAGTTTGCTGACCCCTAATTGACCAATAAGTGTGATTCAGTATATGGCAGCTTGCTATATTCCCGTTTTCTGGGGCATTTCGTTTCTTGCTTCCCCGCCCCCTCCTAAGGATTAGGTTGTAACTCTTGTTCCAGTTTAGCAGCATAATATTTCGGTTTCCAGGTAGCGAGCTGTTAGAGAGCTTTTCAGTGGAACTTTAGAGCACAAGAGGGCAAGGAAAGGGTTAGAGAACCCAATAAATACGAGGAGAGATCAGATAAGAGTCTCTCGTAACAAAAGGGGAGATGGAGAGGAGTAAAACAAGCTAGCTGGAAACTTAGATAAGCACTTTCTGTCTCTGATGCTCTGCTTGCATAACATCCAGCGCTTCCTTGCATCTTTGGCCTCTGCTGCACTCAGTTATCTGTCCCGTAACTGATGGGCAACTTGAGTTTGGAAGTTAATAACAAGCTCGCTTGGAAGTAGCATGTGTGCCCCTAGATTTGGCCTGCAGAAGTACGGCTCCGGGGGATTAAGCACAGCGTATCTGAAAAGGGCGGGTTGGAGATGCGGGTTCGGATTGTGACATTTTCTGCACTGCGGTGGTACGTGGGACTATTTACAAAGAAGGATATGGGGAAGCGCCTGGTTTTCATGCACAACTTTCCCAGGTCAATCCCCAGCATCTCCATGTAAAACTGTCTTTTTTTATTATTATTTTAAAAAGCAATTTTACTGAAGGCTTTTAACATATTGAGTCCTAAAATCCAAACACGTTTATAAAAAGCAATATATCATAAATGAATAATAATAATAAAGGAAAATGGTTCTCAAACTTAATCAGTTGCGGAAGTCCGTTCCAAAACCAAAGCGTTCCAAAACCAAGGCGCACTTTCCCATAGAAAGTAATGCAAAATGGATTAATCCATTCCAGACTTTTAAAAACAACCCCTAAAACAGCAATTTAACATGATTTTTACTGTCTAACGAGACCATTGATCCATAAAATGAAAGCAATTAACAATGTACTGCAGTTACACAGTCAATCAATCAGTAGCTGAACTGGGTTCTACACAGTCACACACAAAAAAGAGCCACAAAAATGCAAAATAAATAGCAAAAACAGACAGACCTCAGCGTAACACTCAAAACGGAAGTGTGGCACTCAAAACAGAAGCATATCACTCAAAACGGAGCACGTTCAGCTTCCGAAAAATGTTCGCAAACTGGAACACTTACTTCCAGATTTGCAGTGTTTGGTTTCCAAGTTGTTTGAGTACTAAGGCGTTTGAGAACCAAGGTACCACTGTAATATAAAAGAATAGAAAAATAGCTAAACGTTATCTGTAATAACAGTTATTCAAAATGTTTAATGCACTCCAGAGTAGATTCTGCCCCTCTGCAGGATGTAAGGTAAAGGGACCCCTGACCATTAGGTCCAGTCATGTCCGACTCTGGGGTTGCGGCGCTCATCTCGCTTTATTGGCCGAGAGCTGGCGTACAGCTTCCGGGTCATGTGGCCAGCATGACAAAGCTGCTTCTGGCGATCCAGAGCAGCACACGGAAACACCGTTTACCTTCCCCCCAGAGCGGTTCCTATTTATCTACTTGCATTGGTGTGCTTTCGAACTGCTAGGTTGGCAGGAGCAGGGACCGAGCAACGGGAGCTCACCCCGCCGCAGGGATTCGAACCGCCGACCTTCTGATCAGCAAGCCCTAGGCTCTGTGGTTTAACCCACAGCACCACCTGGGTCCCTTCTCTGCAGGATGTAACGCTTCCCAAATTTCCCTCCAAAGCCCGACCTTTAACTTTTCATCAGTCAAACAGCTGAGTTTTCAAGTAGCAAGGAAATGTCTCTGCCCCGGACCTTTGGGATACACGGTTGCTCAGTGGTAGAGCATCTCTGCCTTGAAAGCAGAAGCTCTTGTGTTCAATCCCCAGCATCTCCAGGTGGGAATGGGAGAGACTCCCTACAAGAAACCCTGGAAAGCTTCTGCCAGTCAGTGTAAACAGCACTGAGCTCAATGAGCAAATGGTCTGATTATATAAGGCAGTTTCCTGTGATCCTATGTTTGACCTCCAAGAGCCATTCCTGCTGCCGGGCCTAAGCAGGCCAGCTTAGTAGGGTGTACGTGGCACACACTGAACCAGATTAGTCTCTTCCCCCCACCCTGCTGTTCTGAATGAGAGAGCATCCAAAGTTCTGCTGCAGCCAAGGCACCGTGCCCGCCGAATGGGTGTACGCAGCAGGCTGCCAAATGAGATGCTTCTCCCAGGGGCTTGTGCTAATGCGTTGGCTTTGTCCTTTTATCTCATGGGTGCAAGGGAGACCGAGGAACAGATGACACGCAGCATTAGGGCTGGCTTAAGTAGATATCGGCAGCCTGGCACGCAGATGGCCTTCCATCAAAGTTGGGCCAACATGCCCTGCAGGAAAGTGGTGTTTAAAAAAACAACATGAATGCCCCAAATCTGAGCAAAGACTCAGCTGGCGAGGTTTGCTCTGGAGGACTTTGGTTAATTGCCAGGTGTTTGCGGGTTTTCTTTCGTGCCAACCCAGGCTGGCACTGCGTGAAAATGAAGCGAATAGCTGGAAAGGATAAAGGAGTTGAGGTGGGTGATGCCCAGTTCATGGACCAAACAGACACCAAAGTCACTTCTGCGTGGCTTTTTCAGCCTCTCAACATAATTGGCTGGTGCTTGCAATGAGATTTCCCCCATTGTGTGTTAGGAAGGAGACGCGTTCTTGTGAAAGATGCATGAAGCTGTGGGACTGGCGAAAAGAGGCATCATTTAGATATAAGAACCAGGATGAGGCCCAAGGCCCATCTGGTCTGGGAGCCTGGTCTCACAGTGGCCAGCCGGATGCCTTTGGGGAGCCCATAGAGAAAAAAACGGAGCACAATGACCACCCCTCCAGTTGCGACTCCCAACCCCATTACAGGGGCACAATGCCTCCAACACTGAGGTCAAACTGGCATAGAGCCATATCCCCTGTGTTAAATGCCACATGTGTTTATGTCTCTAGGAAGCCATAACCTCCAGCCATCTCCATCAAGTAACTGTAGCAGTGTTCGAAATTAGCCAGGCGCCAGGCGCATTTTGCACCTGGCTGTTGGCCACTCACGACCAAGTGAAGATGCCTGGGTGCCAGGATGGCGCCTGACATCGCCACCATCTGGAGGTGCATGCCTGGGGATCACTGGATCTTGACTATTTTCACACACTGATACCATATCTTGTAGAATTCTATCCGTTATATTTTATCTGCACAATCGGACTGAATTCCAGGAACCAAAAGGCTATTTCTATGCAGCTTGAGCAGGAGCGGGGAACAACATTATAGTTAATTATTTAGCTTGTCTTCACTTACCCTACCCAGCTGCCCTGCTCACAGTCGTGAAGAATATTCCTAAGTTATGAATGGCCCGTGTCACCATTAAGCAAAAGAGGTCGGAATAGGCCATCATATATGTGGGCAGACCCTGGATCAAGTGATGTTTCTTCTTTAAGTTTTCAAAGCTCTTCACCTAGCTCAGTGGTGGCTAACCTTGACACTCCAGATGTTTTGGAACTACAACTCCCATCATCCCTAGCTAACAGGACCAGTGGTCAGGGATGATGGGAGTTGTAGTTCCAAAACATCTGGAGTGTCAAGGTTAGCCATCACTGACCTAGCTCAAGGTTGTCCTCTGAACTAGCCAGATGTTTAACTGAGGATCAATCACAGTCAGTCCATCATTTGAAAAATAAGAATTTAGAGCTGTCTTGTCCCAAATGGCAGCTAGACATTCCGTTTTGACAACTGTAACCTTGGTTTAAGGAGCCACTCAGTGCCCAGCTTATATATCTGAGTTTATAACACTTGACTGTAGCCCCAAACATTGAAAGGGGCCTGTGGGGGAGGGATATGTCAATCCCTTTCCTTGCAGTTAACGTAAGAAGATCAGGAATATTCTTCTGGATCAGGCCAAAGGCCCATCTATTCTAGGATCCTGACCAGATGCTCATAGGAAGCTCATAAGCAAAACCTGAGCACAACAACCTTGCCCCCGCCTGCAATTCCTAGCAGAGTGGAAGTTGAACCTAGGCATCTTGGTTGGTGGCCATTGGTGGCCTTATCATCCAATAATGTGTCTAATTCCCCTCTAAAGCCATCCCAGTTGGCAGGCACCACGACTTCCTGAGGAAAGTGAATTCCATAGGTACGTGAAGCTGCTTGAGACAGAGTCGGACAACTGGTCCACTTCGCCTGGTATTGCCTAGATGCCCTGATTGGCAACCCAGAAGATAGACAGGCTGAACTGGTGGCTCATGCAAAGTGGCAGATGTTGCTGGACGTATGGGGGGGGGGCCCAAGCCTTGATTCCCTGCTGCAAACTGGTTTCATTTACAGATAAAACTGCGAAAGAGAAGGGGGCGGTTTTGTTGCTGTGTCTCGGGGGCGCAGAATGTCTGCTTTCCATTTAAATTTCTCCAGAATCCTTCTCGGAGCATTAGAGGGAAGAGAGGGTGGCCATTTATTTCATCTGACAGCAACAGACCCGCTTAGCTCATGAAGAATAAGGGCATGCCAACTCTCCCGTGTTCGGCTTAAATTACCGGCGGGAAAAGAGCCTTTTATCCAGCTAGCTGGTCTAAGCCTGTTACGAGGAGCCTGTACACTGATAAGATGCGATAACCATTGATTTACTCAAACGGTTAACATCTCGGATGCTCGGATCATAATTCTAAAAGCCTTTCAATCCTCTTCATTGTGATGAATGAGGCTCTGCCAGTTCCTGGCCCCGAAACGTTGTTCCAGGTCAAAACCAACAACGGAAAAGACTTGCCAGGGAATTTATTTTTATTCTAGAGCAGGAGAAGCAAAACGGAGTTGGCTCTGAGGTACCGCTTAGCATTGCTGTTTTTCACGTTGTTTACCAGGAGACATTGGGTGGGTGGGTGGGGGGTGTCCCTCCGTCTGTCAGGCAGCAAACATATAAATGATAAATCGGTTAGATACACCTGTAAAAAATATTTGGATATGTTATTGTTATTATACCGCCCTTCACCATAGGGCTATTTACAGTATAAAAATACATAATAGAATAGCAAACAAAACAATAGCTCATCCATCCTACGCACAGTTTAAAAGGCCTTAGATTGTTTAAACAGCCAAAGGCTTGGGAGAAGAGGAACTTACCTTTGCTGGCGCATAAAGATATGTAATGAAGGTACCAGAGAGTCTTCTCTGGGGAGAGCATCACACAAACGGGGAGGCCCGCTCTTGTGTTGTCACCCTCTGGACCTCTTGTAGAGAAGGCACACGAAGAATGGCCTCAGATGATGATCCTTGAGGTATTCTGGGGTGTCCTTGATTTAAAAAATAATTTTCTGCCATTTATAGCCCAGCTTTCTTCCGACATGGAACCCAGGGCAGGGAACATGTCGTTCCCAAGTGGTCATGCATCCAGGCTTTGACCAGGCCAAGATGTTCTAAGCCACATTTGTGGGGGTGGCCATATGTCTCTTCAGAACATAATCTGCAGCCACAGAAGCTAGTGATAATAATAATAATAATAATAATAATAATAATAATAATAATAATAATAATTTATTATTTATACCCCGCCCATCTGGCTGGGTTTCCACAGCCACTCTCTAGTCTCTTACTGCAGGCCTAATTAAAGGAAGGAGTTTCCGAAGCAAAGGACCAAAGTGTCCGGCCGGATTTTGTTTTAATATGAATGAACTTACGGAACGGGATTCATGCCTTGATATGAATTGGCAGTGTTGTGCGTGGCTCCTTTCATGTCAGCCGAAGACCCCTCCGCATCTTACGTCACTTAGGTAAAGTGCCGGCTGCACCAAACCTTCCAGCCACCAAATCTGGCAAAATTATGGGACTTTAAAAAAAATAACAGGTTAGACCTCTGGAAGATGATCTGGACCATGCGTGACAATGGGAGAATGGAAGGGATAGGAGAGGAAACGGGCTAATCCAAGCGCCTTTTCTGCAGGGAGAAAACAAAGGCTGGACCACACAATTGCAGCTGTGTGACTCTTGAGACTCTTGAGAGTCCCATGGACTGCAAGAAGATCAAACCTATCCATTCTTAAAGAAATCAGCCCTGAGTGCTCATTAGAAGGACAGATCCTGAAGTTGAGGCTCCAGTACTTTGGC
Organism: Darevskia mixta; assembly: GCA_034641385.1. NCBI lineage: Eukaryota > Metazoa > Chordata > Lepidosauria > Squamata > Lacertidae > Darevskia > Darevskia mixta. The sequence continues at coordinate 27,127,456 of JAWWNH010000018.1, read as the reverse complement.
CACCTCATGAGAAGAGAAGACTCCCTGGAAAAGACCCTGATGTTGGGAAAGATTGAGGGCACAAGGAGAAGGGGACGACAGAGGATGAGATGGTTGGACAGTGTTCTCGAAGCTACTAACATGAGTTTGGCCAAACTGCGAGAGGCAGTGAAGGATAGGCGTGCCTGGCGTGCTCTGGTCCATGGGGTCACGAAGAGTCGGACACGACTGAACAACAACAAGACTGGGGGTGATGGGAGTTTGTATGTGTAGGGGGCAGGTCTGGTTCTTGTCTTCTCTCCTGTCAAAGGAAAGACAAGGGAGGAAGCAGAGTATCCGGGAGGGGCCAAGGAACTCAGCTGTTGCAGACAAAATTCTTCATTGGTTTTAATTAAGTTGTCAACTTGAAAATAACTGCGTTACCAAGCAACATGGTGACCATTGTCTTCCGTTGACGCAGAGGCACAGAAAATGAACTCCAGGCGTAGCGTTAAGACTGCGTACTGACAACCCTTTGAGGAAGACACCAAGTTTCGTAACCTGCATGCGACTTTTTGTTACTATCTAGGAAATCTTTTAAGCAGGGCCTCAAGATGAATGAAATGTTTTTATTGTCAATGTCAGATGCCAAAGTCCCCCCCCCCTTCTGTTAAATTTTAGATTTTCTTTTTGCAAATATATCTTAAAAATAAAAAACCCCACAACCTTAAGACCCTTGCTAGAGCAGGCCAGAGTCTCATCAAGTCCAGGATCCTGTTCCCACAGCTGCCAGACTAGCTCAGATAGCTGAGCTGGTTATACTGTGGTGCTCACAATGCCAAGGTTGCAGGTTCGATCCCGATAAGGGACAGCTGCATGTTCCTCCATTGCAGGGGGTTGGACTAGATGATCCTCAGGGTTCCTTCCAACTCTGTGAGATTCCTATGGGAAGCCTGAAAAACTAGGACCCGAGTGCTGCAGCAGCTCTCCATGCTTGCAATTCTGATGGAATGAATTTGCAGAAGCTGATATGCAGAGGCATATTGCCTCCAACATAGGCCTGGTAGCTACTGAGAGCTTTTATCATCCATGAATCTATTTAACCCTCTTTCAAAGCCTTTCATGTAGGTGACAAATACGACCTCTTGCGGGAGCAAATTCCATCGTTTAACCACGACAATGTGTGACTACGTATTTTCTTTTGTCTGTCTTGAACCTTCAAAACAGTGTTCAAAATTAGCCAGGCACCAAGCACAGTTTGGCTGCTTGTGACCAAGTGAAGATGCCTGGGTGCTAGGATGGGGATCATTGCATCTTGACTGTTTTTGCATGCTTATACCCCATGATGTAGGGAGCTGGGTATGTTTAGCCTAGAGAAGAGAAGGTTAAGGGGTGATATGATAGCCATGTTCAAATATATAAAAGGATGTCATATAGAGGAGGGAGAAAGGTTGTTTTCTGCTGCTCCAGAGAAGCGGACACGGAGCAATGGATTCAAACTACAAGAAAGAAGATTCCACCTAAACATTAGGAAGAACTTCCTGACAGTAAGAGCTGTTCGGCAGTGGAATTTGCTGCCAAGGAGTGTGGTGGAGTCTCCTTCTTTGGAGGTCTTTAAGCAGAGGCTTGACAGTCACCTGTCAGGAATGCTTTGATGGTGTTTCCTGCTTGGCAGGGGGGTTGGACTAGATGGCCCTTGTGGTCTCTTCCAATTCTATGATTCTATGTAGAATTCTATCTGTTTTATTTTATCCACACAATCGGAATGAATTTCAGGAACCAAAATGCTATTTCTGAGCAGGAGCAATGAACAACCTCCTTGTTAATTGTTGTTGCTCATCTTCACTTACCCTACCCGGCTGCCCTGCTCACAGTTGTGAAGAATATCCCTACGTTATGTGTCACCAATAAGAAAAAGAGGTCAGAATAGGCCATTATATATGTGGACTGTCCCTGGATCATGTGACTTTTCTTCTTTAAGTTCTCAAAGTTCTTAACCGAGCTCAAGGTTGTTATCTGAACTAGCCAGTTGTTTAACTGAGGATCAATCATAGTCAGTTCGTCAATAAGAATTTAGAGCTGTCTAGCCCCAAAATGGCAACTAGGCATTTTTGTTTTGGCAACTGTAACCTTGGTTTAAGGAGCTATTTGGTGCCTAGCTTATATATCTGAGGTTCTAACACTGCTTCAAACCTTCCACTTCATTGGGTGGCCCCATCTTCCAGTGTGGAAACTTCCTCTGTGTTCCCAAAAGATGCCTCTAATAACATTTTTGTAGTATGCAAAAGGGGATGCCGGTGGCACTGTGGGTTAAACCACAGAGCCTAGGGCTTGCTGATCAGAAGGTCAGTGGTTCGAATCCCTGTGACGGGGTGAGCTTCCATTGCTCGGTCCCTGCTCCTGCCAACCTAGCAGTTCGAGAGCACATCAAAGTGCAAGTAGATTGATAGATACCGCTCCGGCGGGAAGGTAAACAGCGTTTCCGTGTGCTGCTCTGGTTTGCCAGAAGCGGCTTAGTCATGCTAGCCACATGACCCGGAAGCTGTATGCCGGCTCCCTTGGCCAGTAAAGCGAGATGAGCGCCGCAACCCCAGAGTCGTCCGCGACTGGACCTAATTGTAAGGGGTCCCTTTACCTTTACCTTTTAGTATGCAAAAGCATTTGAATTAAGCTGCCTTAAGAATGAATTGATGGGTGAGATGGCATGTTTTTAATTGGCTCGAGGGGGCAGGGACCTTCACGTAAGAAGCTTTTGCACAACTGGTCCAGACAAGGGCACCAGCTTTAATACATTCTTAAGAAATGTTGTCCTGATCTTCAGTCAATGGAGTCTCCTGGTCAAATCCCAAAGCCTGTCTAAAACACAACCCAAAGAATTACAGGATCTCACATCTGATCTTGTTGCAGGACTGCCATTCAGTATTAGCAGGGGTATCAGATATCCTGTATTTATTTTTATTTTTTCAGCCTTTGGAGCGACAGCTCACAGCCAAACTTGTTGGCAGCACTGCCCTGTTCATTTGCCCACAACATGCCTGCTTTAGCTATTAATAATGCTGCATTGCCTCGCTTTATGCCGTGGGCTAGTTCTTACTCAAATGCTGGGCAGGCTTAGGGCAGTGTTAGAACATGCCTCAGAGACCAGGGTTTGGGCATGTTGCATCCCATAATATGTACACCCTATACATCTGCAGCACACAAAGGTATGAGCGTGCTAGTCGTGGGTCAGTTGGAGCTGACCTTTTGTCTTGCACTGGACCGATCTCCCAGTGCCAGTCGTAGGACATGGCAAATTTGGCACAGATGCAACATGCCAGCCTAGGCCAACCCAATGCCCTCTAAATGCACGGCTATGTTGCCTGGAGTTAATGGGAGCTGTAGTCCCAAACACCTGCAATGTGCCAGGTTGGGGAACGCTCATATTCCTTAGAATGCATCTTAGAATTATAGAGTTGGAAGGGACTCTGAGGATCATCTAGTCCAACCCACTGCAATGCAGGAATCTCAGCTACAGCATCTATGACAGATATGCATCCAAGCAATGCAGCAGCTGACAGCATTTGCATGTGGAATTTAGGCAGGTGCGGGAGTAAGCTGCTTCTTTTCCTTGTTTTGCTGTTCCCTCAGTGCTGGCCTCATCCGTTGGCCTCAGTGCTGATATCAGAATGTTTCACGAAAGTTTGGGGATAAGGATGCAAGGAAAGTTTGTATGTATGTGCAAAGTTTGATTCAAGGGACAAGGCGTTCAGGCAATGAGGGACTGTCATCCCAGATAAACAAGCAAAGCCTGTTTGCCAGTCTTTGGAGGTGGAAGAAAGGAACATAGCAGAGAATGCAACTTAAAGGCAAGAGCAATTAATTTGCCTGTTTTAAAATACTCTCTTGAGGTGAAAGCACATGCCCGTGACTCACCAAGTCACAATACATGCAACAATAGTCTTCATATAAGGAAGTTAAGTTTAGACAGGTCTCATGATATTTAATCTCTTAGGCGGCTTGTGGGCGCAAAATACCACCGGCATGCAACACCTTGTTAGTGGGATTTGCACTGGCAGCCAATCTGCGACTGGGCCAAGTTCAAGGTTGCGGTGCTAATACATAAGGCCTTCTGCAGCTCAGGAGCAGGTTACTTGAGATATGGCCTTATTCACTTCTGTGGGAGCCAGTGTGGTGTAGTGGTTAAGAGCGGTAGACTCGTAATCTGGGGAACCTGGTTCGCGTCTCCGCTCCTCCACATGCAGCTGCTGGGTGACCTTGGGCTAGTCACACTTCTCTGAAGTCTCTCAGCCCCACTCACCTCACAGAGTGTTTTTTGTGGGGGAGGAAGGGAAAGGAGAATGTGAGCCACTTTGAGACTCCTTCGGGTAGTGATAAAGCGGGATATCAAATCCAAACTCTTCTCTTCTTCTCTTCTGTGGGAGAAAGTTAAGCAAAGAAGATGCGATCAGGAACACCATTGGACCTGGTGCCCCTCAGTTATCACAGCTATTGAGAATCAACCCTAGACTGAGCTGCACAGTTCTACCAGTTTTAACCTGCATAGCCCTGCCCTCGAGCTTTGCTTCTTGGTCACACTCAAGTGTAACGGAATGTTTGCTTATGACAACCAAACTTGCATTTGTCAGAACTTTCCCAGGAAGAAACCCTGCAGGCAGCCGTCTCCCTCCTTTTCCGTGGGAGAGCAATCAGTAGCATCTGTGTTTCACCTGAGCAAATGTCAAGGGCTGACATTCTTGATTTAGAAGCCTTTTCTTTACCCGGCTGAATGAATTTGGGGGAATTCTGAGCCAAACCCAATTGTGCAGGTTTCAGCTCTGTGTGGAGTAGCAAGAAAAGTGTGGGGAGGGAGAGGAAGACTAGCAGGGCTCTGGCGAGTGTGTGACAGAGGAGAGGGGGGCAGCGATTTATGGGGTTTTGCGCCACACAGAGATCAGAAGCCAAGGAAAGGGTCTGAGCAGTCAGAGATGGACGTAAGGACACAGAAAGGGTCAGAAGCAGAGGAAGAGGCTGTGCAGGCAAGAGGCAGGCCAGTCGAACCTCCGGCATCCCCAGCCCCACTGTCTCCAAGAACCAGGAGGGGCAACTCCCGTGCAGGAGAAGTCTCAGGTGGTATATTCATGCTCCATTTGATGAGTGTACATAAGCCTAGGAGTGTGTGGTCCCACCAATTTCTTGACAGCTGCGCTGGGCATGAAACTGGAAAGCAGCCTTGTAGATGCCAGAAACTCTGGATAGCTCAGTTGTTAGAGCATGCGAGTCTTGGGTTAAAGCCCCACTTTGGGCAAAAGATTCTTGCATTTCAGGAGGTTGGACTAGATGAGTCCCGCGGTCCCTTCCAACTCTGTCTACAATTCTGTGATTCTGTGTGTGTGCATCCGATGTACCTTAGGAGCTGCTGTTAAGTGTGTGCTTTTGTCAGTAAAGAATTAACTGTCTGCCGTTTGCCTTAATTGGCTCGGTATGCAAAGGGGCTGGGGGGTTGGGCAGGCAGAACAGGCTGTGCACCTGAGATTTATGGACCGTGGCCACCTCTGGTCCTCTCTCACGAAACACAATGACGCACAGAATCAGAGGAGTGGCCTTCCCACATCTTCCAGATGTTATTTGGCTCGGCCTGGTGAAATTCCTTTCGCAGCCACATTTTTCAAGCTTAGGCTCAAGCCCAGTGGTGATTTGTCTTGCGAGAGCCATTTAAAAGGGATGTTTGGGGGGGGGGGGAGAGAGAAAGCTTTTGCGCACCTGGATTAAATCAAGCTCTTTCTAGCATGTCTGCGAGTTACTAAGGAAATTGGAGAACTGGAAAGTTGCATGGTTTTCAGCAGTGCTGCCTGGGAATAGCTTTAGGCACCAGCCTCGGTCATAGAATATGAGTAAAGTTGTGGATTGGGGGAGAAGCAGGATTGGACTTGCTGCACCCCACTGGTCCACACTTTCATCCAAAGTCGTGAGCGGAATCGACATAGAATCATAGAATCCTAGAGTTGGAAGAGACCACAAGGGCCATCCAGTCCAACCCCCTGGCAAGCAGGAAACACCACCAAAGCATTCCTGGCAGGTGGCTGTCAAGCCTCTGCTTAAAGACCTCCAAAGAAGGAGACTCCACCACACTCCTTGGCAGCAAATGACATAGCCCTGTTCATCTAGTTTGAGAGAGGGCAGAGGGCCGCTGGGCAATACCCAAGTCCTGTACGTGTTGCAGGAACAGGGGAACTGTGGGCAAAGTTTTGACTTCCCCCACCTTACCTGTTGTTGCTGATGGCAGCTGCTGCTGTGTACATCTCTCATACCAGGTATGGTGAGCGAATGTTGGTTCTTACTGTGTTAAGTGACTTCTCTGCAGGGAGAATTGGGATCCTTGATGTGTCTCAGAGATCGGTTGACCCTCTTGAGATCCAGAATGGCCCTCCATTTCCCTGATTTCTTTGGGACCATAAAGAGAATAGAGTAGCAGCCAAAGCCCTCCTGTGGTTGTGGCACAGACTTTATTGCTCTGATCTCCAGCAGATGCTGGATTGCTTGAAGCATCAGGTAGTGTTTCTTGGGGTCTCTAGCATTGGATGAGCCCCTGTAGGGACAAAAGGTAGAATACCATAGTTTTCCTTCTGACTCTTTCTCTCTTCTTATGAGGCAGTGCCTTCTTTTTGTCCCTGGTCTTTACCAGTGCATCTTCCAAGCCCTCCCTAAACAGCTTGCCCCCCTTGAAGGGGTCACTGGCCAGGCTGGTCTTGGCTTTGGCTTCCGCCTGCCACTGTTTAAGCCAGAGCTGCCTGCATCCGCGGTTTACAAGCTGAAGAAACAAAAAATGTACATCTTACAACAATCTAACGCACTACAAAAATGTGATAATAAAACAAAACTTTAAAATAAGCAACCTACATCAAAAAAGTAAAGGTAAAGGGACCCCTGACCATTAGGTCCAGTCGTGACCGACTCTGGGGTTGTGGCGCTCATCTCGCTTTATTGGCCGAGAGCCGGCGTACAGCTTCCGGGTCATGTGGCCAGCATGACTAAGCCGCTTCTGGCGAACCAGAGCAGCGCATGGAAACTCCGTTTACCTTCCCACCGGAGCGGTACCTACTTATCTACTTGCACTTTGACGTGCAGGGACCGAGCAGTGGGAGCTCAACTTGTTGCGGGGATTCGAACCGCCGACCTTCTGATCGGCAAGCCCTAGGCTCTGTGTTTTAACCCACAGCGCCACCCGCGTCCCAGTACATCAAAAAAGTAACATTCAACAATTATTAGAATAGTATAAAAAATAATAACATATAAAAGTTAAATAGAAATCCACTCAACAGTTACAATAAATAATTTCTAAACTATAATCAATAAAACAAGGCAAACCACAGTACATAAAATAATACAATACAAATTGAGAAGCAGAGACTAGAGGGTGGGGCAAGGCAGGTGGAAGGAGGCCTTCTCTCCCCTCCCCTCTACCTACTGAGCTATCCCAGTAGACGCCACAGCCTGAGCTAGATGAACAAACTGCAGCCTCATATGTCCATCTGTTTTTGTGCGGGAGCCTTGCTGCGGCTGCTCCCCTCCATTTATTCCAGAGTCCCACTTCTCCTTGTTATGAATACTCTGTGTTGGTAAGTGCTACCAATTGTGCCTTAATGCAATGGGTAGATTTCATGAAATGCTGGCAAACTATAATTTCAAAAACACAGATTATATCCTGAATATGTTGCAGAACCCCCAGCCAACCAGTGGCTCAGCCTGCAAGAGAGCATAGGCTTTATTATGTTGGAAATTTCTCGACACATGAACCCCATGTTGGGAGCAGCAGAAACGTTTAATTTCCATTGATTTGAAGCTGGGGGGGGGGTGGGTTGGGAAATGAAACCCGCATCCTCCCATTAAATGGAAAGATCCCTGAAACTCACTGTCGAAGTTTCTCTTTCTCTCTTGTGTTTTCCAGGTGGGGAAAAAAGGAGTTTCAGCATCGCAACGTGGACGAGGCTTTTGACTGCCAGCTGCCTGGAACGACAACCTTTGAATGAGCTAATCAATGAAATAATTTCCAGAGGAAAAGTGATTCCCCCCCCCCTCGCCCTTACTTAAAGCCTTTTTTCATTTAAGGTCTCTCTTCCCACACAGCAAAGAGGTGGAGGGCGGGGGGAGTGTTCCTCGACAGTGTTAATAATTTCCTCCCTCAAACTGCCGGGGTGACAAAAAAAAGAATAAGAAAATTGCAGTTGTTTGCTTTGATTAAACCTTTGGAGGAGAGCTGAAGCAGAAAAAAGAAAAAAGAAAAGAAATGTGAAGGTGGATGGAGACTTTTTATTTTTCTCGTAAAAGGAGATAAGAGATGATCAGGGTTTCAGTCCTGTTTCAGTCGCTCCAGGACACAGTAATGTGGGCTGTTCCTTTCGGACAATAAAGGCAATTAAGCTACTGTTTGCAGCCAGAACAGAGCCCTGAAAGGAAACCTCCGCTTCTGCTTGCCTCAGCCGCTGGCATTTCGCTCGAGCATCCGGGCTAAGGAAGAGGCGGCGGCGGCGGGTCAAGATGCTGGCCCTCAGGAAGAGGAGCTTCAAGATGTTTACTCTTGCCTTATTGTTTGTCATTACCATCACGTCGTTCTTGCTGAACTACAGCCACAACATGGTCATGGTGGCCTGGGACCCCAAACAGCTCGTCTACCAGTTTTCGGAGCAGTTTCGGAGGCTGATGAAATATTCCCGGAGGCCTTGCAGCTGCCACACGTGCATTTCTGAAGAAGGGGTCTCGCTCTGGTTTGACAACAGGTTCAACCAAACTATGCAACCCTTCCTGACCACACAGAATGCCTTCATGCCCGAAGACAGCTACAGGTGGTGGCTGGTGAGTAGCTAGCTGTGGAGGAGAGAGACCTGTTCGTCTTGGGGCCTCTTGTTTTGCTTGGTTGTTTTTTTTCCAGCCTTCAGTTCAGTCATCCACATTTCCCTAGCCATTTTTAATTGGTGTGTATGTGTAAACCACCAGCATTTTAGTGCAGGGTTCTCGACAAACAGGAACATTTCTGTATGCGCTTTTGACCAAGGCGAAACACCTTTGCAGGCAATTTCCCCTTAATGCAATGTAAATCTTTTGATGTTGTTTTCACGGACGCCGTGCATTTTCCTTCACCCTCGTACGTGCATTGTTGTGCACATTGGTTGCTTGGAGAACTGCGTGGCTAAATTTGGAAGAGTGCAAATTTGGAAGGATCATAAAATCGTAGAAAGAGCTTCATTCAAAATTCCCAGCTATTGGCAAATTGAATCACAGGATCATAGAGCTGCATCTAGTCCGACTCTTCAGTGCAGGAATCTCAGCTAAAGCATCCCTGACAGATAGCCAAACAAACCTCTGCTTAAGAAGGAGAGTCCACCACCTCCCGAGTAAGACCATTCCACTGTCAAACAGCTTTTACTCCCAGAACGTTTTTCCTGATATTTAGTCAGAGTCTTCCTCTGGTGAGGCTTCCCTAGGGCAGTGTTCCCCAACCTTGGGCCTCCAGCTGTTTTTGGACTACAACTCCCATCATCCCTCGCTAGCAAGACCAGTGGTCAGGGATGATGGGAATTGTAGTCCGAAAACAGCTGGAGGCCCAAGGTTGGGGAACACTGCCCTAGGAGGTTCTCCGGCTGGAGGCTCCCACCATTCCTCATCATCCATCCAGTCCCTGACAAGAGAGGAGAAATCTGTGGCCTTCCAGATGTGGTTGGACTGCAGCTCACATCATCCCTGAGCATTGGCCATCAGGGCAGGGCCCTATGGATCCTTGCAAACATCTGGAGGGCCACAGATGTGGGCAACAATAAGCACTGAACCTTTGTGTTATTCATTCATCCCCTCAATTTTCAATGTGTTTCCCAGCCATTTTCATAACTATCATTTTGTTTGTTTGTTACATTTATATCCCACCTGATTCTCCAAAGAGCTCAAGGTGACTTGCATGGTTCTCCCTCCCCCCCCCCATATTACCCTCAGAGCAACCCTGCGAGGCAGTCTTGAGAGCGAGCGACTGACTCAAGGTCAACCAGCGAGCTTCCTGGCTCGAGTGGGGATTCGAACCCTGATCTCTCCCAGGTCCTAGTCCAACACTCTAACCACTAAACCACCGCTGGCTCTCAACAAATCTGCAAACAGTTGCCTTTTGTAAGAACACTGCAGTTGCACAAACCTAAATTTCCAGTATGTTTGTTCCGCAAGGTATCTGGTTTCTATGGCAAGCGGTCCGTCAGAAGTTTCTGTCGTGGGTGGCTTTCCTGATGTCTGAGGGGCCCATTAAATCTGTGCTGACAGCAAGGGGGGGAGAAGCCTGTCAATCCCCTCCAAAATCAATATCATTAAAGGCAATGACCAGATTTCTATTGCCTCTGGTCTCACCCGCTGGCTCATTTCTTACTTCACATTATAATTGGGCTTGGGCAGCGGTAGGAAACAGCTGTGGGATAGGTGTTCACATTTGCTTGTAAGGAAATAAAAGCACCATATTATGGAAATTGCAAGTCTAGGTAGGGATACCAATGTGGTGTAGTGGTTAGAGTGTCGGACTAGGACCTGGGAGACCAGGGTTCGAATCCCCATTCTGCCATGAAGCTCGCCGGCTAACCTTGGGCCTCTCAGCCTAACCTACCTCACAGGGTTGTTATGAGGATAAAATAGGGTGCATGGGAATGCAGGGATCTTATGCCCTTGGTGGAGGACACGCCATGCTCCTTCTGGGGTAGTTTGTTCACCTTTGGTCCCCAGCCTGCACTCAGATCACACCTGTGGCTCCTAGAAGCAGTCACACCCTGGGAATGGCTTCGGCTGACTGGCTAAACCCCTTGAGGGTAGCCGATGGGTCTCAAAGCCTCGGTGAATTAGGGATTTCCCCTGCATGTGAAGACAGGCTCAGCAGATTGAGCGGATGAGACCCCTAGTGGGTCTGACGCTCAAGAAGGCGGTTTCTCCAAGAGCTTTAATCAAGGAAACGAATGTGATATCTATTATGTTTGAATGCCTCTTGTGTCACCTAACCTGCTCCAACCTGTTGATTCCCAAGCCAAGACACTCCAACAACAACAATTTATTACTTATACCCCGCCCATCTGGCTGGGTTTCCCCAGCCACTCCGGGCAGCTCCCAACAAAATATTAAAAACACGATAAAACAAAAACATCAACATAAAAAACTTCCCTAAACAGGGCTGCCTTCAAATGTCTTCTAAAAGTCAGATAGTTTTTTATTTCCTTGACATCTGATGGGAGGGTGTTCCACAAGGTGGGCGCCACTACCAAGAAGGCCCTCTGCCTGGTTCCCTGTAACCTCACTTCTCGCAGAGAGGGAACCGCCAGAAGGCCCTTGGTGCTGGACCTCAGTGTCCGGGCAGAACGATGAGGGTGGAGATGCTCCTTCAGGTATACTGGACCGAGACCGTTTAGGGGTTTAAAGGTCAGCACCAACACTTTGAATTGTGCTTGGAATCCTTATTCCACAGCCCCTCCAAATGCTGTGACTCTCGTGTTCTTCTTTACAGAAGCTGCAAGGGGAAAAGAGCCCCAAGGGTTTAAATGAGACCATCCAGGAGCTGTTTGAGCTCATCCCTGGAGACGCAGACCAGCTCTTGGAGAGAAGCGGTTCGCGATGCAGGCGGTGCGCCGTGGTAGGGAACTCGGGTAACCTCAAGCAGTCGCAGTACGGCCAGGAGATCGACAACCATGACTTCGTGTTCAGGTGAGTCCCTGTTGCAAGGCTCAGCGGTCTTAGCCTGACCGCTCTCTGCCACTGAAAGTAAAAGGAAAGAAAGAAGCCATTGTCTTCATGGTGAGGCTTAAATAGGTGACGTCTGCAGCTGAGCCTAACCACAAATCCCATTTACCAATTTTCAGCCCACTGCTGCTGCAGACTCGTGATTCACATACACCTCCCCCTCACCTGATAATTCGATATTTGCAACCAAATGGGGGGACTGACTCTTAGGGAAAAGGCTGCAGCTCAGCAGTAGAACACCTAGGGTTTTTTTGCAGAACGCCATAACTTCAGTCCCTAGCATCTCCACGTAAGGCTGGGAGCAGTGGTGTAGCATGGGTTGCCAGAGCCACGTGGAGGGACGTTTGAAACGGACAAAATATGTGTGCACATTCAACTGCCTCACGGCATCCGCATCGCCCAGGAGATTGCAGCCACGGAGATAAGAAAAGGGAAGTCATTCCATTGTCTGGAATGACTTTGCATGGAGAAGCCGTTTCCAGCGGAGCCCAGCAATGGAAGCTGTATTGAGCCAGCACCAGGGCAACCGCCCCTGTGCCCCCCCCCCAAAAAAAAGCTATGCCACTGACTGGGGGGTGGAGAGAGAGACCAGTCTGAAATGCTGAACAGCAGCTGCTTTCTCAGTGCAGACAGTACTGAGCTTGATCTGAATATGCACAAGGCAGGTTACTATATTTCTGTACAATAATTGATTCTAGCTCTTGCCAGGTCTTTCACTCTGCCTCTTGGGAATGCTTTGGCTGTTCCACTTAAATTAAATAAATATTCAAATATATATATATTTGTTTTCAATATGCTGACCTTTAAACAAACAAATAAAATAAAACCCAGGGCGGTTTACGTCGAAGCAAACAGGCTGATCGTATTGGGAGGTTTTTCATTGCGTTGCTGCCCATCTGCCTGTTCACCTGCAGGGAGCGCCCTCTTTTAGCAGCTCTGCGCATGTTCAGAGGCCTCAGGGTGCCATATAGCCTTTACCCGAGTTCAAGCAACCCTGAGTGAACTCTTTATGGCAGAGTTCCACATGATCCAGGGAACAGTTTAGTTAAATACACGCACACACCCTAGCCACAAAAACTGGCAAATCTTTTATAGAGGATGAAAGGTCATGTTAACCACGAACATGGCCCAGCCACCTGTGGGCATCATGGCTTTCTTACCAGCGTGTTATTTAGGTGGCATTAATGCACAGACACCCATATCAGGCTCAGGACCAGGGGAAGCGGCCTTACATGGAGTTGGGCCGCTGGGCCACCCAGCCCAGTATTGGCAGCACTGGCTGGCAGCAGCTGTCCAGGATTTCACACTAGAGTCCTTTCCAGCCGTACTTGGAGATGCCAGAGATTGAACCTGGGACCCTCTGCTTTCCCCCAAAAAGTGGGGGCTCTACTTCTGTGGCTTTTCTCCTTAGCATACAAGATTGTTGATGTGTACCGTGGATTGCCAAATTGTGCCTGTTAGTGTAGCTGCAAGGGTTTTTCTGGCTCCCACGAGGCCCCTCTCCTCCCCCTGCTGAATTTAGTTGACTGGTTGTTTCATACAATTTAAATGCTGCTTAACTGAAAAAAGACCCCCCAAAAGCACCTCAAAGGGTAGGGGGGGTTGACAAAGCTAATAATATTATCAGAGAGAGAAAACAGCTTTTTAAAACGTTCAAAATAAAATAAAATTGGCAACAAACTAAAAACAGATTAAAACATACTTCAACCTTCTCCAGGTCTGGTTAGGCTCGACTAAAGGAAAAATGTTTTTAGCAGGCGCCAAAATTGAGTACAGCAAAGGTGTCTCTGCCTGGTGTCACTAGGCAGGGAGTTCCAAAGTGTTGGTTCTGCCACACTAAAAGATCAATTTATCATAAATATAGAACAGGTGTTATATGGAGCCTGTAACAGTCCCAGTTCTGCAGATTGAAGCAGTTGAGTGGGGTGGTATTATTAATTAATTAATTTTGCATACTGCCCTGTATACTGTAATTAGGTCTCAGGGCAGTCCACAACATCTTACAGGTAAACTGGTCCCAGGTTGTTAATGGCTTTATATACTAACAGTAACACCTTGAACTTGACCTGGCAGCAGATCAGGTACCAGCACAGATCTCTGGGCAAGTGTTCTGTACGGACAAGGTCTCGCTCCTGTCAGTAACCGTGCGTCAGCCTTTTGCACTAACCTCAGCTTCCTGATCAAGCACAAGGGACGCCCCACAAAGGGCACATTGCAGTAATCTAGCCAATGCATGAACTACCATGGCCAGTCTTTCCCAGTCCAGGAATGGTTGCAGCTGTCGAACCAATTCCACTTCTGCGCTTCCTAAGCCAACAGAAGACTTTTCTGAAGTCCATCCGGGGTGCAAGGGCTGGCTGTGAGACTTACAAGATGGGAAGGGGAGAGTTTATCCAGCCTGCAAATGCGCCCATCGATGGCCACCTGTAGCAAGGTGATGCCAATTCCTACCTGCCCCATGTACCTCCCTGCCGCCTCCTGCGTTTCCCCTCACCCCTCTTCTCTTGGACCACACAGAATGAACAAAGCCCCCACAGCCGGCTACGAGTCTGACGTCGGCAGGAAGACGACCCACCACTTTGTCTACCCCGAGAGCTACAAGGAGCTGGGCGAGAGCGTCAGCATGATAGTCATCCCGTTCAAGACCCTGGACCTTCGCTGGGTCGTCAGCGCTCTCACCACAGGGACCATCAACCAGTAAGTGGCCGTGTCTGCTCTGTTCCAGGAGGCCATGAGAAGTTGGGCGAGTTCTGTTGGACGAGATCTAGGAGTGTTCGTGGACCAGTCACGTTGGGTCAACAGTGTGATGCAGCAGCAAAAAAGGGCAAATGCTGTTCTAGGCTGCACCAACAGAAGTATAGTATCTAGATCAGGCATCCCCAAACTGCGGCCCTCCAGATGTTTTGGCCTACAACTCCCATGATCCCTAGCTAACAGGACCAGTGGTCAGGAATGATGGGAATTGTAGTGCAAGACATCTGGAGGGCCGAAGTTTGGGGATGCCTGATCTAGATCAAGGGAAGCAATAGTACCACTCCTGCTATGAGAACGGGATGCAGGACAAGGTGAGCCCTCATCTTGATCCAGCAGATCTCTCCATATAATCTCACAGAATAGTCGAATCATAGAACTGTAGAGTTGGAAGGGACCCCGAGAGTCATCTCGTCTAACCCTGCACAATGCAGGAATCAGCTAAAGCATCCATGACAGATGACCATCCAACCTTTGCTTACAAACCTCCAAGGAGAGTCCATCAGCTTCTGAGGGAGTCCGTTCCACTGTCAAACAGCTCTTACTTTCAGAAAGTTCTTCCTGATGTTTAGTCGGAATCTCCTTTCTTGTCACTTGAAGCCATTGGGTTGAGTCCTCCAGAGCAGGAGAAAACAACCTTGTTCCCTCTTCCATGTGACAGCCCTTGAGATCTTTGAAGACAGCTACCATAACTCCTCTCAGTCCCTCTTTTCTAGGCTAACTATCCCAGCTCCTTCAACCATTCCTCATAAGGCTTGGTTTCCAGACCCTTGATCCTTATGGTTGCTCTCCTCTGGACACGTTCCAGCTTGTCAACATCCTTCCTAAATTGTGGTGCCCAGAACTGGACACAGGACTCCAGGTGTGGTCTGACCAAGGCAGAATAAGAGTGGGACTATTACTTCCCTTGATCTGAACACTAGACTTCTGTTGATCCAGCCTAAAGTAGCATTAGCTGTTTTTGCTGCTGCATCACAACGTTGGCTTATGTTTTTATGTTTTTATTTTTTAAACTTTATTTATAGTCAGTTTTAAAACAAAACATTATAAAACATTGTAACATGTAAATTGTCATTTATACAATCTAAGAATATATCGAAATTAACTCATCTATAATAAACAATATTTCCAGTTGTGCACTTTTAAGTTCATAATTTGTTAAGTCAGGCCGAAACTGGTCTTCATATATACTTCATCCTCTCCTCCTTATTCTGCTTTGTCTTCTCTTTCCCACATTTATCCACAATTGTTAAAATACTAAATCAGATCAAACATCATTGTAATCTTTACATCCCTTTAAGAACTTCCACTTGTTGGTTACTCAAAGTAAAGCCTCTTTCTAGTTTCTTGCGTCGCTTGTCTTTCTGTTCTCCTTCACTTATCTTAAATCATATTCTCTTCTCTACCTTTAAATACTGTACGGACTATTTAGAAGTGGATCCATGACTTCATAGTGGGGCACTGTGATTTCAAATAATCGCCAAATTTTTCCCAGAAAAAATTGGGAACGTTGGCTTATGTTAAGCTTGTGGTCAGAGATTCTTCCGTTGCGATTCCTGCATTGCAGCAGGTTGGGCTAAATGGTCCTCTGGGGTACCTACCCAACCCTACAATTCTATGGTTCTATACCTGGCTGATGCAGTCTATTAGAAGCTGTTCAATCTCGCCCTCCAACACCCATCTGATAATTATTCTTATGTGGCTCCTTCCTGTTCCGTTTATTGCGTCTGGAAGTTGCCGCCACCGATCAAATCAGGCAGGTTCCTGAAGTTACTGTCTGGCTGATGGTTATTATTATAAGCCACGGCAGCCCACCAAGCTCCAGCCAGGAAATTAAAAACACAGGGAGCACACAATGTGGAGAGCAGGCCTCTGGCAAGCAGGAAGAAGATGGGCTCGTGATTAATGGAGAGGGACTTTTTTTTATGAAGTGAGAGCACTTTTCCCCTGCAATGGGCCATAGAGAGCCAAAGAAGGCGCTGCTCAATTTCAACCGAGACCGACAATTTATGGGGGAAGCAAGCAGTCATGACCCCATAGGGACCTGGCTGGCTGTTGGGAGAACAGAATGAATGCAGAATCAGACAGGCCTTTGGCCTCATCCAATCATTGTTGTTGGCAGTAAAGGTAAAGGGGTAAATGGACCCCTGACCACTAAACCTAGGGCTTGCCGATCAGAAGGTCGGTGGTTCGAATCCCCCCGACGGGGTGAGTTCCTGTTGCTCGGTCCCAGCTCCTGCCAACCTAGCAGTTCGAAAGCACGTCAAAGTGCAAGTAGATAAATAGGTACCGCTCTGGCGGGAAGGTAAACGGCGTTTCTGTGCGCTGCTCTGGTTTGCCAGAAGCGGCTTAGTCATGCTGGCCACATGACCCAGAAGCTGTACACCAGCTTCCTCGGCCAGTAAAGCAAGATGAGCGCTGCAACCCCAGAGTCGTCCGCGACTGGACCTAACAGTCAGGGGTACCTTTACCTTTATTCTTTCCCTTGATTTGGACGCTAGACTTCTGTTGATACAGCCTAGAATAGCATTCACCTTTTTTTGCTGCTGCATCACACTGCTGACTCATGTTAAACATGTGGTCCACCAAGACCCCTAGATCCCTTTCACAGGTACCATTAGTAAGCCATCCATAGCCTACTAGCCAGGATAAGAATAACACACCAGATCCCCCTTGCAATATGGATGTTTTTTCTCTATGCACACAGATTTCATCATAATAACGGTGCCTCTTTTTGCTAAACTAGTTTTTGCAGAACTAGGAAATCAGATAAGAAAATCGTTAAATAGAAACGGATATGCAAAGTTGTGGTTTTGCATGCTGAGATACAATGTGCTGCGTGGCACTTCCTCTAATCCCCCCCCCTCTGTTGTGCCTTATTTGTTGTCTTTTGGGGTGGAGGAGAAGGGGTCAGGGTTCCTTCCTTTGATCTCGCTGTCCGTGAAAAGCAAGCAGCAGGAAGCAAGGCAACGTGAATGTCTGCATGTAATGAGATGGAGCAAAGGCTAAAGAAATTTAGGCAGCTTACGGTGTAACAGAATCAAAGCAAACTTCCTGGACAGGATAAACACAAACCGAAGCGTTCATCAAAGGTTTCACGTCCCAGGGTTTTATTTGGGAATTGACAAAAGCCTCGGTTCTTATTAGCCTCTCCGATAGAGTTTAAGGGAATGGATTAGTCTCCCTTTGGTAAAGAAATGGATTTTAGCAACGGCTTCATCCAAACCAGAATGCCACATATATAGCAGGGAATTCTTTTCTGTAAAAAAAGAAAAAGATGTATGTGTCTTTAAAAACAAAAAGAGGGTTTCACAGCAGCTATTGACTTTTTCTGAGGATGAAAGAGCTTTTTCCTTGATCCACGGCAAACCTGAGTGTTCTGCCGTAGAGGCAGGACAGACAGAACGTTGGTTGGGGAAAGGGAGGGCTTTCTGTTGACAGACAGCTGTGAGGCTGTCTTTCAAGGAGTGGAGGGAGGGACTGAACATTCCATGACATCACAGTAGCTTAGCCATTCATGAACAGGGTTTGCAGAGAGACATGTAGCTGCCAGTCTTTGCTCGCCTAAGGTTTAATGCCCTTTCTGGGTTTAACTTTTGGCAAATTGACTATGGGCTGGATGGAAATAAAACAGTCGTGCTAGCAGAAGCCGGTGCAATGCATCCTGCTAGGTAGGACAAGTAGGCCTTTCTCCTATGTCCTGCACCCATGTGCCCCAGATCAGCTCTGGTGGGGCAAGGGGTCAAGAGAACCCCAGGACAGCACATGGGGGGGTAGGGTGTGCCATTTTAGGGAATTAAACTTAACTTTTGCAAATTTATTCAGTGAGGAGTCTTAAAAATATGTGTGTTTTTTTGGTGTGAGGAATTCAAATCTGCTATTATTTTTGTGATTGGACAACATTTAGCTTGGTAAGTCTACGTTTGATGAAGAAGCACTGCTTTAGGAAAACCAAAGAATTTTAATTTTACCTTCTGAAAATGTCAGGTAATGCTAAATAATAATAATAAATAAATATGATATTGATATATAATGTAACTACAAGCACTTGGCAATAATTTTTTCATGATTTCTATGCCATTTTACACACATTTTACTTACCAGGCCAAACTAAATCATATTCATTGAACTAAAATATATTTCGAATTCCCAAGTCACGGTACAACTTTTTAGCATCACCTCATTTTGGGGGAATTTGAAAGTTGACAAATTCAACATGCCCTGATGGGGAAGGAGAAGGGAGTTTGCTCCATCTTCCAAGAAGAAATGCACCGTGACAGAATAGCGATCTGACTTCCTCCCTATATTTTGCAAACCTACAATCTCAGCATTTTAATTTAGTGTCTCATTCATAAATTACATACATGCCAAGACTTTGGATTTAGAAGTAAGGGTGGATGTTTTACTATTTTTTATTTTTTATTATTTTTTTACTGCATGCTTCACAGAGTGTACTTTGCTTTTACTGACTCGCATATATCTTTTCTTTGACAGCACATATATTCCAGTGCCACGCAAAATCAAAGTCAACAAAGGCAAGGTGAGTTATTGCTCTGATCCGGCCACAAAGTTCTTCCGTATGTAAGCATGGGCTACATTCAGATGATCCTTCAAACCGTAGAATTAGAAAGGACCGGCCCTTCAATGCAGGAATTTTTGCCCAGCATGAGACTCGAACCCACAACCCTGATATTAAGAGTCTCATGCTCTACCAACTGAGCTGTCCAGCTGGCTAACCATAGATGGAACTTCTCTAAGATTTGCAGCGCTCGCTTACAATGTTAGTTCCATTTTGTGTACACTTGAAAACGTTGGCAGCATTAAGATAAATTCAGCAGTATAAATAAGATTTGATGGATGCAATAATAGAATGCTGAAGGGTTTGGTTTATATAAAATATGCAGGGATTTATGTTACGCAAAATGAACCGTGGAAGGAGAGGAAGGGAAGTCATTGATATTTTATTTATTTATTTTAATAATATTTTATTAAATTTTAAAATATAAAGAAACAAACACCCACAAACATCTACAGACAAAACATACACAAACAAAAATATTTTCTTTTTCCATCACATTTCCCATTCACATTTTAGGGGGACTTCCCCCGATCTCATCCTCCTGGTTTTCCATACAACTCTCACTAGACAGTTTCATCTTCATTATCAAGCGGAGGGAGAAAGGTTGTTTTCTGCTGCTCCAGAGAAGTGGACACGGAGCAATGGATTCAAACTACAAGAAAGAAGATTCCACCTAAACATTAGGAAGAATTTCCTGACAGTAAGAGCTGTTTGACAGTGGAATTTTCTGCCAAGGAGTGTGGTGGAGTCTCCTTCTTTGGAGGTCTTTAAGCAGAGGCTTGACAGCCACCTGTCAGGAATGCTTTGATGGTGTTTCCTGCTTGGCAGGGGGTTGGACTGGATGGCCCTTGTGGTCTCTTCCAACTCTATGATTCTAAGCCTTATCTATTATCTTAAGTATCATTATTATTCCATCTTATCCCTTTTTCTTATTATAATTAAAATATTCTAAAACTTAGTCTTCCGGGAAGCCCTAGATATTCCTTCCGAAATTCTATTTTAAACATAATAACTCCAAACATTTACTTAATTCTTTTTTAAAAAAAAATTCCACCTATAGCTCCCCCTCCCCCTCCCAGTCTCGCAATTCCGCTGACAGTTTTACAAAATCATATTCCCCAACCCCTCCTCCTTCCATTGATATTTTAAGGTTGTTTAAAGGAATATTCTAAATTGTAAAACACACAACACAACACAGAGTTGTTTCCATTTACGCATCACTTCCAGGGAAATACCTTGAAGCAACTGAGCAATAAAAGTATCTGCAGTAGAAAACTTATATAGAATAATTTCTTACATCAAAATGATTTCAAATCCAATATGGATACAAAGTGGGATTAAAAGCTCTGGTTTAAAGGCTTGTTGAAAAAGGAAGCTTTTCAATAGCGGTGGTGCTTATCTGATATGCAGCAGGAAGTAATTCCACAGGACAGATGCCATCCCACCAAAGGTCCAATTTCAACAACAGAAGATGGGAACGGATGGTATCTGCAGTGATCAGTAGGGTATACAAGGGGTCAGATGATCTTTTAGGTATCTCATACCCAAAAGCACACAGAAAATGTGTGTTTTAGGATAAAGTTGATCTGGAAGTGTGTCTCTGGCATCCGTCTGTCTTGAGAGGCAATGGAGTGCACCTCCAGGGGTGAAGTTCAAACTGCTGCGTTAGCAGCACTGAAGTGACCTCCCTGGGGTGCAAGCCTGGTCCCCTCCTCATTCAGCCCAGACACTGTGGTCCAGCGCCGAGGGCCTTCTGGTGGTTCCCTCACTGCGAGAAGTGAAGCTATAGGGAACCAGGCAGAGGGCCTTCTCAGTAGTGGCACCCGCCCTGTGGAACGCCCTCCCATCAGATGTCAAAGAGATAAACAACTATCTGACCTTTAGAAGACATCTGAAGGCAGTCCTATTTAGAGAAGTTTTTAATGTTTGATGGTTTATCATTTTATTATTATCATTCATTCATTCATTCTGTTGGGACCCACCCAGAGTGGCTGGTGAAACTTCCTGCTTGGCAGGGGGTTGGACTGGATGGCCCTTGTGGTCTCTTCCAACTCTATGATTCCATGATTCAGCCAGATGAGCGGGGTATAAAGAAATTATACTATTGGTCCATCTAGCTCAGTATTGTCTACACTGACTGGCAGCTGCTCTCCATGTTTTTAACACATGTTTAAAAAACAAACAAACAACCAGACCAAAAGTTTACAGATCCACCCATCCTTACTACAAACCCCATATCATGTCAGGGGGAATGAGCCAAAGTTTCAAAGGCAGCTTGCAAAGTGATGTTGTTCAAAATTCCCACCCTGTAACCTTAAGAAGAAGCAGGAACCAAGTTAGCAGTTAAGTGGTGGGGTTGCATCTCCACTTACTGGTGGCAATGGGAACTGCGCGTGTAGCATTTCCATGAACTGTTCATTTATCGCAGAGCTTTCCAAACTGTGTGTTGCGACACATTAGTGTGTCGGCTGCAGTGTGTAGGTGTGTCGCGGGAACGCTCCCCACGCTCCTCCCGGGGCTGGAAAGGGGTCAGTTTAACCTCCGGTTTGCTAGTAAAACTGAATTACT
The DNA here is from genome assembly GCA_034641385.1 of Darevskia mixta. Lineage (NCBI taxonomy): Eukaryota > Metazoa > Chordata > Lepidosauria > Squamata > Lacertidae > Darevskia > Darevskia mixta. The sequence goes on along the minus strand of JAWWNH010000018.1, from coordinate 27,105,873 downwards.
GTGTCGTGAAATGATGCATGTCTAAAAAGTGTGCCCCCCAACATGAAAAGTTTGGAAAGCTCTGGTTTATTGCCTGGGGCCCCAGGCAGAGTCCAGTAGCATTGGGAGGACCACGGGGGCCGGTCATGTTCTAAATGTTCTGACCCATCCTGGTTTTTACATGATCAGGCAGGTGAATAAATACATACATTCTAGTTACAGGTAGATAGCCGTGTTGGTCTGTCATAGTCAAAACAAAATAATTTTTTTTTCCCTTCCAGTAGCACCTTAGAGACCAACTCAGTTTGTTCTTGGTATGAGCTTTCGTGTGCATGCACACTTCTTCAGATACACTGAAACAGAAGTCACCAGACCCTTATATATAGTGAGAGGGTGGGGAGGGGTATTACTCAGAGGGGTGGTGGAAATGGGTGAAAGGTTGATAGCTGTGGTAAACCTGTTGACGACTGTTAACAACTGCAAATAGTCTTACAGGAAAAAGCAAGGGGTGAGAAGGTTAAAAAAGCTTCTCACCCCTTGCTTTTTCAGAAATAGACTGGAAAGAGAAGTTGCTGAATTGTAACTTATTACCAAACTTAAAACCATGGAGAGACTTGGTCTGAACAAAGACATTGGATTCTTATCTCATTATACATGACAAAGCTTTTTTAACCTTCTCACCCCTTGCTTTTTCCTGTAAGACTAATTGCAGTCGTTAACGGTCGTCAACAGGTTTACCACAGCTATCAGCCTTTCACCCATTCCCACCACCCCTCTGAGTAATACCCCTGCTCACCCTCTCACTATATATAAGGGTCTGGTGACTTCTGTTTCAGTGTATCTGAAGAAGTGTGCATGCACACGAAAGCTCATACCAAGAACAAACTGAGTTGGTCTCTAAGGTGCTACTGGAAGGAATTTTTTAATTTTGTTTTGTACATACATTCTGATTTTGAAATCTCACCTTTTTCTGCAATTTTGCACTTGAATTCAGTGACTTCTAACCTCGTCCAATTTCATAATTTGTCTTAGCGACCTTTTTTGCGTCCGTGTTGTATCTGCAAACAAACTGACAAGGACTGTTGATTCATTCTGTGCAGATCCTGATTTATCACCCCTTCTTCATAAAATACGTTTATGATAACTGGCTGCATCATCATGGGAGATACCCATCAACAGGCTTCCTGTCGGTTATATTTGCTCTTCACATCTGCGATGAGGTACGTGCAATGCTAGGGCTCGGTGCAGACATCATGGGAAACTGTGGTTTGCCACTATGCCCACTCGAGAGAGAGAGAACGAAAGCTTCCACTTTCTAAACCAAGCACAGATCCCCAGAGTGCTTGTGAGCATCGCAGACATCATAGAACCACCGCTTCCAATTCATGAGAAGTAATAATGTCACTTTATCCTGCACATAATTCACATCCTCAATGAGGTGTGAATATGGGCTAATTCTCCAAGTTCAGATGTAACCAAGTTCAGGTAACCAAGCAAAAATGAAAGCTTCCAGCCTCCTCCTCACAGAACAGATGGGAGTGAACAAGGCTCACGCAGTTCATTTAAACAAACCACAGTTGCCGAATTCAGAGGTCACAAGGAACTGTGGTTAGTTTTAAATCAAAAGTAGAGGCTTTCAAACTCCTCCTTTGGCATGGAAAATAAATTAAGAGAGAGAGGAGGGACCACATTTTCCCAAATAGTAAACTACCAGAGCAGACCTGTTCCTCACAACCCCTGCGGTGATGGTAAAAATAGATGCTGAGTGTCAGTTCTGGGTTATTCAGGTACATGGGGATGCGGGTGGCGCTGTGGTGTAAAGAACTGAACCTCTTGGGCTTGCCAAAGGTCGGCAGTTCGAATCCCCGCGATGGGGTGATCTCCCGTTGTTCGGTCCCAGCTCCTGCCAACCTAGCAGTTCGAAAGCACATCAAAGTGCAAGTAGATAAATAGGTACCGCTGTGGCGGGAAGGTAAACGGCGCTTCCGTGCGCTCTGGTTTCTGTCACGGTGTTCTGTTGTGCCAGAAGCTGTTTAGTCATGCTGGCCACATGATCCGGAAAGGTGTCTGTGGACAAACGCCGGCTCCCTTGGCCTGAAAGCAAGATGAGCGCTGCAACCCCATAGTTGCCTTGGACTGGACTTAACTGTCCATGAGTCCTTTAACTTTGCTTATTCAGGTACATGACTTAAACCCGATTCATTCATTCTTCTCCCACACACACAATTACTATCATGTGGCGGGGAGATTGGCCACCAACTTGGATGGCTTTAAAAGAGGACAAATTTGTGGAGGACAGGCCTATCAATACCTCTGAAAACTAGTTTCTGGGAAGCTCCTGTGCTCAGTTCAGATTGCGAGCTTCCCTTAGACATCTGGTCGACCACTTTGAGAACAGGATGCTGGACTTAGATGGGCCTCTGGCCTGATCCAGCAGAGCTCTTGCTACATTGAAGGCCGAGACTTCTTCAGAGTCTGGTACTCAGGCTGAGACCCTACCTGCCCGCAGACTGTCTCACCAGAGTGGTGCATGCTCTAGTTATCTCCCGCTTGGACTACTGCAATGCGCTCTACGTGGGGCTACCTTTGAAGGTGACCCAGAAACTGCAATTAATCCAGAATGCGGCAGCTAGACTGGTGACTGGAAGTGGCCGCCGGGATCACATAACACCGGTCCTGAGAGAACTACACTGGCTCCCAGTACGTTTCCGAGCACAATTCAAAGTGTTGGTGCTGACCTTTAAAGCCCTAAACGGCCTCGGTCCTGTATACCTGAAGGAGCGTCTCCACCCCCACCGTTCAGCCCGGACACTGAGATCCAGCGCCGAGGGCCTTCTGGCGGTTCCCTCATTGCGAGAAGTGAGGTTACAGGGAACCAGGCAGAGGGCCTTCTCGGTAGTGGCGCCCTCCCTGTGGAACGCCCTCCCTTCCAGCAGATGTCAAGGAAATAAGCAGCTATCCTATTTTTAAAAGACATCTGAAGGCAGCCCTGTTTAGGGAAGTTTTTAATATTTAATGCTGTATTGTTTTAACATTTGACTGGAAACCGCCCAGAGTGGCTGAGGAAACTCGGCCAGATGGGCGGGGTAAAAATAATAAATTATTATTATTATTCAGAGTTCTTTTCTCTTTTTCCCCGCAGGTGGACCTTTACGGCTTCGGAGCCGACAGCAAAGGGAACTGGCACCACTACTGGGAAAACAACCCATCAGCCGGGGCTTTCCGCCAGACGGGCGTCCACGACGGGGATTTTGAATCCAACGTAACGTTGACTCTTGCCTCGGTTGACAAAGTACGCTTTTTCAAGGGCAGATGACCCCGGTCACGGGGAGCGCTGTGATTTCTGACTTATGGGGAATACAGAGACACTTGCGGAAACGAAAGGGGTCTCAGAGTTGACTGTATCTCACGCCTTAGCCGACAAAGCCAGGAACCACCGCCGGGTTGCAGTCTGCAAGCGGTATTGCTGGGTTCTGTGAATCGCCCGAGATTTCTTGACCAACGTTTGAAGGACGTGGGAGGATCCCTCTTCCTGCTTCGTCACTCTCCCTTTCGTAAGACATTTCCGCTCTGTAGACCTTGCCTTGTGCAAGTTAAAGGAAAGCAAAGTTAGATCTCTCCCCCACCCCACCCGCCGTCTTTTCTGATAATGCATATCTTGAGCTTTCATTTTCTCTGGGACCGAAAACGCAGCGGAAGAGATGCTGGATTTCATTCCTGACAACAGTGGATGTGAAACACCCTCTCCGTTCACAATTACCTCAAAAAGGAGCTAATTCTGTTTTTTTAACTTCTCCCAGGAGCAGCATCCTTGCAAGACCTCTGAGCTCCCATACTGCATTACAATCATGTGTGCATTTGTCACCAGCGGGCAAAAATGGGCACCAGCTTTAGCTGAGATTCCTGCATTGCAGGGGGTTGGACTAGATGGCCCTTGGGGTCCCTTCCAGCTCTAAAATATTATGATTCTATTATTCCATTTGCCAACAGCTGGGAATTTTGAATGAAACACTTTCCAGCTATTACTATGGATTTTTTTTTTTTGCCCCCTGTGTGAAACGTATTTGCTCTTCTTCATAGCCATAATTAAGGAAGGATAAGATTGGGGGGGGGGGGTTGAAAATGAAGATATAAGAAGCTGGAGTAAACTAGTCACTATTGTTTACCTTTTAAAAACGTCTTTCTCGCCGCCTCTGCGCTTTCGACTCTGCTACGAAGCAGAGAAATGAAGTTATTTTTATATCTCTATAAATTTTGTCATTGACATGTGCCTTTCTGAAATATCAAGAATATAAAAGGGAGAGTCGTTTTGTCTTGTTTGGCTCTCGCCGAGACTGAAATCCCTCGGTTAAACCTTTTTTAAATATATATATATGGGGAAATAACTGACCAAAGTTCAACGCTATTTACCGTCATCGTTTTTTTTAATCGACAGCTTTCTTGAGTCTACTTGAAATGTTCGCGAGCAACAGTCAGGTTTCGGTTTTGTTTTTGAGAGGGAGAAACGTTTTTGCCTTATTTTAAAATAATGTGGGTTTTTTTTATTAAAAAAGAAGAAGGTTTTTTTTGGCTTCTATTTTTTACAGCTGTGGTAGGTGTCTCCTGTGTGAAATTGTCCTGAAGTGGAAGAAAAGTGTCTCCACCTCAGGAGGATATTGTTCCAAGGGCTACGTCGGAGAAGTGAGCAGAATCAAGATGTGAGATCCATGGCCAGGGAATGGGATTACTTGGGAGTAAGTCCCCGGTGAACTCCATACAGCTTACCTCTGAGCAGGCAAGCATAGGATCGCACCGTCAGGAACCTTATAAGCAATGAAAAGAGGAAGGAATGATCTCCACAGTTAACAAGGACCCAGTCCTTTAAGCAAGGGTGACAGGAAAAGATTGGGCTGGAACGTTGTAGAAAGCATCCTCTTCCGGAGCATGAAGAGAGGGGAAACCGTCCCTAACGAAGCATTTACCGCAGGAACTAATTGTGAGACTGTTAGGAGGACGGCCGTGTGGCGGTTTCAAGAAAACAGTGATGGGCAGATCCACGTTAAAGTCGCCTCTTGCCGCTGGTCGTGGGACCTCTCGAGGGGACGTGGGGGGGATCAGAGTGATTCTTCACCTGCATTTGTCCTGAAAATCCAGATGGTTATGCTACCTGTGTCTATTTTAATTGTTGCTATAAAAAGGAGAGAGAAGCCCTTTCTGAAAACCTCTCCGAAAGATCTCGCACAAGGGTTTTCAGTTCTTATGGGCAACCGACATCTGAGGGTAAACACAATTATTCTTTTTCAAATAAATAAATAAGAATGCATAAACCAGCTGTATTTCAGCAGGAAGGGGACTACCCCCTCTGGATCAGGGTGCTTGCTTTTTCCTCAAAATGAAAGTGGCCCAGATTAAGGACACCTTTTGAAAGCTTGCCGTTTGGCCCCGGTGGGTTGGCACCATGAATGTTGCGGCGCAGGTGTAGTTCGAAACCTGTTCGAAACGAGTGCCGCAGCGAGGATATTATTGCCTGCCCCAGAATGGTTTAGATTCCCTGGTAGGGTTGCCCATTCCTTTTGCCCGCCTCTGCGCCCATGCCTTTCGCATCGACATGGTCCGCAAGCGGTTAATTCTTATCTTCACATTGTGGGAAGCGTCTGCTCAAAATGCACAAGAGCAAACCAGACTGCCCCCACCCCCCACCGCCCCAATCAATTGGCAACCCTATTTTACAGACTGGAAATAATGTTGTTGTTTTTCCCCAACATCGTACTCTGAGCTTATAGGGTCAGAACAACATCCGAATAAATCAATTTGCAGTTAGCACCCGAGGAGGACTTGATATGCATGTGAAAGATTCTAGTTTCAGTCCCTGATGCCCCCCCCCCTTTAAAAAGGAGCTCTGGTTAATCCTTGCATGAGATCTGGAAAGTCTTCTTCCTTGTGAGGACAGAAAGAACTGACACACGGGGCTTGGCTTCAGGTGAGGCACTTACCGTGAGCACAATCTGGGACTGGGTCAGAATTGTGAAATTGACTTACCGTATATTCTGGCGTATAAGACGACCCCCAGCTTTTCCAGTTAAAATATAGAGTTTGGGATATACTCGCCGTATAAGAAATATGACCCGGCGTATGAGACGACCCCCAACTTTTGAGAAGATTTTCCTGGGTTAAAAAGTAGTCTTATACGCAGGAATATACAGTAATTTATTCCTTGTTCCAGTATTTTGAGGGGGGGGTTTCCAATCAAGTATGTGAATATATGTATTGCGTTTCTTAAAAAAAAATTAAAGATAAAAAATTCTAGGCTTGTAGGGAGAATGAAAACATACGGAGCAGCGATGGAAGGCAGTAATGAAGGAAGGATAGAAAGTGGAAGTTCGCAGGAAGGAGAAAAATATGCTTTGAGCACAGAAGATGTCCTGACCACAGAACGTCCCTGTAAATGTCTGAGCATCCAGAAACGGTTATGGGTTTTCTCACTTAGCCATGACGGCTACAGGTTGTGTGTTTGTGTGTGTTAGCAACCCTGCTCTCTAGTCAGGGGCAGAGACTGCACTGTGCTCACTCAGTCTCGATGAGAGGTCAGATTGATGCCTTTTGTTTCCCGCAAGCCAAGGAGACGTCCAACTGGGAAAGCTTTCCCTAAGCTCCCAAATGTTGTGATGAGAAGCAGCTTCCCCGGTTGGATTTCTGCCTGTCCTGGCACAGGATTCCCTGCCGGAAGGGGGAGACAAACTGGCACCCTTAGCCTAATCAAACTACCGTATTTTTCGCTCCATAAGACGCACTTTTTCCCTCCTAAAAAGTAAGGGGAAATGTCTGTGCGTCTTATGGAGCGAATGTGTGGTCTCTGGAGCTGAACTTCCCAGGGGCAAAAGCAGATCGTGCTTTTTTAAAAAAGAGAGAGAGAAGGGGGTGTTGAAAGGAAGCCCGCTGAGCAGCTGCTCAGCAAACAATCGGGGAGAGAGATAAGGGAGAGAGATTCCAGCCCCGCCCCCTTGCAGAGGGAGGCTGTTTTCCCAGCGACATGTGACTTCCTGATTAGATTATCTGTCTGGAAACTGTAGAAATGGCTCCCTTTACTGAAGCTGCAGAACTGTGAGTTAAACCCCATAAAACAGGATTTTTTCCCCTTTGCAAAGTAAGCTCAACAACTTTGAGCTGATCCTCAAAAAATGGGCCTTTTTCTCCTTTGCAAAAGAAGCTGCAGAAATTTGAGCTGATCCTCAAAAAAATGGGGCTTTTCCCCTCTAAAAACTAGGTGCGTCCTATGGTTAGGTGTGCCTTATAGAGCGAAAAATACGGTATTCACCAGCCCACCTCAGCAGAGCTTAGAGTGTAAGAACATAAAATGTTCTCAAAGAGCTGCTTATTTGGTTATCCTCCATGTTTTCTTCTTCCGGAACCTGTGGTATTATTTTTTTAAGGAAAGAAATCACTCTTAAGAAACTTGTCGGCTTACCGCTTTTAAATCAAGGTGTGTTTGTTGGGTGGGTGTAATTTCTCCCCCTTCTCCCTTCCCTATTGGGTCGTGTTGCTTCTTTTTGCAGAATTATCTTCTGTGTTCTGCTTATACTTCTGGCCTTTGATTTGGCAACGCTGCAAGTTCCCTAGCAACTTAGGCGCACGTACCCCAAAATCCCTTCCTTCGATATTTGAGCCTTTAAAAAGCAGGGCTTTGGGTATTGTTTGGTGATGGACTCCCAGCCAGCAGGTCCAGTGGTCAAAGGCCAGCCCTGCTTTAATGGGTGATATTCTATGCCCAGTAGCTTTCGTGAGCATTCAGAAAGTGTATCTTCTCCCCTTGGCTGAGAAGAAGGAGACTGTGTCTCTGTTTACCTCCAGGCGGCAAAGCCAGCATTTCTCACTTTTCTGATACCAGGTGATCAGTGATGTATTGATTAAAAATAGAAGCTAATATCAGTCAAAATGACAAGGGTTTTCTCATTTTCCAGCAAAACTCTAGTAACCAGTAACACTCTATAGCTATCTTCCTGCTGTGATCGCAGTGAGGGTTACCAGCTCATATACACCTACTTGTGCTCTTGTGCCTTTAACAACAGCTTGAACTGGAGGCAATGGGCAGACACGTTGAACTCAATTGCCTAATTTAAATCAATTTCAATGGAGGGTCCACTTGAGTTGTAGGCTGCAGCTTTCCATTCTGTGGAGAAGCTTTTGCCCACCAATTTTTTTGAAGGTGAAGTGGGTGTTAAAGGCGGAGGAGCAGGCCTAGATAGGTTTCCCGATCAGTTGGCGACCTTAACCACAGAAATGTCGGTGGGGTCAAGGGTCAAGTGCCAGCCACGGCAAGCTCCCCTTTTGAGGAAAGAACTATAGCTCAAAAGTAGAGCTTTGCATACAGAGATACCTGGTTCAATTGCTGGTGTTGCCCAATAGGGCTGGAATGTCCCTTCTTTTAGATGTATTTATTTGTAGGTGTGGGTGTTTTGAGCAAAGCCAAATTTTCTTTGACACTTGTCTCCAGGGTTGTCGTCAAAGTCTTCTTTCTATCTATCTATCTATCTATCTAATTTTATTATACTACTCTTTATATGATCACTTTTCTCCCTCCAAATGAAGGATCACTTGTTTTATTTGGCGACATCTTATTTATTGTTGACATTTTCAATACGATGCAAATGACTTTGAATAAATTTTGTATTGTAATCACCCGTCCCTCTCGAAGGCCTCTTTATTAGACTCGGCGTCTGGTTAAAGAAATTGGTCGGTTAATTGGTTAAATTGTTCGTTGAGTGTGTGGCAGCTGTGAAGGATCAGATTCTATGCTTTGGATTGTTAGGAAAGGAATTGAAAATAAAACTGCCAATATAAGTGATGCCGTTGCACAAATCTACGGTGCGATTGTATTTGGGGATTGGTGGTAGGGCGATGAACAGGGTTTAGTGAGCTGGGGGTGTATGTGGCAGAGAGAAATCCAGAATCAGCCTGGAGAGGAGAGGGGGGGTCAAGAGGCAGAGATAAGACAGGCTGCTGCAGAAGCCAGGGGGTCTCCCCATCCTGCTGCAACCAGTTCCCCTCCCTGCTGGTCTCGCAGGACCAGAAGAGGTATGAAGAGCAGGGAGCAGAAACAGACAATGCTATATAGTCTCAGATTGCTTGGGAAGGACCCAAGGAAGGAGGAGACTTAGAGAATAGGGGTAAGATCTACCAGGATGAGTTGCTGTGCCTTCCAGAGCCAACCTTGTTTCCTTGAATAAAAAGTTAACTTCACTGGCACTGTGTGATTTATTGCTAACCTGCTCCTCGCAGTTCTATATAGTCTTAAACGTGCTAGACATTTGCATATACAGCTGGCACGAAGTGACCATGTACCTCAATACCTGTGAAAGAAATAAAATCATGCCATATGTTGTTGTTTTTTAAACTGATTTCTCACTCTCACATACGCAGTATCATACACCTCCTCTGAATGATACAGTTGTATTATCATGGTTTGGATAGGCCTAATCTCCTTGGAGTTTGTCTAGAGTCTAAACTGGCGTGGAAGAAAATTCCATAAACTAGGAACACATCTTTCTGATTTACTGACATGTAAACTGCGCTTTCGATTAATAACAATACACCAAGGCAGTGTAACACACAATGCAACAGAAACCTTGGTTAAAAACAGCAATAGCATATCCACAAAGGTTGTGTTTTTAAAAAATTAAAAATAAAAGCAACTTAAAGAGAAGGCACCATGTGGTAAATACACATATGTGTGTGGGTGGGTGACGCTGTGGTCTAAACCACCGATCCTCTTGGGCTTGCCGATCAGAAGGTCAGCGGTTCGAAACCCCATGACTGGGTGATCTCCCATTGCTCTGTCCCAGCTCCTGCCAACCTAGCAGTTCAAAAGCACATCAAAGTGCAAGTAGATAAATAGGTATCGCTCCGGCAGAAAGGTAAAAAGTGTTTCCGTGTGCTCTGGTTTCCGTCATGGTGTCCTGTTGCGCCAGAAGTGGTTTAGTCATGCTGGCCACATGACCTGGAAAGCTGTCTGTGGACAAACGCCGGATCCCTTGGCCTGAAAGCGAGATGAGTGCCGCAAGCCCATAGTCGCCTTTGACTGGACTTAACCATCCAGGGGTCCTTTACCTTTACCTATATACGTGTGTGTGTGTGTGTACAATAAAAATCGACTGAGTATGATTTTAAACATAGGATAAAATGAAGTCCATTACTGTCTTGGCTGAGATGACTATTAAAATAATAAAAATGTTTCTTATTGAATTAACCAAATCCATTGATAAGGCAGAGGGAGAGGACAAACCGTGTTTTTGACGTCTATCGATGCTGGCTTGAGTGCTGGCCTGGGAAAAAAGCAGGATAGAAATAGACATAATGTACTAAAATCAAACTGGTTTGTAAAAACACACTTTTAAAAGGCCTTTCTGAACTGTACAGGTTTTTTTTTTTTTTAAGCCAGGGGTGACTCCTACCTGACATCTGTTGGCACCAAGAATCGTCAGTTTTTTGCTTTGTATGCTGAAGGTCTCAAATTCAATCCCCGGCTTCTCTAGGTAGGGTTTGAAATGTCCCCTACCTCAAATCCTGAAGGAGCTGCTGTCAGTGCAGATAATAAAAGAAATAACACAGGCATGTCCAACAGGTAGATCGTGATCTACTGGTAGATCACTGGTTGTCTGTGGTAGATCACTGGTAGATCACTGGATTCCCACAAAGAAGCTCAGCAACTTTGGCTCCCCTTTAAAAAAAGATCTACACCTTTGCCCTGAAGCCCCCAAAACAGGGCTTTCCTTCCTAAAAAAAAAGCTCAACTTTGACCCGAACCCCCCAAAACATGGATGGCTTTCCTTCCTAAAAAAAGCTCAACAACCTCGACCTGAACACCTCAAAAGGGGGTAGATCACTGCCAGTTTTTAACTCTGAGTAGATCGTAGTCTCTTGGAAGTTGGCCACCCCTGAAATAACAGTATGACTCCATATAAAGCAGCTAACTATATTCCTATGTTCAAAACACAGAGCATGTTACAGCAACTGTGACTTCATAGAATGATAGAATGGGAAGGAACTCGGAGTCCAACCCTCTGCAATGCAGGATTCTGCACATGCTGTGCCCCATCCAATTTGAAACCATCTTGGACCCTGCTTAGCTTTGCAAAGGTGCTAGCAGCTTTATTGCTGCAAACTCCTGGCCTGACTTTCGCAAAGGTTCACAGCTGTTGGCTGGGTTCTGCTTCCCCTTCCTGCACGCAAAGAAAAATATGGTCAGATCAATGTGCCAGGCTAGGATCAGTTGATAACACAACCTTAATGGCTTGCAATTAATTAAGCAAACAGTTAACAGCGAGAGTTGTTTTAGAAATGTCGATCTGGTCCAATGCAGAAGTGAGGAGGAAGCCCAAAACAGCTCAACGAGGGCTGAGAATGTTCAAAGGACATGGAATTCTGCCTGATATTTATTTAGTTTAAGGAATAAAAAAAAAATAAAGAAAAATAGTTTAAGGAATTCAACAAAGTTGAGGAACTTGGTCAAGTGATACCAGCTTTCTGAAGTCTGAGAGTCATTTGCACCCATAGCTGCCCCATGACTCTTACTCCCCCCTGTAAATCCATTCCCCACCAGAGGGCAGTACTGACCACTCTAAACGAAAGCTAGTTGTCATATTTTACTGTGTCCACTAGAGTGCGCTGTGTCCCTTTGATCATGGCTGACTCCTACCTTTAAAGAAAAGCTGCAAAATGGATGGATGGATGGATGGATTTGGTATGGAAGAGCAATTGCCTATTGGAGTCCTCTTCTGTCACACCCACACCCTACATTTCTGAAGTGGAGACCCGGGATTTTCACCTGCTTGACTGTTTGCATCCTAAACCTAGGATACACCAAACGATTAAACCAATTGCAATCTATTTCTGTCGGAGTTATTGAAATGCACCCAATTCCCCCTCCTCCTCCTCCTCACCCTCACCACCGCTGTCCAACACACACACCCTCAAAAAAAAGTTTATGATCTGTAACATGTTCAAAAACGAGAATGGGGATCTTTCCTTTTCAACCAGAGATTTGCAAAGAAGACTTCAGGTTGCATTTTTACCGTGCGATATGATACCACTTTAAACACCCAAAGAATTCTGGGGGCTGTAGCTTGTTTAGGGTGCTGTGAGATGTTAGGAGAGGCCTATTCCCCTTGCAGAACTACAGTTCCCAGAGTCCCCCCAGTGAAGAGGGGTGGATGGATGGGCTGATAAACCTCTGTTGTTGTTGTTGTTGTTGTTTAGTTGTGTCCAACTTCGTGACCCCATGGACCAGAGCACGCCAGGCCCTCCTGTCTTCCACTGCCTCCTGCAGTTTGGTCAGACTCATGCTGGTAGCTTCGAGAACACTGTCCAACCATCTCGTCCTCTGTCGTCCCCTTCTTGTGCCCTCCATCTTTCCCAACATCAGGGTCTTTTCCAGGGAGTCTTCTCATGAGGTGGCCAAAGTATTGGAGCCTCAGCATCAGGATCTGTCCTTCCAGTGAGCACTCAGGGCTGATTTCCTTCAGAATGGAGAGGTTTGATCTTCTTGCAGTCCATGGGACTCTCAAGAGTCTCCTCCAGCACCATAATTCAAACCTCTAGGGGTCTCCTAATGCCTCTTAGCACTCTTAGCAGATGTCAAGGCAATAAGCAACTATCTTACTTTTAAAAGACATCTGAAGCCAGCCCTGTTTAGGGAAGTTTTTATTTAATGCTGTATTATGTTTTTAATACAGGGACCCAGGTGGCGCTGTGGGTTAAACCACTGAGCCTAGGGCTTGCTGATCAGAAGGTCGGCGGTTCGAATCCCTTCGACGGGGTGAGCTCTCGTTGCTCGGTCCCAGCTCCTGCCAACCTAGCAGTTCGAAAGCACGTCAAAGTGCAAGTAGATAAATAGGAAACGGCGTTTCCGTGCGCTGCTCTGGTTCGCCAGAAGCAGCTTTGTCATGCTGGCCACATGACCCGGAAGCTGTACGCCGGCTCTTGGCCAATAAAGCGAGATGAGCGCCGCAACCCCAGAATCGGACACGACTGGACCTAATGGTCAGGGGTCCCTTTACCTTTACCTTTATGTTTTTAATATTCGGTTGGGAGCCACTCAAAGTGTCTGGGGAAACCCAGCCAGATGGGCGGAGCATAAATATGTTATTGTTGTTGTTGTTTGGCCTTTCCTCATCCCAGGGCAGAGATCTGGTCTCCCAAACTACTCAGCGGTGAGATCAGCTGGGAAGCTGTTGACCTCTCCTTATGTAGTGGTTTTTGAGCAGAGGCCAAACGGCCACCTGTCAGGAATGCTTTAACAGCAAATTTCCTGCTTTGGTTGGGGGAAATCTTTAGGTTAATCTCTTGAGTGAGGAACATTTGTTCTTGTATCTGTTTGCACAACAAGGCGAGCATCGCCATTCATCTAGATGTCCGGCTCATGAGAAGAAGCAAATCGCTTCTTTCCGACACACCTGCAACAACAGGATGGATTCCAGGACATGCAAATACTTTCCTCTCTCTTCTTTTTCCTGTTTTTGCCTTGATGTCACCGACAATGATGCCAATTAATCATTGGAGCTTATTGTAACAGAAGACCGAGAAGGTCATGGGGGGTAATGCGGCACGGTATGTGTGAGTCTTTGCATTCAAATCAATCTTGCCTGCTCATCCGCCAATTATGAACCATATCAACCAACTTGCATGATGATGATGATCATGATAATAAGCATTTATAGACCACGTTAAAAAGTGTTTGAAGTAGTCCATATACATTTTCTCAGTAACCCTTTTCATTTAGAAGAAGAAGAGTTTGGATTTGATATCCCGCTTTATCACTACCCGAAGGAGTCTCAAAGTGGCTAACATTCTCCTTTCCCTTCCTCCCCCACAACAAGCACTCTGTGAGGTGAGTGGGGTGAGAGACTTCAAAGAAGTTGACTAGCCCAAGGTCACCCAGCAGCTGCATGTGGAGGAGCAGAGACGCGAACCCGGTTCACCAGATTACGAGTCTACCGCTCTTAACCACTACACCACACTGGCTCTTTATTGTTTATTTAAAGCTAGGAACCAGGCAAGGGACTTTCTCAGGAGTGGTACCCACCCTGTGAATTTCCTCCTATTAACAGATCCTAAACCAATATTTGTTGGAACTGAACTCTGCCAAGAATGTAAAGGTAAAGGGGCTCCTGACCATTAGGTCCAGTCGTGTCCGACTCTGGGGTTGCGGTGCTCATCTCACTTTATTGGCCGAGGGAGCCAGCTTACAGCTTCTGGGTCATGTGGCCAGCATGATAAAGCCGCTTCTGGCGAAGCAGAGCAGCACACGGAAACACCGTTTACCTTCCCACCGGAGTGGTACCTATTTATCTACTCGCACTTTGACGTGCTTTCAAACTGCTAGGTTGGCAGGCGCAGGGACCGAGCAACGGGAACTCACCCCGTCGCGGGGATTCGAACCGCCGACCTTCTGATCGGCAAGCCCTAGGCTCTGTGGTTTAACCCACAGCCCCACCTGGGCCAAGAATGTACGGTCCGACAAATTCCTCCTTTGCCTCTCTTGACAATTTCATTTTCCAGACGGTGGAAGAAACAGGAAGGGGATCGTCTAACTCGGACCTGGTCCTCACCAACAGGGAAGTACTGATGGATGAAGTGGAAGTACATGAAAACTTGGGAGGAAGTGATCGCGTCCTTCTGGGTTTCACAATACAGAGGCAAGGGAAAGCTGAGTGTAGTCGGACATGTGCTCTGGACAGGGCATGTATAAGAAATGGAAGAAAGGGGGAATGACAAAGGAGGAGTACACATGATTAAAGGACCCCTGGACGGTTAAGTCCAGTCAAAGGCAACCATGGGGTTGCGGCGCTCATCTCGCTTTCAGGCCGAGGGAGCCGGCGCTTGTCCACAGACAGCTTTCCGGGTCATGTGGCCAGCATAACTAAACTGCTTCTGGCGCAACGGGACACTGTGACAGAAACCAGAGCGCACTCCACTGCATCAGGGTTGGGGAACCCCAGGTTCTCCAGATGTCCCTGGACTCCCTGTTCCATTATCCTTGGCCGTTGGCCATACTGGGAGCTGAAGTCCAGGAAGGGCTTGGAGAGCTACAGGTCTTTCATCCCTGCTCAAAATACGCTGCCCAACCCTCAGCTCTGCAGCAGCAAATATTATAGCCACTGCGAATTTTTGCCCATGGAGGGCAGTGACGCTGCTCACTTCAACAAGCTACAGTGCTGCACCCTCTGAAGAATCTATGAAACATAACTTTGTCTTGTAAACTTTTGAACTCTTTTGGCACAGCCTGATGTTTTGGTCTCCATTTCAGATTAGTCATCTTAGGGTTTCAGGATCTCGCAAAGGAGTTAATCGGTAACTCAGATGCTTATCGGTCTTTCTTGGCCGTTTAGTCCTATCTTGCAGAGCTGGGCAGTTTTTATCTTTATCTTTTTTTAATAAGTAACCATCACCCTAAGAGAATAAATACACCTGTTGTTGCAAAGCACAAGTAATCCTCCATTTTTCATTTGCCGAATCTATTCCGCAGGGAATGAGCTCGTTTTCTGCCAGGTCAGAGGCCCAGATGCTCCGGCTTAGCAAACTCTTTGATTTCCAATCAAATTATTCCACACACAAAAACTGAAGACTTTTAGGCCACATTGTGTACCACTTCATACTAGAGGCAGAGATTCGCATGATGCTCTTCCATACCCAAAAATAAATGAATAAATAAGGGAACCCTTAACTAAGAAAATTAGCATGTCAGGGAGAGGATTATAACCTAATCCTATCTCCTTGAGAAGCTAGCTTTCTACGTGCAGTTATTTTTATTTTTCCGTATAGAGGGAGACAGTTGGTCCCATGAACTCCACTTGCAGTCTGAAGCGGTACAGCTCAGACACAAGTTTATTGTCTCAGATGTGTGCGTTAGGAAAAGGATGGAGAACCCACAACCTTCCAGATGTTATAGGGCTACAGATCCCATCATTCGTGACCACTGGCCAGACTGGCAGGGCCTGATGGGAGTTCACAAAACTGGAAGAGCACAGTTTGCCCATCCCTGCCTTAGGAAAATACCTTCTGCAGACTGGGAGACTGAGAATTTTAGGGTTACGCTAAACCTGTGGATGGTGCTATTTAACATTTCCAAAATCACATTCACGTTCAAATATACATTTCCACCATTAATGTTTTATTGTGCTTTCAATTGTTTTATTGTGCTTTTAATGTTCTGTTGGGAGCCTCCCAGAGTGGCTGGGGAAACCCAGCCAGATGAGCGGGGTATTATTATTATTATTATTATTATTATTATTATTATATCTTTCTTTTAATAAAAACATTCAACGACTTCCCTCCTCGCCCTTCCCTGGTTCTTTTAATTTCTCCACCATTCCTGCATATACCATTTAGATCACTTTCTCCCAATATTCTCCCTTTATGATATATTATACGGTTGAATTTACCTTAACGCTGCTAGCGTTTTCACTTGTTTACAGTTATTTTCCAGATACTCCACAATTTCCCCCCCCTCTCTTCTTTATATTTTTGGCCTTCTTGCTCTCTTATTTTTACTTGTTAGACCTGCTAACTCTGCATATCCCTTGCTTTTTCCTGTAAGACTAATTGCAGTCGTTAACAGTCATCAACAGGTTTACCACAGCTATTAGCCTTTCACCCATTCCCACCACCCCTCTGAGTAATACCCCTCCCCACCCTCTCACTATATATAAGGGTCTGGTGACTTCTGTTTCAGTGTATCTGAAGAAGTGTGCATGCACACGAAAGCTCATACCAAGAACAAACTTAGTTGGTCTCTAAGGTGCTACTGGAAGGAATTTTTTTATTTTGTTCTGCATATCATTTTTAGTTGCCCGTCCTCCTTTTTAGGGAACCTCACTCACTCGACAGTTCTGCGATTCAATGAGTTGGCTAATATGCCCCGCTGGAGGAAGCGAGGGCCAAATGAGTTCTCGCTGAAAATGCCCCAGACGTATTCTGCGTCGACGGGGTTTGGCAAACCAACGTGTGATGGTTTGCAAAAGGAGGCTTCCGAGGGCATAAGCAAGAAGGTCCAGAGGCGAGATGAGCTGTAGAATCACACCCACAAACAGCTACGTGGGGAACATCTGCAATTAAAGGATGCATTCAAAGTTAAAACTTGTAAAAGCAGGAAGAGAGCCGCTGTTTCTTCAGATTGCATCAGATTGCATAATGATCTTAAGGCATGCGTCATAGGGTCATGGGAGCATGGCCCCATCGTTGACATCGTACCTGGTGCACATGCCTCCATGTGCAAGAATGCAACACGGGAACGGAAGGTTGTAACCTGGCCTAGGGAGTTGCATCAGCCAGGATTTGGAAAATGGTGCGTTTAAAGGATCAGCTACATGAGGGGGGCAGGAGGAGGGGTTGCAAGTGAAAAACACCCGGAAGGGTGTTGGGTATTTGCCTCACATCGCACCTATCACATCTCCCTTTTAAACCATCCAACGTCCTTTATTATCTCCCGCTTGGACTACTGCAATGTGCTCTACATTTGAAGATGGCCTGGAAACTACAATTAATCCAGAATGCGGCAGCTAGACTGGTGACTGGGAGTGGCCACCGAGACCGTATAACACTGTTCCCAGTATGCAAATCTGTCTGCGAAGGGGGGACTGGAATGGGGGGGGGCACCTAAGCGAAGTCTCCTCCTGAGTAAACTTGTAGGGTATGGAGTGATGCCCTTAAGGGAGCCCTTCTGTATCGAATTGTCTCTGATTTGTATTCTTTTTCTTTTTTCATAATACCATATATAACAATGTAATGTTGCCAAGCAAACGTAATAAAATAAATTAAAAATTAAATTTAATTTAAAATGTGACAGATTGTTCCATTTTACCACTGTGCTACATGCTCTGTTCTTCCTGGTGCCTTATCTAGAACATCCTGCTCCTCTGAGCCAGAGGCTGATAAGAAGCAAAGGTACTCAGTTTCTCAATCAATTGCATTTTTAACCTCAAAATCCTCAAAATTATATATTATAATTGTTCATAAGTGTGCCAAGCAAAACAAGGCCATTTTCACTCCCTTCTCTGCAAGGAAGGAGGGGGTGATTGTCTCAAGAAAATAAAGTGATAATTTCTGGCATCCTGATGCCTGAGTGCCAGACATGGGCCATTTCCCTTACAAATAACCCACCACCTAAAATGGATTTGGATCGTTAGCCCTACATTAGCCCTGCCCGGCCAGGGCAGGAAACAAGAAACCTTTTGTTTTGCTGAAATGTGTGTCTGGGAGGGGTCAGGGAGAGATGGCACAGGGGTGAGAATTCTCAGGTTACCTCCTCTGACCCTCCCAATGTGTGATGCAGCTGTGATGTATCTGGGGAGTGGTCTGGGGTTACACCCCTTCTGTGATGTATGTGGGAGGTATCTGGGGGTGGGGCTGGACTCTGAGGAGGAATTTTTGAAATGTCTTTATAAGAGCATGTGCTCCTTTTGTTCGGGGTCCTTTTCCCCCCTACTCTCTGGT
Source organism: Darevskia mixta (assembly GCA_034641385.1). Classification (NCBI taxonomy): domain Eukaryota; kingdom Metazoa; phylum Chordata; class Lepidosauria; order Squamata; family Lacertidae; genus Darevskia; species Darevskia mixta. Next base: position 27,087,429 of record JAWWNH010000018.1, on the reverse strand, counting down.
GTGTGGGGCAAAAACGCCATGTTGCAACAGAAATAAATTCTTGATGTTTCTCAATTTTTCTCTGGTTGGCCTCTGTAATTTACTCCTACCGATGGAGAACCTCAAAAGGCTCTTGTGTACCCCATAAGGGAATAAGAGCAGATTTCTGTTTATTTCAGAATATATACAGATCTTTCCCAATCATTTCTGCAGAAAAAAACAGCAAAAACACCCAGCAAGAACTCTGCAACAAAGCAGATTCAAATCACCCCGAAAGGATAACAATCCCTTGTGTGCTTCTCTGCCTTCACTTGACTTCTATCAAAAGAGGCATTCAACAACCAGCCAAATCAGCCGAGCTTGTGACTTGGTTTCGCCCCCACACACTCGCCAGACCCAACAATAGGTATTGTGCCGTGTTATAAATAACATGGAGGGAAGTAAAACTTCCTTTCAGCTGAGGCTGGCCTTGCTTTCTCTCTCTCTTCCTCTAGAGAACTCCCGTCGCAAGGCGTTTCAGAGGGATTTCTAATTGCATCAATGCATTTGTCTGCAGCTACAGAGCTCACGGAGAAAAGGTTGCATGAGCACCGTTGTTAGGTTATGTTGGGGGAAAGAAAAGAACGACAAACAACGACCAAATGAGCAGGAAAACTGGTCTGGAATTCAAAAGGTTTGGAAGCAGCAGAAGCTCAGTCTGGGCTTGTTTTCTGCTGTCTGTAAGAACGTAAACAGAGCCTCGTGGTCACGGTTTCCTTTGGAAAAACATTCTTGGATAATTTGCTTCTGAAGGACAATTGTCTGGAATTATAATGCTGGTTTTGGAACCCGCTTCCGTTCCTTCCTTTTTCTCCCATGCTTGGGTCTCTTCTCTTATTCACTGTTGTTTTTATTGCTTATTGTGCATCAGAAAAATGAAAATAAAAGCAATCAGAAAAGGAGAGCTTTGCTGGATCAGGCCAAGGACCCGTCTAGTTCAGCATCTTGTTCCCACTCTGGCTAAATCGAGTGCGGTGCGACCTGGCAACCAAGCCCTGTGTTGTGGGTGGGATTGTTTGGATAGCCACAACACCCTATTGGTAGGTCCCTTGATGCTGGGAGCAATCTGACCAATGGGACGCAAGGAAAGGGCATCGAGGGACCTACATAAGCCCCTGCATGTGTACCTGAGCTTCCTCTTTGGGCCAGTGCATTGGAACACCCTCCCACCTCTCCCTATATTTAGGGCTTGCGCTTGACCTTGCTATGCCGTCGTGTGTCGTCTGTCATTGGTGCAGGGGCACGGCAGGAATTTTCCCCACATGGCGGATTGGCTGCTGCCACTTGGGTTTCGTCTGCAGCGTAGCAAATCGTCACAACTTGTAAGGTTGTGGATAGGCTCTGGTTCTTGTGATAGGGATGGGGGAGCGCTCTGGTCATCCCTATGCAGAGGGTATTCCGTTAGAGGAATTCAGGGATTCAATGGTTTGGTCAACACTGAAAGGGGTTGTGCCCGTCCCTGAGTCTGGAGGACATCAGGGTGGCAGACTGGTGGGGTTCCCGCCTTCCGCTGTCCCTGGTGTTCACCCTAGGCTGACCTACGATAGAGCTCTGGGTCTGCGCCGCCTGCAAGGGTGCAGGGAGCTAGTCGAACCAGAGCCTATGCAACTACTCACTTGATTGTAATTAATAAATCCTACCAAATCCTACCAAACCCCAAACCAAATATCTGAGTCATGTGTGAATTTATTTCTAGGGGTTGGTTGAAAGGTCTAAACACGCAAGCAGATGCCTCTGCAAGCAGAGGAAGAGCACAAGAGCACTATCCCCACTGAGAGCCAGTGTGGTGTAGTGGTTAAGAGCGGTAGACTGGGGCACTGGGTTCGCGTCTCCGCTCCTCCACATGCAGCTGCTGGGTGACCTCCGGTGCGTTTCCCTTGGCATGTGAGGTCAAACAGCGTGTCATGTGGGACCGATTCCCTGCGACAGGGTGAGCTCCCATTATTCGGTCCCTGCTCCTGCCAACCTAGCAGTTCGAAAGCATGTCAAAGTGCAAGTAGATAAATAGGTACCGCTCTGGCGGGAAGGTAAAGGCGTTTCCGTGAGCTGCTCTGGTTCGCCAGAAGCAGCTTAGTCATGGTGGCCACATGACCCGGAAGTTGTACGCGGGGTTGGGCCAGCAAGGGGCCTCACACCAGCCACAAGCGTGACATCTCGCTTGCCCGCCGCTCACCCCCGCGGCTCCGCCCAATCAGGGCACAGAAGGAAGGGAGAAAAAACTGCGCAGTGGCTGAGCGAGCGAAGCCAGCCGTGGCGGCAAGAGAGGTTTTTGCCGGCGGCTTAGGAGTCGCACTCGCGGGGGGCGGGTGGCACAGAGTGTCACACCCCCCCAGCTGGAACCCGGGGCGACCTGCCCCCATCGTCCCACCCTTGCTACGCCACTGCTTGGAGGGTATGTGATAGCTCCAGTATGCCTTGAAACCAAGCCCTAGTCCTTGGCTATAGCTTAATGTTCACCTTTTTCCTAATTCCACCGAAGGCTCTTTTGGTTAATGAATAAACTAGCATGCTCCTAAAAGAGAATTTAATACTAAAGGGAGGGGGAAATAAAATCTCAGGTGGCCACATTTGCCCAACCATATAGTTTCCTCAAGATTCTTCCGATTACAGAAATGGGTAGAGAAAACGTTGCCATGCCAGAACTCTCTCTCTTGGTTAGTCATTCGTTGCAAGAATATAATCAGCAATTGGCTTCCCCTTTGCTGCCACCCCAACCTGGGATTGCTCTTTGGTCAGGCTTATGACCAGAACGAAGAGAAGTAAAGGCATGTGACCTGAATCACAGTGTTGTGCTTGATTTACACACTCAAAACGATGGAAGGAACAATATTTGGACTTGCAGTGGGCCTCTGCGCAAGCAGAGCAAAGGAAAAGCACACCAAGTGGGCTTTGTCAGTGATGGACATCAGAGAAGTTTGGCAACCAACCTAGTCACCAACTCTCCAGGTTTTCAGAAACATGACACATGAGCAGGGCAATAAACTACCCATAATTCCACGGCAGCAGGGAATGCATAACCTCCAACATCTCTCCAGTGAACATAAAGGTAAAGGGACCCCTGACCCTTAGGTCCAGTCGTGGACGACTCTGGGGTTGCGGCGCTCATCTCACATTACTGGCCGAGGGAGCCAGCGTACAGCTTCCAGGTCATGTGGCCAGCATGACTAAGCTGCTTCTGGCGAACCAGAGCAGCGCATGGAAACGCCATTTACCTTCCTGCTGCAGTGGTACCTATTTATCTACTTGCACTTTGACGTGCTTTCAAACTGCTAGGTGGGCAGGAGCAGGGACCGAGCTCACCAAATCGCAGGGATTCAAACCACCAACCTTCTGATCGGCAAGCCCTAGGCTCTGTGGTTTAGACCACAGCGCCACCCACGACATAGGGACGTCCTATTCCATACCCTCCAACATTTTTCTGATGAAAATAGGCCCTAAATGGCCTCGGTCCAGTATACCTGAAGGAGCGTCTCCACCCCCATCATTCAGCCCGGACACTGAGGTCCAGTGCCGAGGGCCTTCTGGCGGTTCCCTCACTGCAAGAAGCCAAGTTACAGGGAACCAGGCAGGGGGTCTTCTCAGTAGTGGCGCCCACCCTGTGGAACGCCCTCCCACCAGATGTCAAAGCGAAAAACAACTTTTAGAAGACTTCTGAAGGCAGCCCTGTTTAGGGAAGCTTTCAATGTTTAATAGATTATTGTGTTTTAATATTCTGTTGGAAGCCGCCCAGAGTGGCTGGGGAAACCCAGTCAGATGTGTAGGGTATAAATAACAAATTATTATTATTATTATTATTATTATTATTATTATTATTATTATTATTATGTCCTAAGGAAAAGCAGGACACTCTGGGATCAAATCAGAAACGAGGACAGCTTCTGTAAATCTGGGGCTATCCCTGGAAAACAGGGACACTTGGAGGGTCTGGGAATCTGGAAATTCATGTACAGCTTGTCTTCTTTTGGCACCAGATGAAGGTTTTGACATTCATCCAGGCCTTTATATTATTTACATAATCTGGACCTTCCTCACATTTTATTGGAAACATACGGATTGTTGTTGTTGTTTTCATTTATTGTTGTTACATTTTGGAGTTGCGGTGAGTTCTGCTTTGCTGAATTTGTGTAGGCTGCATACAGGCAAACACTTTATTCCATTTTCCCAATGTTTCCTGACCTGATATTTTCCATGCTTTGGGGGGGGGGGGGAACTACCTTTGGAAATCTAGCAGAAGTTTAGCATTCCATTCTGTGTTAATTAATTCCAGGGGGGCAGGGATCCATTTGCAACCCTGATAACTTGAAAAATTGCATGGCTGTTTATTATATCTGGTGGAATGTCTTCTGAATGACGTATGGTAAACTATTAATTTTGATCGTATTGTTTATATTCATTGTTTTAGATTGTACGCCCGCCCGCCCCCCTCCACCAGGTAGAATTTCTTATTTTAATTCTGTACAGAGCCATGTACATAAATGGCACTCTATAAATGAATGAATGAATGAATGAATGATACAGTTAATTGCTGCTGCTTTCATGGGGGAAACATGGAGGAACAGAAGCCCAAATGACCGTCAAGGGCAAGGCCGGTTGCCAAGATGTTCAATTATATCCACACCATGCCCACTTATTTAATGTAACATGGCAGTAAATCAATCCAAAAGCCACCTTTCCACAACGCAACAGGTAATGCCGTGCAAAAGGAATGTTGGAAACCAGGAGAGAAGCGCTTGCTCTATAACCAGGGAAACTAATGCAATAATTCCTGTGTCTGAATGCACCCATCTTCATATTTTTGTCCCGTATATTTTAGCTCCAGGTTCTTTGCATGCTATTTTGGACCCGTGTCTTACGGATAATCTGCTATTTTCGTCCTGCAGATGATAGATCTGGGATGAAGGTCGTTTGACGTTGCAGTCGATGCCAGAGTGCCCTCTAGCCCAATCCTGAACATCTGGCAACCCTCGGCCAGCAATTCATTCAGCTTCCAGTCAAACAATCGCTCCTTTGCTCGCTATATTAAGATCATCTGGCTCAGCACCAAAGCATTACCTTGCGAGGGATTACGGAGCATTATCCAAGTGTTATTAGTACACGATTGCAGTGTTTATGTTCCGGCTCACATTTGCTCTCTCTGAATAGTGGAGGCTGAAGCAGCCCAGTTATTTTAACCTTGAGTTGTGAGCAAGAAGGGGCTGTTTCCTAAGGAGGTGGAGGTGGGGTATCAGCCATGCTATTTTGGAGAGTCGGTTGACGCTGCCAGGCTAACCACAGAAGAGTGAAACAATGTGTTTCAGGAATAGAAACAGGCTGCCCCAAACGGTAATGTCCCAGAGAAACATCCTGTGTAATGCATGCTCCTTTTAATGTGATTCATGCACTGGTTAACCTTGCGCCTAGACTACTGAGCAGGGTATGACTTGGAGCGCAAATACTACTGCTCTGGTAAAGAAGGCCCAGCAGAGACTTTATTTCCTCAGACTTTTAAAGAAGAACAATCTGAGTGAGAGATTGCTGGTGTCCTTCTACCGAGGCTCCATAGAGAGCATTCTTATATACTGTATTTGTGCTTGGTTCTCCAGCTGCACAGCCAGGGAGAGGAAGGTACTGCAGAAGGCCATAACCACAGCCTGAAAGATTACTGGTCATCCTCTCCCATCTTTGGAAGAACTATACAATTCCCGTTGCCTTAAAAAAGTAAACAATATTTTACAGGATCCATCTCATCCGGGATATAGTCTTTTTGCACTACTGCCTTCGGGCAAGAGATATAAAACAATTAGATCAAGAACAAATAGAAAGGTACCTTACAAAGAATGGGACGTGGATGGCACTGTGGGTTAAACAACAGAGCCTAGGGCTTGCCAATCAGAAGGTCGGCGGTTCGAATCCCCGCGACGGGGTGAGCTCCCGTTCCTCGGTCCCTGCTCCTGCCAACCTAGCAGTTCGAAATCACGTCAAAGTGCAAGTAGATAAATAGGTACTGCTCCGGCAGGAAGGTAAACAGTGTTTCTGAGCACTGCTCTAGTTTCACCAGAAGCGGCTTAGTCATGCTGGCCACATGACCCGGAAGCTGTACGCCGGCTCCCTCAGCCAGTAAAGCTAGATGAGAGCCGCAACCCCAGAGTCGTCCGCGACTGGACCTAATGGTCAGGGGTCCATTTACCTTTACCTTTACCTTTACCTTACAAAGAAGGATAGAGCTCAGAGCAGTGTATGTGAAATCAAAGTACATTTCACTTTGATGTTTTTCAGAGCAAGCACTCTGCGATTCCATTTATTTTTAATTTAGGGCACAAGGAGTTTACTAAATGGTACAATGGAAAAACCCCTTTGCATGAAGCATAACAAGAGGCCTGTCATAAAAATTAATCGTCTCTTCTATCTGTTCTTGTAAGGTTGAACTTAAAACCTACGCTGCCAGGAGCCAAGAATATTCTGACACCCTTAAAGAAAAGGAGGAGAAAAGACTCGAGTATTCAAGTCCTGGCTGATATCTTGGGTCTTTTTAATCTCCCAGCGAAATGACGTCTTTATTCTTCGTAAGGAAGATGCTTCACCAATCCTCTCAGCATCGAGGATTTCTGCCTTGGCAGATTCTGCAGCTTTCCCCGCTCTCTTCCTTGATCCTAATATCAAAACAATGCAGAAGGAGAGGGATTGCAAAGGGCAGCTGACTAGGACTGAAATAGGATGGACATGTCAATTTCAGTTCCTCATTCTGCCACGCTTGAGCTCAGTTCTCCACACCGCCACATCAGTTTGCAATTTATTTATTTTTTAAGTCTCTGTGAAAATTCATCAGCATTTTAGCGCCAGTTTCCAGATGACCTGTTTATCAAGCATTCCTTCTGGCTCGGTTTGCGAGGAGGTTCGATAGCTTTTGCTATTTATTGAGTACCACGTTCCATTTGTTTGTGGGGAGGTTACACAATTCTGCATCAAACAGATGCTTATACCTCACTTCCCAATGTTTATCCCATTTCCCCAGACTGTTACCTTGTTGCAAAAAGTCTGGTTCTTTTTTTTAAAAAAGCTTTTTAATAATAATAATCCTATATAATAAAGAGCCTATGTCCCTCCGTAGCTTTCCGTGTGTCACTGGAAATCGCAAGTGCGCGTGCGCTCCACTGACACACGGATTGGAGCGCAGAGAGGAGGAGGAGCCTGAGGTTGGAGCGCAGCGCGAGCGAAGCGCTTGCGCTTCGCGAGCCTCCAAACCTCTCCGCTCGGCAGCCATTGCTGCTGCTGCTACCACCTCCCAGCCTCCAGGGCCTCAGAAGGCTCCGTGCCCACCGCATGGTCCGGCCCCGCCGCCGTTCGCCGGAGGAGGGCAGCCCGGCTGAGGAGGGGCGGGAGAGCTGAGGCAGGCGGCGGCGGCGCACTGAGGCGGCTCCTGCTCCTCCTGCAGGCTGTGGAGCGGCGGTGGTGGCGGCTCCGCCACCGCCGCCGCATGAATAAAGAACCGGCCTCTGAGGGTGCCTCAAAAACACCCTCCTTTCCCCCCCCTCCCCTGCTTCCTCCTCCCTCACCTCCGCTTTTCTCCTCCTCTGGGGTAGCGGCCGAGGCTGGAGCCGGAGGCGGGGAGAGGCTGTAGGAAGCGGGGAGTGGGAGACGCCAGCGGGAGGTGGAGCCAGGTCCTCTCCGAGAACGCCTCACTCACCTCACGGCCCAAAACGGAGGAGCCCGGAGGCGGAGGAGGCGTCGCCGCGCTCTCGCTCTCCCTTCGCCCAAGCTGAGCCCTGCTGTCACCACCAGGGAGGTGGATTTTGACCTCCCTCGCCGCCGCCCGCACACCAGCCTCACCACCACCCCCTGCCCGCCGTGCGCTGTCGCACGGTCGCCGGGGATGGGGGGAGGGGAGGTGTGGGGGGGGAGGGAGAGAGAGGCGAGCTGTGTGTGGAGGGGGGATGGGAGGGGGAGGGAGAGGGAGGTGAACTGTGTGGAGGTGTGGGTGGGGGTTTGGCCGCGTGTTAACATGTTTCAACACATATCTAGCCCCCGTTTTTTCAACGGGCTTAATTTACTAGTAATAATAATAATAATAATAATAATAATAATAATAATAAATTTATTTATACCCCGCCCTCCCAAGCCAAGACTGGGCTCAGGGTGGTTAACACCAGTGTTGTAAGAATTTAAGAGAGTTATCTAGATAAAGGGTTCGATTCTGGGTGGAATCCTGAACCTCGGCAGGACGTTATTTTGAAACGCCTGCCTGCGCAGAAAAGACAAAGACCAGACCAGAGTTCTAATGTGAAGCAAGGCGGCTAGTAAGCCTGATCTTTATTAACAAATACTGTTGCAACAGGGTTCTCACTCACAACATGCTGGATGGAGGAGCAACCTAGAACAAATGTGCGCCCGCCCCTATATAGACATTTTGAATCCCCTGCCCTGGACCCAGACCACCCCCCAGAAACACCATGCATACACCATAGGAGGGGTGTAGCCCTAGACCCCCCCCCCAGATACATCATGGTTACATCATGAAAGGGGAGCTCTGGTGGCAGCAATCTGAGCATCCTGGACCCTGCCCCCTCTTGTCCTCCACCAAGTGAAACAAAAGAGGTATTTACATTTCCCTGTTTCTCAGCCAAGTTAACCACACCCTTTTGTCTTCATCTGGGTGTGTTATCTCTGGAATGGCTACCTGTCTGGCACTCAGGTATCAGGATGCCAGGAAGTATCACTCAGGCAGAGGGAGGGCTGCTGAGTAGCTGGAGGGGCAAACACCCTTTGTTCCTGAGACAAAGAAATACACACATGTGGCCTTGTTTGCTTGGCACACTTATGAACATTATATATATATATATATATATATATATATATATATATATATATATATAGCCTTGATTTCTTATTACACCAGGTATAAAAACAATTGATTAAAATACAACTTAAAAACAAGATTCAAATACAACATTAAAGTGCAGCCTCATTTCAGTAGAAACTCAAATCAAAAACTGTTTGGGGAAGAAAGCGTCAAATCTTCACCAAGGCCAACTCTCCAGACTGGTCCTACGTGGGCCAGAAAAAAGCCAGGGAAGTCCCCAAATAGGAGTTCCATCACAGAAGGAAAAGGAAAGAGGGGGGATGGGATCAAGTTAATTCCAAGCCAAAGGCCTGGTGGAACAACTCTGTCTTACAGGCCCTGCGGAAAGAAATCAGATCTCGCAGGGCCCTGGTCTCATGAGACAGAGCGTTCCACCAGGTCGGAGCCAGTGTTGAAAAGGCCCTGGCTCTGGTTGAGGCTAATCTGACTATATAGTTTTCAAGTTTGTACATTTCATTAGTTTTACAATCAATTTAACATTTCAAAATTTGACTTCTTTCCCCCTCTTTCTGCGGTTCCTTAAATTTATTTATTTTTTAAAATATCTTCTGCATATCCAAATTCATTTAATTTGCTTGTTTAATTATATGCTTCAAATATATACTCTTATGAAACTGCAAGTTATTACAATAATCCTGCTAATGTTTTTATCTGTTTGCAATTTATCTGTAAATATTCAATAAACCATTTCCATTCTTTTATTAAAAAGTTCGTTAACTTGATTTCTTATTCTTCCAGTTTAGTTTCGCCATTTCTGCATGTTCCCTAAGTTTTTGGATCCATTCTTCCTTTGCTGGGACTTTGCTTCTTTCCACTTTGGCGCAAGTAGCATTCTTGCTGCTGTAGTAGCATACCTAAATAAATTTCTATATAATTTAGGTCATTCCGTCCCTATAATTCCCAAAAGAAAAGCTTCTGAGTTTTTTTATATATAAAAATTATTTTGTGCAAAAAGTCTGATTTAGGGAGGAAGCAGGTTTGTTGTGCCGCAACACCAAATCCCCTTCAATTGCACAACCAGAATTTAACAGTATGTGACTAGAGCTCACCAGAAAATACCTCCGCAGTCCGAGGCAGTATGTTTCTGAATACCTGTTCCTGGAAACCTCGGGAGTGAGGTGGCAGTGAGGTCCTGCTGGCAGACTTCCTAACCTGGTTCACATCTCTAAAAACAGGATGCTAAAAACAGGAGCCTGATCCAGCAGGGTCTTTTTATGATATTGGGTGTCCTGGGATTACCGTATTTTTCGCTCTATAAGGCGCACCTGACCATAGGACGCACCTAGTTTTTAGAGGGGAAAAGCCCCATTTTTTTGAGGATCATCTCAAATTTCTGTAGCTTCTTTTGCAAAGGAGAAAAGCCCCATTTTTTGAGGATCAGCTCAAAGTTGTTGAGCTTACTTTGCAAAGGGGAAAAGCCCTGTTTGATGGGGTTTAACTCACAGTTCTGCAGCTTCAGGAAGCCATTTCTACAGTTTCCAGACAGATAATCTAATCAGCCAGTCACGTGTCGCTGGGGAAACAGCCTCCCTCTGCAAGGGGGCGGGGCTGGAATCTCTCTCCCTTATCTCTCTCCCCGATCGTTTGCTGAGCAGCTGCTCAGCGGGCTTCCTTTCAACACCCCCTTCTCTCTCTCTCTTTTTTTTTAAAAGCACGATCTGCTTTTGCCCCTGGGCAGTTCAGCTCCAGGGACCACACATTCGCACCATAAGATGCACAGACATTTCCCCTTACTTTTTAGGAGGAAAAAAGTGTGTCTTATGGAGCGAAAAATACGGTAGTCTATTTCTCATTCCTACTTTGCATTTTCTGTTTCTCCTGACTGGCGCTCTCGATAAATTACAACAGAAAAGTTCCAGGTCTCCCTTTTCGCCCTCTCTACTTCAAAGCAAGCACTTACCGGTCCTCCAAGGGCCCCTATTTTCCAGGGACAGGCCCTGATTTACAAAAGCCACCCCAGTTTCCGATTTGATCCCGGAATGTCCCACTTCTCCCTAGGACGTCCTTATTTTCATCAGAGAAATGTTGGAGGGTATGGAGTTGTGTGACACCCCCCCCCAACCAAGTAGATCTTTAGAAGACATCTGAATGCAGCCCCATATAGGGAAGTTTTTTTTAATGTTTTGTTATGTTTTTATATATGTCGAAAGCTGCCCAGAGTGGCAGAGTGGCAACCCAGACAGATGGTATATATAATAAAATTGTTGCTGTTGCTGTTGCTGTTGTTATGGAATAGGATGTCTCTATTTTCATCGGAGAAATATTGGAGGGTATGCACTTAGGAGTGTGTGGCGCACACACAATTGTCAACAGAAACCTACTGTTTCCATTTCCTGACTGGCAGTGCTGGGCATGTTTATTTCTCTCTTCCTCCTTAAAAACAAAGCAAAACATATTTTTTTTAAAAAAAAAAAAAACTTTACTCAGTTCTAAATGGGGAAGAGGTTTTTATTTTATTTTAAGGAACTGAAAAAGGTGCAAACTGCTTCAAGCGGGCAAGTTTTGATCTTCCCTGTGATCTACGCAAAGGCCTTTCTAGTGCGTTGCAATCTCCTGTGTGTCTACTTAAGCTTAAGGGCAGGCCTCCATTTAGAGAGGAGGGTAAACATTTGGGTTCTGTGTATGTTACCATCTAACTTTGGATTTTTCATGGGCTGACAGATGTTCCGTACAGTAAAGCCTCTGTGATAAGGAAGCCAAATGCCACCACACACACACACACACACACACACACACACACACCCTCCTTCCCCAACATTCGATCGGAATGTTTCTTGGACGTGCAAAGCAGCCTGAGATGTTTAAACGTCCGCCCTTCTTCCAGAGCAGGCATTTCAAACTCTCTAGTTTTTAAGGATTTTTCCCACCCTGACTTGAGAGACCGCTGCATGCCTGCCCCCCAAACCTGGCAGTATCTATCTATCATCTATCTATCTATCTTGTGCTTTTTTTCTTTAAAAAAAAAGTTTAGGGGTACTCTCATCTTCCTACTCATATTGAAATATGAGGCCAAACTTAGATTCACAAAATGTTTAGGGGTATGCGTACCCCTGAGTACTCCCAGAAAAAAACACTCTATCTATCTAACTATCTATCTATCATCTGGACATGGGTGGCACTGTGGTCTAAACCACAGAGCCTAGGGCTTGCCGATCAGAAGGTCAGCGGTTCGAATCCCCACGACGGGGTGAGCTCCCGTTGCTCGGTCCCTGCTCCTGCCAACCTAGCAGTTTGAAAGCACGTCAAAGTGCAAGTAGATAAATAGGTACCGCTGCAGCGGGAAGGTAAACGGCGTTTCCGTGTGCTGCTCTGGTTCGCCAGAAGCAGCTTAGTCATGCTGGCCACATGACCCAGAAGCTGTCTGCGGACAAACGCCGGCTCCCTCGGCCTATAGAGCGAGATGAGCACCGCAACCCCAGAGTCATCCGTGACTGGACCTAACGGTCAGGTGTAGCTTTACCTTTTTATCTATCATCTATCTATCTATCTATCATCTATCTATCTATCTATCTATCTATCTATCTATCTATCTAATCTAATTTATCTATCTATCTATCATCTATCATCTATCTATCTATCTATCTATCTATCTATATCTATCTATCTATCTATCTATCTATCTATCTATCTATCTAGTGAGGGGCAGATGGGGCTCATCAACCTGAGAAGGTAGCCCATCTAGCAGAAGGAAAACTCTGTTCCTAAACCTCTGCTGCCTTGCAGAATATCTTTGGGAAAAGAAAAGGCTAAGGAGCATAGCCTGCACAAATCCAGAGTGGAGTCCCTAAGACAGTCAGATGGTGCCTTGTACGCCTCCTTCTGGCAACTCCTGAATCCAAACTGGTGCCAAATATAATGTAATGCTTTCTTTTGGACCACATCTGGGCAGCCCTGGACTGACTCTCCTCCAGCCCATGTTGTTCTGCCGTGTGATTCTCAGTACTGGAAATGTTGCCTAGCCTGTGGAATAGAAATATAGGGGTGGTTGGCTTTGGCTGCCCAACTCCTCAAGGGACTGAGTCCCCTAAGTCCATGATGGGTCAGAGATGAATGGATGGAGGCAGGATGCAGCGAAAGCAAGGCAGATCTTTATTTTTCTGTTGCAACAGAGTTCCCTCTCCTCCTAGCAAGGAGGCAAGAGAGACCCAGAACCACGAAGAAACATCTCTTTTAAGGGTTTCCGTTTTTGGTGTGGAGAAGAAGGACATCCCCTCTACAAACAATCAGAAATTACATCACGCTTAAGATGGGGTAATTGTGGCTCAGGCAGGCCAAGGTGTGATATTCCTGAGGATTTAGCAAGTTTTACATAGTCTCCCCCAACAGATTTCCCTCAAGGCAGAGCATCTGGGCAAACAGTGACAATTAATACAAAGGAGGTTCATAGATATAGGAGAGGAACCCCTTCAGGGGGATTAAGGGGGCAGAGGAAATATTTAGAGCCTTTAGGAGAGCCAAGATGGCTAATAACAACAACAACAACAACAACAACAACAACAACAACAACAACAATAATAATAATAATAATAATAATAATAATAATTTATTTGTACCCCGCCCATCTGGCTGGGTCTCCCCAGCCACTCTGGGTGGCTTCCAACAAAAATAAAAAATACATTAAAATGTTACATATTAAAAGCTTCCTTAAACAGGGCTGCCTTCAGATGTCTTCTGAATGTCAAGTAGTTGTTGTTATCTTTGACATCTGCAGGGAGGGTGTTCCACAGGGCGGGCGCCACTACCGAGAAGGCCCTCTGCCTGGTTCCCTGTAGCTTTGCTTCTCGAAGTGAGGGAACCGCCAGAAGGCCCTCAGCACTGGACCTCAGTGTCCGGGCAGAACGATGGGTGGGGGGGAGATGCTCCTTCGGGTATACTGGGCCAAGGCCGTTTAGGGCTTTAAAGGTCAGCACCAACACTTTGAATTGTGCTCGGAAACGTACTGGGAGCCAATGTAGGTCTGTCAGGACCGGTGTTATGTGGTCCTGGCGGCCACTCCCAGTCACCAGTCTAGCCTCCGCATTCTGGATTAGTTGTAGTTTCCGGGTCACCTTCAAAGGTAGCCCCACATAGAGCGCATTGCAGTAGTCCAAGCGGGAGATAACCAGAGCATGCACCACTCTGGCGAGACAGTCCGCGGGCAGGTAGGGTCTCAGCCTGCGTACCAGATGGAGCTGGTAGACAGCTGCCCTGGGTACAGAATTGACCTGCGCCCCCATGGACAGCTGTGAGTCCAAAATGACTCCCAGGCTGCGCACCTGGTCCTTCAGGGGCACAGTAACCCCATTCAGGACCAGGGAGTCCCCCACACCAGCCTGCTCCCTGTCCCCTGCATTGCTCTCCTGTACTATTTGAGACTTGTGGTTTATATACTTATGCATGTGCATTTACCTTGTGCAATTATCAGCATTCATTCTATATTTGAGACCTTGGAATTCCTATAATATACCTGGTACCACTAAGCAGCAAGAAAGGGTAGAAGTCCAACCTTCCTTAAGTGTTTTGCAAGCTCTTTCTCGAAAGGCTTTCCCCCCCTGACTCCACAAATGGTGAATGCACACCCACTCTCAGATGCCATTGTTGGCTCCTGCAAAAGGCATCACATGCTGTGTGGGTGTGGACATTCCTAAGTCTTTTTATTGACCCAGAGAACAGAGCCGCGGATGTGATGGTGAGGTTTGTTTACTAGGAAGATTAATATGTGATACGAAAGCTTTAAAGATAGGGAAACAAGGTCTTTAATCCACAGATTTTTTATTTTGCATGCCCATGGCGAATTCAGCATCTGCTGTTTGGGTTTCTGAAGTATCTGCACATGATTTCGGGGCTGGGTTTTGTGGTCCCACCTCTCTGAGGCCATCTCCAGACTGGAGGCTTTGGGTGTTATTTTTTAAGGGTGTGTTCTGCAAAATTGGATTGACCCAAGGATGCATTCCCACTGCCGTTTGTTCCATTTCCCTGACATTTCCATTACTTAGAAGAGTCACTTCTGGAAATCTAGCAGAATATGGCGGAAGTTTAGCACTCTTTTCCATGTGAACAGCTTCCAGGAAAAAAATCCATTTGCAATCCCATTAACCCAGAAAATTGCAGGAGGAAAGTGAGCAATTTAGCCTGGCATACCTGCATACCGTTCTTTCCTGACCTTGCGCACAGAAGTACTGTATGCATGTTGTTCCATGATGTTTGCTGTTGTGTCACTCAACGCCCACTGGTGTGAATGAAATTTCAGCATGTTGGTTAAAGAAAACCCCAGTTCCATAACGCAACCAGGACCGCACTGTGAAAGGAATGTCAGAGCTGAAGGAAGATGGATAGCAAGGGATGGCACCACTCAGGTGTTGTGAAACGTACTTCTGGGTATATGGGGTGGCAAGGGGAGAAGATGAGGTCTCAGAAGAGCAATAGCTCAGAGGTAGAGCATCTGCTTAGCATGCAGAACGTCAAAGGTTCGATTCCTGGCATCTGCAGGTGGGGCTCCCTGGCCTGAAATCCTCGAGAGCTTCTGCCACTCAATGTAGACCAGGAATTCCTAAATTCCGACCCTCTCCCCAGGCCACTTGAAAAACACGGAGGGTATCATAGCATCATAGAATAGACCTTGAGGGTCATCTCTTCCAACCCTTTGCAATGCAGGCATCTCAACCAAAGCATCCATGATGACTGGCCATTCAGCCTCTGTTTGAAAACCTCCAACCAAGGAGAGTCGACCAACACAGACTTACCATGCTAGATGCGCTGTGGTTTTTAATTGTGTTTTTACTGCCGCTTCGATTCACTGTGTTTTATTCTTATTCACAGAATTCAAATTGTAGGTGTTCTTCGCAGACCTGTCGTAGACCACCTGAGTGAAGCTCACAGACCACAGGTTCTCCAAGAGCAGCCACTGGGGAATGCCTTGTGGAGACAATACTGATCTATGTGGACCTGTGGTCTGAGGTTGTGTAAGACAGCCTCCTGTTTCCTTATCTCTGAAGGAGAGAGGAGGACCTTTGGATGGCCGAGGGTGGTGGAGATGACAGGGGATGGTATCAGGGCATAAAAGCAAGGAGATACGAAGGAAAGGGCATGGAGGGCGAGGAACCCGTGCTGGATCTGGCAGCAGAGTGAGGCCAGTGTACACATTCAAGACATTGCATGCCATAAAAGGAATCTTCTGGCACAGGTAGATGCCTTTTTTTCTTATGGTTTCTTATCTTGGAATTCACGAATTCTTGCTCTGAGATCTTGGACAGCTGCCACCAAGACGCTGGCCAAGATCTAGCACAGCAGAAGACACACAGCTGGACCGGTCCTGCAATGAGGCAGAGTGAGGGAGCTGCCTTAGGCGGCAGATGTTGAGGTGCAGGGAGGGACAGAGCTGTGAGTGCCTGGTGCCCTGCCCTATAACCCCTATACTAGCTGGCTGCAGTGGAAGACCCCATCCTTTCACCAAGATTGGAGGAAGATTCAACTACCATTCATAAAACTTAGGGAACAAGTGGTGTTATCATAATGATTAAGGCCTTAAATGGCAATTTTAGGTTATATTTTAGTGACTAAGTTTTATTTATATATATTTTTAATTGTTGCTATATCTGTATTGTCCCGGTTATACCTAATTGCAAATTCAAATATATCCCTATTGTGTTTTATGATTTCCTTGATATTGTATGTGGGCTGGAACTGGTCTGTGACCGTAATAATAAAATTTTAATTACCATTCAGATTGGTTTCTGTACCTTTCTTGGGGAAGGCTGCCATCTTCTCCTTTGCCTCAGGCAGCAAAATATCTTGAGCCGGCCCTGAAACACAGGGTGATTGCTCAAATCTGAGGGGCCTGACATGGTGCCCATGGGCATCGCAGCGACCTTCAATCAGTTTATTATTACGGTCATAGACCAGCCGTTTAAGAATAGCTAAAATACAAAATTATGAAAGCCTTAGACACTCTACCTGGCAACGGCCATGATGATTTTAAATTAAGGTATGGGGAGTTGGTTGGTAGGAATACCTGCATTTGAAGGGTGCTTCCTACTTTTGGGGGGGCATTGTTGGTGTTTTTCCTGCTCACATGTGGGTTTCTGAACACGGCCAGTTTTTCTTCTGTGAAACAGGGATTTTGTGACGCCTGCAGCCGTTTCTTAGATTTCCTTTCTCCTAAAATGGTTGAGCCTATTTAATCTGAGTCAAGAAGCTTTATATATCACAGTTGTATATACTGTCATTCCCTTGCTCTGCCATCATCCCTGGCGATAATTACAAACTTCTCTATGAGAGAAAGCTCTGGAGCGTTTTAGTGGCTTTTTGTAATACTTGGCTCATTTACAAGTACTGTATACCTGTTGAGCAGATGGAAAACAAGCGCTTACAGAGCTATAGAATAATAGAATTGTAGAGTTGGATGGGACCACAAGGTTCATCTGGTCCAAACCCCTACAATTCAGGAATCTTCTTGTCAAACATGGGACGCGAACCCACAACCCTGGGATTAAGAGACTCCTGCTCTACCAACCGAGCTATCCCATAGCTTTGATTAGCTCAAATGAGTTGTTTCTGCCAGGCGAAGAGGAATACTCGGCAACCTTCTCCACCAACCCCCCAACTCCAGTCTGTTTCCTGGCCTACATTAAGGCCTGTCCACAATAATAATAATAATAATAATAAATTTTTTATTTATACCCCGCCCATCTGGCCGGGTCTCCCCAGCCACTCTGGGCAGCCTCCAACAGACATTAAAATACATTAAAATATCACAAGTTAAAAACTTCCCCAAATACCTTGAGGTATTTTCTGAATGTCAGATAGTTGTTTATCTCTTTAACCTCTGCTGGGAGGGTGTTCCACAGGGCGGGCGCCACTACCAAGAAGGCCCTCTGCTTGGTTCCTTGTAGCTTTGCTTCTCGCAGTGAAGGAACTGCCAGAAGGCCCTTGGCGCTGGATCTCAGTGTCCGGGCAGAATGATGGGGGTGGAGACGCTCCTTCAGCTTTACTGGACCGAAGCCATTTAGGGCTTTAAAGGTCAGCACCAACACTTTGAATTGTGCTCGGAAACGTACTGGGAGCCAATGTAGTTCTCTCAGGACCAGTGTTATGTAGTCCCGGCGGCCACTCCCAGTCACCAGTCTAGCTGCCGCATTCTGGATTAATTGCAGTTTCCGGGTCACCTTCAAAGGTAGCCCCACGTAGAGCGCATTGCAGTAGTCCAAGCCGGAGATAACTAGAGCATGTACCACTCTGGTGAGACAGTCCGCGGGCAGGTAGGGTCTCAGCCTGCGTACCAGATGGAGCTGGTAGACAGCCGCCCTGGAAACAGAATTAACCTGCGCAATGACTTTTCCTGTTCTTCTATGCTTCAAAGAGGCCTATTTTGGTTAAAATTAGCCCACTATAATGGCTGCACAATATTGAGAGAGGTGATTTAAGACCGGGAGGATAATAACAACAAGGCTGTTGTGCTCCCCACCCCTCACCAGAGGAACACGGGATAAAAACATCCTCCTCTTCGGTTGTTAATTATTTCCAAGCTAACTAAGAAGGCCATTGAGTGGAAAGTCCAACAGCTGTTTCAAAACAAGCCCTTGGAAACCCTTATTTGTTCTGGGTCAAGACCTCATTCCTTCTCTCTCCGAGAAAAGGCCATGTGGGCTCGCTTAGGGTGGCCACAATGCGGGGTGTAAACTTCTATTTTTTGCTTAAGGCTGCATGTCGGTTATATGTAAAAATGCACGCACCAAGCCACCAGGGCGTAATGAGACGTAATAGCTTGTTCCTGCAAAAGCTTGTTTTCCCACTGCTGGAAAGAGGAGAGGCAGCTGGGAGGTTATCCACCAGCTGCCCATCAACTGCAGCTGGAAATGGAAGGACCGGGGTTTGTGCTCACAGATCTCCCCTGCAAGCCCATTCTTCCCGCCCGACTCATCTCTAGGGATGGGTAAATTTGTCAGTTTTGGTTTTTCATTTTTAACCACCTGAAGCTCAGTTTTAATCATTTCCTCATCAGTCTTTCTTTCTTTAAACCAGCCTCATGAAAATTCAGCTGCAAATCTCCCCTAATATACATATGTTTGTATGCCGTTTTCCCTAATACACACAGTTTTGCAAAGCAATTTTTTTCCCTAATAGACTATATTTTTAATATTATTTTCACAGATAGGTGCATTTTGACCCACAGTTTACCCTAGTACATACATTTTGGAACTCATTACCTGGCTTGAGAGCTGCATTGCAAAATTCAGAGAATGCCTGTCTTATGGTTTATGGTATTGTTTTGGAAAGCACAAATTTGGGAGGTTTGCCTTTAAATGAGAACTCAAACAAATATCTCACCTGCTCATCCCATTTTATGCATATCTGCACTCCCTTGCATGTGCAAACACCATAGATCCTTTACTGCAGAGGTCGCCAACTGGTCCAGACCCAAGACCCATCTCTGACTCTCAAGCCACAATACAGAACCCATTCACATTTTTGCTTTTGATCTATAGTTCATTTCTAGCCTTGTAATGTTAGAGGAGAAAGACATGGACAAGCTATGGTTAGTCCCTTGCCTCTGAGTCACAGTTTGCAAACCCATGCTTAGTTCAAAGATGGGGGGGGGGAGCTCTCCTGATATTGGACCCCCAACTCCCATCAGCACAACATCTAGGGGCCTTCCCTTCTTTGAGCTAAGCATTGTTGTTGTTTAGTCGTTTAGTCGTGTCCGACTCTTCGTGACCCCATGGACCAGAGCAAGCCAGGCACTCCTGGCTTCCACTGCCTCCCGCAGTTTGGTCAGACTCATGTTGGTAGCTCCGAGAACACTGTCCAACCATCTTGTCCTCTGTCGTCCCCTTCTCCTTGTGCCCTCAGTCTTTCCCAACATCAGGGTCTTTTCCAGTCTTCTCTTCTCATGAGGTGGCCAAAGTATTGGAGCCTCAGCTTCAGGATCTGTCCTTCCAGTGAGCACTCGGGGCTGATTTCCTTCAGAATGGATAGGTTTGATCTTCTTGCAGTCCATGGGACTCTCAAGAGTCTCCTCCAGCACCATAATTCAAAAGCATCCATTCTTTGGCGGTCAGCCTTCTTTATGGTCCAGCTCTCACTTCCCTATGGAAGTGAGCTAAGCATACTTTGTCCATTTGTATGCCATGCTTAAAGCATACCCCTCAACTGTCCTGGGAAAACCAGGACATCCAGGGGGTTTCGTGCGAGACCACGGCAGTCGTTTTGGGCGCCACAATATTGCACCCTCCCCAAAAGTGCTTTTTTCCAGGGCTGTGATCTTTGTGGGTCATGTGACCTGTGTCCCGGTTTTTGGCCTGAACATATTGGAGGGTACGGTTCCATCGAGGAAATCGAGGAGATAAAATCCACAGATGAGAAGAGAAGGAAAGGGGGAAGAGTCCACAGCAATACCCTCAAAGTCTCAGAGCCATCATTTAGAGATCAGGAAAAGCAGGGCTGGTCCTGCAGTGAAGCAGAGCGAAAGGGGTGTGCATTTGGGCTATGCTTCAAGCAGAAGAAAGGTCTTGGCACAAGGCAAATGCAGCATCAGACTTGGGCCAAATTCTGTCCAAATTCAAACTGTAAACACGCACATCCCAAACATCCCTCTAGCTTTCTTTGTCCCTCTCCCAATCTCTGATGGGTGTCATATTCCAAAGGCTGGAGCTGTTAAAAATGGCTCATCCCTTTTGTTAGGCCCCCGGGTTTGCCAGCCAAATCCACAGCTAAAGGTAAGGTAAAGGGACCCCTGACCATTAGGTCCAGTCGTGTCTGACTCTGGGGTTGCAGCGCTCATCTCGCTTTATTGGCCGAGGGAGCCAGCGTAGAGCTTCCGGGTCATGTGGCCAGCATGACAAAGCCGCTTCTGGCGAACCAGAGCAGCGCACGGAAACACCATTTACCTTCCTGCTAGAGCGGTTCCTATTTAGCTACTTGCACTTTGACGTGCTTTCAAACTGCTAGGTGGGCAGGAGCTGGGACCAAGCAACGGGAGCTCACCCCGTCGCAGGGATTCGAACCGCCGACCTTCTGATCAGCAAGCCCTAGGCTCAGTGGTTTAACCCACAGCGCCACCTGGGTCCCGCCAATCCACAGCTACAACTAGGCAAAAAAGACAATCACGGGAATAACTGAATTACAACAAAGGAAATCTACACCGTGAAAGATCCCTGAAACGAGATGTACGTATATTTATATAAAGATACTCAAACAAACAATATGTTTAATGATTCAAGAGCAGAATTGCTCAAAAGCAAAAATCCTCAAAACGTTATAAACTAATTCAAAGAAATATAAATGACTCAAGAAACCTTCCAAATAACAAAAAAATAACTCAAGATAAACTAACAATTAACCTTAACCAGTTGCCAGCTAAGATTCTTGTTTCACTGTTATGATCTATCAGTTTCCTCAGAAGGAAAAGATTTCATGCATTTATATAACTCAAAATAGCTTGTTTGCTATTAAATCTAGGGGGAGGATTAAAGAAACTTCAGAAGAAAAGAAGAACACTCCCAAACAGTAAGTGGTAATTATCTAAACTAGGAATTCTAATCTTGCTTCATCCAAAAGTTTAAAAACCCAAACTCAAGTTCAAAAACAAGCTCCATGGCTTGTAAAACACGTCGACGAGGGGCTATGGAAGCTCACATGATCTTATTGTTACAAAGCTATTGCAAAGACTGTTCAAATCCACAGCGACAGGCCCATTCCTTCTGATCAAGGAAGGCAAACACATGCCCATATCCAGCACAGAAACAGAACCCTGTGTGGTCTTGATAGATGAGGGGCCTGCGATGGCGCTCCTCCTCTCCTTCCAAAATCTTCAGAGGCGTCTGCCAAAGCTTTCTTGGAGGGAAGAATTATGAGTTCGGTGGAAGGCTGGAGGCTGACTCAGCCTGGCAGACTTTTGTGTTTTCGTCTTCCTGGTGAGTCCGTTTCAGCTGCTTATGGGAACGGATAGGAAAGGGGTTCGCTGGCTGCAAGGAACAGGAAAGCATTGCTGGGCTGGATCAAACCAAAGTCCTATTTAACCCAGAAACCTGTCCCCCACAATAGGCTATATGAGAAGCCTTCAGAGACAACAGGAGGGTGCACTTGCCCACTCTTGCATTCCTCAGGTGAAAATAGGGACATTTCTCATCGCCCCCCCAATTAACTGTCCACAAACCCCATTTTTGTGTCCCCACCCCCACACAGAGGAAGAGCAAGTGCCGCCAAAACTATACCAACGGGACACAGAACACATGCCCTGAGAAAACCCTTTAATCTCTGCTTTTAACAGACTGGAATTGTGCAGGGCGGGTTTTTCCAGTTCCACATTTCCAAAACAGGAAAAGTGCATCTCATTTACCTTTTACCAGTCAAGCTGATTTTCATGGCACAGGAGCGGGGCCACTAAAAGAAAGTTGGCAACCTTACAAGTCACATGTATTTTTTTTTGTATTTTGTGTGTGTCCAAAGATCTATGCATCCTGATGGAGACACAACCCTCCCTGACCCTGGATTTCACATTCCTTCTGCATCATAAGATCTGTAATTTATTACACTCTCCAGGACAGAGTTCCCGTCTGCAAAGTGACTTCTAGAAGCAAGGCTGATATGTACAGGAAAGCAACTTTCACAATAGCAGTTCTGCTGCCTCTGCTTCCTTAAAATCCTTTTTCATTCATTGGCCATACATATTTCTGACTGCCACAGGCATCTATGAAATGAGCAGGAGGCTACGGGTGACGCACTGTCTCTTGGGCAAAGGGTTGGGGGAAAGCCGACAATTTTGGATCCTCCAAGTTTCTCGCATTTATTTATTGCACCCCACCTTTCCTCCAAGGCGCTCCAAGTGGGGTACATGGCCCTCCCCTCCTCCATTTTGTCCTCACAACAACCCTGTGAGGTAGGTTAGGCGGAGAGGCAATGACTGGTCCAAGGTTACCCAATGAGTATAATGACTCAAGCGGGATTCAAACCCTGGTCTCCCAGGTCATAGTCCAACACTCTAACCACTTCTCCACACTTGGTCTCCAATCTTAAGCTCAATTCTTCACATTTCCACATAAAGTTTGCAATTTTAAAAAAAAATCCTCGGGATAATTAATTGTATTTTAGTGCTAATTTCTCCTAAGATACATTATGTTTGCATGCAATTTTGCCAAATGTACACATTTTTTTTGCTAAAGAATAATAATAATCCCCACATATAATACAGTTGTGTGCATGGCCTTTTCATCAATATATACCTGTGTACCCTAATATATGCATTTTCATACATGCTACATAGCTGGAGAACTGCGCTGCAAAATTCAGAGAAGTGTTGAAAAGAGGGCTATGCTTCATTCTGCATACTGTTTTGGACAGCGAGAGTTGAGAAGGGTCTCTTTTAAATACAAGTGAATTAAAAAAATAAAATCATAGCTCCTGCGGTGTCGGACAATGGAGCTCCACGACAGGCTGAAATTCAACAGGCAAAGATTTCTCTGCGACAATATCTGCGGCAGGAGTGACTTATTTAAAGGCACAGGCACTTGCGCAGGAAACCAGGTGGAAAACCCTAAAATTAAACAGGCAATTTTTCTTCTTCTTCTGTGACTGTAATTCTGTACCAGGAAATCTTCACCTGTTGAGTTTCTGTGACGTTAAAGGCACAGGCACTTCGGCAGGAGAAAATGTGGCAGCCCTGTCAATAACCATTTTGTGTTCTTATATTCATTCATCATCTCCAGACCAGTAAGGTAAAGGTAAAGGGACCCCTGGTCCAGTCACAGACGACTCTGGGGTTGCGGCGCTCATCTCGCATTATTGGCCGAGGGAGCCGGCGTACAGCTTCTGGGTCATGTGGCCAGCATGACTAAGCCACTTCTGGCGAACCAGAACAGTGCACAGAAACACCATTTACCTTCCTGCCAGAGCGGTACCTATTTATCTACTTGCACTTTGACGTGCTTTCAAACTGCTAGGTTGGCAGGAGCAGGGACCGAGCAACGGGAGCTCACCCCGTCGCGGGGATTCAAACCGCCAACCTTCTGATCGGCAAGCCCTAGGCTCTGTGGTTTAGACCACAGCGCCACCCGCGTCCCTAGCCTGGCCCTAGACCAGTAGGGAAGGGCAAATGGATGAATAAGCCGCTCCCATTTTTCATAGCCAGTCTGCGTGGTTCCCCCCCCCCAGCCTCCCCCTCAGGGAGGCAAATCAACAAATCCCAAAAGGTGAATCTTAAGGTGGGGGGTGGGCACATTTGGGGCAAGAGTTATCTCCAAGCTAGCTGAATGCCAAGATTAGCATTATTTGCCTCCTGTGAGCAGAATGCTGGAAACCATTTTCCTGGAATTATCCGGTGTGCAATTTCCTCTCCCCATTCTTCTGCAGGCGTTTTGTAGCACGAGGGTCAAAATGCACTTTAACAACAGCAATCCTGGAGGGATAGAGGGGTAGAGTGGCCGTGTGTGTCCCATTTTACAGAGGGCAGCCCTCTTTTTGAAAGAGCCCTGTATTTTGCAGCGCAGAAACCCAACCCAAGTCTGGTTTCAAGATAACGAAACTCCAAAAAGGGGAATATGAGGAACCTTGAAGTTGACCCTCCACAGTTAACACCAGGACTGAGCAGCCACAAAAGCCATTCGGTTGCAGTCTTCCCCACTGTGGTGAGATGTTTTGCATTTCTATTTCAAGAGTCGTTATTTCTAAATCTGCATCTGTACATATACGTTGGCACATGTGGATTTTCTGCAAATGTCCACACTAGTTTTCATGGTCTTGCATTTCCTCTTGGGGTGGTGAGGAGAAGAGGAGAGAGAGGAAAGCCATCTTCAAATATCTCAAGGGTTGTTGCAAGGAAGAGGGAACAAGCTGGAACATGTGCAGAGGAGGGCAACCAAGATGATCAAGAGTCTGGAAACCAAGCCTTATGAGGAACGGTTGAAGGAGCTGGGTATGTTCAGCCTGCAAAAGAGGAGACTGAGAGGAGATAGGATAGCCATCTTCAAATACCTCAAAGTGCTGTCACATGGAATAGGGAACAAGGTTGTTTTCTCCTGCTCCAACTGGAACTGTCAACAGGAAGAAGAAGAAGAAGATGACTAACAACACAACTGATAGGGAAAAGAACATGAAGGGGGAAAAAGTAGACCAACTTACAACAGGAGGTCGGACAAGCAAGGAAAAATTGAAGAGGAGGGAGTTGCAGACAGAGAAAGAAGAAGGCCCACAGGGCCAAGAAAACTGGTGGACATGGGTGGCGAAACGGGAGGGAGTGGGGTAAAGAAGGTTATGTTTAGATAAAATTGATTGCTTTTCTGGTTTTGAGAACAACAAATATGGATATGATTACTGGTATGAGTGAGAATAAGAAAGATGATTTAGGAAATGATTAAGTTAAGGAAAATATCATGGCTAGAGACTCTGGAACCAAGGGGGGGAGGGGGGAATAGTGAGATGAATTTAAGGATAATGCCTTGAGTGGAAATTAGTTTTAAATATGGGAATTTAAAGGAGGAGGTAATAAAAATATGATGAGTAAACTACCGTATATACTCGAGTATAAGCCGGCCCGAATATAAGCCGAGGCACCCAATTTTACCACAAAAAACCTGGGAAAGCTTCATAGGAGCCACTGCCTGCCTCACTCAAGTATAAGCCGAGGGCGGCTTTTTCAGCACAAAAAATGTGCTGAAAAACTAGGCTTATACTCGAGTATATAGGGTAAGTAAAATTAAGGATGATGTATAAAAGGAGGAATTGGGAACCTGATAAAGAAGATTAATGATGAATTCAACAGGGGGGGTCGGGGAAGCCCATAGAAAACTGTACTTGTGGAAATTAGAAAGCCTAACCCAGGAATAGGATTAGGCCTGAGCAATGTTATGAAGAAATATATATAAGGTTAAATGTATAATGTACACGAATATGGTCCTCCATGAGAGGGGGGATAGGAAAATAAGGCTTCCCACGGTGAGAGGGGGGAAGCAATGGAAATTTAACCATGCTGTTATGTGCTTATAAAATTGCAAAATCCAATAAATATTAATTAAAAAAAAAGTTTGTTTTCTCCTCTGCAGGGTGGGACTCGAACCAATGGCTTCCAGTTACAAGAAAGGAGATTCCGACTAAACATCAGGAAGAACTTTCTGACAGCAAGAGCTGTTTGACAGTGCAATGGACTCCCACAAGAGGTGATGGACTCTCCTTGGAGGTTTGTAAGCAGAGGTTGGATGGCCATCTGTCATGGATGCTTTAGTTGAGATTCCTGCATTGTGCGGGGTTGGACTAGATGACTCTCGGGGTCCCTTCCAACTCTCCAGTTCTATGACTCGACTATTCGGTGAGATCATATGAAGAGATCTGCTGAATCGAGATAAGGGCTCACCTTGTCCAGCATCCTGTTCTCATAGCGGGAGTGGTACTGTTACTTCCCTTGATCTGGATGCTATACTTCTGTTGGTGCAGCCTTGAACAGCATTTGCTTTTTTTGCTGCTGCATCACACTGTTGACTCAACATGAGTGGTCCACGAAGTCTCCTAGATCTCATTCAGACTCCCTTGGGAGGTGGTGGACTCTCCCTCCTTGGAGGTCTTTAAGCAGAGGTTGAATGGCCATCTGCTTTAGTTGAGATTCCTGCATTGTGCGGGGTTGGACTAGATGACCCTCGGGGTCCCTTCCAACTCTGCAATTCTACGATTCTATGAACTTCCATCATCTCTGACCTTTGCCCCTGCTGGCTGTGGCTGATCCCAAACATCTCGCAGCTACCACATTGCCTACCCCTGAAACTGGAAACATTTTGTATTTGGATGGGATGAAGGAAGGGGCTCTTTGTTTGTTTTTTACAGTTATATTCTGGTGACCACCGATCAATCAAATTTTATTACGGTCATAGACCAGCATTTAAAATCTGAAAAGTGCTTTACAGAGCTAAAAGAAATTAAAACGCAGAATGAATATAGCAGTCTAAAAATTTAAAAGGGGCTAAAAATATCCAAGAGGAGGGTCCAGCTTGCATTTTCCCAGCTTCTGCTCGAGGTCTTCATTCCATTCCCGAGCAGAAGAGCTGCTACCCACAGCCCAACACCAGGTTCAATACTCTGGGGAGGTCAGGGACTGAACGAGAGATCTTCTACATACAAAGCCACTGAGCAGTGTCTCCTCCAAAGTAAATGGGGGTGTGGAGCCAGAACTGTTTGGCCTCCACTGTGCTTCGGAGCTTTCTGCATCAAATCACATACAGATTGACCCTATCGCCCCAGGGGCTCACTGCGACTGTTTTCCCCGCTGACTGGTTTGTTCTGGGAGGATAGACTGTGCCTGCAAATCTGCGTGCAGAATCTAGCTACCATCCGGGTTATCTTTTGATCTTTGCCTAGCAAAAGGACATTTAGTTTAGTCTTATCTGGAAGGTCAGCTAACCTCTCCAATAGGGGGGCAATGATGTCTCTGCGCGCCTTGTCGTAAAAAGGGCATCTAAAGAATAGATGCTCGGGGCTACCTACTTCCCCCAGTGAGCAGGAGCAGAGTCTCTGATCGTATGGGATCTTTCCGAAGGATCCCAGCAGAACTGGCGAGGGCAGCGCCGAGCTTCGGGCAAGCGTAAAGGCTCTTCTTGAGTTTCTGGATTCAAGAAAGAAGAGATACGCTGCCGGGGCAGCAACATATTTCTCGTTTTCTGCTGTAATGAAATCGGGGGACCTCAAGCAGCCCAGCTGTCTCTCAGAATCCACAATTCTTTGTCTGACCTCGGATCTTGCTTGTGGCCTTTTCACAAGCTCTGGGCAAATGGCAAGCTGCTCCACCTTTGCCCTCTGTTATGTACTGAGCTGAATCCTAGAACAATAGGATCTAGAATGCAGCAGTCTGATTGGTCCGCAGGAGCCACCCAATCCAGCTCCAGGTGGAAGTGAATCAGCGACCTGATTGGCTTGCAAGAGCAGCCAATCAGACTCCTGGAGGAAGTGAATCCGCAACCTGATTGGCCTACAGGAGTAGCCCGGAATTAGCCAATCACGTGGGGCCCATTGTGTAAATAATATATATACAGCAGACGTTTTGGGGAAAGATTCATTCCTTGCTACTATGAGCTGAATAAAGAGCATGAAATTCACACTGGACTCCGAGTATATTTCACCCTCCCTCCTTCCAACCTTCCCTTCTGCTTTGCAACTGCCAGAAAGTTTCAGTTCCTTCTGTTTGCTTTCTCTATCTTCCCTTTTAAAAGGAAATGCAAACACGAGTCACGGCCTGTGGTGACTGGGAAGATTGGCTTTTGGGGTGTGTGAGTGTGTGCACATAAAATGCTTTGTGTGACCCTCTGCACGTCTCCTGGCAGCCAGGGAAAAGCTCTCCCGAAAAACCCAGCTCACATGCCTTTACTGACTAATTTTGGCAATTGCATCACAGGCTTAATAATGACTGTTCTCTCTTCCAACCAAAAGTTCTAACCAAAGCGTGCAGGCCGCTGCCTGTCTCCCTCCTCGTCTTGTGCAAAGATGATTGCCAGCTCTCTTTCCAAGTCCAGTTGCCGGGTCCAACATGCTGAAGTTCAACAGGTGAAGCTGTTTCCTCTGCAGAAATGTGAAATTCTCCGCTCAAATGAATTTCTTTGCACCACACTGCTTCTTAAAGGAAGACACAGGAGCTGGGCCAGAAGAAAGCAGGTGGTGACCCTAAATGCTGGGCGAAAACCTTTTGAATTGGGTCCAATTGATAGTTGCAATATCCGGGCCACTTCTGTGCAAGCGTTATGGTAAGGGAGATCCTTTGCTTTCTGTCTTCATTGTCAAAACAAAATAAAAAATAAAAAAATTCCTTCTAGTAGCAGCTTAGAGACCAACTAAGTTTGTTCTTGGTATGAGCTTTCATGTGCATGCACACTTCTTCAGATATTCTGAAACAGAAGTCTTCCTCTTGTGGCAGCAAAGTTGACGAGGTATGATGGAATGGCCACAAACACTCCAACTTCTCAGGGTATGAATCAATACTATGCTGATGGGACACTTTCTGTAGAACTAACTAGAAGTAAGTATGTATTATGTTTATGATTTAGTCTTTCTGGATTTCAAGTTATTTTAATGCTTGTTATTTTTATAGCGTTGGTTGAGTCTGTCTTATTTATATTTGTATTTGTATTTTATTTTTTAATGTAAAGCCCACAGGGTTTTATTGAAGGGCAGTGTAAAAAGCTCTTGAATGACTGATACAGGCTGGTATTTTGATGCCAACCATGTTGTGTGGGTGCTGCAAAAAAAATAAATGCATATGTAGAACACCCACCCCGAAATATACACCTGTCAGATGGTACCTGCCTCTGAGTAAGTCAGCAAAGATGTGCAAATCCGAATCTGGTGTATGTCTGAAATGCAAAGAAGTAGAAGGAACGTGGGATATAGCTATTAATGATCAATTAACATGTGCTATTAAGGTAAGACGGGGAATATGCAGGAGAAAGGATTTTGAGGGGATATGGGAGGTATTTGTAGAATTTGTACTGTTAAAATGGAAAGGGGTCAAACTATTGCAAGAGGTGTTGGAATTTTAGGAGGTTGGATAGTTACGATGGAATGGTCTCGGGCAGGCATAGGCAAACTCGGCCCTCCAGATGTTTTGAGACAATTCCCATCATCCCTGACCACTGGTCCTGTTAGCTAGGGATCATGGGAGTTGTAGTCCCAAAACATCTGGAGGGCCGTTTGCCTATGGTTGGTCTTGGGGGTGGAGTGCACATTGATTGATTGATTGATTATGACTTTGTTTAAAAAAATTAAAATAAAATAAAAAAGAAGGAATGTGTTATTGTATGAGGTGGACATGCAAAGGATTATTAGGAGGCGATTTATAATGAGATGAAAAAAAATTGTATAAAAGAACACCCCACCACCACCAAAAAAAAAAACCCTCCGGGGGAATTCCTCCAAGGAATAGTGGAGACAGAGGTTCCCAAGGGTCAGAAGAACTTATTTATGTATGTCACTACAGCACTTCGGATTTTGTTTGCTGAAAAATGGAGAGTTGGAAGTGGTCCAAAGAAGGAGGAATAGCAGCTTAAGAGGATGGAGTACCCAGAGGTAGCAGGTCTAACCATCAGAATAAGAGAACAAGGAGGCAGAGTTTATTTTTATATTTTTTGCTGTGTGAATAAATTTTTATTGGTTCCCCCCCACAATTAATTTCCACAATTAGCTACAAAAAACAAATCCCCCACCACCACCAATCCCCATTCACAAAAACATTTCAAAACCTGAGGTTCTTTAAACCTCATGACTCCCCTCCATTCCCTCTTCTGGTTCCTTATATTAACAAAATTCTTCTGCATTTCCATACACATACTTCATCAATTCTTCTTCTAATTTTATCCATATTTTGCTGATTGCAAATGTGCGGTCAAAGCAAAATAGGCAGAGTTTATAAAGAGGAATGGAAAATGTTTGTGGAGTATTTGGAAAACAATTGTAAAAAAATAAAGACAGTTGCAGGATTAGTGTAAATTCAACAGTATAATTTAAATCGAGGTAATATTGAAAAGGGCGGGTTAGATGGTTTGATTAGAATATGCAGTAATAACTCATGCTTTCTTCAGTGAACAGCTAAACTTGGTGAGTTTTAAATTCAACACTTGTAGACGCTGTCTCATGAACAGTGGAGAAGGAATATATTTACGCATAATTTGAAGAAGTGGAGGGAACCACTGAAGTTTATCCTTGCTTTGAGTGCCATTTGGTCTCGCCCTGAACTTGGACTGCAGATTTTGCTCAATACTGCTATCCGGGGTGGAAGATTTTGATTCAGTTCACATTTGAAGATAGACTTACCTAGTTTGCAGCCTCTAGAGCAATACAGGGTGCAACACATGGCTGCGCTTCGAAATTTGCACTTCTCTGAATTTTGCAATGCAGTTCTCCAGCCAGGGAACGTTTGCCCAAAAGGCACCGACTAAGGCAAAGTGTGCATTCGAATGCCCGTATTAGTGAAAGTAACATACAATAGTGCCTTGTCTTATGGGAAAAGGGGTCAAACTGAGAAACAAAGGCACACAGTTTATAAAATTATTTAAACATAATAATAATCCAGGAACTGCTCTTCTCTTTTCCCAGCTACTTCTGCTGTTCTTGAAGCCATGATCTGTGAAAGGCTCCCAGGGCCAGGAGAAATGGAAGGAAGGGCAAGGCAGTTGGAAAAAACTAACGGGAGCAATAAGGAACGAAGAGGCAAAAAGCTTTACAAGAAACTTGGGAAAATTTGTGGATTATGTGACTGTGCACACATAAGTTCATTGCAGGGCCGTCTTACCCATAGGCGCTAGGGGTGTGGGGCACCCGGGGCGCAAGGCTGAGAGTTGAGTCCAGGGAAGAGCCCTCCCATCGGTTGGAGCGCCGTGGCGGGCTCTTCTGCTGATGACGGCTCTGCGCCGCGAGTTCGGGGGCGACCGAGCCAGCAAGACTATGAGGCAGCCGGCCGGCTCTGCCCTCCTGGGTCTTTGTACCCCGGCGCCGCATATGCTTAAGACAGCCCTGGTTCATTGGCAGGATTAGCTTAAACCAAAAAGTTAAAATAGAACTTAAATGGAAACAAAGGAGTAATGAATAATTGGAATAATGAAGAAAATGCAGTGCTATAAATTAAAATAAAATTTAGAAACCGCAAAAGGGGTGGGAGTCAAGATATGTTTGTTTATTGTAATATCAGATTTGCATTGTTGTCAAAAATACTTTTTAAAAAAACTGAAAAATGAAATATATTAAAAAAGTAAATTCAAAAGGCCAAAGCCAAATCTCACGGGATCTTTCCCTGTCAACGTTGGAAACCTTATTCCATCACCCTTCAGGTGGGTGAGGTTTCAGAAAGCAGCCATGTCTTTGCAACAGTGAGGACTAGTAGCATGCCTGTTGTTTTTCCCATGCAGCCTCTGAATTCTGTGCCCAGCGCAATGTTAGGCGTGTGCTTTTCTGCTCTCCTGCAGAATTATGCGCACGATGTGAATGAGTGTGGGGGGTGGGTGGCGGAAAGAGAGACAGGGCCTCTGGCCTTGAAGTGTCTTGTGCACACTTCTCGGAAGCAACGGCGGCCCTCGCGAGGAACGTATCCCCCTTCCCCTGCCATCGCTTGGCTTCTGTGCGCCGATTTAATTCCCTCCCCAGCGGCTCCCGCCCTGACCCAAATGTCCGCCATTGAACAGATGTCGTCTTGTAAGCCTTTCCTAAGCAGCTCCATTTTCCAATCAGAATTGTGACGGGAATTATGTCCAGAAGATAATTACAGTGTTTATAAAAAGGAAGTCTTGTTGGCCCGGGTGGGGAAAAAGGCCTTGGAGCTGGGCGAAATCCAGGTCAGCCTCTGAGCTGTTACAAATGCCTCGACTTGCATGATTTGACTCCCCCCCCCAAAAAAAAAGCCAGCTTTGCTCGATTCGGCTCTCGGAAACTACATGCCATTTTTAACTGCAAACCAAGGACGGACAGGCAGGATCCTGGTTGGTCCTCAACTTGAGGGAGGGAGCAAGCAACACATCAATGCATGCGGTATCAACAACCAGGTAAAAATCTATTAAAAAGCTATTGGAGCTTTGTGGCAAGTTGTTAGAATTCATTTTCTTGCAATTTCCCCTTCCCCCTCTGAATTGAACTGTAAGATGCTTGGGGCAGAGGACTCGCTTCTTTCTATCGCTGCATTTAGGGGGTTGGACTAGATGACACTTTGGGTACCTTTCAACTTTCTTGACTACATCTAAGGAAAGCCGCTCTTGCCTTCCTCTTGGGCGGGGCTCCTTTCAAAGCTGCACAACGGGCAGAAATCCTACAGCTGCAGCTTTTCCGACAGCACGCCTTGGTGGGGAGGAATGTCGCCTGTTGAATTTCCGCCTGCTGCCATACAGTTTGCTTTTAAATTCTACATGATTAAAGGTGCTGAGACTAAATATTTAACATGGATTTGAAGAGCGTAAGCTGTATAGAACTCTAGAGTACTGCAGTCCTTGAGGCAGGTGAAAAATTCAGTTTTGTCCTATGTGCGTTGCGTATCTCCCAAGTCTTGTAGTGGATGGGGGGTATTTTCTCCTAAAATTGCAATCCTAAACACACTCACTTGAGCGTAAGTCACACTGAGCACTTTGCTCCTGGGTAAGAACGCACAAATTCCTGGTGAGATGCGCTAGCCCCTCTCTACTTGTTCAGCAAAAGGGTCAAACTTCATGTGCTGCAGAGAAGCCGCAATCTGCTTTCCTGATGCCTTAAAAAAAAGCTGGGAAACATCTGGAAGGATTTGGATTGGAGCTTCATCAATGGAGAAGCGAGTGGCTAAGCTCATTTCCTTGCCGAATTTCCCCAAATAAAAAACACCCCAGCGGTGCTAATAGCAGCTTCAAAGGGGCTGGAGGGGTTGGGGAGACATTTCAGAAAGGTAAAAAAGTGTTTGTTTGCTTGTTTGCTAGTTTGTTTGTTTGATTTCATTAAATTGATACACCACTTGGGTGTTTAAAAAAACAGCCCTCAGAGCGGTTTACAAAAATAGAAGACCATGCAATCAGGAAGAATCCAACAGCCCTACTTTAAAACGTACAAAAGTTAAAATACTAAAACAGATTAAAATCACATCAACTTCCCAAGCGTCTGAATAGCGTTGTCAGACTGAGAATCTCTTTAGCAGGTGCCAAATAGAGTAAAGTGAAGATTTCTGTCTGATCTCAATAGGCGGGGCGTTCCCAAGTGTGTCTGGGACACCACACCAAACGGTTCCTAGTAATAATAATAATAATAATAATAATAATTTATTATTTGTACCCCGCCCATCTGGCCGGGTCTCCCCAGCTACTCTGGGCGGCTTCCAACAAATATCAAAATAGGAAACAGGTATAGGAAGAAGAAAGTTTTAAAGCAGAGGTTGGATGGCCATCTGTCATGGATGCTTTAGCTGAGATTCCTGCATTGCAGAGGGTTGGACTAGATGACCCTTGGGGTCCCTTCCAACTCTACAATTCAAAGAGTTAAACCCCCCGCTCTCTCGCATTTGCAGGGCCCTAAGTGAGAAGGTGGTGGTGTAGACACAGGTGGAAGTTTGGAAAGGAAGGCTGAGCTGTTCTAGAAAAGTTTAGGAAAGACTCGGGATGGCTGCCTCTTAGGGGCTGTCCATTTTTTCCCACCTGGACTTGGCTATTATTCTTTAAGAAATTTGAGAGAGTCCCTTTTTATTTGTTTTAATTTTATACTGCGAGTCTATCCCACCTTTCCTTCATTTGCTCAAGGTGAGCTATACAGGGTTGTCCTCCTTCCCCCATGCTATTCCACCTAAACATTAGAAAGAACTTCCTGACAGTAAGACAGTAACTTCCACCTAAACATTAGAAAGAACTTCCTGACAGTAAGAGCTGTTCGACAGTGGAATTTGCTGCCAAGGAGTGTGGTGGAGTCTCCTTCTTTGGAGGTCTTTAAGCAGAGGCTTGACAGCCACCTGTCAGGAATGCTTTGATGGTGTTTCCTGCTTGGCAAGGGGTTGGACTGGATGGCCCTTGGGGTCTCTTCCAACTCTATGATACTATGATTCTATTCTCACAACAACCCTGTGAGGCAGGCTGCAGTCTTAACAATAAATTAACAAGAGATGCAACGCTCTCTCTTTTGGCCCAAGTAAAAAGCGGGACGCGGGTGGCGCTGTGGGTTAAACCACAGAGCCTAGGGCTTGCCGATCAGATGGTCGGCGGTTTGAATCCCCTTGACGGGGTGAGCTCCCATTGCTCGGTCCCAGCTCCTGCCAACCTAGCAGATCGAAAGCACGTCAAAGTGCAAGTAGATCAATAGGTACCGCTGCAGCGGGAAGGTAAACGGCGTTTCCATGCACTGCTCTGGTTCGCCAGAAGCGGCTTGTCATGCTGGCCACATGACCTGGAAGCTGTACGCCGGCTCCCTTGGCCAATAAAGCGAGATGAGCGCCGCAACCCCAGAGTCGGTCACGACTGGACCTAATGGTCAGGGGTCCCTTTACCTTTACCTTTAAAAGGGGGAAGTTTCACTGGCTGAATGCATGCGACTTGCAGCAACTGTTAAAGAGCAGGCAACCTGCCAGGGAGCAGAAGTTGGCAACCTTACTCAGAGCCTGGGGCAAGCAGAAGTTGTAAAGGGCAGAGCTGTGCCCTATACAAGCCTTTTCACTCTCAACATGGTTTCCTTAGGATTTTGGTTTTTTTTTCATCGATGTTCATCGATGCCCAGCAAGAGCTTCGACCAGAGAGCTCTGCTGCTCTGGCTGAGCAATCATTTCCAATTACCTCCTAATTAGTCCATTAATTAGCTCCTTCCACAGCAAACGAAGCTGTCGTCTAGACTGAATTCATTCTGCTCTGTTTGCAAATTTAATCTGCCTTAAGAATGGCTAGGAGTGCCAGGTTTTTCAGGCAGCTGTACATCCTTGCGACAGGCAGAAATTCAGCAGGTTTTCAGTGGGGGGTTTTTCCGGGGAACTCCTCCCCGGTTGAATTTCTGCCTCAGTCGTGCAGCGACTGAAAGGCACGAGATCCCTAAAAAGAGGAGGGAAATGTGGTAACTGAGATCATAGCCAAACAGTGCATCGTAAGTAATTCTTCTCAACTGGTAGAGCATGAGGCTCTTAATCTCAGGCTTGTGGGTTTGAGGCCCCACATTGGGCAAAAGATTCCTGCATTGCAGGGGGTTGGACTAGATGACCCTCGGGGTCCCTTCCAACTCTACAATTCTATGACTTAGCTCAGATTTCTAGCCACTCTTTCTTACTTGCTCTGCTCCGCTCTCTGCACCAGATGAGTGAAAATTCAACCAAGGAGGCATTATGTGGCAGCTCTTTTGGAAGGAACTTTGCAAGAAAAAAAGCAAGCAATAAGCAATTCCATGTGTTGCTATCTTGATACATCTTGGCTTAATCATTCCTGTTTTTACTATTTATTTTATGCTCCCACGTGATCCGCTTCTGTAGCAATCTTGCAGATGTTTCTGTCATAAGTGCTTGAGCAAATAACTTTTGTTGGATACAGTCACTGCCGGCCCAAGGTCTTCTGCAAGGCTGAGAACAGTGTGGAAATATTCACCGGGCTCAGTGCCTTGGGGAGGGTAAAGATTTGCAACTGACCTCTTTGAAAGAGGCTTTGAGTTTAGATGTTGTGAAGGGTGAAAGTTCATCTTTTCCTTACTATGAAAATGAAACACGCATGGCACAAAACAGACATTAACGCCAAGTGAGATCTTAATGATATTAGTCGTGCATGATCAAAGGCAGACGCCAATACAAAAGGAGGAGATAAGGAAGAAATCAAGTAACCCAATAAAGGCCAAATGACTTTGATGAGGTACAAAACATGTTAGGCAAATTATTACTAGGGATAGATAGATAGATTAGATAGATAGATAGATAGATATAGATAGATAGATATAGATGATAGATGATAGATAGATAGATAGATAGATAGATAGATAGATAGATAGATAGATAGATAGATATAGATAGATAGATGATAGATAGATTAAATAGATAGATAGATAGATAGATAGATAGATAGATAGATAGATAGATAGAGATAGATAGATAGATGATAGATAGATAGACAGATGATGATAGATAGATATAGATAGATGATAGATAGATAGATAGATAGATGATAGATAGATAGAGAGATATATTTAATCAATCAATCAGGTTTATTGCAGCTTTAAGCTCATATGCACATACAAAATAGACACAGCCAGTATTGGGTAGATACAACCAGTAATATATACATATAAAACATATACATAAAACTTTCAAAATTCCTGTAGCATTCCATTTCGCCTCTTATAAGACAACACAGAGGTTAAAAATCTTGCCACTTGCAAGGATACGGTCGAAGATATATATTTAAGAATTTGGAATGGATATAGAATGTATTGGGGAAATGCTAGGGAGAAGCTTAAGGAAACACTGAGCAGGTTTCACATTACAAAATTAGTTCAAATGAGGATTCAGTCGTGTGCCTATGTATTTGGACTTTGCACAAATGGTGATATTGCAGGATGAGAAGAGATGGCAAGAGCAGCTCGAATATCACAGTGTTTTTATTATTGCGAATCACGACGAGGATACAAATACAGTGGTACCTCAGGTTACATACGCTTCAGGTTAAGAACTCCGCTAACCCAGAAATAATGCTTCAAGTTAAGAACTCCGCTAAGAACAGAAATCGTGCTCTGGCGGCGCAGCGGCAGCGGGAGGCCCCATTGGATAAAGTGGTGCTTCTGGTTAAGAACAGTTTCAGGTTAAGAACGGACCTCTGGAATGAATTAAGTACTTAACCAGAGGTACCACTGTATTGCTAATGGTCCTTTGGTTCTTTTCATTAAACTGTTTTAATTCTTTGTCTGCTATATATAGTAGTAGTAGTAGTAATAACTATTTATTTATTTATTTATTTATTTATTTATTTATTTATTTATATCCCACCCCTCTGGCTGGGTTTCCCCAGCCACTCTGGGCGGCTCCCAACAAAATATTAATAACAACAACAATAAAAAAGCAATAAAATATCAAACATTAAAAACTTCCCTAGGCTTGCCTTTCTCTCATTGATAACCTTGTTTTACGTCACAATTGTATTGCGTGTTTTGATTTTTGAAAAGTGCCTTTGGGTTCCTTTGGAGAGAAGAACGTAGCAAAAAAGCAACAATAAGTTGTTAATCTATGAAACTCGGGACAGATTTCTCCTGAAATTTGACTTCTACGTATAGCTTTGTGATTTAAACCATTTACTTAAATGCAAGATACTTTACACCAGGGGTCCAATTTGCCCCCCACATCGAGGGGGCTGGTGTCATGTGACCCATACCCCCCAGGGGGTCAGTACTTGCCCAGGGGCAGTGGGGGATGGAGGCACCCTGAAAATTGGGGGGGGGGCTTGGTACCCAGTCCAGAAATATTGAGTGGGCTGAAGACCCTTCTGCCCCCTATAGTTGGTGCCCCTGATTTGTGCAAATTGCTAAAGGTTTCGATCCAGAAAGCTTTAATCCTGTACCCCTTTGCCATTCTCTCAATTCAAATCAGCTCCGCAATTTTCATAGGGAAAAAGCTTCCATTTAATGCATGGTAGTTTCCTCCCCTCTCTTTGCAAATTGCTTGCAATGCTGCATGTTTGCGATCAGATCATAGCCATAGCGGGAGGCAAAGGATTAGGCCTTCCGACCCCCCCCCCCCCACGAGGCAATTTTTGTAGAGATCACCAACAACATCCTTGTGTCCCGAGGACACAGAGACAAAACTAACACATCACCTGGTTTGGGTTCGAGTTTCGCTGCCTTCAATGGGGCTAAGATGCTGTAGGGCTGGAGCCAAATTTCCTTTTCTGCCCATTAAAACTGGTGCCACTCCTAGCTGGAGAGGTCACGTAAATCAGGTGTGCAATTGTGCGAAACCTCCTTTTGTGGGTTTCCGAACGGGCAAGTCATTTGAACCTCATAATTAATCCTTGGCACCCATAACCCATAAACAACAGAGTCGTGTTTGGCAGCAACGATGCTCTGGAATGGCAGCAGCCGAGGGCCTTGACCTTTTCAGACAAATGGGGCAGGAGACAATTCCTTTTGTAAAAACTGATGGACAGGGAGGGAGGGAGGGAGGGAGCTGAGAGGTGCCCTTTAGGAAGTCTTGCCCTCTTGCGTCTTCACATCCATCTTAGGCCCTGGTCAGGCCAACACAAACAGCATACAGTATCATCACGGTGGTGATAATATAAACCGAGAATAAATCCCAATGGCCTCAACACAGAGTTTGACCTACAATGTTTTGTTTAGATCTCATGGTTACTATAATACGCTGTACCTTTAAAAGCCATTGTATGTTAATTTATGGTATTGATTGTTGATCTATTTAAGTCTCAGTTTCACCTTTCTTACCAAGCTGTGCCTGTGATATTCGCATGTTCTGTTGACCAGAATGTAATACCTAGGTAGGTGATTTTGTGATATTATGTAAATATTTTGTACATTGTGTATATTTTATATTAGGTGATGCATTGTAATTTGGGCATTGTTTACACAGAACTGATGAAGCCTCAGAGCGAAACCTGAGCTATATCCGGAGGACAGGTTTTCTTCTTCCCATGTGCCACTCGGATTGAGTTTGTATGGATGGTGACACTACTAGACTCATACAATATTTTTCTTCTATCGTCGTGTTCAGGACATTGTTTTATTCATCTGCCGAAGTACTCCGTGGCACATTCACCATCGACCTAACATGAATGTTTGTTGGCAATGGGATTTCGTTGTTACACCTATCCATTGCTGAATGGTTCTATTATATAAACTGTATACATTCTGTTATACATACGATATATACATGGCTTCATTTATCAGTTGGCTTTATTGACAGATTATTAGTTCCTCACAAGAGTTTTTGATGTAACTTTCATTCTATCTTCAGCCATTGTGTGGTGGTTTTTTGTTGTTCCCTGTTCAGGCCAAGCCAGGGGAAGGTTTTGTTTGAACTGTCTCGCGGGCAACTCAGTGGGTTGGCCAAGATGTAGTGCGTCTGGTACAACATTAACAGCAAGGCCTGCACAAGGTTGCCTGCTGAACTTTGTCCATGTTGCAGTCTGATCTATCTTGCTCCTGTCATAAACAAAATCTGCCCTTTTCCCCTTATGGGGTATCCAAGAGCCTGTATAGAGTCCTTAAGTGGGTTCCCTATCGGTAGGAGAAAATAACAGAGGCCAACCAGAGCATATTGAGAAGCAAAGCAGCTTAGTAAGCCTGATCTTTATTGAACTGTTGCACCAGGGTCCTCACTCACCACACAGAGGAGGGAGGAGTAACCCAGAACAATGGTGCGTATGGCCTTATATAGGTAAAGGTAAAGGGACCCCTGACCATTAGGTCCAGTCGTGTCCGACTCTAGGGTTGCGGCGCTCATCTCGTTTTATTGGCCGAGAGCCGGCGTACAGCTTCCAGGTCATGTGGCCAGCATGACAAAGCCGCTTCTGGCGAACCAGAGCAGCGCACGGAAACACCGTTTACCTTCCCGCCAGAGCGGTTCCTATTTATCTACTTGCACTTTGACGTGCTTTTGAACTGCTAGGTGGGCAGAAGCTGGGACCGAGGAACGGCAGCTCACCCCGTTGCAGGGATTTGAACTGCCGACCTTCTGATCAGCAAGCCCTAGGCTCTGTGGTTTAAATTGGCACCCTGTAGCCGAAGAATTGATGCTTTTGAATTATGGTGCTGGAGGAGACTCTTGAGACTCCCATGGACTGCAAGAAGGTCAAACCTATCTATTCTGAAGGAAATCAGCCCTGAGTGCTCACTGGAAGGACAGATCCTGAAGCTGAGGCTCCAATACTTTGGCCACCTCATGAGAAGAGAAGACTCCCTGGAAAAGACCCTGATGTTGGGAAAGATGGAGGGCACAAGGAGAAGGGGACGACAGAGGACGAGATGGTTGGACAGTGTTCTCGAAGCTACCAACATGAGTCTGACCAAACTGCGGGAGGCAGTGGAAGACAGGAGTGCCTGGCGTGCTCTGGTCCATGGGGTCACGAAGAGGCGGACACGACTAAACGACTAAACAACAACAAGCCCAAGACCACCCCCCAATGCATCATACATACATCACAGAAGGGGCGTCTACAACAGAATCCTGTCTGGCAGGAAACCTGTTGATGAGCTTGGCCATCCTTTTGTGATGATAAATACCTAATTCCTGAGTCCAGGTCACAGGCTCTCCCTATTCATATCTTAAATGTGCCCATAAAGCAGGATTTGTGAGCAAAGAGACAATGGGGAGGTTATTTCATTTCTTCCCTCCTTGCAGAGAAACATTTGAGGTCAATTTGGGAGAGTCAAAATGGTTTCAGGACTGTCTTCCTGTACTGCTTCAGACATGTGGCTTATATATTTATGTATGTGTTTGCCTTGTAAATTTGTGAACATTATCCTCATTTAACATTGTCCTCATTTAATCCCACAACAACCCTGTGAGGTAGGTTAGGCTGGTATGGAGGACTGGCTCTAGGTCATCCAGTGAGTTTCATGGCCCAGTGGGGATTCGAACTCTGTCTCCCAGGTCCTAGTCTGAGCATGATTAGGAAAAACCAAGAGATCAAAGGTGTGGGGGTGGGGGCTAAAGAATTTAAGCTAAAAGCCTTTGCAGATGACCTTGTATTGACTCTACAAGAACCCGAAACCAGTGCCATTAAAGCACTGGAGACTATACAAGAATTTGGGCAGGTAGCTGGCTTTAAGTTGAATAAAGCCAAAACCAAGGTATTGGGCAAAAACTTGAACTGGAAGAGAAAAATAAGATAGAGGTGACGACTGGGCTGAAATTTGCCAAAAAGGTTAAATATCTGGGTGTGATGGTGACTCCAAAAAACCTGAACTTGTACAAAAACAATTATGAAAAAGTGTGGAATGAAATTAAGAGGGATTTGGAGATTTGGGATAATTTGAAACTGTCTCTATGGGGCCGAATTGCTGTGATTAAGATGAATGTGCTGCCAAAATTACTTTATTTATTCCAGGCTCTACCGATTGTTGATAAAATGGAACCTTTCCAAAAGTGGCAGAAGGATATATCGAGATTTGTCTGGCAGGGGAAAAAACCCCAAAAACCCTAGTCTGACACTCTAAACACCGGTGAGAAGATTTTATTTGTGCTTCAAGCCTAATGGCACAATGTGCAGTTGGTGTCTGTGTGTGCTGCAGGAACGAGATAATACGTCTTATTCTAAGGCACCGGCTACCTGTCTGCAACTTGGCTTCTCTCAATCTGTGTCCAGTGGTCCTTTGAGGAATGGGGTCTCCATTAGAGGAAGGGAGCCACATCGGCCAAATCAGAGCAGCATTGGCCACCCACTGGAGTAGATGGAGGTTTGGGTGCCCATGTTGCGTAGGTCCAACGCCAACTGCCTGCACTGATAGGA
The DNA here is from genome assembly GCA_034641385.1 of Darevskia mixta. Lineage (NCBI taxonomy): Eukaryota > Metazoa > Chordata > Lepidosauria > Squamata > Lacertidae > Darevskia > Darevskia mixta. Next base: position 27,045,729 of record JAWWNH010000018.1, on the reverse strand, counting down.
GAGGTGCCATGTGTTCTCCCTAGGCCAGGGGTGTAGGAAGGGGGGTGGTGGGGGCGAGTGGCTATCCCTCACCTGGGAGGGCACCCTCCATGCCATGCGCCCAGGGGCGGAGGAAGCCTCCTCGCCACCCGGGGCGGCGAACGGAGGCTTCCCCCTGGGGGCGGGTCGTCATGACGTTGCATCATGACGTTGGCGCAGTGGCTCGCAAGGGTGCCGCGGGAGCAGCAGCGGCGCCGGCGGGCGGGCCCTGCACAGGGCAGGGCCAGCCCAAGTGTCACCCCCTCCTCCTGTGGAACCCGGGGAGTACCACCCCCTTGCGACGCCAGTGCATGCGCCCCTCGGGAGCATGCCACACACCCCTCGGGAGCGCGCCCACCCTGGGTAGCACAGACATATGCTCCGCCGCTGCCCTTGGCACTTTTGAACTGGATGGCACACACACACACACACACACACACACACACACACACGTGTGCAGTCCAAAGTTTGCAGTCTTAACTGATGGATCACATGGCTTGTTTTCCTACTGAAGCTGGAAGGTTTGGCAGCCCTCGCAGGCTGACCCTATAATCATGCAAGCTTGCAAGTCCTGGGGGTGAGTTTTTGACCCACCGGAATCAATAACCAAACTCGGGTTGACTTAAAGAGGGTCAGAATTCCACCTCGGCCATGAAAGGAGTTGAAATCTTTACCAGATAAGCCTGAGACAAAGTAAACACGCTTGGCAAATGATTAGCTCGCTCCGACCCATATCCCCGCCCCGCTACAACAATGCCTCATTTGGAAACGTTTCAAACGCCCATGAACATTCGAGTGTGTGACTGCAATTAACGTTTATGGTGAGGCACTTTGATCTCTCCTGCCTCCCCTTTATTCGTCCTCCTTTTCCCCTTCCAATTTAATGAAAAGGGTGGTTATAAAATGTAGTCACTGTTTAAACTTTTCGACTTCGTTCCTCTGCCAGATGAAGGCAACTTGCGCTCAGAGGGCGCAATCCAGGATATGGGTGGGATGTTTGTTGGGCATGGAGGACACGATCCAGCCATTGTTAAGCACTGTTAAAAGTCCTATTTATAGGAGAGAGGGTTCGCGTTTGTTTATTTAACAGGTGGTTTTTGGACTTTGGCAAACTTAAATAGACTGGTCCTTCCTGGAGAGGAGAGGAGGTTAAATTAGGATTTTGTTGTCGTAGGTTTTTTCTTTAATTTTCTTCTTCTTTCGTAATTGTTGTCATATAATGGAAATCAATAGCACCATATTTACAACAACAACAAGAAGAAGGATAAAAAGGCACACCTGTAACCCACCTACTCCCAGCAGCCAGAAACATCATAACCAGACACTGGAAAGACCTGTCAGGAGTAAGCATGGACCAATGGTACCAAATAGTATGGGAAACAACCTTATTAGAAAAACTAACCAATAAACTGAAACTGACATGCGGACAAATGGAAGAAGACGCCTTCACCCCGATATGCCCCCCCCCCTTATCACATACACAGCCCAACAAGACAATAACAAGAATCCACCAACAGCATACGAATCAATATGGCTAACCTGACACAAAAACACCCACCCACCCCATTCCAAGTCAGGCAACTGGTCCATCCACCTCAGTGTTGTCTGCACTGACTGGCAGCACCTCTATTCCTCAGCCAATAACTGGAGATGCCGGGGATTGAATTTGAGATCTTCTGCATGCAAAGCGGATGCTCTACAGCTGAGCTATGGCCCTCCTATAGTTTGTGTTTCAGCAACATAAAAATCACCAAGTAATCCATCGTGTTTAGGAGCATCATCATAATCATCATCCAAACTTTTAGTACTTCCAATATTTCCTAATATCATACATGGCTGCACATTGTCTTCTGCTTTACTATTCCATAATATAATAAAACATATTCCATCTTCCCACTAAACAGTTGCCTGCCTGCCTGCCTTCTTGTAAACCATTCAGGGCTCACTAATTTGATGATCGATGCCATGTCCCATACTGTTAACAGTCACTCTCTTATTGTAGCAAGAGGGATCTAGACACTTCCCTTTAAAAGCAGTTGTCAGCTGTTGCTGTTGTTCAGGGATCGACTGTCATCTCCGGCCCATAATTCCCAGTAAGACTTTGGATTTCAGATTGCGACCCACAGGTTCTAAGGGCAGTGTAAGGGATATGGGGAACAGCCCTGCTTTCATTGGTGAAATACTGGAAGCAGTGGAGGCTGATCCATTAGGATGAATGCCCTGCCAACTTTACTCTGAGCCCAGCTAGTCCCCACCTTCCTGCCTTCTTCCTTACAACCAGGGAGGGGAGTAGCTCTGCCTGTCATGGACTCTAGCGCCACCTACTGTTGGCCTCCCTGCCTTCCACCCTACCGGACTCAATGGACGCCAGCGATTACTTACGTGAGGCTTTGTGTTGTGGGTGTGTCCAGAGTTGTTTTCAGTTCCCTGCCGTGCACTGTTCTCATGTGTGCTTAAAAGTCCTACAGTTTTTCTGACCTGGCTTCTACCTATCGGAAATGCCTATGAAGATATTTGGGTTCCTTAAGGAGCGCTGCTATCTCAAAAGCTTTGTTCCAGCTACATTTCCTGTTCTTCCTGTTCTGCAAAACTTGAAGCCTTGCTTCATACGCTATTGCAAATAACACATGCCTTGGTCAAATGGAATATACGTCTCCTTACCTGGTTTTTAAAGCAATATTAGGCACAGTAGGAAAGCGCCTTGACACATTTGAATTGAGGAGTTCTATGATGGAATTTCTGGTTTACAAAAAAGCTTGTGCCACAAAATCTTTGTCAACAGTCTTCAGGATACCACATGACTCTTCCTCCTTCTCTGTTCTGTGAGTCTGCAGTTACAACAAGGAAATAGGCAGGGCAGTGGTGATAACAAAATGAAACAGACTCCCCTGGGAAGTTGTGGACTCTCCTTCCTTGGAGGTTTTTAAGCAGAGGTTGGATGGCCATCTGTCATGGACACTTTAGCTGAGATTGCAAGGGGTTCGACTAGATGACCCTCAAAATCCTTTCCAACTCTACAATTCTATGATTCTATGAACTTCCATCATCCCTGACATTTGCATGCTGTTGCTGATAGGAGTTGCGGTCCGAAACATTGCCTGCCCATGAAATTAGACTAGATGACCCTTCTGCGCTGCAGAAAGGGAAGTCATGATGTACAGGGAAAGAAATTTGTAAATGGCAATATATATGAACATTGCACAGAAGTCATAGAATCATAGAATCCTAGAGTTGGAAGAGACCACAAGGGTTTCCTGTGTGTCACAGAAACAGGCCAGTGGGTTGCACTCTCTCAAAAGGACCAGGTACAGCTAGGGGCGACTCCTGGATCCAGCTCCATCCTTAGAGGAGCAGGGTATCTATATGGCTAGGAGGCCCTTCTTACTGGCTTCTGCTGCTGCAACCACTTTCACCGGGCAGCTGGTCCAGACACTGGATGACTGCAAGGCATTCATGTGTGGGGCTTCCCCCTGGTTGTTCTGCGATCTGCCGCTAGCGCTGAATGCTGCAGCACAATTGCTGACAGGTGTGAGATCCTGCCTGCTTCTTACTCCTCTGCTCAAAGTTCAGCGCTGGTTCCCAATTCCCCACTGGGCCAAGTTCAAAATGTCACACTTAAGAGGCTGAGGACTTGTTTACTTAGGGCAGTGATGGCGAACTTTGGAACTTCAGATGTTTATGGACTACAACTCCCATCATCCCTAGCTAACAGGACCAGTGGTCAGGGATGATGGGAGTTGTAGTCCCTAAACATCAGGAGTGCCAAGGTTCGCCATCACTGACTTAGGGGATCAACTTGCCCCACCCCGGGCCTATTTGATCTCATCAAACTGCAGCACTTTCACTTTCACCAGGCCATATAATGCCAGTTCCATCTTTGCAAGGAGCTGTCGCTTATCATGGCAGGGCCTGAGCTGTGGAACTCCCTGCCTTTTGACACCGGGCAAGCCTCGTCGTGGTGCTATTTGAGAGACTTAATTTAAAAAATAAATGTAAACAGGTTGCATATACCTGTTCCTTGCACAGAATAGCGGCTTCCCATTGCTTTATGCCCGCTGCTAAGCGCATAGATTATTATAGGATTTTTTTCTAAGTAAAACAAAAATGAAAGGGTTAGGAAGACATCGACAAACAAATGACAGAGAGAACGTTATTGCCAGCCCGAGAAACAATGCTCCTATTTAGAAAACTCCAGCGAATAGGGCAAATGCTACAGTTGCTTTTTTTGAAACGAACCAGACAAGGAGCTAATGTGCAGCTTTCACTCGTCTATAGGTTTGCTGTACAGAAGCAGGATGTGTTTTCTGATGCAGAACAATTCCATGCATCCAAACCTTTATGTTTCTAACCCTATAGACTGATGGGTTGAGAATATGGAGGCAGTATCTGGCTACGGCTTGTTCCAGGTTTTGTTTTGTTTTGCATATGTCATGCTCTATTAATACCTGTTTCGCTTGCCTTTATACCCTACCCTTTCTGCAAGGAGCTCAAAGTCTCGCGACTGGTTCTCTGCTTCCTCATTCAAGCCCAACAACAACCCTATGAGGTAGGTTAGGCTGAGAGTGAGTGGCTGGCTCAAGGTTTCATGGATGAGTAGGGATTTGAACCCTGGTCTCTCCGGTCCTAATCCAATCCTAACCACCCTGCCACAGCGTCTCTTTTGGTTTCCCTGCATTTAAGCAACGGGGGTTGACAAGATGGATCTGCAACGCTCTTTCCAACTCTAAGACACCATTTAAATAATAATAATAATAATAATAATAATAATAATAGGGCACCACTACCGAGAAGGCCCTCTGCCTGGTTCCCTGTAGCTTTGCTTCTCGTAGTGAGGGAACTGCCAGAAGGCCCTCGGCGCTGGACCTCAGTGTCCGGGCTGAACGGTGGGGGTGGAGACGCTCCTTCAGGTATACAGGACCGAGGCCGTTTAGGGCTTTAAAGGTCAGCACCAACACTTTGAATTGTGCTCGGAAACGTACTGGGAAGCAACGATAGGAGCAAGAGGCAGAAACCACAAACATTTTTCTCTGGGGCTACACTTGCAGAGGGGAGTAACAAGAGGCAAAGGAACAGAGTCTGTGGTTTCCCAGGCAAAATAAACAGAAGATTCCACATTTTCAGAACCCAAATCATGTCCGCTGCCTTTCGATAGGGGGCTCTTGGATGCTTGACCTTGGAAACCTTTCTGGTTGTCATCATTTCTTCAGGAAGTGCAAGTTGAGAGGAGGAAACACATGCTTTTGTTTTGCAAACATCTTTCCCTTGAAAGTTAGATCTTTCCAGCTCACTTTCCTTGTAACCGGGCGGCCTGCTCTTTGGGGGAAGAGTTTCTGTGAAACGCTTTTGTCTCAAAGCACTTTGGGTTGAAAACCAGCCGCTGCTTATTTCCTCTGAGGTCTCTCCCGGGTCTTGATTTTGAACCGGATGCTTTGCAAATTATGCACTTTCTCTACCGTGGACTGGCTTCCAATGCAGCACGGATGAGTCAGCCTTGCTTCCTTAATTTCAGAGGAATGTGTCCGTCGTCCGGTATATTCATTCTAGATTGTTTGCTGCTCATTAAGAAGCATGCGCAACTAAACCTGAAATAACAGTTCTTCTTGGGAGGGCTGCATTCAATTCCCATGCCTGAGGTTCTCCGCCCATGACTTAAAGGCACAACTCTGTTGCTAACATAACAAGTAATTATGTTAGTGGAGTCAGTCTGGTGTGATAGTTAGATCTGGACTATTGCCCGGGAGACCAGCTTTCAAATCCCCTCTCAGCCATGAAGCTCCCTGGGTGACCTTGGATCAGTGGCTGTCCCTCAGCCAGCCTACCTCGCAGGGTTGTTGGGAGGATAAAATTGGAGCGGTGAACCAGGTATAGCACCTTAAGCTCCTTGGAAAGGTGGTATATAAATGTGATAGATAGATAGATAGATAGATAGATAGATAGATAGATAGATAGATATAGATAGATAGATATAGATAGATGATAGATAGATAGATAGATAGATAGATAGATAGATAGATAGATAGAAAGATAGACAGACAGACAGACAGACAGATAGTTTGGCCCTCATACTGAATTAGACAATTTGTCTCTTCTGCCCCAAATGGTCTCCTCTGCCAGAGGCTCTCCATATGTACCCTTGGGGGGGGAGGTAAAGGTAAAGGACCCTGACAATTAAGTCCAGTCACGAACGACTCTGGGGATGTGGCGCTCATCTCGCTTTACTGGCTGAGGGAGCCGGTGTTTGTCCGCAGACAGTTTTTCCGGGTCATGTGGCCAGCATGAATAAGCCGCTTCTGGCAAAACCAGAGCAGTGCATGGAAACGTTGTTTACCTTCCTGCCGGAGCGGTACCTATTTATCTACTTGCACTGGCGTGCTTTCGAATTGCTAGGTTGGCAGGAGCAGGGACCGAACAATGGGAGCTCACCCCACTGCGGGAATTCGAACAGCCGACCTTCCGATCGGCAAGCCCTAGGCTCAGTGGTTCAGACCACAGCGCCACCCGCGTCCCCGCCCTTGGGGGTAGGGGACCGTTGTCCATCACTGGAATGAATGAAGAAACCCGGATGCATGCTGTGTTGTGGAAACTGTCTTTGGTGCTCAACTGAGATCTTTTCATTTGATTGCAAAACTACAGCACCCAGAATATCTTGACAGCAAGAATCTAGGCTGTTGCAACCGAAAATAACCCAACAGTTGGCTTGTTTTTCAGCCTAGTCCTTGTGGCGATGACATGGCAACTCTACTCCTGCCTGGGAAATGCCGTGGTTATATGAACTGAGTGCATGTGTTGCGAACAAGCTTGACTTGGGTGGTGCTGAACACTTAAAGCATTGCTGCTGAAAAATGCTGTAAATACACTGCAGTAAAGAGACTAGGCTGGAGCGCATACAACGACCCTCGCAGCTTTGCAAAAGCAAAGTTCTGTAAACTTGCAGGTCACCATTCCTTTCCAAACAGGAAACAGTGAATAGGAAAGTACCAGCTATAGAGATGAACATGATTTGGACTGCAGACTTGTGCTAGTAAATCACCGTGATTTACTAATGCAGGCATTCGGACTCTGTGCCCCGTACATTCTGAAATGGTCCTCTCTGAGAGGGCTGGGCCATGTGCTTTTCCTAAACGCATGGACGGCTCCTGTAGGAGCCTTCAAACCGGCGTCAAACTGGTAATAGTGAAGCAGGAAAACGCCTCCTGCCCTCCCATTACTACTAGGAAACAGCTTCAAACAGCTGTGGAAGTCCGGAAGTCTGCACAGCCACTTGTTGCCAAAGCCTATTTTTATTCTTGGCTTGGGCTTTTTCGGATACAGTCGACTCTGCATTTAACTTCCTCTCCAGGATAATGAACCAACCCCGTTGCTGAACTGTGGCCCCTAGCCTCATTGAACCTAAACAGTGGCAGCTCCGGATCCGTTCCCCAAGTCAGTAGCTGGGAGTCAATGCCGCATCCTTGCCTAAAGGGCTTACAACGTAATTCAAAGCTTGCGGGGTAAGAAGGCATTAGTTTCCGTTCCGCTCTGCGTTTCTCATCTGCAGCGCTATTTCCATTCTGCTGCAATCCAACTTCCTCCAAAAACTAAGTTAAGTTGACTCACTGTGCACTGTGGCAAAAATTATGTAACTTGTGTAAATAATGTTGTCATTATATTATTCCACCCCATTCATTTGAATGTAAAGGAAACATATATGTGGGGTATTATTATTATTATTATTATTATTATTATTATTATTACATACCACCTTTATCTTCCCAGGTGCTCAAGGAGAACTACATGGTTCTCCTTCCCATTCACAACAATACTGTGAGGTAGGTAAGGCAAAAAGATGGCAACTGGCCCAAGGTCACCCAATGAGCTTCATGGCTGAGTCAGGGGGGTGGGGATTCGAACTCTGGTTTCCCAGGTTACAGTCCAACACTTTAACCATTCTTAGAATTACAGAGTTGGAAGTCCAACCCCCTGCACTGAAAGCAAGAATGACCGGTACTGGTTGTATTTGCTGGATTGGTTTCTGTTTTGAGAAACCAAAGAGCCAGTGTGGTGTAGTGGTTAAGAGCGGTAGACTCGTAATCTGGTGAACCAGGTTCGCGTCTCCACTCCTCCACATGCAGCTGCTGGGTGACCTTGGGCTAGTCACACTTCTTTGAAGTCTCTCAGCCCCACTCACCTCACAGAGTGTTTGTTGTGGGGAGGAAGGGAAAGGAGAATGTTAGCCACTTTGAGACTCCTTCGGGTAGTGATAAAGTGGGATATCAAATCCAAACTCTTCTTCTTCTTCTGTTTTGGGTATGGGACGGATAAGCAAACCTGCACAATGTCTCCTCCCATTTCCATTTCCATCAGTATTCTCTGAAATCACTAGTGCAGAGTGGCACCGGCTCACAGCACACTCTCTGAACCAGGTTGCTTGCCACCACCCAGAAGAAGAAGAGGAGTTTGGATTTGATATCCCGCTTTATCACTACCCAAAGGAGTCTCAAAGCGGCTCACATTCTCCTTTCCCTTCCTCCCCCACAACAAACACTCTGTGAGGTGAGTGGGGCTGAGAGACTTCAGAGAAGTGTGACTAGCCCAAGGTCACCCAGCAGCTGCATGTGGAGGAGCGGAGACACGAACCCGGTTCACCAGATTACGAGTCTACTGCTCTTAACCACTACACCACACTGGCTCTGCAGGAAGCTGCAGTCAGATCAGTTGTCCATCTAGCTCCATATTGCCTTCTCTGACTGGCAGACTTTCCAGGGTTTAAGGGAGGAGCTTTCCCCAGCACCAGTGCTTTTTTTTTTCTTTCTGGGGTGGATGCAGGGTTAATGCATACCCCTGAACATTTTGTGAATCTAAGTTTGCCCTCATTGAGGGACAGTATTTCAATATGAGTAGGAAAATGAGAGTACCCCTAAACATTTTTTTAGGGGGTGAAAAGCACTGCCCAGCACTATCCGGAAACATCAGGGTCTAATCTTAAGACCTCTTCCATGCAAGGCAGATGTGAACTATGGATCTGCTGGTTAAAATTGACTCACCCTTCATCAAAAAGGCACACGCAAAAGTTTCTCTGGAGTTCCAGCTCACATGCTGAGCCTAAGCACGTTTACTTGGAAACAGATAGGTTGGGCATCCATAGCGGTGGCCAGAGGAGAAATGACCGCTGGGAGGAGCGGAGAGAGAAGAAACGCCCTGGTGCATCTTCATCAGCACAACCGAATGCCTTCCTCTGCCCCAGCTGCAACAAAACATGTCTCTCCTGTGTCGGTCTCTACAGCCACACCAGGCGCTGTAACTCTCCAATGGTTTGACTTCACCCCCAAAGGTGCAACCCTCCATTGTTGCAATTTCCCATACCCTTTTGGAGAGGCGAGCCAAGTGAACCCTAGGGATATCACTGCTAAGGTTCGTTGATGTGTCGATTTTTGACTTTTTTCAGCTGCTCATTTCCCCAGCCCCCCTCTCTGCCCTGTCCACTATGCCACACGGACTCTTATCAAATGTCCTGACTTTGGCCCAATTCAGAGCGATTTCTGCCTGTATTTAAGTGTGCAAAAGAGGAACTCCCTTCCTGTTATATTTAGAGACCAAATGCATTCTGTGCAGAAGAGGTGATTTTAGGTGGATTTAAAACAAAAACAAAAAAACAAAGAAGTATGTGTTTGATTTGCTTATCAGGTTCGTTCAGGAACCTGCTCTCGCTAAAGAAACCTAAATTAAGCACCCTTTGCATTATGGGCTGTGATGGTCCTCAGTTTGACAAGCCTTGTCTAGCAGGGCTGTGTGTGTGTGTGTGTGTGTGTGTGTGTGTGTGTGTGTGTGTGTTCTGGAAATAATCAGGGTGACTCATCCGTACTTGAAAGCCTTGACTTCTTGCCTGCAACCCAGACACTCCTTTAAAGCTGAGGCAACGTGCTGCAAGGCAGTCCTAACGTCTTACACACAGTGGTGATTCAAAGCCCCATGACTGCCTTTGGAAGCCTTTGGAGGTGGGAACTGGGGCAGTTCACATGAACCAAACTGCCCCTTCACACTCGCTGACCTGCAGTGGGTTCGATTACCGTATTTCCCCATGTATAAGACGATGTTATTTTTAATGAAAAATTACGCTAAAAATGGAGGGTCGTCTTATACACGGATAGTGGAGAGGTGGGGTGGGTGATTGTTTGCTGGTGCGAGAAGGAGATTGTCAGCGGCGTTTTTGCGAGCGATTTGTGGATGCGGAAAGGTCCGCTGGGGATTGGCTGCTTCGGCCATTGGTCAGGCGCTTGGCGCTTGTTTCTGGCGAGCATTCAGATGAGCATTCAGATGAGCGATTTCCGGCAAACCCCCCTCCCCAAAAAAGCTCAACGACTCAGGGCAATCTCCCCCCATTTTCTCAATTTGGAGCCTTATACATGGGGGCGTGATATACACGGGAAAATACAGTATGTCTTTAAAAGAATGGGGGGGTCATGGCAGGCAAACTCTCTGCTTGATGAAGGGAATCTAGAGTTACAGCATCCTCAAGATGATGATGATGATGAAGATGATGATGATATTTCTAACCTGTCCATCTGGGCATCTTACAACATATATAAAACATAATAAAATATCAAACACTACAAACTTCCCAGTACAGGGCTGCCTTCAGATGTCTTCTAAAACTTATGTAGTTCTTTTTTTTTCAGTTTTCTTCCCAGTTTTTTCATATATCATTTACATTCAAATAAAATCAATTTTGTACATATATAGGATTCCCCGAATCCTTAGACCTCCCCCTGCCCCATCATGGTTTCCATTGCAAATCTTTTCCTACTGCATCTTATAATATTTATCCAGATTTTGTTTCTATCCCATTTTAACCATAAAATTCATACATTACAAGTGTTATATCAGTCCTGCTAATGTTTCTAGATGTTTACAGTGCTCTTTAAGGTAGTCTATAAACTTTCCCCCATTCTTTATTTAAATTTCTTGTCTTCTTGGCTCCTGATTCTCCCGGTCAATTTTGCCATTTCAGCACAGTCCATCATCTTGATTATCCATTCTTCTCTGGTTGGGACCTTATAAAAGTTATGTAGTTCTTTATCTCCTTGACAACTGAAGGGAGGGTGTTCCACAGGGAGGGTGCCACTACCAAGAAGGCCGTCTGCCTGGTTCCCTGTAACCTCACTTCTCGCAATGAGGGAACCGCCAGAAGGCCCTCGGAGCTGGACCTCAGTGTCTGGGCTGAACAATGGGGGTGGAGACACTCCTTCAGGTATCCTGGGCTGAGGCCGTTTAGGGCTTTGAAGCCAACCAACACTTTGAATTGTGCTTGGAAACATACTGGGAGCTGGTGAAGATCCTTTAGGACTGGTGTTATATGAACCCGGTGACCACTCCCAGTCATCAGTTTAGCTGTCTATATAGATAAATAGATAGATATAGCTGTCCAGCCTCTACAATAAGATGTGAAGAACCTTTGGTCCTCCAGATATTGCTGAACTACAACTCCCACCAATGCTTGCAACCATGGACAATGACCAGGAATGATGGGAGCTGTTTGTTCAGCAACATTTGGAGGGCCAAAGGTTCCCCACATCTGATTTAACTGAAAAGGAAGGTTGGTGCAACTGACCACCCTACTCTGAAATTTCTGTGCTTGCAATTTAATATAATATGCTAGCACTTCAGGGCAGAACAGCAGAGGAGAGCATGCCATACAGTGATGGCTAACCTTGACACTCCAGATGTTTTGGAACTACAACTCCCATCATCCCTAGCTAACAGGACCAGTGGTCAGGGATGATGGAAGTTGTAGTCCCAAAACATCTGGAGTGTCAAGGTTAGCCATCACTGCCATACACAGAGTGAACAGAAAGTTTGATTTAATTCAGGAAACATCACATGCAGAGTCTTCATCATGTGTGGGCTGAACTTCAACTCCCATCATACCTGGGAGTGCTGGGACTGATGGGAGTTGTAGTTCAGCAACATCTAGGAAGCCAAAGATTCCCCTTCATTGGATGCCCTCATTGGGTTATATACTATTATGAGAGAGGGAGAGAAAAGGCTCTCTCTCTCTCTCTCTCTCTCTCTCTCTCTCTCTCTCTCTCTCTCTCTCTCTCTCTCTTCCAGGCTCTCCTTCATATTTTTACTCCAGAAAAAGAGCGTGTATATTGGATTAATTGAGGACATGAGATATAGCATCCCCTTTTGAGGATCCAGGCAGAGGTTGACATAGTCCATTGTTTTGTGAATGTGGCACAGGCAGCCAATGAAATTGTGGGCTCAGCATTCCCAAAATGCAAGCTGTTAATCAGGCTAAAGGGCTGCATGTGAGGGGGATTGTTTTTTTTGCACAGGTGCTCCTGATGCAAAGAGCTACAGCGTAGCTTTCAAAGAGGTGCACAGCCAGCATTCCTGAACCATCTGGTAGATATTAGAAGACCCATTCCCCCCCCCCCCCGTCCTCCTCTGCTTCACCCAGCAATGGAAGCAGCAAACACCTCCTCCTGCAAACTCTTTCTGAAACTAGTCAGGAGAACCTGCCGGAAGCGGTTTGGCTTCAAAACTCGAGGTGGGAACTTATTCAGAAGGGACGTGACCAACTGCAGGTGAGTCTCTGACTCAAGAGCAGAATAGGCCGGCTCTTGCATGCCATGGCAGCCCTTGAGGGAGGAGTGTTGTTGTTGTTTTCCTGGCAGTTTTGATTCCATAGTGAAATTCTTTCGATGCTAGTAATTGAGGTCATCCTGGATCTGCAATGGGTGTTTGTTAAAAGGGCGATTGATCTGATGTGTAGATGTCAGCTCCCCCCAGGCTATGGTGACAGGCTAGGCTCAAACTAGATGGTTCGAGAGGAAATCCTGCATTTTTTTTAAGAGCTGTTTTAGGAAGGAGTAGGATTTACTTCAGGCTCTTGGCACTAGAGAGGGGTTTAATTTTCCCCACTGCAAACATTTTTACGATGAAATCAAGACACTTCTCTTTCTTATTAGATTCACACTCCCATCTTTCCTCCCAAAGGAGCCCAGGATGACAAACAACAAGTTAATTGTTGCTAATTTATCGAATGCATTTCTACCACACCTTTCTCCAAAACTGAGGCTCAAGGGAAGTTTTTTTATGTTTTGTTGTTATGTTTTTATATTTGCTGGAAGCCGCTCAGAGTGGCTGGGGTTTCCAGGCAGATGGGCGGGGGACAAATAATAAAATTATGATTATTAAGTATTGTATAACACCACGAATAGGGATGTGGGTGGCGCTGTGGGTTAAACCACAGAGCCTAGGGCTTGCCGATCAGAAGGTCGGCGGTTCGAATCCCCGCGACGCGGTGAGCTCCTGTTGCTCGGTCCCTGCTCCTGCCCACCTAGCAGTTCGAAAGCACGTCAAAGTGCAAGTAGATAAATAGGTACTGCTCCGGCGGGAAGGTAAACGGAGTTTCCGTGTGCTGCTCTGGTTCGCCAGAAGCGGGTTAGTCATGCTGGCCACATGACCCAGAAGCTGTACGCCAGCTCCCTTGGCCAGTAAAGCGAGATGAGCACTGCAACCCCACAGTCGTCCGCGACTGGACCTAATGGTCAGGGGTCCCTTTACCTTTACCTTTTAACAACATGAATGGACCCAAACAGCAATGAGAATTCCCTCTTCCATTCATGGTGCTGAAAATTTAAAATGTGGTTGGCACGTGGAAACCCCTTGAATTTGCTTTCACATGAGTGGAGTGAATCTTCAGCGTTTTACATTGTCTCCCTGTGGCAACCGTATCAAGAGAAGCCGTGCTGAGTCATAAACGGTGGCATGTTCTGTAAACAGTATGGTCCCCATAACAGACTCGTGCTCCACCGAGACATGGCTGAGCAAACAACTCATTCAGCTTGCAATATGCTGTCTAGTTAAACACTCGCCAACCGCAGCATCATTATGAATAAATGGAAAACTCCAGAGTTACTTGTGCAGAGAAGCTAATTGTGTTGGGTGTGAACGGTGCACAAAATATCCTAATGGGGAAGAGTTTCTGTGTTCATCTATTTTTCTGCAATCTGACTTGCCACTTTGCAGCTCTTGATAGTTACAGAGCAGAAATCTCTTTTGCTGAATGTTTTTGGAGACTTGTTCTTTGCAGGGGGAGGTTTCACGAAATGGGAAGCTCAACTTTTCCCACGGCTGCCATCGCCTAGAAAGGAATTGCACTCAAGGATGGGCAATCTGTGACCCTCCAGATGTGGCTGGACTTCATCTCCCATAATCGCTGACTATTGACCAGGCTTGCTGAGGCTGATAGGGGTTGTAGTTCAGGACATAGCTGTCAACTTTCGGATTTGAAAATAAGGGATCAGCAGCCTCACCTGTCCCGGGGACAGTCTATGGTTCTCGGGGACAGTCCACGCCGTGGTAATCCCCCCAGGCTACAAATTAATTTACACCAGGCTACACACCATCATCTTTCCCCACCTCAAGGTCTCTTTTCCAGGGAGTCTTCTCTTCTCATGCGATGCTTCAGGATCTGTCCTTCCGGTGAGCAGCCAGGGCCGATGTCCTTCAGAATGGATCGGTTTGATCTTCTTGCAGTCCACGGGACTCCAGCACCACATTTCAAAAGCGTCAATTCTTCATGGGGGGATTGATCAGGTTCACTCTTTTGGCTCTCTGGCATCCATTAATGACTTATTATACAAACGTTTTGCAGACTTTGCATCCTTTAACACTCTTTTGGAAGGAGTGTATTTGTGGGCTGGGCCAGAGTGGTTGATTTTACATGCAAGCAAAGCACAAACAGTGCTGTTGTCTAATGACATCCTATTCTCTGTAACTATTGGTGAGCAACGCAGCCGAGCAACGCAGCTGAGGAGACTCCCTGGCAGCAGGGAGAGAGAGGAGCTGCTTCCTTTGAAATCCAGGAAATTTACGGGATATCTAACAATCTGGGATAGCAGCGGGAAACGGCGTTGGAATAAGGGAATTTCCCACCAAAAAAGGGAAACAGCGCAAAACGGCGCTGGAATAAGGGAATTTCCTGCCAAAAAAGGGAAGGTTGACAGCTATGGTTCAGGAACATCCCGAGACCCACACATTTCCCATCCTTGCATTAGATCTTTGCCTGCTGCAGTGGCACAGACCAGCACAAGGGCTGACTGTTTGGCAAGGATGCACAGCCAATGAATGAAAATACAGCTGAGCCTTGCCCCTTGATTTTCTGGTGAGTGATCTACACACAGAGCAACCCAGTCCAGGCATTTGTCTCTGTTCGGTTGACAGCCCTCAGAAATTTGCTGTTGCTTATGTGTTGTCAGGGGGTACAGATGACTCCCTAGATTTTAAAAACTGGTTGTTGTTTTAAAAAATATATAAAATAAAAACCAGCCAACAGGCTCATCTCCATGTTGTGAAGAAAATAATTATTGTGCATTATCTTCTATTCTTCAAGTTACTGTTGCAGAAACTTTTTCTATTCAGTTGGCCATCCCAAGTTGCAATCCCAAAGGCCTCTGGGTGCAAGGAGATTTACCTATGAGTAAACAGACACAGGGTTTTGTTTAAGTCTTCCATCTGTTGTAAACATATCCAATGTTACAATTTTCTAGCAATCAAACTGCAGTATGTTGTCGCTAAGAAAATGCAGTAGTGGATGAGAAGGAACAATAGTTTGACTTGGTGCACTCTGTGAATTTAACATGACTCACGTGATAGTTTAGGGCAGGCTTCATCAATCTGTTGGGGCCCTTCAGATATTTTGGACTACAACTCCCATCAGCCCCAGGAAGCAGAACTCAGGATGATGGGAGTTGTAGCACAAAACTTGATGAAGGCTGGTTTAGAGTTAGGTGCACAATCTTCATAGCCCATGGTTCGGTTTGAATCAAGAGTTAGTTTTAAACTGCAATTCCTGGTTTGTACTTAATGAACATCTAGGATTTGTACCAGTAATGGAGGAGAGGGTCATGTGACCCTAAGGCTTCACGGAGGCTCAATCTAGTTTGTGCACACAGTGCTAAGCTATGTTTGGTGCAAACTGGCCCAGTATAAGGTTGCTTCACATGTGCAGTTGATTTCTGCCGATCAAGCTGCTTTTCCAAGCACAGGTTGTTGTGTTTTGTGTGTGTTATCTCTGCCTCTCCTTCCCATGGGTTGGCAGCCTTCATCTGGAGGGGCAAGGTCCCACATCCTCCTAGCAGGATGTTCCCACATCTAGCTGTTACCCAGGAGTAAGTGAAGACTTAACAGATCTCGGAACAAGTTTCAAGTGAGGTCATCTTCTTCCCATCCCAACTCAAAAGGAACTCTCACTGACCCGGATTAGTAATAACACCCGAAACCAAGACAATATTATTTTTGTTTTCACTGTGGAAACTTTTATTCCAGTTGTGGTTTCCAAAGAAGAAATTTTTCCGGCCACGGATGAAGTCTGAATTTGGAGGAATCCAGAGCCTTTTCTAATTCTATATACATTTTTGTTGTTGTGTAGTCGTTTAGTCGTGTCCGACTCTTCGTGACCCCATGGACCAGAGCACGCCAGGCACTCCTGTCTTCCACTGCCTCCCGCAGTTTGGTCAGACTCATGTTGGTAGCTTCGAGAACACTGTCCAACCATCCCGTCCTCTGTCGTCCCCTTCTCCTGGTGCCCTCCATCTTTCCCAACATCAGGGTCTTTTCCAGGGAGTCTTCTCTTCTCATGATCTATATACATATATAGATACATCCTGGTATATATTTTCAGATATACATTTTCCACAACAATACATCCAGCGACTTCCCTTCTTCTCCTTCCATGGTTCCTTGTACTTTCAGAATTAACTGCATATTTTATTTCCTCTATTCCCTTTGTTCTCTTACCCTGCTAGCTCTGCATATTCCATCATTTTCAGCTGCCATTACTCCTCCAGATCTGTTTCTAATTCTCATGCCAGAGTGTGCCTTGACCCACCTCCTATGTTGTTCTTATAATTCAGAGAGCTTTAGGACTGGGGAAGGAGGAGAGAGCATGTAGTTTGCTTTGGGCGAAAAAGGTCTGTTTGTTGAGCCAGGGAAACGGACACATGACATCTTATGCTCTTCTCCCATGTGATCCTGCCCCTCTGTTGAGTCCACCAGCACAGGCCTTGCTTTGTGTCCTGCCATCGTCAGAGGCCCAACTGACAGTGAGAGCGAACATGGCCTTTTTGACAGTGGCCCCAAAACTGTGGAATTTCCTCTCCCTAGAGGCAGATACCATAGCAGCAGGCTGGGAGGTGGCAGCGATCTTTTCTGCTACATCGGCAGAACAGCTGCCTATCGGAGGAGTCGGAAAGTTCAGCCAGCTAGCCCAGCCAGTTAAGAGTAGCAATGGCTACTTTCCCGGGTTATGGGGGGAGCCTATTTATTTTGAGACTGACAGTGGGATGCTGGCCCTGATGGGGAATCTAGATACCATGGAACTGACTGGATGCCGAGGAGTAGTGAGAGGCACCAGCTGGGGAACCCAAAGGAAACCCCCGGGGAAGAAGGCTCAGAGCCAGTGGATTGGTGATGAGATGATGATTTGTGGTCAGACGGAGCAGATTGGGAAGAGGAGGTGTTGGAAGCTGAAGACAACAGGGTTTAGTGAGCAGGAAGAGGCTGTGGCAGAGAACAGTCCAGAATCGGAGGCAGAAGTGGAGGCTGGAGGGGTGGTGGTCAAGAGGCAGAGATCAGGAGCCCTTCTGAAGAAGCCAGGGAGTCTTCTCCTCCTGCTGCAACCAGCTGCCCTCTCCACGTGGTCTCCCAGAACCCAAAGAGGTATGAAGAGGGCAGAGCAAAGGCAGTCAAGTTGAAGGAGTCTCAGGAGGAGGAGGAGACTTAGAGAGTGACGGGAAGGCGGGATCCTTCAGTCCTCGCAACTGCCTCATTGGGGCAAGACCCACTGGAAAGAGTGGCTGTGATCACTAGGCCTGCGCTGTTTGGGTTTCTTTAAATAAAGAGTTAACTTCACTGGGTGTGGGTGGGCTTGCTCCTAGGTGAGAGATATGGGGAGGGACGTGAGTTAACCTGGCTTCCAAGTGAGGGGCGGGATGTTGGGGACCTGTGTCTGCCGTGAGACCACAAAACATGGTTCACACATGCAATGAGTGGGCACTTGCTGATTTTGCTGTTTTATATTGATTGATTGATTGATTGATTTCTGTTTATTTCACTTTTCATTTTGTACCAATATATTGCTCACTGCTTTAGGGGCCTTTCGGAGCAAACACGTAGAAAACAAATGTCATTGTCAGACACCGACGCATAGCCCATACATTGCAGCCATTCTGATTCAATCTGTAAAAAATGCTTTGCTTAGCTGGGACTCTGGTGATTCTGGACAGAATTCAACTAAGTTGTTGCGTGAACAGAATAAGCTCTGTTTATGCAATAGGATTTGATACTTATCCTCTGTGAATTTGCCTAGCCTTCCAAGTTGGTGGGCATCCCTCTTGCGAGAGGATTCTTAAAGATTTGCGCTATCAGAAACGATAAAATATTTCCAGAAAAAAATTGTTTTCCTGCCTACCGGATAATATATGTGTATATCACATTTGATGGTGGTGTTGCCAGCATCTTGCTGCAGGGTGGTTGTGAGCATAAAGTGGAGAAAGCGGGGAACCAGCTGCACAGCTTGGATAGCTCAGTTGGTTAGGGCGTGGTGCTGATAATGCCAGGGTTGCAAGTTCCTATTCCTGCATTTCAGGGGGTTGGACTAGATGATCCTCAGGATCCCTTCCAAATCTAAAATTCTATGATTCTATGGTTTTAGACCACGTTGCAATCCTTGGAGCAAAACGTGGTATTCAGTGCAACAGATGAATAAATTAAAATGTCTGTGCTAAAATCCACCATTCGCCTGCCACACATGCGGTATCAAAGGAAGAGGTTAAGCTGGGAACTTTAAAATCCTGGAAAGTTTGACGCAAACACAGCTCCACACGAGCGCTTTCTATTTTTGTTTTGCCTTGCCCGATCCTTGGGCGCGTTTACTCCTAGGCAACTCCCACTTGAATGCTACGGTGGGGATCTTGCAATAACCTGAATGATAACAATGTGCAGCCCCGATCCTCTTCGCTTATGGTTCTACTCGAAAGCTAAATCTTCCCCCACAGAAGAACTGCAGATGATTTCTCAAAATAAGCGCGCGCAGGCGCTGCCTTTTAATTCGCAATCCTCTCTGCACGTCCAGTTGCTGTCGTTGTGCTTTTGTTTTGTTTGCAATACCCTCTCTGCCCGCTTACTCAGGAGTAACTCCCGGTTTAATTCAACGGGACGGGCTAAACTTTTCCAAACAAGCGCGCGCAGGCAGGCATCGGCTTTCAAAGTTTGCAAGCCTCTCTCTGCAACGCTTTAGCTGTTGCTTTTTTGCAATCTCCCTGCCCGGCTCCTGGGCAAGAAGTGGAGGATTCCTCCTGGGAGGAATCGGGGCTGCTGTAAACAGGCAAAGCAAGCGAAATCTGCAGTTATGCAGATGCCCGCGGGGCAAAAGCCGCGCAAAGGGTCCGCGGAAGAGGCTCCGCGCGCAGCAACAGGTTGAGCCCTGCAGAGAGATATTGGAGGGGGCGGAGCTAGAACGATAGGCGTGGCTAGGAATAGGAGGAGGAGCCGCGGGGGAGAAAGAGAGACGTGCGTGTGGTCCAGTCTTCCCTCCAGTGGGCGGGAGGAGGGCGTGGCCACGCCCGAGGCGTTGTATTCAAAGGTGGGCGCGAGCGAGGGGCGTGGCGCTCGCGGAGGGGGCGCGGCCCTCGCCCGGAGTTAGCCTATAAAAGCTCACGAGGCGCCCTCGCGCGCGCCGATATCCAGAAAGCTCGTGAGGCGGTTGGTCGTTAGTTCTTCTCTCTCGAAGGCGCAGTTTCCTGAGAGACCCCCGTCGACGTTTTCTCTCTTTTTATTCGTTTAAACTTTTTGATACTTCTCCCCCCGCCCCCACTTCCTCGCCTTATTGGGGGGGTCCGGTTTCTGGCGCGGATTTCTTGTGAGGAGGCAGGCCCGCCCCACCCCCCCAACACCCCCTACTCAGGTAAGAGGTGAGGCGGCGGAACGGCGGTTTGCGCGTGCGCGTTTGTGGCGTTAACGGTTTCGATGGCAGGGTCGCGAGTTCGAATCCCACCCTGGGCGTTGATTTACGTTGGGTTTTGTTTTTTTTGGACGGCGGGGGGGGGGGAGGAGAAGGGAAACCCACCTGTCACCATCCTCTGTCGGATTCTGTCAAGCAGATTCGGAGCGAAATGTCCCAACGACCCTTGTTTCAAATGGCTTTTTCTTTTTTTCTTGGTCATCATTTTTATTAAATTTTCCAATTTTACATTTCCTAATAACAAACTTTGAAACGATCCAATGACTTCTTCTCTTTCCATGGTTCATTTTACATGTCATATACATGTACCTGCATATTTTCACTGTAACCATTCAAATCAGATTTCCACTTCTACATCCATCAAAGACTGAATTTATCTTAATGCTGCCAACGTTTTCAGCAGTGTACAGTTATTTTTCACGTATTCAATAAATGTTTCCCAGTCTTCTTTAAATGTATGTTAAATGGCTTTCTTTTGACGCCAAGTGCTCAGAAAAATCTGTCAAAACTTCTACTTTTAGTTAAGTATTTTTATTTATTTACTTGATTTTTTTGGGGGGAGGGGGTAAGCTCTCCCCCACCCCCTGGCTACACCCATGAATCCCACCCCAAGAATTTGACCGTTGTTGTTATTTTTATTGTTATACATTTATTTATACCCTGCCTTTGCCCCCCAACAGAGACTCCAGGTGGTTTACAGATAAAACTAAGAACTTTTGCTTCTCAATATTCTCTGGTTGGCCTCTGTTATTTTCTCCTATGGATAGAAAACCTACATAAGGACTCTATACGGGCTCTTGGATACCCATAAGGGATAAAGGAGCATTTTTTTTCTTATAACAAGCTATAAAACATAGCGTCAGTCACTTAATTCTATGAACGTTTAATAGCTATAAAGCAGAGAAATTGTCACTTAAAACAATTAAACATTAATAGAAATAAAGCTGTCTGTTTGTGATCTATGAAAAACATGTGGCCACAACAAAAACGACACACCTGATCTTCAGCCTGGCCCTACTCCGCAGGGTTGTTGTGAGGACAATGTGATGGGTGGAAGTGGTGGTGGGAAGGGATGCATGCAGCTTTGTGAGGAAAGGTGGGGGTGGTAAGGATGATGAGTGAATCTTTCTCCCCAAGATGGTGGTTCTCCAAAGGGGAAAGGCGAGGTCCTTGGTTAGCTTTCCCTTTGAAGGGTGCCTTAAAAGTACTCCTTTCCCCTCCTGTGATTTCCCCCCTCCAGCTTTATGTATTCTCTGCTCTACCTTCAACCCCCCCCCAGCTCCCATCCTACTGCTCAAAAGTTGGTCCTGTGTTCTGCTGTTCTGGATCTTCTCTCTTTTCTTCCTTTCCTTCTCCCCTGCCCCAAACCATCCCAGTGTGAAGGTGACAGGTTTGATGTCTTTCAAGTCTTATTGTCACCTCAAATAATGGGCCTGTCATTGTTGCTGGGGTTTTTTAAAAACAAACAAACAAGTCATAAACAGGTAGGAAAAGTCACATAAGTATCAAATAGATGACGGTAGCCCAGCATGATTACTATTTTTTAAGAAAATACACAAGGTTACGGATCATTTCTGTACAAAGGCTTCATAATAAACAATAAAGAATAGCTGATTGTCAGCAGGGCTATTTGGATGACCAAGAGAGTCTCTGTAACAGCAAACTGAATTCAGCTTCACAAAATCTTCTCTGATGTTTCCTCAAATAACGGAACTTGCTTCTCTTTGGATGGTGACAAAAGGGGACCCGTTCCCCGCCTTCAGGTATTTTTGTTTGGAGGAGAATAGATCTGTTCCAGTCTTCTTGTCTCATTCTCTTCCACTACCCCCCTCCCACTTTATTCATTTTGAAATGGTTTACTTTAATTGTTCATGACAGAAGAAACAGCCTGTTGGATTATCATTAGACCAATATTTCATCTTATATTTCATCTCTCTGCAGCACCCTGTATCCAACAAATAATGGTCATTTAGTTGTCTCCGGAGAGCTCATAATGCAGGGCAGAGGCAACAGGCCTCCTTTGTTGTTGTTTTCCCTACATCTGGTATTGAGTTATCCTGCCTTTGCACATGAAGGTTCTGCCTGGTCCTCATGGTTAATGGATCTTTTTCTGAAAAGGATATTTAGGTTTGGCATTTTTCAGGTGTATGAGGGTTAAGAATGAATTGAACCATCTTTTTTCCCTTTATTAGCATAGGGGGAAAGAGAAAAGATGAGGAAAGCTAAGATGATGAAGCATTCACAAATCCCTTGTGTTTACGGGCAGTATAGACTTTAGTTCAATATTCTGGGCATGGATGAGGTGTACTATTTCTTATTTCTAGGAAGGGAGCAGAATGCTCTACTAGAGGGGTCTGAAGAGCAAAACAAGTTTGCCACGACCTATGCAGGGGTTAAATACTGGAGTTTTCCCATGAAAGTTTTTGGGGAAGAGTTGGATTCAAAGTGGATGGGTTGGCATCTTCATGGCTCTATTCCATCCACAAAAATATATTGGTTGCAGTACCATACATCCATTAATACGGTAGATATTCTTCCAGGTGTTTGTTCTTTTCATGGGTAAGATGAAATTTTAAAAAATACACTCCAGATCTTCAATTCCAGAGGTGTAGCTGTTAGTCTGTTATAGCACACATATAAACAATACAGGTATGTGGCATACATTTTCATGGACTTGAGCTCACTTCCTCAGTTGAAGTCAGCTCTAGTCCACAAAAATGTACTGTATGCCACAATACATCTGGTAGTCTTTAAAGTGCCATGGGATTTTTTAAATCACAATTTTTTATAGTTCTAATGCCATTCCGTTATAATTGTTAGATTCTTATTATTTTTATTAAATGATACTCTGCTTTCCTGCTGCAACATGGCTACCTCTCTAGGAATTTACTAGTGCATGTGGTTTGCTTGTTTTTTAATTGATGGTGGTGAGGAAAGTGGTTACTGCCTGAAGTAGAGTAACATATTTGTTGATGAAAGCATACATAGACTCTCAAGTGCTAGAAATGGCTGCTTGTCTGATGAATGTTGGCAAGTTTTCATAAAATGGGATGTTTGGGTGACTGGGACTACCATGCAAAGCACATTAAGTTGGAATTAACAAGTATTTTCAAGTCCAAACATGTTCTTTTCTGAGAAAGTATAACAACCGAATATATATATACAGCCACCCATGAGTTTCCAAGGGTAGCAGCTTGGAAAACAGTGATGCCTGATCTTATTTCTGGCACTGTGAGCATACTGTGGGATGCCTAGGCAGATGTGCTTTGTTGTAAAATAGAATGTTGTTTTTTTAGAATGGAATCGTATCAGTTAGTGGTGTGGAGGTGGATAGGAAGAGAGGAAGTGTTTCCCTTTAGAGAAAAGGTAAAGAAAATGTCTTGCATCCTGGAGCTCTCCTTCCAGTGGCACTCCAGTTTTATGGAGATCCTTGGTGTAGGGCTCCTCACATTTGCATGTAAAATAGAGAACAAAGATCTGGCATTCTACTGGTTTGGAAAGGACCTCTACAGGAAAGGAAATTCTAGCAGTTTGCGTTT
The DNA here is from genome assembly GCA_034641385.1 of Darevskia mixta. Taxonomy (NCBI): domain Eukaryota; kingdom Metazoa; phylum Chordata; class Lepidosauria; order Squamata; family Lacertidae; genus Darevskia; species Darevskia mixta. Next base: position 27,022,164 of record JAWWNH010000018.1, on the reverse strand, counting down.
GAACATCAAATATTCTTCCTTGCAAAACAGTAGAAACAGCTGGAAACCTCTAGAAGCTAGCCAATTGGGCTGGACTTTGAATAGGGAAACAAGTTGTCACTCTGTAGGGAGGTGGCGGCAGACACTGAAATTAGAACTGGCAAGTTGCAAACATTTATAAGCAGAACTGCAAAAAGTTGCAGCAGACTGTTATTTCTTCAATTTCATTGGCTCCTTTGCTGCTGTTGTAGTTTACTAGTGACTGCTTGCTTTAGGATTTATGCCCAGATTGTCAAATCAAAGAAAAACACAAAAAATGAATGCATAATTATAGCACCCTTAAACTCTGCCAGTGTTACCCTGTCTTCCTGTTTCCCTTTTCTATAAAAAGCTGTGTAAAGAAATGCTTCTGTTTCTACTATGGGGTGGCATTCTTAAGCATTGTGAAATCTTTCTTTTTTAAATAAAAATTCCAAAATGAGGTCCTCCAGTTGCCGTCAGATGCAAAATGGTGGCCAATGGAGTGTGAGGTTAACATAGAATCAAAGAATACAGTGCTCAGCCCAGGGATCCATTTCCGGCAGTCCTGTCACAGAATTCCGCTTCTGGTTTTCCCCACCTCCCAATCTTTCGTAATCTCAGCAACTGTTGCTTTGCCCTGTACTAGACTTCAATGAGGAAAAGAAATTGAAGCCTGCACTTTTAAACTGCTTTTGTGACTTGAAAGCTTATTGCGGGTTTTTATATTGGTTAAGAAGAGTTTGCATATATGACTCATAGCCAGGTTTCTACTGATCATGATCACAGGAGTTTTGCTATAAATAGCAACCACTCATATAAAAGCCATCCCATATATTAAGATTTTTTTCTGAGGCCTCACTTCATGTGACACCACCTTTAGATCAAGTGGAAGAACAGAATCTGGCTTCAATCTCAAAAATATACATTATTATCTTTTGCGGGGCCAGTTAAAAACCTTCATTTTTGCTAAGGTGATCTTGATTTGATTAACTGGCTGCTCCTTTTGTATGTTAGTGTTGATATGCATTTACCTATAACCATTTTAATAGAATAGTTTTTAATAGTGCCAGCCATCATGGAGATCTTCCTTGGGTAAAACAGCAGGGTACAAATATTTTAAATATAGTGTCTTGGGATATCTATGCAATCTTTCAAGGATATCTATCTATGCAATCTGGGATATCTATCAAGCTGTCTCCTCTGCAAGGCTGACTTGGGGATCACAGCCTGATTGACCCTTTACGAGGCAAAGGGGGTCTGAAGCAGCCAGCAGTGGGTGTTGGGGGGGGACTTCTGGGTCCTTACCTTGAAGAACTTGTCTGGTACTGAGGAAGTGCCTTGGGGATCTCTCCAGCAGCAGTGCAAGTGCAGCCATAAGTGCACACTTGAGAACTGAGGAATGGGTGCTGTGGAAAAGTCAATACAGTGCTTGGGAGGACTGCATCCATAAGCTTTAGGAGGCTATCTAACTTGATTGGTGGAAAAGCGAATTTCTGCTCCCTCTACTGGTAGCTCTTATATAGTTACCATATAGGAAGAGTGAATGCTGAAGCAAGGTCTTGTACTGTATTTAAAGGTGAACAAAAGAAAAAGCTTGTGGACAATGATTAATTACAGTGAGTAAAGATACTTTGTGTGAGTACAATTCTTCCATAGTCAAATGACGTGCCTATATTGTATGCATCTTTTCTACCCAGTTTTTTTTTGGGGGGGGGATATTACAACTATTTCTAATTGGTGCTGCTCAACTGACATAAAACTTACTACTCACTGACATAATTGATTTTACTGCTGTTGAACTCACTGATAATTACTATAGCTGCTAAATTTATTATAACTAATTTTTTCAAAGTTATGACTACTAATCAACAATATTTTTTACTGCAATTGAATTTACAGTGGTACCTCGGGTTAAGTACGCTTCAGGTTAAGTACGCTTCAGGTTAAGAACTCCGCTAAGAACAGAAATCGTGCTCTGGCGGCGCAGTGGCAGCAGGAGGTCCTATTAGCTAACGTGGTGCTTCAGGTTATAAGTACGCTTCAGGTTAAGAACGGACCTCTGGAACAAATTAAGTACTTAACCCGAGGTACCACTGTATTGTTACTATTGACTCCACTATTGACCTTACTACTGCAGAATTTGCTACTACTATTGATGCAGATTTTTATGACTGCTGACTGATTTATTTATTTAACAATTTATTTATTTAGCAATGTATATACTGCTTGGTTGTAAGAAAACTTCTAAGCTGTTTCTGACTTGGCTGTTATGGACCCATTCAGTGTCTTAATGCTTAATCAGTATTATTGATATTGTGGGCATCTCATTTGCATCTGGTTGGCGACTATGAGAACAGGATGGGCCTTTAATCTGATGCAGTCTGATGTTCTTCTTACAATGTTAATTTCCGTGGATTAAGGAATAAGATAAGCAGTTATTTAGGCATAATGTATTAATAATTGAATCTTTTTAAAAATTATTTCTCCAGTTTGGTTCATGTTCAATTACTGTATGTAGTTTTATTTAACATAGAATGTCTACTACAGCAGATAAACCTACAGTGGTACCCCTCCTAACAAATAACTCGCCCAACGTCTTTTTCGCCTAACGAATGACTTCCGGCAAAACAAAATGGCCGCCGGAAACGAATTTCTTCGACTAAAGAAAAGACGTCGCGGCCGCTTTTAATAGGATTTTTTCGACTTACGAATTTTTCCCCAATGCGTTCCTATGGGGATTCGCCGAACGCATTTTTTCGCCTAACGACGATCGCGTCGGAACGCATTATCGTCGTTAGGCGAGGTACCACTGTATAATCTTCAGCAGGTAAAATAAGTTACAATATCAAAATGGGTTGGGGAAACTGGAACCATTATAAAGACATTGCAGGAGTATAGGATTGAATCCAGACACAGTGAACTCAACAGAACTTAGTTATGGCTAACGTAAGTCCCACTGATCTCAGTGGGTCTTCTCAAAGTATGACTTAAGCTAATTCCAGACATGTTATTTTTCAGGTGTAGACTTTTGCAGTAAGGAAATTGATAGGGAAATGCACTGGTAACTGAGGTAACAATTGCTGTATGTGACATCATGTGACCTCACCACAAACAAACCAGAATGGTGAATAAACAGGTGTTCTATAACCTTACCACAAACTTTGTGCAAACTGATTGGGATTACTGATCAATAAATGCGGCATTTGGGAACAGCCTAGCTCTGGATTCAGCTCAGAGCGAGATTCTAATTATTGAGGATTTGCTGCTGAAGATGTTTGGGCTATGTTTTCAAATGAATGTTTGTGGGGGGAAGTAAAGGTAAAGGAAAGGGGAAATTATGAGAAGTGTGTCAGAAGAAAAGTTGAAACAAAATGAGGAAAAACTGCAGAAAATGCAGGGATAAGAAATTAGGGAAGATAATCTGTTTAGTTAAAATGGTTAAAGGGTTTGAGTCAAAGGTGGCGAATTACAAACTAAGCTACGGGATTATGAGAATGTGAGATGCTGTGAAGGATTTTGGACAAAAATGAAAGTTGCATTACAGTAAAGTTAGGGCTGAGCCACAGTTATAAAGAGATGATGTAGTGAGATTGAAGACAAGAGTAAATAATGTCATTTTGTCGTTAGAAAAGCAAGTAGAAAGTTGAGAGGTCTCCTGAAAGTCAAGATTTTATAGAACATTTTTAGACAGCTTTTCCCCCCTTGGTGTGCTGTTGAAACTGAAAAAGCATTAGGATTCCACAAGTACCGTATTCACAGTGAAAGAAAATGCCCAGAGATACCGTTGACATTTTTCAGCACTAGGGCAGCAACCTTCCCTGATAGATGTCATCCAGATATTTTGGACTACAGCTCCCATCAGCCCTGACTATCAACTATGCTGGCCGAGCCTGATGGAGTTGTAGATAAGAACATCTGGAGGGTGTCAGGTTAGGAAAGGCTGCGTCAAGGTGAAAGGTCCTAATTTATTGTTTTTAATTAGCCACTGGGGAGATCTGTCTTGAATAGAAAAGCAAAATATAAATACAGAATTGCTAATTGACAAGGGAATATATTTCTTTTGAATGCCATGCTTGTGGCCAGCAGCTGTTAGACACGGAATGTTGTACTAAATGGACCATTGTCTAATCCACAAAGGTAGTTCTTGAGCTATGTCTAATCATAATTTATCGAAAAAAAAGTGGGTGCTTTTATTTTGCAAGCTTTTGTGCTTGCAAATCTTACAGCAGCAGCATGTTAGCAGAACTGACAGCTGCAGTGTTTTGCACAATGTTTATAGTTTTACCTGAAACTGATCAGGGGCTGATTAAATGAGACAAACAAGAACCTTTTAATGGAACCTGTTAGGATCCACCAGGATGAGCAAGTTAGGATGTAGCACCTTTCTTGCTGAGACCTCAGCTGTGGCTCAGCTGAAGATACATCAAAGCAACTGAGCCAGGGGTGCTGAAGCTGTCTGAACTGAGACTTGTGTAAATCTTCAAAAGCAGACATGGTGAGGACAGGACTTGGCAGGGGGAACTTAAGGTGGATCCTAGTTCTGTTCACGTGTCCTGGCAAACTGGCAGAATTTGCACCATCAAAAAGGGTAATGCAAGTCAAACTATGTTTTAAAGTCTTGTTCTCCCTCTTGCTAGGCTTGGGCTGGCTCAGCTGGCAGTAGCTTTGCTCCTGAATGGAGTTTGAATCTGGTTTAACTTTATATAAAAACATTTGGATGATGATAATAAATTTAAGAGTTCCAGAAGCAAATTTGAAACCAGTTACAAACTCATTGGGCAGCCCTAGGCAAGTCGTTTCTTCCTAATCTCTGGCCCATAGCTACATATGGATACAATATTACTGGCTTAACTGCCATGCTGAGGTGTCATAGTGTGGGATTTCTGCTACTGTAGATGTCATAAACAGCAATTGTGAAGTGCAGTGGTCATTAGCATAGACTCCAATTCTGGGATATACAGTACGTGTTTGAAGTTAGAACCTTTGCTATCAAAGTACAATGCAGTCTAGTTTCTAGAGAAGAAAAGTGCTTTCTTTCACTGACCTTGGAGATGTGAAAGTAAATATAAAATATTACTGTCTGGCAGCCTTAATCTTAGCATATTTATATACTGCGTGTAGTAAGCCAAACTTGCTGATAAGTGTATTGTAACATTTCTGGGATCCCCCATAAGAAGCGCTTGTCTTGCAGTGGTTACCAAGGTTAGGCTCTCTGCAGCTATGCTTAGTCCAGCCAGCTGGCACTACCCTCTGACTTGTAGAGAGCAGTGAGATTCTCCATTTATATTCTTACTCAAGTACATCTGTACAAGACACATGGGTGAGATAAATTTATCACGGAATCCGACCAATACAGTACAATTAAAACATTAGCTTATATCTACTTGGGAACAACATAATGTTCAGAAGTGGTCATTTTATTCAGAATTCTTGAGTTCTGATTTACTGACCTTTCATAATTGCTATTCCAACTCTTACATATGGTTTCATTATTATTCCCGTTTCTTCCCCCCTTTCCCTCTGTTTCCTTTGCAACCACAACTCTGCCATTTTCCAAGCAACATTCCTTACCAGTAGCTTGCTCTAACTGCCCAATATTCCATCCCATTCCCCTACTGTCAATCATTCTTCCACTTGGTCTTCTGTCACAGTTTGTAATAGGATGAATTGTTTGGTGGACTGGCTAAGTTTAGGTATGTTAAATGCTGCTGTGTACATCTAGGTCATGTTTACAAAAGTGGGGTATTGAGAAGAGGAGTGATGGGGCTGGGCTTGTAATAGATAAAGTAAACTCCTGATGTCATATTGCTGCTAAGAGGATTTTGATGTTTCAGCAGGCAAATGCAAATCTTCTAAAATGGTTGAATTGGAGAGAAAACATTCAGATTGCCAAGTGTATTCCCCTGGATTATTTCAGAATGTTTGTCACACAAGATGATTCCTGAACATTGCAGAGCTGGCCAGCTCCATGCGGAAGCATTGACCAGTTGAGAAGCACACTGTTTTGCACAGTTGCCAATGCCATCATGCTGAAGGTGCAAAATGAGATCTTGATAACTGCCAGGATGGGTTCATTGTTTGATAAACAAATAGGATAACAAGTAGCATTTTCTGGAAAGGTTTGCATAAGCTAAGAAGCGCTTAGTATGTTGACTTTTGGTTTGTTGGAAGTTTACTTGTTCAGCCAGAAAATCAATATATAAATCTAAATATATAAATTATGGGCAAGAAGTTGAATCAATAGCCTTGTTTTCTTCAGCTGGATTCCCCCCCCCCCAGTTGACTCCAGTTGGACTTGCATGTTTTGGAGGGTGAAATGAGAAGTTAGGAAAAGCCACATGACTGCCACTAGTCATGCTTTCTTTCTGCTCCTCCATGACATAATCTAATGAAATGTGTGGTGGGATATGATAGCATGGGTTCCCCCACTCCACATCACTGGTAGACATGGGGGAAGAAATGTGATTTGTTTTTTGGCAGCTTGGAAGGGTATTGGATACATGGAGACTGTTGTTTAACATCTAAGTTACACTCCTGAGTTCATTCCAAGCACAGTTTCTTTAAGCCAGCATTTCTACAGCAGTTCTTGCACTAATTTGTGTCTACAGTATTTAAAGCTAAGGTAGGAAGCACAAGGACAGTTGTCCCTTGAAAGCTTTGTTTAGTCTAGGCTCACTTGAATGAAGTGCAATATAAAATCACATAGAGGGCATATGATAATGTAAAGACTGAATTGGATTTTGGGGGGTTCGTGGTTAATGCTTTCACATGTTGGATGTATAGTGTTTGTCGTGCATATTTCTGCCATACCGGTATGCCTGCAAACTGAGGCTTGTTGGAACCAAGCTGAACACATTATTTTCAAGTTACAGGGATTAAATTGAATTTTAATACTTGAACTTCAGTTGCTTGCTTTCAAGTAAGATGGAGGAAACCTAAAAAGCATTCAAATATTTGTGCAATTATTCTTGAAGGGATAGCTCACAAAGCAAAGGCAAACTGAGTTAAATCACCTTAGTTCTTGGATATTTTGAAGGCGTTCATTACAGAAGGTCTAAACTGTTGCCAGAGAATCTGTTGGTTGCAGCAGAACTTGTTCTGGCCAGTTATTGAGAAGCAGCTGATATACAGTGGTACCTCGGGTTACAAACACTTCGGGTTACAGACTCCGCTAACCCGGAAGTAATACCTCGGGTTAAGAACTTTACTTCAGGATGAGAACAGAAATTGTGTGGCGGCAGCAGGAGGCCCCATTAGCTAAAGTGGTACCTCAGGTTAAGAACGGTTTCAGGTTAAGAACGAACCTCCAGAACTAATTAAGTTCGTAACCAGAGGTACCACTGTACTTAAAATGATAGATAAGACCATTGAGACCAAATGGTGAATCAGACAAAAGGCCTATCTTGTTTACCCACAACCAGATGCCTAAGGGGAAGCTCAGGGACAGGACATGAGGGCAATAGCATTATTGCGCTGTTCCCCAGCAACTGATACTTAGAAACATTCTGTCTCTGATCGTAGAGGTAGCATATAGTCACCATGAATTGTATTCATTGCTAGTCTTATCCTCCATAAATTAGTCTAAGCCCCTTAGAGCTATCAAATTAATTGGTGAAAGTTATAGATGTAGGTAGTGAAAGATGGGTAGATGAATGAACATAGAAATTGATATGGGAACAGGAGTGACTTCTTACAGAAATGGCATGGTTGTTTTTTTGTTCAGTGGAATATTCATCAAGAAAAAGAGACTTTAGGTTTACCTTCTTATGTGATTCTATAGATTTGGCATACTTTTCAACTGTATAGGTCAATTATTTCTTGTCTTTATGGATGCACGTTTGCTTGGTTTTATGTTCTGTTTTCTTTATTTTCCCTCAGTGTATTTTTTAAAACAACAACCAATGATGTACAACCTTGAAATAATTGCAGTGCTGGAAAAAATAGCTTTATAACTTGTTGGGTAGAACTTTATTTGGAGACATATTTTTTAAAAAGATGAAAGTGATTTGAGATATATTGGTTCTTACTGTATGCACATCTGTTTATTTCCCATTGTTGCCTCTGCTCAGAGATGGTTTTTATTCTTTCAGAGGTGAAAGTGGATGCGTACACATTTCAAGCAGCAATTTCGTTTCCAAACCATATTCAACTCTTTGAATATTTAACTCTTAAAAATATAATCTAGCCCTCCTTTCTTTCTTTCATTGGGACTACTACTGTTTGGGAAGGAAATAATACTCTGTGGGGTGCTGAAAAGCAGAGAAAGCAGTTCTTTGTTGGGTGGGTGGGTGGTCCCTTGCAAGCAACCTAAAGAAATATTTGTAATAATTCTGGCCAGTAACAATGTAGAAAATAGTGAAGGCAAGCACAAACTAAAGCTAAGCAAAGTAAAATCAGATGTCCCCTGATATTAGCAGTAACAAAGTCCCAAAGAACATAGTTGAACAATAAACTGAAAGGGAAGAGGTGAAGGGGGTTGGTTCACAAGAACTGTGACGAAGTTCAAGGTTCTGGGAGATAGTAAAGGTATTTACTCTGGCAAAGCAAAGTTAGCAATGTGGTTTGTGAGTTTTCAGGTTAGGGAATTCTTGTGCTTAGTTGGTTTTTTTTTAAAAAAAATACTGAACAAAGAACTTGTTTTTAGACTGGGGTATGATAATCAAAAGATTTAAAAAGAAATTTGCAGGTAGAGGATATTTCTCCAAGCAGACACCTGTTGGTAGCTCAGTTATCACTTTTGTGGTGGTGGTCCCAGATAACTACAGAAAGCTTAACTCTTTTAGCTTGGCTGATTTGATTATGATTATGGTGGTTTTGTCTATTTAGATTGATCCATACATACACAAATGTGCACAGGCTTTTCATGGTGTGCATGTGCAGTTTCTAATGCGGTCCACAAACCAATTTAATATACGCAAGGATAAAAATGCAGATAGTGGGGAAAGGTAGATTACATATACTGAAATGGTCTGCTTTGAGGAAGAATTGTTCTTGGGAATTTTATTGCAAGAAAAGGGGGGGCAAGTCATCAGTATTACAAGTCAATCTGTACCAGTGATTGGTAACAGTGACTATTTTAATATGGAAAACAAAAACAAAGCGCTAACTAACTATCCAGATAATCAAAAATACAAAGTAAAAAATACAAGAACTCTAGATATTTCACAAAGGTAAATGAAGCATCAGTAGTACCTATACAGTCTGCAAAAATTAGCTGATTATGCGCTGTTTATGAATTCAGAGTTAGAAATCAAAATTTCTGATTGCTTTGTATTAATATTTCTAACATATTTCTAATACATAATTGGAGAAAGATTTTAACATGCCTCACAAAATATTTCTCAAATGTTCTGTTAAAAATGTGAGAAGGCAATAGAGCAAAGCCCACCCGCCTTTTAGTTTGGGGTATAATAAAGGATTAATCCAGTTACAATTTGGAAAACAGATTAGTGCTTGCAGATGAGAGATGTTGAAGTTCTGATTCTAAGGCTTTAATGTTACATAAACTTGGGAATAAGGTCTGTTGAATCCATTGGTACTTTGTTTTCTACATAAACTAGGGAGAATTTGAGTTGGAATTTACTTTAGTTTGGGTTAGGTTGATAACTTTTCAGTTACCCTATAAATTTTCATATTAAAATAGCACTTTTTTCCTTTGCATATTTTATTTACTTCTCTTTCAAGCCCTCTGATGAAATACTTTTCTGTGTCAAATGTTGTTACTGTTTACCAGCCTATGTCTTCAACTAATCAGTAGTGGCAATGGATGAAAGTTAAGTCTGATTAAAGACACATAGATTCCACACTGTGACTCCTCGAAGAAAAGGTTCCCCACATTTGAGTGCCTTATTAAAAATTCCTTGCATGTAGAAAACTAGCATGTTAAAGAGAGAGAGAGAGAGAGAGAATAGTCTTTCCTTCTTCTGTTGCCTCTTGCAGCCCTGGGCTAGAATGCTGAAAAGGGGGAAACATTGACTTACCTAGAGTTCATTTCCACTGAATTCTTTTCGGTGGTGGAATCAAGGAATGACTTCCCTTAGCATTCAATTTGACATCTCTGTAAAGATAAGCACCTTCAGGAGAAACATGCTAAATTACTGAGTGAGAAGAATGGTGTGGGTGGGTGGGTGGTCTATTTCAATAAGTAATGATGACAATGCCAATAAGGATCAGAAGGGAAGCAGTTTTCTTATTTTGCCAAAAGATTATCTGTGTTTGCAATAGCTATGGTCTGTCCAGCTGTCCAGCTTTCAGTGGGAAATGTCATTTGTATGGTTACATATCAAAATGCACATACCCTTCCCTCAGTGTGACTGCACACATTTGGAAAATTATAGATGTTCTGATGCAGTTTTTAATACTGTAGAAGTATTTTGAAATTCTGTAAAATGTGCATAAAATACGGATCTTTTGATAAATGGTGGCATATGAATCAAATTACGGTAAATAAATAGATGAATTTCTGTCTGAGGGCAGTGAATCTGGATTAGCAGATTTCTGACACTTCCTAATTTGTTCATCCAGGCATTTTCTGGTTACTAGTACCAAGCTTTTAGCACAATTGTCTGGCTGTTGTGGATTTATTTTATTTCACAAAATTTATTTATCGCTCGAGGGAACTTACAGCTGCTTCAGGATGCTGATGTACGTGGATGATGATGTATGTGTTGTGTTTTAAACTACTGTCTTGACTAAGTCACCATAGACTCTTCTATGTAGGGGTGGTATAGAATTCTTGGGGAAAAAATGAATTTGGTTTCTGTTTGTCTAGAACAGTTAGATAACAGCCTCTGGAAAAATTGTAGAATATGGGTATAATAAAGATACAGTTGAGAGACAAGAACAAGTAGAGTAGAAGTAGTAAGGGTTACCCATTGTCCCTTTTAAAGGGATATCTGAAGAAGTGTGCATGCACACGAAAGCTCATACCAAGAACAAACTTAGTTGGTCTCTAAGGTGCTACTGGAAGGAATTTTTTTTATTTTATTTTGTTTTGCCATTGTCCCTTATAACTGCTGGAATATGAAGAAATATGTTCCAAAATATATTTATTAAAAATTGTTTCCTGCTATTCCTCCCAGAGGAACCCAAGGTGGCAAACAGCTAAATGTTAAAACGGTAAAATTTAAAATCAAATAAAAACCCATTTAAAACCATTTGAAATCTGTGTTTTTAATTCACTGTTGCCACAGCCATTATCTCTCAGCCATCAAATATCGCTGAAGCCCACTCTGCAGTAACTCGAAGCAGGGCTTTAATGTGGCTGCCCCTGTTTTGTGGGATATCATTCCTGTCCTACCTTGACAGACACCTGCACTGTCCAGAAACAATTGAAGACATCAGCCACAGATTTCCCCAACTGGATAAATAGGTCTTTACCACGAGTGTTTACTTTGTATGGTTTCAGTTTTGTTTTAAATGTATTTGCTGTTTTTGTTCTTTGAGCTGTTTCTGATTATCTTCAGTGTACATCGCCTAGGCAGTTTCTTAGAAGGTGATTGATAAATCAGTGACAGGAATAATATGCTTGGGTTGACAGGATGTTGTTAAATTTCAACTGAAGTTCAGTAATGATGGGGACAGGCTCACCTCACCAAGGAGGGCATTCCACAAAAAAGTCATCAATACGTTAAATACTTTCCTATATATCCCCTCTCCAATAGGAGCTGTTAAACAAGATGTGGCTTGTAAGATTATAATGCCTAATTCTAATTTATATACATTGTGGAAACAATGAAACAAATAACTTAATTTGGAAATTACTTGCATAACCCAAACATAAGCCAGAAAAAGGTTGATTTGATTGGGTCACTTTCAACTGTTGAAACTCTGTTGTACTTAATTTCAAAATGAACCCTACTACTAGGTTCAGTTAGTCTAAGGCACTAAATTGATACAGGGTTAAAATGTAATTCATAAAAGGTCTTATAAGTCAAGTATTATTAAATGTTCATAACAAAAACCAGAATGGCAAATGTATACTCCTGATCTTTTAGGTTTTAATTGTAATATGCCTATAGATTGTAAATTAGTTGACACAAGTGATATAGCACCTGAGAACAAGCTTGAAAGCAAGAAACTTTGAGACAGTTTGGGGACTGAAGGTGAGGGTGTGTGTTGGCTGCCTTAAGTACCAGAGCTCAGGGTTCTACAAATGCTGGGAAGAATTAGATTCACAGATGGCAACCTCCGCTCTTGTCTCTGTGCTACATGTTGTTAAGCCATGAGAGAAGGGAGGCTCTACAGATGGAGATGAGAACTACACCAGTGGTATAGTTGGCTCTTGGAAGACCCAGGCTGTGGAGTTACAATGCATAGTCATGCTTTTTGAGGTCGCACGGTGACTTTGTTTTCTCCTTCCCAGTTTGGCATAAGTACGTGATCCATTTGAAGGGGAATTTGCTACACAATTAAGGGTCATTAATTCTAACAAGAGTGACAGTGTTGAGCTTTAATCCTTAACTAGATTGGCCACAATTGCATTAATGAGACTGAGGTTGATGGGAACCTATTATGACTGCATAAGCAGGCTATTCTATTTAGAAGACCTTATGACCTATAAAGTAGCAAAAGGTGGAGAGGGGCCCCAGTAGAGAACCTTGTTAAAATTCATCTGTAAATTTGCTAGCATGAATAACTACAGATATAAAGCAAGTTTTGTGTTTTGGCCTCTTGAACATATGAATTTTTACATTTATATAATGCAAGTTTTCTAATTATGCAGTTACATTTCTCCCAGCACCTCATTCTTCTAGTTGTATCTGTGTGCAGTGGATAGATAAAATAATACGCTTCCCACTGTGGCATCCATTAGAAGAGACAAGATCTAATGATTAATTGACGTTGACATATCTTAATGGGCAGGGGTCCTACTTTAGAGCTGAAGTTTTCAAATTCATCCTTGAATGACCTCCAACCATTTAAGGGGGAAAAAACACCTTCTATGCATTTGTACTCATATTGACTCCATGGAAATGTAACATTTCCTTGTCAACTTGCTCAGGAGAGCAAAACTTTGCTTTTTGTTCTCAATGCATCAGTGGTAGTTGGTGCCCATTACGATTGGAAGAGCAGAAGGCAGGGAGACCAAAATTGGGTGGAGCCAGAGCCAACAAACTTTAGTTTTGTCTCCAGCCTCCTACCTGCTGAGTTCTACAAGGGCAACACAGAATAAAGAGGATGGTGCTGACAGCCAGATCCACCGCCTGGACTGGTTGCAAGTAAGAAGGCAGCCAGGTGGGGGCTGGCTGAGGTTGATGAGAACCAGTGCCCATTTCCCCTGATGAACCAACTTCCACTGTGGTGCATTGTAGAAAGACACACAGCCGTCCCATGTCATAGGCTGTTAAGCTTGATTCACTCACTCACTCCGACAAACCCATCAGTGGCTATGGCATTGTATAAATCCTCCCCTATTTTATCATGAGATGAACTTGAAGAAGCATTCTTTTAACTTGCATTTATAAGATGATAAGTAGTTCAAAGAACTCAGTGTAGTTTGTCCATGTGCTCTTAACTCCCTCTAGAGGTTGAATCTTGATAGAGAGCCTTTGATGTTCAACAGAACACAAACTGCCATTTTCCTCATTATAAGTGGCACTTGATTCTAAACCAATTTTTGCAACTGACTTTCTCTTTGTGGCACATCCTTCACAGTTTCTTTAAATAATCAACAACCAAGGATTTCATTTAATCTATTTTTCTTTTGCAAGTTAACACTCCTTGGTTAAGATTGTGTAGAAATATGTAATCCTTTTTCAAAAGAAACCAGAAGCCATATAAAAAGTGTAACTGTTAAAAGCTAGTTCTTAATGCTTCAGTTCTTAATCATATGTTGGAAAATTGCATTCCTCTTTAAAGGACATCCAGGACTTTGTAGCTGACCCAAAGCTACTGTGTCTAAACTTTGTTGTGTGTTACACAGGCTGCAGGCTTGTTCCTTTAGCCAGCTCCTGCTGGAAAACTGCAGGAACTTATTATTCAACTTCCCCTCCTGTGGTTTCCTTCATTATTTTATGCACTTTACTTTGAAACAAATAGACTGACATGTTCCTTTCGGTGTACTAATAAAAAAACTAATAGTCCATAGTGTTCCTAATACTTTCTCTTAATCTAGTTTCTGTTAATTCAAGCAATCTGGGTTCAAGATTCAACATAAGATTAATAGTATGAGTATATTCCTGGATGATATTAAAATAAAGAACTTCTGTGTAATCTTGTAACTCCAGATGAAAGAAACAATGATAAATTTTCATTGCCTCACATAGTCTGTGTACCACATGCCATACTTTTTATCTTTGCAGTGTTCTGTGTGTCTTTGCATTTTTCACTCTTGAGAAATTTCATAAAATTTTAGAAATCTATTTTCGTATGTAGTAAATATTAGTTGTAATCAGGACTGTTGTTCTTGACATTTTTAGGTACCAGCTACTGACAATGTCGGCAGACGGCCCTGACGCTCACATTACGGAGGTGAAGCCATTAGTGGAGAGAGAAGAGGTAAGCTAAACCTGCTGATGATGGACCACTGACTCCCACATGAATTTGTCTTAAGGCAGATGCTATCTTTTGAAGCCCTTCTTCAGATGCCCCTGCCTTCTGAGGTTAGGTGCATGGCCACCAGAAAATGGTCCACCATAGCCCACATGCCCCTGAATCTTATTTCTTCTGCCACCAAATAAAGAATGTATTATTTGCCCAAGAATTTTATAACGTAAGGTAGGCCCATTTTTAAGGTTTGTTTTATCCTGCCTTTTAAAAATCGCTTCACTTTCTGTTCTTATGCCACCCTGGGAATAATGGAACCAAAGGACTGGGTTTACATAAGTGAAACAGAATAAAGTATCACTTCACATGACTTAACAGGGCCCCTTTGCTTAGGAAATGCTAGCAGCTGAATTTTCATGTTGGCACGCTTGCCAGGACCGTTGACTAGGAACCCATCTGCAGAGGCGTAGCAAGCCCAGGTGGTACCCGGGGCGGAATTTTTTTTGTCACCCCCCCACTTTAATTTTAAAAAAATTAAAAAGTGTCACCTCCCTCTGATGGTGCCACTTTGTGAGGTGTGGGGGGTTGTGTGTGTGTGTGTCTATTATCTCTTTTTTCCCAATAAAGTTAAAATAAAAATAATAATAAAAAAATGATAAAAATTAAAAAAAATTAAAAAGTGTCACCCCCCTCTGATGGTGCCACTTTGTGAGGTGTGGGGGGTTGTGTGTGTGTGTCTATTATCTCTTTTTTTTCAATGAAGTTAAAATAAAAAATAAATAAATAAAAAAATATTTTTAAAAGTGTCACCCCCCTCTGGGGTGGAACCCGGGGCGGCCCGCCCCCTTGCTACGCCCCTGCCCATCTGTCAGTCCATGTGCTCCCCAGGCCACTTCTCCACTGCTCTGGGCTGCCGACATCTCCTTGCCAAAGCCACAAGGGACAGGGGTTCACCAGTACAGCTCCTTGCCAAGGGTGCAAGGGAGCCTGGGTACCCTACTGGTGATAGTAGCGTTGGTTTTGGGGAGAGCACAAGATCACGCTGGATCATCCAGTTGTCCTTTTCTTGTAAAGCATAATGCTCTAAAGCAGCCTTTCCCAACTTGTTGCCCCTAAATTTTGGGCAAAGGAGACCACACACTCCATTTCAAATTTAATGCTAATATGACCTCTGTGATTTGTTTCCCCACTGGGAGGAAGGGAGGAGTAAAGAAGAAATCCTCGGACAGTGTGCACTAACCATGGCTCATGACTAATGTTACACTGAATACTACTATTCTCTTGGAGTTCCAAGTTTCACAAACCCTAGTTCTAAAAAGTAGAACTTCTGTTAAGACAAAATTAAACAGCAGCAGGGAACATGCAGCCTGTGGGTTTAATTAGTCCTGGCACTGGTTCCAGTTTGGCCCACATGGATGTTTTTGCACAAACCACGGCCACCTGCCCTTCATATGGCATTCGATATGACTTCAGGTGTGGGACCTGTATGGACATGGATGCAAATGAATGATTAGGAACTTAATGTGAACTTCCAGTTATTCCTTTGCAAGTTGAGCTTTCTGTCATAGCTGATCAGTGCTGAGAGGAAGCCTCCCTGGGATCAGCTGCACACAGGGAGTTCCCCAGTAGTGCTTGTTTGCTCCATTTTGAAACAGCTTGCATTCAAACTGCTTCCTAAAATGGAGCTCCCCCCCCACCCCTGCAGAGCAAATGGAGCAGCAAGCTTCTTAGAAGGTATGTTCCAAGCGCCAGTTGGCAGAAGAGTGTGCCTTCAAAGTAGCTTGTCCACGTTCAAACCACTTCCCAAAACAAAGCTCTATTTTGAGAAGCAGATTGAAATAGAAAAACACCCTTTGAAGAAGGCACGCTTTGAAGTGCACCTTCAAAGGAGGTCACTGTAACTGTTGATCAGCTGATCAGCAGTCACAGTGAGCCCTTTTGAATTTTGGCAGGTGCCATTTACCTGACATCTTAATCTCAAGTCCAATGACTTATGGGCTGTCCACCCACCTGTTAAAGTTGATGCAGGAAGAGTGGGGGAATTAGGGATCCATCCCACCAGCCAGATACAGTTCCCCATCCCTGATCTTCTAGCACCATCATATACTGTTCTCTTGAGTGCTGGTCCTTATGCACCATCAACACAGAAGAGAAATGTTATCAGTAGGATTGTGGGGGGTGGGGAAGCCTCAAGGTTTGCAGAATATATATATTAGTAAAACATTTGCTGCATGGGGATTCCAACAGAAAGCAGCCCAATGAGCCCAGTGGTAATGGAATGCTGGATGACTGATGGAGGGGAGGGGGTGGAATACCAAAGAAGGGGAGAATGCAATGGAGTGTCCTGGAAAAGGGGAGTGGGGAGAGCCAGCTAGCCATGAACAGGAGAATTCCACAATTTGTTTGCATTTTAAAATTGAAATCAAACCACCTGGATTCTTTCCCCCTGACCACCTTCTGTATGATGCTTTTCTAGGCAATCACACATCTCCTACCTGACTTTGATGTTCAGGTAAGTGACGCTTCAATTTAGTAAAAACTTATTTAAGAACTCTATGGACATACATATAATCAACTTGTAGATTCTTAACTATACTTTTTATTTATGCCCTGCTTTGTTGTTGTTGTTCAGTCGTTCAGTCGTGTCCGACTCTTCGTGACCCCATGGACCAGAGCACGCCAGGCACGCCTATCCTTCACTGCCTCTCGCAGTTTGGCCAAACTCATGTTAGTAGCTTCGAGAACACTGTCCAACCATCTCGTCCTCTGTCGTCCCCTTCTCCTTGTGCCCTCAACCTTTCCCAACATCAGGGTCTTTTCTAGGGAGTCTTCTCTTCTCATGAGGTGGCCAAAGTACTGGAGCCTTAACCTCAGGATCTGTCCTTCTAGGGAGCACTCAGGGCTGATTTCTTTAAGAATGGATAGGTTTGATCTTCTTGCAGTCCATGGGACTCTCAAGAGTCTCCTCCAGCACCATAATTCAAAAGCATCAATTCTTCGGCGATCAGCCTTCTTTATGGTCCAGCTCTCACTTCCGTACATTACTACTGGGAAAACCATAGCTTTAACTATACGGACCTTTGTTGGCAAGGTGATGTCTTTGCTTTTTAAGATGCTGTCTAGGTTTGTCATTGCTTTTCTCCCAAGAAGCAGGCGTCTTCTAATTTCGTGAGTGCTGTCACCATCTGCAGTGATCATGGAACCCAAGAAAGTGAAATCTCTCACTGCCTCCATTTCTTCCCCTTCTATTTGCCAGGAGGTGATGGGACCAGTGGCCATGATCTTAGTTTTTTTGATGTTGAGCTTCAGACCATATTTTGCGCTCTCTTCTTTCACCCTCATTAAAAGGTTCTTTAATTCCTCCTCACTTTCTGCCATCAAGGTTGTATCATCAGCATATCTGAGGTTGTTGATATTTCTTCCGGCAATCTTAATTCCGGTTTGGGATTCATCCAGTCCCGCCTTTCGCATGATGAATTCTGCATATAAGTTAAATAAGCAGGGAGACAATATACAGCCTTGTCGTACTCCTTTCCCAATTTTGAACCAATCAGTTATTCCATATCCAGTTCTAACTGTAGCTTCTTGTCCCACATAGAGATTTCTGAGGAGACGGATGAGGTGATCAGGCACTCCCATTTCTTTAAGAACTTGCCATAGTTTGCTGTGGTCGACACAGTCAAAAGCTTTTGCGTAGTCAATGAAGCAGAAGTAAATGTTTTTCTGGAACTCTCTAGCTTTCTCCATAATCCAGCGCATGTTTGCAATTTGGTCTCTGGTTCCTCTGCCCCTTCGAAATCCAGCTTGCACTTCTGGGAGTTCTCGGTCCACATACTGCTTAAGCCTGCCTTGTAGAATTTTTAGCAAAACCTTGCTAGCGTGTGAAATGAGCGCAATTGTGCGGTAGTTGGAGCATTCTTTGGCACTGCCCTTCTTTGGGATTGGGATGTAGACTGATCTTCTCCAATCCTCTGGCCACTGCTGAGTTTTCCAAACTTGCTGGCATATTGAGTGTAGCACCTTAACAGCATCATCTTTTAGAATTTTGAATAGTTCAGCTGGAATAATGCCCTGCTTAGCAAAACTAAAAATACTCCATGATTATATTACTAAACCTTCATAAATCTTGTCGAAACCATGTTATACTGTTCTGCTCCTTTTGGAATGGTTTTATATGTTTTATAATTGTAATGGTTTTGTTTGTTTTCATAATTGTATGTTTTATTGTTGTAACCTGCTCTGGGTTCTTATGGTGAAGGCCAGACTGAAAAGCAAATGAAAATATCAGTTTATGGGAAAATGCTATTGCAGCAGCATGAGTAGATAAATTGCTTCAGGTACCCTAGTAGTTAGTTTTCTAGCATATTGTCTCTGTTCCATCTTACGTTTTTTCTGCCACACACATTTCTCATACTGGTTTCTAAAAACTTACAAATAGAAACAGCAAAGGGTGGTGGCTTGAGAACCAGTTGGCTGAATTGTTGATTGATTTGTATTAAATGTGTCAATGTTTGTACTGAAGAAAATAAATGTTTGCCAGATCTTTACTGGGTCACCTTTAGGTTAAAGATTTGCTAGGCTTCAAATTACCCTAGAGTTAGGTAAACTACCGATTCCAAGTAGAAACAAATAATACATGATTATACATGTTGTCAAAGCCTCAGAGCAGTCATGTATATTTATACATTACTGATCTGGGAGCACCTCTAGATATGATATTATGCAACATGATATGAGACAAGCCCATAGCAGGGAATCATCCAGAGATTCAGGAGCCTCTGAATACTTGCATGAAGCTCACAGGAGTCTATACAGAAGTTATTTCTTGCACTGTAGTAGTGTAGTCCAGCCTACAATCTGAGATTTGGGCTTTAAACCTTAGATCTTCTGCTACCACACAACT
Organism: Darevskia mixta; assembly: GCA_034641385.1. Lineage (NCBI taxonomy): Eukaryota > Metazoa > Chordata > Lepidosauria > Squamata > Lacertidae > Darevskia > Darevskia mixta. The sequence goes on along the minus strand of JAWWNH010000018.1, from coordinate 27,002,774 downwards.
ACAAGTGGTGAAGAGGAGTCAAGCAATCAGTTAAAGTAGCATGGCTCTTGGCCATTCTTTAATGACCAGCAGTTGAACTCTTTATCGTGTTGTGTGTTTAGTGAACCAAACCTTTATTGTACTGTAACAAGATGAGTGTGTTCTGTTCTATTGAAATAGCTGTATTGATCTATCCACATGGCGACAGTGCAATGGGGGTGGGAGGAAGAGAAATTCCTGTAGTTAAATACCTAGAAAAAATTTGCACAACATTCCTGAAGTTTCAAATCAGCAAGCAAGCAGGGCACATAAATGGGCAACTAATGTCTACCCTGTGTTATGGCCTAAGCATAGAAAAATATTAAAGTTGTTAGATAAAGGAACTTGGAGGACTGTGTGCTCATGCCATGCTAATCAAGCTTGTGATGTACTTTTTTCCTGCCCCAACTAGGCTTGTTTGACCAGTTCCATAACAAGGCCCATCTGCATCTAGACGGTAATAGGCTTGCAGGACTGAATTCTATCTGTATGAAAGCATTCCCTCCGTCTTTAAAACAGAAAAAAGAAGCATATTTGGAGGGAAAGATTTCTAGACTAGCCTTCTCACTAACACCTAGTGTCTTCCTGGAAGGATTCTCTTTCATCTTTTTTTGAAGGAAATACCTCCCCCCCCCCCCTGTAGGGAGCATTCAGTTATTCAGTACAGCCTAGGCAGTGATGGCTAACCTTGACACTCCAGATGTTTTGGAACTACAACTCCCATCATCCCTAGCTAACAGGACCAGTGGTCAGGGATGATGGGAGTTGTAGTCCCAAAACATCTGGAGTGTCAAGGTTAGCCATCACTGGTAGAGGTAGACTAAGTTCATTGGCAAATACAGTAGTCTTGAGTTGTGGTAAATTTGTATCAGATGCGTAAATATACAAAATTGGTTATTATCAATGGGGTGTCTTTGAAGTGTTAAGATCTACTTTGGTTGGAATGGGGTGGAGTTCCTGCTTGGTTGCAGGAGGAGGACTGGCTGTAACTTTTGAAACAGTGAAACTACACTTTTTTTGTACCCATGCATTAGTAATGCAAAAAGTCCATTTAACATAACAGTAAATAGGTGAGAATTTTCCTGTACCTTGTGAGAACAGTGCTTGTTCCACAGAATATGTAGGTGCTTCTGTTAAAACATACATGGCTACTAAATTAAAAATAGACCCTTCTGTAGCCCTATCCATACCAAGGCTGTGTGCTTTATGAGACAGACCTGTTCTGATTATAGGATTATATCTGAAACTCCCTGGTTGTAGCATGGTGTGCTGTTTGGATTCTTGGCTTTGTGCCACACATGCGCAACACTGGCAAGTCTTAAAGGAACATGCTACAAACTGAGAGTGGGTATGTGGCATCACATTTCAAACAAATATAGGTAATAACTGTTTGCAGGCTAGCTTAGGCATCTTCTTTGAGTCTCTTGCTATTGTTGGTTCTTGTTCTGCTGACTCCTGCTGAATTTAATTGGTTCATTGTTGTGAAGTGTTGCATGCCTAAATTGACAGCTGCCTACTTTGTTGAGCCAGTTTTGGCTCAAAAGGTTGACTGTTACAATACTTTGTTTAAAACAAAATGAGGAATGTGCAGAGCCCCCTTGAGAAACACGGCTAGTCTTAAATGCTTGATGCTTCCTTAAAGCTTCCTCAGACATGGAGTATGCAAGTACAGCACGCTACCTACAAGGTAGCTTAGTGGCTATCTGATTTCTTGCCAAATAAAAGTAGTTACCCTCCACAAGTGCCACAGCTCTTTGTGTATTCCTGCCGTTAATGTGGTTGTTCATTTGGAATTGACATGCAAATGTTTCCTGTAATGAAGACAGTTGCCAAAGTGTAACTGCTCCAGTCCAGTTCAAGCTGTGATGGCACCTCTTGGGTGTGTTTGACTAATGCTCACGTGCAATTGTTTAGTCTAGTGAGCAGGAAACTGCCTCTTTAAAAGCAAGAGATAACGTGACCAGATGGCACATTTGTTTTTATCCTTCTATCGGATTAGTGTACCTTGGTTCTCCCCCCCCCGGCCCACCCCCAAGATAGTGTTTTAATACAAATCGGTCAGTAAAGAGCCTCTTACTACAACACTGACGTTGATTAGGGGATGCTGCCATCTGTTTTCAGTGTGCTACATCTTTATTGAAAAAAAATTTCCCTGAAATCAGACAAGCAGGTCAGTTGTGATATGAAGCTTTTTTTTTTTTTTTAAATAATTTTTATTAAGTTTTACGACATAAAACCACATATAAACAACTACATTACATAAAAAAAAAGAAAAAACAAACATATAAAAATACACAACACCAAAAATAACTTCTGTCTCTATCTAGTTTCTTATCTTGTTGGGTGGACTTCCTCCGCCTCCCTCCACTGCGTTTCTTATTCCTAATATATATTCACAGATACTTATCATTATCTTCTTTATATCAATGATTATCTCTAATACTTTAAATCTTATCCTTGATTTATTTACTCTTTATCTTAATCTTATGTTCAATCTTAAACTATGTTTAGCAATATAGTTCCCAGCAACTCTTATCTTGTACTCAGCTATAACAATAACAACTAACTTCAACTTTATCTAATTTCTAATTTTGCAACACTTATTAATATAGGTCTTGAATTTCTTCCATTCCTGTTCAGTCGCCTCTTCCCTCTGGTCTCGGAGTCTCGAGGTCAGCTCAGCAAGTTCCATGTAGTCCATCATTTTCATCTGCCATTCCTCCAATTTTGGTAGATCCTTCGTTTTCCAGTATTTAGCAATCAAAATTCTAGCTGCTGTAGTGGCATACATGAAGAAAGTGTGGTCTGTTCTAGGTATTTCGTGGTTGACCATTCCAAGCAGAAATGCCTCTGGTTTCTTGGTAAATGTGTTTTTCAACACCTTTTTAATTTCATTATAGATTGTCTCCCAGAAGGCACTCGTGCTCGGGCAGGTCCACCACATGTGATAAAATGTTCCATCTGCCTTTCCACACTTCCAGCATTTGTTGTCATGCAAATGATAGATTTTTGCTAGCTTGACTGGGGTTAGGTACCATCTATATATCATTTTCATTATATTCTCTTTCAACAAAGTACATGCTGTAAAGTTAATACTTTTTCTCCATAGTCTCTCCCAGTCAGCCATCATAATATTATGTCCCACATCCCTGGCCCACTCTATCATTGCCGATTTAACCAGCTCATCTTGTGTATGCCATTCGAGCAGCAATTGGTACATTCTGGATAGATTTTGGGTTTTTGGCTCTAATAACTCCGTTTCCAACTTCGACTTTTCCAACTGAAAGCCAAGTTTTTTATCCATTTTAAAAAGTTCATTAATCTGATGGTACTGCAGCCAATTCGTGACTTTATCTCTCATAGTTGTGATATGAAGCTTGGAGCTTTGTTGTTGGGAAGAAGGCTTTGATTTGGCTGTACTTTGTGCTTGTCATGAATTCTTTTTGCAAATGTGCTCCTGCATGGGAAAGTTTTCAATCCAATTAACAATCTGGGGACATGGTCTTAAAATAAACTGGAATTATGGTATTTGTGAGGAGGCAGGAGTTACAATCTATAGCTATGGGAGCCACGTGTTCTACAACAGAAATAAAAAAAGTAGTGTTTTAGACTGCAGCTAAAACAAAAAGCCACTGTACACCACAATAATGTTTGTTGTACTATTTTATGCATTAATTTAGTTTGTTTATAGATGACTTCATTTTTCTCTTTCTTTTTACAAATCCCAACAAGAATTCTGTATAAGAAGCACAATACAAATTTCATATTCAAAACCAATGTTTGTAACATTATTTTACATGCTTTAAACTAAGTAACATAAAACAAATTGTATACAGACATCAAGAAACATAAAATGCAACATAATTACAGTTCCAACATAAAGATCTCATAAATAGTTGAATAAATCCATACAGTCACTTCACTCATTCCACCTGCACAAAACCAAAGCACACAGCCCCCATCTATTGACGTCAATAAAACACTCAAAACAGTCAACTAACCAGTCAAATAGGACTCTCCAGGGTGCTCCCCATTTTATGCGATTTCACATATGCATGGGGGGGACCCGAATCGGAACCCCTTTGTATGTAGGGAGTCACCGGTATATAAAATATCTCAAAGTGGTAACAGTAGTGGTCCATTTCCCCCGAACAATCCAGTTTACACCTGGAGTTTAAGAGAGTGTTGCACCAGTTTGTGATCTTCAGTAATTCCAGAAATTAATTTTAAAAAAGCAACTTCCAAGTGGAATTTGCATCAGATCATTCTACCATAAGAACTGTATTTATGAGAAGCAGGTCCTTCACACTGATTTAACCACAAGGGTCGGATAGTGTTCTATACTGCACTCTCCTCCCATATGACCCAAGTGATTTTCAACCTACTTTTTGACACTTCTAAACACTTATTCATTTACACTCTTGACTGTGTGCTCTTCCTTGCACCCTCAGAGCACTAAACCAGTGTGAGTTTTAAGACCTTAATCTTCCCCCGTGCCCCACCTAGGCCTTTCATGAAACTGGGTGACATTGACAGAACAGAAGGCTTTCGTAAGTAGGATCTTTCAGCTGGGTCAAAAATAATCTGGCACATTGTGCTCACCCAGTGGCAAGGCTCTCCATGCAGATGGATTTCCTCCTCGAGATACTGTATGGCATTAGCACGACTATACTGCTACACATAAACCAAGGGCTATTCCAGACAGTAAAACCCAGTATTGCCTTGCCCCTTTCCTGCCCCCACTGTGGATGTCTGACCTGTATGGTATGGGCACTTGCGGTTAAACCGGTCTTAAATCCTACTTAAGAATGACGTCCTTCTGAACTAGTTTGTGTTAGTTTTTCTGATGTGGCATTATGGGAGTTGTGGGCTTAGGCAGAGCAACAGCTTGGCTATATAACCCAGCTTACCATAGGGTCCAAGTAAAATCTGATCCTTATTTCTCTCTGGACTCCTTGAGATTAATATCAAACTGCACTGTCTAAAAATGGTGCTGGATGTGGAAGATACTGCCTATTTATTACATAATGCTGTAAGTACTTCCAATGGGAAAAAGTAAAGTAAAAACTTAATGTATAGTTCTTCTTTAAAGACCGATATGGGTGTTCAGTATGTGCATACTATAGTGCTTTATATGTGATAAAACTTTGGGAGTAAGATGAACCATCCTTTTATGGTCTGTTAGTTTCTTGAGGTTATGGAATCCTAGATGCAGAGAGGTGCACTCTTGAGTTATGTGACCTTGAGTGAGCTTTCTGTTTCTAAGATTTATGTGTAGCAAGGAAAAGATGCTTGGTAAACAAATTGTATGAAGAAGTGTGCATGCACACGAAAGCTCATACCAAGAACAAACTTAGTTGGGCTCTAAGGTGCTACTGGAAGGAATTTTTTTATTTTTTATTTTGTTTTGACTATGGCAGACCAACACGGCTACCTACCTGTAACTACATTTTGTAATGTCAGCCTTTCAGAATTCTAAATTGTGAGAGGTTTTGATTGTCAAACAATTGCATAATGGGCACTTTTCTGTCTACTTATAAAAGCATGTTGTGGAGTAGAAAGTATTTGTAGATGTCAGTTTTAAATTTTCATAGCAAGTAAAATTACTAAATTGCAGTAATTTGTAGGGTGAGGTCAGACCTACTTCTAGCAGTTCTTATACTAATACCAGACAGTAATGGTAGCAAATAGATTATTAGAGAGTAGCAGTAGATTTGCCAGGGGTGATTATTCTTGTATGAAGAAATCTGTCCTATATGTATATACAGTTTTGCCACAGGAGGGTAGCAGTCAACAGTGTAGGTAGCAGCTTTCTAAATGTGTACATAATAATTTCAGACAACCGTTTTAAAAACTATTATTGGTTGCAGGACTGGCAGTGAACAAGAATACTTATTGTTTATTTTTCTGTGTATCCTACAACAAGTCATATGTATCCTAAAGCCAATATAGCTGATGGGCAAATATTTTTATTTTTATTTTCAACCTTTCTACCAAGTCCACTTTGCTTCAGCAAGATTGCTATACCATATGCCTTTAGACCCATACCCTTGGTAGAACAAGCAATATAATTGCTGAATATTTCCAGCATAACCAAGGCCTGATAGTGTTCCACTGTGATTGTGTTCACAGGCTTCATTTCCCTAGTTTAATTTAGATTGTGGAATTAAGTACTCAAATCACAGTATCAGTTTTGAATTGCTAGCACACAGTATTCTTTTTAGCATATGTATGTAGCAAACTGCGGGCAATTGATGTGTAAACAATTCCTGTGCACTGTTTGAAAGTGCAGGTTGGTAGCCAATCAGTGGAAAGTGAAGGATTTACTACTGGAAATTTTGGTAGTAGTAAATAGATCCATTCAACACCAGTCAAAAGTGGTGCCAGGTGATGGTTAATTAAGGTACCCTTTTGTTGAATGTAAAATCCTTATTTTTGCTGTGTACTAATGGTCCCTCTCTCCCCTACAGGAACAAGATATTGAGACAATACATGGCTCTGTCCATGTTACCATGTGTGGGACTCCTCGAGGAAATAGGCCTGCCATTCTAACATACCATGACATTGGACTCAATCGTAAGTGTGATAATGTGTCGGCAAGGTGGGGCATGCCTTCACTGCTCTCATAGCAAGTGTGCACAAACAGCTGCTTCTCTTGTGACGAAGTGCATTAATTCTAGCTTATTTCTTCTTATCCATACTGATCGATGGGACTGCATAATAATTAAACACTCTTTTAAACAGTTCCAACTTCTACATGCACCAAAGCATTTCCCGGACATATTGCAGTGGGTAGCAGTTTCTGGGTGACACGTCCAGGAAAATACGGACATATGGCAGCTCATGACAGCAGTGCTGTGTTTCCTACTGTATATTTGTTTAATCTGGTCCTTAGCACTTTGCTTAGGACTATATAAAAAAATATAAATGAGGCATGAACTGAAATAGACAATGGTAAAACCTTTATGAAAACCTTCTCTTAGAACTTGTGCTATAAAAACACATAGAACTAGAGCAGTGGCCCATGGGTAACATTGATTTGAAAGGCCTCTTTTTACTTTGTGCCTATCAAGCAAACTTACTTTTTCCTCTTTTTTTTAAAAAAAGAATAACTTGTCTAAGTGAACTTCTTGTTTCGAGATTTGGGGGATGGAGGTCGCAAGGTGTCGAGGACTGACAACTGCTGTTCTCTCATTGTTGTTTCTACCTTCTCTTCTTGCTCTGCTCTTCTTCCTTAAAGACAAAACTTGCTTCAACCCCCTCTTCAATTTTGAAGACATGCAAGAAATCACACAACATTTTGCAGTCTGCCACGTGGATGCGCCTGGACAGCAAGATGGGGCAGCCTCTTTTCCACCTGGGTAAATTATGCAAACTTACTGAACAGTAATATGAAATCCAGTTTAAAAGAGAAAAGGAAACAAAATTCAATCTTCCGTTAATAGCCCACTAAAAGAAACCCTCTTTAACACTGTAACAAAAAAAATAATGGAGTTGGCCCCAGCTGGACATTTCCAGAGAAGGGAATTTCATCACTGGGGCTTCACTACAGAGATGGCTTTGTCTCCAGTAGCCACATGCTCTGAATATGGGAGGTACCCTGAGCAGACCCTTGGAGGATGATTTTAAAGAGAAGACAGATTTCAAAAATCTTTCTTAGGGATAAACTTTAGGTGACATGAATACTTCATTGAATATTGACAGCATGAACAAATAAGACTGTAGGTATGTTTGGAGGGTGAGGGGGGAAGGGCACAGAGGAAGTAAAAACTGTTGGTAATGGAGATACATCTTTGTCCAAAATTGCTCCTTATGGTGCCGAAAGTATATGGTCTTTCATTCCTTCTTGTTGCAAACGCCAGACTTTTCTTTCTTTTCCTCCTGGAGTAACATGCTTCAAGGTGAGAGTTGCCATATGAAATAACTTGGGAGTTTTGAACCAGTCCAGAATAACATGCTTTTCAGGGCTGCTTCACATATTAAGTTTATATTCCATCCCAGCTCTCTGCCACCGGTGAAATGTATCTGCCTAGAGATATAACTTGCTGTGTGCATGCTGCAGTTTTATGAGTGAATAATGTTCTGTCCACAAAGTTCTTGCTTGTGTGCTTCTCATCTGCTGTACTTGGCCACGTGCCTATATATGTAATGTCACAATGGCAATTATCTATTGTCAAGGTTAACCCCAGCTCTTCTAGAATGAGGGAATGGAACTATTGCTGTAGAGTCAACCTCAGTTCCAAAACGTGGAAATAATATTAATATATTATTAATATTAATAATATTAATGAAGTGACCTGGCACACCATATGTATGAATTGAGCTAGTTAAACCTGACATTTTGCTTCTGAAGAACATTTGTCTTGCAGATTATAGCCCCAGTGGAGGTAAACTGGTATAGTTTGTTCTCTAGCACCAAACTTTTGTTGAATGAGTTCCAGTGCTTTGTTCTTACATTGCCTGTTTAGAAGTAGAAATCCTATCCTTCAACTGAGCCTTGACTAAATTGTGTCTTCAATCATCACTATTGCAGATACATGTACCCTTCAATGGATCAATTGGCTGAAATGCTTCCTGGAATTCTGAAACAGTTTGGGTAAGTAGCATCACTCAGGGTTTTCAGTGCAGATTGAGAGAAGAAACTTTCCCATTGCATTCCAAAGCTGCCTGAGTTTACCACTTGGTGGACTCTGTCATGCTTATTTCTACCTTGTTGAGTTCTGCAGAGCTTATTTGAAGTGTAGTGACTCTGGAATCCATTGTGTGTCAAACCTTTCTGTAGTCTGGCTCTACAGGGAACCCACATCACTGTAGCTACAGCAGAAGTGCCAACTTGGCCCCATGACCGTGGGTGCCAGGGTCCGTGGGTGCCATGCAACACGCAAGGCCCTGGCACTGAAATTTGTGGGTGCCCAGCCCATTCATGGGGAATCTTACGGGTGTTCGGGCACTTATGGCCCCAGTGAGTTGGCACCTATGGGCTACAGAATTTACTGGCAATGGAGAAAATGTGATCGTCTAAATAAAGATGGTGATTGACTTGTAGTAAATAAGAGTTCACTTTGCTTATCTACTGCTTTTTTCCCACTGACATTGTTTGGCACACTGCCACTGTGAAATGTTTTGCTTCTCCTTTACTCTTGGATTCTATCTGGTCTAGTCAAGAGACACTACAGATTCTGAGGAGTGCCTTGTGGACATTTTTAGTAATTTACCGGTAGTAGTTAAATTGAATAATGCATTGTTGGAAACTTTGGTGACTTGGTTTTGGCATAGCTTATTATCACTTAAATATTGAAAAACAAATGGTCATTTAGTGCCTCATGTCTCTATGGTTAGTCACCAAGACAAATGCTAAGCAAACCAAATATAACTTTCCATACTGCTAATTGCCCTCATGTGAAACTGGCTATGTCCTGTAGGGCAGAATTGTGAAGCACAGGCAATGGATTAACCTAATCTGAATTACTTATGCTAGCAGTGTAGGCAACTTCTTTCCAACCGTGTGTATATTTAGTGGTGTGCACCATGCCTATTTGGGTATGTGGCATAAGGGTTATACAGTATTGAAGTTGTATTCTGATAAGATACAAGTTATTTAGTCCCAGAGATGGAGAGATGGCCTGTTCTGGGCAGGGTTGCACTCCCAGAACAAGCTTGTCTGTAGCTTGGGGGATACTCTTGGATCCAACTTTGCTGCTGGAGGGTCAGTATGCTAGAAGTGCCTTTTCTGAGCTATGTCTGGTTCACCAGCTACAGCCTCTTTTGCACAGAGATGACTTGACCACTGCGCTCTTGTGCTCTGGTAGTTTTCACATTGGATTATTACTTGGAAATGTCCAGTGCAGCAGCAATTCATTGACCTGGGTTCCATTTAGAACTTGCACAACCTCTGTTTTAACCCAGCTGCACTGGTTGCTGGGCCAGTTCAAGGTTCTCATATAGGCCCCACCTCCTTCCCTATGGGTCACCTTAGAAGTTCAGGGGTGGCAGCCCAGGAGAGCACATTGTTTGGCAGCCCCTAAACTCTGGAATTACCTCTCCATAGGGGTGTATCTGGGCACCTTCATTATGTAGCTTATGTTGCATACTGAAGACTCAACTCGTCTTGGGACCATTGGTACGCAATATGTATTAGGCGCCACCTTATTCTCCTGAATGTAATCTGTTTTATCTGGTTTTAATATTGTGTATTCAATTGTTGAAACCCTACCTGGGACCTCATGGCAAACTCTGAGTAAGAATAGTAATCAGTACAGTAATACTGTGGCTGATATGCTGCATGAGGACAGGCCAGTGCTGCCTTGTTTTAACATGTCTGTAAAATAGGTACTGTATGTTTGGAAATGGGGGGGGGGTTGTTGCTGTTAGAAATCAGACCTTTTTTTAAAAAGCACCCTTTAAAACATTACTCATAACTTCTTTATGTAGGTTGAAAAGTGTGATTGGAATGGGAACTGGAGCTGGTGCCTACATCTTAACCAGATTTGCTGTAAGTTGTTTGCTTGTTTCTATGGTGGGTAGGGGTTTAAAATGCTTTTGCCTGCCAATTACCAGAGTCTATGCTTTCAGTGGTTTTACAGCTTCTGTCATGCTGAATGAAAACTGGCTAGTGCATGACTTGTTTTAAAAATCAAAGTCCATAACTTCGTTGCAATTTTTGGTATATTAACATCTGGGTAACAAAAGCACAGGGAACAAAGGCTTTACTTTCTTCATTATTTATCGAAACCACAAGCTAAACTACTGTTCAAATTTTGCACATGGCCCCACTGAAAATATTGCTCTGATTCCTGCTAGTCCAGGATTAATTGGCAGATGATCTGTCTTAGTTTGCCCTAGATATTTACATTAAATCTAGTTCTCTCCACTTGAACACAGTGACTGAAAACAGATAGGTTAAATTACCTTTACAATGAGAAATTTCACTTTTCACAGGCCTTCAAATTGAAGAGGGCTCTGTGTTTCCCCCCAAATTGTTTTAAGTTGATTTCCTAAAAGCAAAATCATCCCTGTTTTTTGCAACTTCAGTGCATCTGCATGTTTGTTCAATTTGCAGCTTAATCATCCTGATATGGTGGAAGGACTCGTTCTTATTAATGTCAACCCATGTGCTGAAGGTTGGATGGACTGGGCAGCAACTAAGGTAAAATACTGCATATTTTAAATTTAATTTTAAAACATGTTAATTCTTTTTTATAAAATACCTTTTTATAAAAGATTTTGCACCGGCACCCAAGCATACCCCTGGAGCCCAATACAAATTTGTAATCTCCCCTTCATTGACTGATTGGAAAAATCCATGTTGATTGGCATCCTTTTCGAAGTCGCTTTGATACAACTATACATTAGTTCTGGATTGGCTTTGAAACACAAGTACATTGCATGATGGAGTTAGTATTGGCACTCCACCCATGCCCCTTAGCTAGTGATGAAATTTACTTTGAACACCAGGATTTTTATACATTGAGTTGCATCAAGAAATGGTTAAACTGGTGTGATTTCTGTTGTAGATGCTGAGCAAATCATTTTGTTCTTAAAGTTGATTGATCCTTCAAACTCATGGCAATATGGGAGCCATAGTGACACACAAAACACATACCCTTAAAAGACTATAGGTCTAATGAATGAATGGTTAACACAGTACTCAAAGTAACGATTTCTCTAGCATGGCATGAATTGGATATGTAATTTGACTATGACTTGATTTTGTGTATGATGAGGTTGACTGTCAACCACTGGAGTATGCAAGACTGCTATGCAAGACAGTGTGAACTGTCCTAATGCGTATTTTTCTGAATTCTGTAGATTTCTGGATGGGCTCATGCACTGCCAGATATGGTCATCTCACATCTTTTTAGTAAGGTAAGTGTGTTTTATAACATTCAAATTTTGAAGACTCTTCCTGCTGCCTTTCTCATGTAGGGAAAAGGTACTAGCAACTGACATGCAGCATTGCAGCAGTATCTTGGCAGTATTTTGAGTTCTGATACTTAAGGACATGGGCATGTATATCTGTTTACATTTTAGTAGGCTTTATTGTGCTAATCCCTTGGACAGAATTCCTCGCCCCTCACTTCATGAAGACCTCTGCTTTTAAATGGTGGCAGGCTTTAGCTTGTGCACTTTGCTCCTTGTGGTTTCTGATGTTGAAATTTAAGAGCGCTACATTAAACCTGGAAGAGTTAGACACCAGGCAGTTTGTAACTGAAATGTGGCAATACTGGCAGGAGTTCAACTGCTATTTTAGTGTTACTGTTCTAAAACGTCTATTGAAAAATAGCCCACTGTAGCATGTTGCTGTTTATCTTTCGGAGACAGAGCTCCATGTTGCATACTTTACTGTCAAGTATTTTACTGTCTGGAGGCGATGGGGATTACGGATGTATAGGGAGCACTTGAAGAACATACTAGCTGTTATAAAAAGCTGGTATTGATCTCACCAAATATAATGAGAGCTTTTCTTGAATTTAGGAAGAGATTCACAACCATCAGGATTTGATGCATACTTACCGCCAACACATCATCAATGATATGAATCAAAACAACCTGCATCTCTTTGTCAACTCATACAACAGGTAATCTGCTATTAGGGATCATCTGGATTACTTGGGATAACAATCTGCACCCATTTGAGTCCAATCAGCCACAGAATGCCTTGAAGACTTCTAGAATCGGCGATGAAGAACCTTAGGCCCTCCAGATTTTGTTAAAGGGGCCATAGCTCAGTAGTAGAGCATATGCTTTGCATGGAAAAGGTTCCAGATTCAACCCCACCATCTCCTGGTTAGGCTGGGAGAGACCCCTTTCTGAAACTCTGGAGAGCCACTGCCAGTCAGTGTAGACAATGCTGAGCTAAATGGACCAATGGTCTGATTGTGTATAAGACAGCTTCCTATGTCCCTGGGTCAGTGGCATGCTAACGGGGTCAGATTGGAATCATAGGTCAGCAATGTCTGGAGGGCTAAAGATCTCTCTTGAAGACCGCTGCTAGCACAACCTTCGTTCTAAACATGAGCTTTGTCAGATTGACTTGCTGTGGCGGTATCCGACATATTTAGGTCTTTTCGAAGAACTGAAAGCCCAACTCTGACAAGCATCCATGGACCACATGCCTTAGGGACTCCATGTGGCCCTCAAATTGCATGTTATCAACTCTGAATTATGATGGCTTCTCCTTGGCTTTTTTTATAGGAACAGTGCTTAGAAGTTAAATGAAAGCCTTCTGCTTACTTATCTCTTGCTCATTTTTTTTCAGCCGAAGAGATCTGGACATTGAGCGGCCTATACCTGGAACAACTGTTGTAACTCTACAGTAAGGATTTTTCATATTCCATTTTAATTCGGTTAGTTGTAGTCATCTTGTTGTGGCTAATTTCTGAAATGAATCTGCATATATAAAACTGGTGTGTCAAACTGATTGTATAATTCTCATGGTTGCCATTTTTTTGCCACTAAATTGATAGCAAGAATTTCAGTGGCAAAATCAAGAGGCACAATACCCGAGACATGGCAGACATAATTGTAGTATCATCTGTAAATGGCTCTTTATGACTGTGTCTTGTCCTCCTTTTCATACCCAATCAAGCTCCTCCTTACCCAGCTATTTCTTCTATACCTTTTCAAGTATTAATTTGAACAAACGTAAGGAAGGGAATGCGTTAATTGTGACACCACTTTGCACTTTAATCTTATTTATGAAGAACGTGCCATGGGCATGTCTTAATCTCTTACCTTGATGATGTCTCAACAAACTGAAGCTTACGGGACTTAACTACTTAGAGATATATGTGGTTTATTCCTGGGCTGCCCCACTTACTGAGGTACACAGCAGTGAGCCGTGACTTGAGAAACAAGTGTCATGGTATAGCAAGTTGTGCAAAACGTTATCGTGAAAGCTTAGCTGTAAATGGGTAAGAAACTAAACATTTGCTTAAGGCTTGAGAAGCAAAATAGCATCTTAGCTACTGTGGCTTAGTGACAGCTACCATTAAGGGTAACATCAGATGCCCACAAGCCACCTGTTGGAATGTAGACCAGGCATAGGCAAACTCAGCCCTCCAGATGTTTTGGAACTACAACTCCCATCATCCCTAGCTATAACAGGACCAGTGGTCAGGGATGATGGGAGTTGTAGTGCCAAAACATCTGGAGGGCCGAGTTTGCCTATGCCTGGTGTAGACAGTTTCATCACGGCTGCCTTACTGTTTTCTGCTTTGATACAGATCTCACTAAGGAATGTTTATCTAGTTATTTTTCACCCTTCTCATAGTTCCATGTCCTCTCTTCCTGCTCGTTGTTACTTTGGGGCTGAGGTTTGTTTGTTTGGGTTATGTATTTTTGCTATTGCAAAGTAATTCTGTACTGCGAGAAATTGGGTCCAGAGTGTCAGGGATTATTTGTTTGAGCTATATGCTTGCTCCAGCTTCAAATAGTTCTGTGCATTCCTCTTAGTGACAGTTAACTCACCAACAAATATCTTGAGATTCTGTGGTTTATACAGAAGCTGCCTGATTCTTCAGTAATTTGTTACAAGAACTTTTGTTTTAGAAATCTTGTATATTGAGAGTGAATTATATAGCAATGACTGCAATTTCAGTTATTTCCTTTCAGGTGCCCTTCACTGTTGGTGGTTGGAGACAGCTCTCCTGCAGTTGATGCTGTGGTACGTACAGATTAACTTTAGAAGTATGTCACAATAATCCATTGCATTGATCACACTGTAATACTACCAATCAATTTTTGAATTTTTGAATCTTTTATCTCTCGTAATGTTCAAAGTGATTTATGGTGCTGTTCTCAGCAAATCTGTAAGGTGGCCCATACTTCTAATTTGCAGATGGGACAATAAAGTCTGGAAAATGACAGCTTATCCAGGGTTCCTTTAAGCACGCACGCATGCATGCACGCACACACATGCACACACGGAAAGGGTTAAACCCCAAGCACTGTTGTCCCAATTGGTGTTGGTATGTCCCTGCTCCTAATGTTTCTTGTTTTAATACAACTACCAGTGATACAACTATCATCACGTGTAGCTTGGTCCTATAGTTCCAGTTACAGGTAGGTAGCTGTGTTGGTCTGCCGTAGTCAAAACAAAATAATAATAATAAAAAAATCCTTCCAGTAGCACCTTAGAGACCAACTAAGTTTGCATGCACGCGAAAGCTCATACCAAAAACAAACTTAGTTGGTCTCTAAGGTGCTACTGGAAGGATTTTTTATTTATTTTTTACTTAATTCTATAGTTTGCAGGCTTAACCACATTGTGGAGGCTCCCTTCTATCTGCAATATCACTGCTTGGAGGTTGCGGGATGCCTTTGAGGGTCTTTGCTTCTTGAGACATGTTGAAGTCAGAGCCATAAGTGCTGTGTTACTGACGTTTTTGCTGCTAAGCGTAAAAGTAAAGCTCACTCTTCTCCTCTCCCTTTTCCAAACAGGTTGACTGCAATGCTAAACTTGACCCAACAAAGACCACACTCTTAAAGGTAATAAACATAAGCACTTTCTCCAGAATCAGAGGAGTTTGTGTTTTCTAGAGTATTTGAACACAGTGACTGCTGCTTGTTGGCAAGTGTCTTGCTTAGACAGGGAATGTTGTAGATAACAGCTGAAAAAAAATCACTGTCTGTAGGGGAGAAAGTTGCAGCAGCATTGAGGCCCCACCCCCTTGCTCTACTATAGACAGAATGGCTGGCCTATATTTTTTGTACATGCATTAGGACTGTAAGCATTGTTAGACATCAGAAGATGATAATGCTACCAGTACTACATTCAGAAACTCATTCCATAATGGATTTTAATCCTGCCAGTAGTTAGTTTCAGAAGGTCATATAACAAACTCCAGCATTTCATCTCCTCCCATTGTTGCCCCCTGGCTGGTGAGAAGATATATCTGTACCATGCCGAAGATGGTGAAAATAGCTTAAGTTCTTGGCCTTTGATGGAGTTTTCCCAGTGTTTGACAGTTTGGTCATTTGAATGTCCTGTATAGTATAGCAATGCTGTTGTGTAATTCAAACCATTAAATCAACAGCAGGGGTGGGGAGTCTGTGGCCCTCAAGAAGTTGCTGGACTTGAAATTCCCATCAGTTGCAACCCGCGTGACCAGTGGGTCAGGTGATGGGAGTTGTAGTTGAACATCTGAGAGATCAGATATTAGAGACCCCTGTTTTAAAGCCTTTCTGCTTCTAAAGACTGCCCGGTGTCTATATCAATATTGTCAAATCAAAAAGTCTGAACTGGGAGATTGGTAATCCTGGCTGCCTCTTTCATCATATGTAAGATCATTAGTTTACCCGAAGATACTGATTTTTATTTGCAAGCAAACCAGCTTTTACCCACATTGGCATTTCCTTGTTGGACTTGTGGTGAGGAACTGAGAAATGGTGGTCTCCACTAGATGCTTCCATCCTCTTTTTATGAGAAACGAATAAGTGTGCTGAATTTCAGTTAGTCCAGGATTGGACACGTAAATGTAATCTGTCTCCATTTTATGTCTGTATTCTGGTTACTATTAGGGAAAGGTGGCACACAATACTGCCTTGTGTGAGGTAATTTAGGTGCATGAGGTCTAGCTGCTCACTGAGGAATTTGTTTGTTATCATTGAATGTGCATATCCTTCACCTTCAGCACATTCCCATGTTCCCATCTAATCCAGAAATAAATAAAAACAACATGTAGACTCTAAAACAGTCGGTTAAGCCGTAATGTGCAGAATCTGCTTCTGGACAAGGTGAATTACTTCATCACCAGAAGCAAGGTGGTCTTGTGCATGATGAGCCCTGACCTCTTGGTTTCCGTGGGATTGCACAGCTGAGTTGCAGTGCCCTTGTTAGTCAAAGCTGAGCATCTCATTCTTGATGAAGAGCAAGTTTATTGGTCAACAACATTCAGGGGATGATCCCCTCCCTGAGGTTACAGATTAATGTTATGCTCCCAGAACAGCCAAGGGATTTAACATGCTTGTCACTAATCTACAAAAGGACACTGTGACATCTGTACCACAGAGAAACACTGTTCTAATTGTAAAGGCCTTTAAAAAAAAAGAAAAAGTCTGGCCGATTCTAATTTGGTATGTCTTTGCAAAAGGCCTAAACTCTTCCTGTGTGCAAGCTCCGGCATCTGCACTTCTCACGCCCTTTCCATCGACATCTTGCACAAGCATTATCCCAAGAAGGCTATTGCAGCCTCCTCAAAACAGAAGCACGTTGCCCCCAAATGAAATCGAAGTTGTGCTTTTCTTATGTGAAACTCCTTTTCACACGTCAATACAAAAATATGAGTCTTAGGCAGGGTGGATTTGATTTAAATCACTAGTCAATAAGACTTGATTTAAATCATTTTTTACAGAAAGGATCAACCTTGCTGGCATCCTCTTAATATTTACAACCAGAGGAAGGTTTCATTTTTGGAATAATAAATTTTCAGAGTAGTTTTTACAGTTACATCAAAAATGACTGATTTGGTTATACTATCAGAAATACATAGACAGATAATTATGAAATTATTGTTTATATTTGGACAACTTTTCTGCTGTACTTTATTGGAAGGAGAAAAATAATCATTTCCTTAATAACAATTTAAACAATTTATTTAACTAAAACAATAACATTATAGCATATGTATCCATGTTTGTTAACCGATGTGGTTAAACAATTAATAAAAAAAAAAACTTAGACTGAGTTTTAGCATACATGATAAACTTTAAACAAATCCTTATTTCCTGATGAATAGCCTTTGGACTATAATGTCACTTAAATAGAAAACTACCTTTAGAAAGATTTTTCCTTCAAAAGCATTTTATTTTAAAAATCCAATTTAAATTTTAAAAAATCTGATTTAAAAAAAATAAAAAGAAATCATTGCTTTTTGTCCACCCTGGTCTTAGGTGCTACTGGGCGGTTGGAAGGAATTTGTGAGTAGATTGTAGATCTGGCGTAACAAAATAGGATTATTTAATGAGTAACTCCTCAACACAAAAAGAACCCGCACTTAGACATATATTTTAATCTCACTCTTAGGTGAAAGATATATAAATGTTCCAAGGCATTTAAGACATTGTATTTGTGGGGTTGGTGAGTAAGATGATCTCCCCCATTATATACTCCATTGTCAGCTCTATCAAAATCCCAAAAAGAGATTTTTGGAACAGATGCTGGCACTGCTACTGGGACAGAACCCTGAAGTGAAAATACGTTGGCTATTATCTGACTGTGATCCGCTTGTCACATATGAAACAGCCCTATTGCTAAAGCTGCTAAAAGTATTCGTGCTAGCTATATAAAAGATAATTCTGTAGAGACACTGCAGGTGATAAATTAATTTGGCTTATTGTAAATGGATGTATATCTCTGGATTTCTTTTAACAGGTTTTAATTTACTTGTTGGATCTGTAATTGAATATGTAATGGCTTTTAGTCAAACACAATAAATAAATAAATAAATAAATAAATAAATAAATAAATAAATAAATGAATGAATGAATGAATGATTGATTGATTGATAGATACTTTTATTCATTTTTGCAGATGGCTGACTGTGGTGGTCTTCCTCAGGTTTCTCAGGTAAGATCTTACTGAAGAGAATGCATTGTGGGGTGGGGAAGTCCAGACTGTTTGAAGGTGTGGGGAACACGATGACAGGAGTGAAACCACACACTGCTTCAAATCAGGGTGGATTTGATTTAAATCAAATTGATTTAAATCACGATTTAAATCACTAGTCAGTAAGGCTTGATTTAAATATTTTTTTTTTACAGGAAGACTCATTCTTGCTGGTATAACCTTAATATTTACAACCATAGGAAGGTTTCATTTTTGGAATAATAAATTTTCAGAGTAGTTTTTACAGTTATATCAAAAATTACTGATTTGATTATACTACTAGAAATACATAGACAGATAATTATGAAATTATGGTGAGGTTTAAAAAGTTAACTGTTTATATTTGGACAACCTTTCTGCTGTACTTTATTGGAAGGAGAAAAACAATCATTTATTTAACTAAAACAATAACATGATAGCATATGTATCCATGTTTGTTAACTGATGTGGTTAAACATTTAAAAAAAACTTAGACTGAGTTTTAGCACACTTGATAAACTTAAAACAAATCCTTATTTCCTGATGAATAGCCTTTGGACTACAATGTAACTTAAATAGAAGACTATATTTAGAAAGATTTTTCCTCCAAAAGCATTTTATTTTAAAAATCCAATTTAAATCAAAAAAATCCGATTTAAATCAAAAAAATCTGATTTTTTTTATTTTTTTAAAAAAAATCATTGATTTTTATCCACGCTGCTTCAAATTAAAACCTAGTATTACTGGTTTGGCCTTGAGTACTATAGCTTTGCAGTGATGGGTTTCTTAGAGACTCTGTTACAGAATGCCGAACTCTGTTTGCAGCCACTTTCTAAAATATACATCCTTTCTAAAATGCTTCCATGGTAGCCCTGACCTCCAAATGATGATCAATAAAAGGTCACCATAGATGCATTGCACTTCTCTCTACGATGATGCAACGCACATCAAAACCTCCAGTCTTCTTGCTCAGTTATGTGTACCCACTAGCAGGAGTTTTAACAAGCACACACTTTTTAAAGAAAATTGGCTTCTGGCCTAGCAGTGATAACATGCCATACCGGTAGTAGCATTTTCAAATTTCCATGGCTTACTGTTACTGGAAGACTGGAATCCAAAACTGAAAACAGTTTGCCATTGGTAACTTGCAGCTTTTTAAAAAATGTGGTATTTTCTTTTAACAGCCTGCAAAGCTCGCTGAAGCTTTCAAGTACTTCATACAAGGCATGGGATACAGTAAGTACACATTTGTTTCAAAATAAATGTGCAGCGTCCTCTTAAGCTGCCATACTTAATGGATCTCTCTTGTCGGCGAAAGTTATGTTCTAGAATTGTTGGGTTTTAAAATGTACAAGTTTGGGTGCATCGGTATTGGGCTCCCTTAAAGGGATATCAACTTTGTCCCAAACTGGAGCAGCACATTAGCCATGTTCAGGTGTTTATGGTGAATACATTTGGGGAGACGGCATGTACACAAGCTGCACCGCTCACATCCCTACATGTGCCTGCTTGGCTTAGAGTTAGACCTTCTGATATCAAGCGAAAAGGTCTGAAGGGGAGTTCTAAGTACGTTGTGGTCAACACACTTTGAATCCGCCTCATGATTGTCCTATTCAGATCTCCCAGTCTTGCTTCTTGATTTAGATTTACTTTTTGATTTACTCAGTGAAGTAGGTGAGACTGAGAGACAGTGACTGGCTCCAGGTCACCCAGCAAGTTTCATGGTCCAGCACCCTAACTGCTACATCACACTGCCTCACATATGCGTCACACAAATACAGCCCAGTGCCACTTTTGACCTCAGCACTGTGGTCTACTGTCCTTAGGCTTTCAAACCTCCCTTCCTAATCCACTTCCTGCCGCAATCCATTTATGTTCCTAGGCACTTGGGCCAATTTCCCCTCAAATCTTCGTTCAGGTTCTTGTTCCTTGACTTGGCTGTGTGCTTTCCTTAAACTCTTTCATGCAAGCACATCTTCCTTCCCCGGTGTATCTGTATATAGTCTGTATCTTTCTCCCACCCCTTGGATTACAAGCACTTCCATATCTAATTTTCCGTCTTGTGTGTTGCCTATTCTGGTCACTGATCTTCATAATTTGCATTAACCAATACAGGAGGATCTTTTTTTCCTTTTTAATCTTCTCCTGTCACTTGCATTTCCTTTGCAGTGCCTTCTGCAAGCATGACCAGACTGATGAGATCCCGCACAGCATCTGGTTCCAGTGTCTCCTCCCTTGAAGGGGGCAGGAGCAGGTCCCACACTGGCGAAGGAAACCGCAGCAGAGCCCACACTGGCGAGGGTGCCAGGAGCAGGTCCCACACTGGCGATAACGTCCGGAGTCGTGCTCACACTGACACTCACATTGAGCTCACTCCCAACTCTGCAAACAACACTGAACAACCCAGCCCCAAGTCGATGGAAGTTTCTTGTTAAGTGAGACCTAACCACCACCTACTGTGTATCTTGATACTTAACCTAAAGTGTTTTCTGTAACACATGACGCTGTCCCCCACCTAGAGTTCAGCAGGGACCAATAAAGCAGGCATCTCAAGTTTCTCTGTTCCCTTAACAGAGGTTGCTGCTATTCTGTTCTCCAACTAATTCTAGATTGCTTTAAAACTTGTCCAGTGGTGAAGCTAACAGCATTTGATCACACCAAGATTGAAACCTAAGCTACCTAGGATCTTGTTCAGAAACAAAGCCTTTGAAGATGATCCATCTCTTGCCCCCCCTCCCTTTTTTACACTGTTAAAAAAAAGCCCTTTCCCAATGTGACTTTAAATAATTTGCTTTGGGGAAAACAATGCATGACTGGAGACTTTCAGAAAAAGTCTGAAAGTCAGGTTGAAGGTGGATTTACTCAAATCTGTACATATTAATCGAATGAGATTTTGTGTCTGGTCTTGTGAGTAGTGTTCAAGGCCTGTTTTCCTACATGAATATATATATATATAATTAAAATAGGGAATGTATTGCAATTTCAGGCAAGCAAAATCTTAAGCCTTCATGCTATTTAGTGGCTTTCTCCTTTTAGAACTAAAACTGCTTGAGCATGTAAAGGCCAAGGTTCAAATTATTGTCAAAAGCATGCCAGCACTTGGTCTTACATTTTGGACCTCAAAAGGATGTTTGGAGATGACAAAATCAGTTGGCCTTGTGGCTACGTAGGGTAATGCGTGTGGCGGTTGGGGGACCAGCAGTAAATTGTCTTAGAAGGTGGAAAAGTTGTGTAATGATTATAAAGTGCTCTATAGTCAACTGCCAGGTTGGTCAGCCCCTACCATTTCAGGATTAAGACCTAGTGCTGGATGAATATTTTCCACACTGTTCATGAGCGAGAGATGCAAGACTGCAATTGAGATTTTGATGACTGTGAATGTAGAGGTGTATTGATTCTGCACCCTGTCCTGATGTCTGCAGAGCTGTATTTTGGGGAGCAATGGGCAACGCAACAGATTTCCAGCATAGAATGGTTGTTGTTTTTTACAGATTATTTTTCACTGGCTTTCTATTTGCTACTTCACAATTTGTAATATGGCTCATGATTTTTGGGTATCAAGCATTTAAAACATCAAGCATCTCTACACCTGAATATCTTTGGTATTTCAAAGAGAACTAAGCTCTAGTGTAGGCAAATCACCTATTTTTAAAATGACAGCTTGGTTGGGTTTCTTGGGTGGTTCACGAAGAGGAGGAACAGACGGTAATTGAGAGGCGAAACTTGTCTATTTCAGAAAAGTTTATTAATGAATTATTTGTATTTATTTCAAAAATAAATTTGTAACTTTGCAGTGGTTTTGCATCTATTTTGTGTCCTGAAAATGATGGTGATCTTTGACTCTCCCACTTCAGTTGGCCCTGCACAACAGAAAGTCCATCTCGGGTGGTTGAAAATGCACCTCACTACTTGTATGGATCACTTAAACTGCCTTGAGTGCATTCTCTTATGGATCATCAATGGGTTAAACAGGAAGCAGAAGATGAGGATTAATGGACCATTGTCACATTGGGGAGAAATTAGTTCTGTACTGGAGCTTGATAGTACTTTTACTCTTAAAATGACCTAGATTGGGTGAGCCATGACATAGGTAAGTTTGCCGATAACTACAAATTATTCAACATCTAGAGTAGTCGGAACCATCCAAACTGGGAAACAAAATTGTGTTGCCTGGTTAATATAAGCATGTGTAAAGCGTGTTGATGCTGAGAATTTCATATTTTAATGCTGATTGTGTGAGAGTTGCTATTTCTGGCCAGGAAAGGTAACATGGCTGTTTGATGGACAGCTTGCTGTAAATGTCAACTTAGTTGGCAGCAGTGTAAAAGAAGAGAAAAAGCATGACTCTTAATTTCCTTCATAAAAAATGACTGCAGTTCTGGTTGACCCATCTCACAGAGGATAGAACACCGGAAAGTGTATAGAAAAGACCAATAAAATGACTTGTGAAATGCAAAGCCTAACATATTTGGACTAGTTAGCTTTTGCTTTTTAAAAAAATGGTTACGAAAGCAGGTTATATAACATGAATTGTACAGGCTGAGCAAATAGATTTCTCTCTGTCCCCAGCCCATATTACTATAATGCTGGGTCACTCAACAAAGGAAATTGGTGGTACAGTAGTTTCAAAACAAAAGTGGAAGTACTAGTTGACAAAGCACATTTTTGGAATTTACTGCATACCCTGAGAAGTGATGATGGTCACTAGTTGGGCAGATTGATAAAGCTATACCTATGGCTGTTGGCCACGATGCTAAACGGAATGCCCATATTCAGAGTCAGTTACTGATGGTCAGATGTTGAAAATAAGTTTGTTTGCTTTGGATCCAGAAGTATCCAGTTGACTGGTTGGAGACAAGATACTGAATGATATACAGTCTGCATCAACACACTGGTTCTCCATGGTGTTGGGTAGGAGATGTTCCCACCAACCTGCTGATGGGAAGAAGAAGAGGAGTTTGGATTTGATATCCCGCTTTATCACTACCCGAAGGAGTCTCAAAGCGGCTAACATTCTCCTTTCCCTTCCTCCCCCACAACAAACACTCTGTGAGATGAGTGGGGCTGAGAGACTTCAGAGAAGTGTGACTAGCCCAAGGTCACCCAGCAGCTGCATGTGGAGGAGCGGAGACGCGAACCCGGTTCACCAGATTATGAGTCTACTGCTCTTAACCACTACACCAAACTGGCTCTCGGGACCTTTTCCTAGCATAGCATGTATTTGCTCTAGAACACTTTTCCCACAACCACATTTATATTTACTCTTCACCTCTTTTAGGTTAGGATAACCAGGCCCAAAACAACCTCCAAACTCGCCAGGCCTTATATGAACACGGGTGTGCACCTTTTTCAGTGACGCAGGAAAATCGGGGATGTGCATAATTTGGGTGGGTCTGGCTATGTTGAGAGCAGCATGTGCAACCATTAACTTCAACTGGAAAGAAGACAACCTTGAGAATCGCGACTGATTTCATTTATGAATAATTTCCTAGGTGACAAAGTCATTTACAATAGGGTTGGTCGTAGGAAGCTGTCCTATATAGAGTCAGGCCATGGGTAGGATCTAGCTCAGCTTTGTCTACAGCAGCCTTTCTCAGAAGTTGTACTGCAGTACCCATCATTCCTAGCCAGCATGGCGAGTGGTCAGGGATGAGAGTTGTAGTTCAAGAACGACTGGGAACCCAAAGTTGAGAACCTATGGCCTTTTAGCTGTTGGACTCCCAACTATTAGCAGCCCCAGCCAGCATGACCAATGGTCAGTGAATATAGGAATGGGAGTCCAGCAGTAGCTGGCGGGGCTCAGGTCCCCCAGCCCTAGTCTACACTGAGAAAAGTCCTTATCAGCCCAATCTGGGGGAGCCAGAGAATAAATATGGGACAATCCACATGCAAATCGCCTTATCTAGGACTGTTGCTGGCACCTGACTCTCAAGAAACAATGGAGTGCGCCTCCAGGGTGAAGTTAAACCACTGTGTTAGCAGCACCTAAGTGACCTCCCCAGGACGCAAGCCTGGGCATCATAATAATTTTATTTATACCTCGCCCATCTGGCTGGCTTTGCCTGTAACTTTGCTTCCCGCAGTGAGGGAACCAGCAGAAGACCCTTGGAGCTGGACCTCAGTGTCTGGGCTGAGCGATAGGGGTGGAGACGTTCCTTCAGGTAGACCAGGCCTTCAGGTATACGGAGGTCCTGGGCTGCTCTGACGACAAGACACACACACCCCCTTGACCTCCCTGATTTGGTCCAAAGGAAAGCAGAGCAATACCTTTGGCACCAGCTCAGCTGCAGCAGTTGCCAGAACGAGGCGTACAAGATGCCATCTTAGGGATCAACTCTGGATTTGTGTAGGGTTTACTCCTTGGCCTTTTTTTCTCCTGAAGATATTCCGCAAGGCAGCAGAGGTTTAGCGTCAAGGAGAAGGCTATTTTCTTTCTCCTAGAGGGGCTACCTTCCCAGGTTGGCGAGCCCCATCTGTCTCACTTCCCTCTACTGTATGTGTAGAAACTGCCTTCTTGGCCATGGGACCCACTACTGGTCTCACAATCTGTTGGAGCCTGTCTTTGCATGCAGGGGAAGTCCCTAACTCACAGAGGTTTGGAGACCAATCAGATGTCAACAGCTGCTTTAGCCATCCAGTCAAATCTGTTTCCTGGGGTGTGGCCGGTGTTGCATGCCGACAGATCAACACACATTCGAGCTATGCATGGATACATTAATTTATAAAGGCCTGGAGCTTTCAAGAACCGTAAAGGTAAAGGGACCCCTGACCTTTAGGTGCAGTCGCGGACGACTCTGGGGTTGCGGCCCTCATCTCGCTTTATTGGCCGAGGGAGCCGGTGTACAGCTTCCGGGTCATGTGGCCAGCATGACTAAGCCGCTTCTGGCGAACCAGAGCAGCGCACGGAAACGCCATTTACCTTCCCGCCGGAACGGTACCTATTTATCCACTTGTACTTTGGCGTGCTTTCGAACTGCTAGGTTGGCAGGAGCAGGGACCGAGCAACGGGAGCTCACCCCGTCATGGGGATTCGAACCGCCAACCTTCTGATCGGCCACCCATGTCCCTTCAAGAACCTTAATTTTGAATTTATTCCGGATAGGGCAGGAGAGTTTTCCTTTCTCCATCAGTTTCGTTTCTAAAAAAATCTACCTGTTTGACGAAGCACACCTCTTCGTAACAGAACTCTACTCCTGCGGGGGCAGCTCAGGTACAGAAGAGAAGCAGGTTCCTACGTGCCGCCTCTGCTTAGAACAAGCTGCCACAATGTGACGCTTTTGCCAAGCGTACTTGATGCTATTTCTGAGCCTTGTCCCAGATACAGATAATTGTCCCGTCTACAGGGAGACATGGGCCCGGCTAGTTCTGTAAGCAGCTTAGCTTTAAGATGGGGCAGGATGCAATCAAATCCTCCTTGAGATAACTGGGCACACACCTGCTGCTGTGAAAAGCCCTTGGCAAGGCAGCGTGACATGAAGACCAAAACCTTGTTGGCAGACCCACATTTGACACAGACCAAATCCTATTCCTGCCTGGGCAAAGGAGGCCAGTCTGTGTGGCTCGTGCCTGGAAGCGCCCAGCGGGACGTTACGATTGGGGTCAGCCTCTTGTGATGGTCTTACGGAAGCTACATTTGCCGTGGCAAAGGGCACCTTGGGATTCGATGGTAAAGGAATCAACCTGCTATGTTTGGGGCAGAAAGCTGTGGGGAGCCACAGGAGGTACTGCCTTAGCTGCTTTTAACAATCCCCCCTTGCCGGATCAGTCAGGGCAGCGCAGGTGGGGGAGACCCAGAGTTTATACAGTCGTACCTTGGGTGCTGTTAAACCACAGAGCCTAGGGCTTGCCAATCAGAAGGTCGGCAGTTTGAATCCCCGCAACGGGGTGAGCTCCCGTTGCTCGGTCCCTGCTCCTGCCAACCTAGCAGTTCGAAAGCACGTCAAAGTGCAAGTAGATAAATAGGTACCACTCCGGCGGGAAGGTAAATGGCGTTTCCGTGTGCTGCTCTGGTTCGCCAGAAGCGGCTTAGTCATGCTGGCCACATGACCCGGAAGGTGTACTCCGGCTCCCTCGGCCAGTAAAGCGAGATGAGCGCCGCAACCCCAGAGTCGTCTGCGACTGGACCTAATGGTCAGGGGTCCCTTTACCTTTACCTTTACCTTGGATCCCAAATTTCCTTACGAGTCGAATGTTTTGGCTCCCGAATGCCGCAAACCCAGAAGTGAGTGTTCCGGTTTATGAACATTCTTTGGAACCCGAACGTCCCACACAACTTCCGCGGCTTCCGATTGGCTGCAGGAGCTTCCTGCAGCCAATCGGAAGCCGCGCCTTCGTTTTGGAAGTTGAACTGACTTCCGGAACGGATTCCATTCGACTTCCGAGGTAACACTGTATAAGCAGATGTTGGAGACAATCAATGGATTTTAAGGTGCTTTAAGACAACATTCCCTTCCTTACCACCAGCCCCGGATTTAGGGCAGTGCAGGCGGAGAAGATCTGTTATTGAGAAGATCCATTTGGGGGTGCCAAATTTTGGGCTCCCTCGGGGCACCATATTACCAAATTTTCAGAAGGTCAGATATCATGGTGCAGTAAATGTGAGATTGTGTTTAGTGTGCCTGAGTTGTTGTTGTTGTTTTAAAAAGCAATGTGAGATCAAGATTAAGGTCACGACATGTCGGATTACAGGAGACGGCTAACCTTTCTCTCCCAAGCTGCTGTTTGCTGTGCGACAGACACTAGCATTGGTGCCAACAGCAGCTTTCCTCCTTGGGTGACTTGTTATTGGGGGAGAGTTTTCATTGGCAGGGCGATGCAGCAAAAAAAGGGGCGAATCCCCACCACTTTCTCACCCTCATTAATCCTATCCCTGCAACTGAAATCCAGAAACATGCAACCACATGTTGTTGTTCAGTCGTTCAGTCGTGTCCGACTCTTCGTGACCCCATGGACCAGAGCACGCCAGGCACGCCTATCCTTCACTGCCTCTCGCAGTTTGGCCAAACTCATGTTAGTAGCTTCGAGAACACTGTCCAACCATCTCGTCCTCTGCCGTCCCCTTCTCCTTGTGCCCTCCATCTTTCCCAACATCAGGGTCTTTTCTAGGGAGTCTTCTCTTCTCATGAGGTGGCCAAAGTACTGGAGCCTCAACTTCAGGATCTGTCCTTCTAGTGAGCACAGATCCTGCAACCACATGTTTAATGCTAATGTGTAGAGTACTAAAAGAGGAATTGCTGCCAACCGCACATACACTCATCCTGTTTTTCTCTCTAGTAAAGACCTTTTGCATTAATATATATATATTTCAATGTCCAATGTTTAGGTTGTGGATGCCATCGTATCTCTAGTCCAAACTGCTCCTCAGGCACAAGAGAGAGGTCATCAGCAGATTCGTGGCAGTCTCAAAACTTTACAGAAATGCAAATAATCTTTTTTATTTTGGGAGGGGGTGACTCTACCCACACCCACCAAATAAAAACCCTAGTCCAGCGAAAACTGAGCGTATTCAGTTACCATAAAATGCTTACCTTTAAGGACCTAGAATTAGGGAATGGAACGGAGCAACTAGAATCTGGAAGCGTAGCTCTCCACGCTGCAACATTTTGTTGCAGGTGGTGATGGATGAATCTGTCCATTTGGGTTTCTCATTTTTCTAGCCTTGCATTCATTCTTCCATGTTTCGACATCAGTTCATGATCTATTTAGTTTTTTTAAGTCCTCATGAGAATTAAATCAACCTTTAAGTGTGCAATACTCCTAGCACACACATTTTTGTAGGTAACATTCCTTCTGTACACATTTGCAAGTTTAAAAAAAGGTTTAGAAATTGTAAAGGACCCCTGACAGTTAAGTCCAGTCGTGGATTACTCTGGGGTTGCAGCGCTCATCTCGCTTTACAGGCCGAGGGAGCCGGCGTTTGTCTGCAGACAGTTTTTCCGGGTCTTGTGGCCAGCATGACTAAGCTGCTTCTGGCGCAACGGAACACCGAAACCAGAGCAGCGCACGGAAACGCCCTTTACCTTCCCGCCGGAGCAGTACCTATTTATCTACTTGCACTTTTTGGCATGCTTTTGAACTGCTAGGTTGGCAGGAGCTGGGACCGAGCATTGGGAGCTCACCCCATCACGGGGATTCAAACCGCCGACCTTCTGATCGGCAAGTTAGTATTCCCTAAATAGAATGCCTTTTTGTGTTATTTTCACTATAATATGCATCATTACTTGCACTTTATCCTGATATAGACATTTCTGTACACACCGCTTGGCTGGAGAACCGCACCTTGTTGAGTCCAGCACTTGTTGATTCCGGAAGTTTGACTTAGGAAGACTTGCCTTTTAAGGGCGACCTTAAATCCAATTTCATTAGCTGCCTGCCCCATTCATTTCCAAAAACCTGTTTAGCCTGAGACACGAAAAAGCTCTGTGCAAGGTGGGGATAAGTGATCCTTCTCAACAACCACTTTGAACCCTCTCGCAAACCGTTGTCTGTCTCCAATCTCCTTTTGAGGGACTCATCTCCTACTTAACCCAATCCCGGCCTCCTCAACGTTTTTCCTTTTATTTGTACCATCTCACCTTGGGAGCATTGTTTGCAGCACAGAATTCTGAAGAGGCGCTTTGTTCTTCTGGGCCGCTCGTAGCTGCCCATTGCACAATGTGACCATCATGCGCCGTCTCACAATAGGGACTTTCAGAACTCCATGAATAGGGAATGCAATCTGCCTGGGCAACGCTTTGTTGAGAAGTCTGTGTAGCATGAGATAATTGTAGTGCCTCTTCTGCTGCCAGACTCTCATCAGATCACAGGCTGTTCCATCTCTTAAACACAATTCTCCAGCTGCTGGAATATTCCCGCATCATCTCTTGATCATATAG
Source organism: Darevskia mixta (assembly GCA_034641385.1). Classification (NCBI taxonomy): domain Eukaryota; kingdom Metazoa; phylum Chordata; class Lepidosauria; order Squamata; family Lacertidae; genus Darevskia; species Darevskia mixta. Next base: position 26,973,296 of record JAWWNH010000018.1, on the reverse strand, counting down.
TTTGGCTTCCTTACACCTGACCGCAGAGTGTGTTCTCCTTCATGGAGAGCACGTGTTGCGGTGGGGGCCAGCAAGTCACCCCTCTGGTGCTGGGCGGGATCTCGTATGGATGGCCACTGTTGTGATTGGACCCTGGGTGTTGTTGGGGAGAATTGTATGTTGCAATTTCTTGATGGACAGCCCAGCGGATATATATTGGTGGGTTTGCAACGTGATCCCCCTCTTGGCTGCGTGCTTCTGATCACCCGCCCTCCCTCCCTATATTTTAGGCCTCTGCGTTGACCTTGCTATGCCTGTCATGGGGTCGTCTGCTTTTGGGGCAGGGGCCTGGTAGGAATTTTTCCAGTTGGCTGATTGGCTGGTGCCATCTGGTTTTCGCCTACTGCATAGCAAATAGTCACAACTTGTAAGGTTGGCGGCTAGGCATTGGTTATTATGTTGGTTGGAGGAGGGGTTATGATTGACTGTGTCTGCCCCTCCAATTGATGCTGGTGTTAGGGGAATTCCGTTAAAGGAATCCAGGGGCTCAATGCTTTTGTCCGAACCCCCGGTTGGGGGCTAGGGCCGTGCAAGAGCCCTGGGAGCCTGAGGGGAGGGGGGAGGGTCATACCACCCGGCTCCCTTTATCTCTTCAGAGGGTTTTCCCCTTACTGACGGTCGTCAGTTCTGTCCCCTGTGTGACAGATAGTCTTAACCAATGCCTAAGCAACCACTCACATTGTTTGTATTTTAATAAAGTTTTAATAAACTAAAATTCTGACTGATGTGTGAATTATTTGAGGGGTGGTTTAGGGACCTCTGCTCCTGCCCACCTTACAATTTGAAAGCATGTCAAAGTGCAAGTAGATAAATAGGTACCGCTCCGGCGGGAAGGTAAACGGCGTTTCCGTGCGCTGCTCTGGTTCGCCAGAAGTGACTTAGTCATGCTGGCCACATGACCCGGAAGCTGTACACCGGCTCCCTCGGCCAATAAAGCGAGATGAGTGCCACAACCCCAGAGTCGTTTGCGACTGGACCTAATGGTCAGGGGTCCCTTTAGCATTACCCTTACCCACACATGCAAATTTGGCATGCAGTTTAAAATGTATTTAAACAAAGTGTGTGTGTGTGTGTGTGTGTGTGTGTGTGTGTGTGTTTGCAAAATGGCTGATCTTATTTATATTTATAAGCCAACTTGTTTTTAACATCTGATTTAATTGGTACATTTTAATGTCTATTTAATGTGAAGCATTTGGAGGTTTTGAGGATTAACCGGTATAGAAATCCTGTTTAAGGAAAATACAGTGGTGTCTTGGTTTTGCATACGTTTTGGATTACAAACACGTTAAACCTGGAAGTGCGTGTCCCAGTTTGCAACCTTTTTTTGGATTACAACCCCCCCCCTTTTTTTGATTACGAACAAAAAAAATTTGGAGGCCCCATTGGCAAAAGCGCGCCTTGGGTTACAACCTGTTTTGGTTTACAAATGGACCTCCGGAACAGATTATGGTTGTACACCAAGGTAGCACTGTAGATGGGCAAGAAGTGTTTTATGTAGATGAAGCCCTGCACTTTAAAAAGAGTAACAGAATCTTAGAGTTGGAAGGGACCCCTGAGGGTCATCTAGTCCAACCCCCTGCAATGCGGGAATCTCAGCTAAAGCATCCATGACAGATGGCCATCCAACCTCTGCTTCAAAACCTCAAAGGAAATAATAATTCAAAAGGTCTGCACTGCAGCCAGGAGAACAGAAAATATTTGAGAACCAGGGCATCCTGCAGAAAATCCTGTTGTTAAAAGAGCATTTAAAATTACAGGATGAATCAAAGCAGACTTAGGCCAGGATTATTAAAAGAAAAAGGATTTAAATCAACAAATGGTCCGGTCAAACTGGCGAAAATATATAAGGTGGACAATAAGTGTTGGAAATGTAAAGAGAAAGAAGGTACCTTTTTCCATATGTGGTGGGAATGCAAAAGGGTGAAATGCTTCTGGGATATGATATATGGCGAGATTAAGAAAATGTTGAAATATACATTTGTTAAAAAACCAGAAGCTTTCCTGTTGGGAATTATAGGTACAGACATTAAAAAGCAGGACATTAAGATTTTCCAATATGCAGTGACTGCGGCAAGAATGCTAATAGCACAAAAATGGAAACAAGAACAAACACCGACAGTAGAGGAATGGAAAATGAAACTATTGGACTATGCAGAATTGGACAAAATGATGGGGAGAATCCGAGAACAGCGGGACCAGAAGTTCGTCAAAGACTGGACTAAATTTACAGACTATTTAAAAGAAAGTATTCAATTGAATACGTTAGTAGGACTACAAGAGGTTTTGTAGATGAAGGAAGAAATGCTGTTTTTAATATGAACTTATAGTGACTAAGGTAGCGAGAGACATAATAAAACAACAGAAGAAATAAGAAATATAAAATTAAGGTATAGTTATTAGAAGGTCACAAGGAAGGTCTGAAGGAAGTCAAGGCTCTAAAAAGCCAAAAAGGTATTAGAAGTGAAAAAGTATGTGAATGTTATTATTGTGAAAAATTATTTTTGAAACCAATAAAAATAATATTAAAAAAAAATCAACAAATGGTTTTGGTTTCACATACAGCAGACGGAAGATTCTCTTTTATTTTCGACCCTCTGTAAAATCAGAGCAATAAAACGTAGGAGTCCCCTCTTGCCTGCCTGCCTCCCTCCCTCCCTGCACATGCCATCATACCCAGCCAACTTAATTAGCGACTTCGGAGTAATCGTGATAATGAGCTAAGTCAGCGAAAATGTCATTGGGGTTCTTGCAGCTCAGGTTGCAAAAGCAGGCGTTGATCCACATGACTTTCTTGGAGAACCCCGTCCCATCTGGGCACAAGAAGCTCACGTCGATGGTCTTCGACTTGTACGGAGTACAGCAGCGATTGTCCACACAGATGCCGCAGTATTTTGGCCGGTAAGCTGCCTTGCTCACACATCCAGAGAGAGTATAGTTCATCAACTCTTGTCTCCTGTACACTGCTAAGCATTTCTTTCCAGGCTAGAAACAATATGAGAAAGAGAGAAAGAAAGAGGGAGATGATAGCAATCAACTAGATCGATTAACATTTTTATTTAATAAAAATTAACATTTTATTGAATTATGGTGCTGGAGGAGACTCTTGAGAGTCCCATGGACTGCAAGAAGATCAAACCTATCCATTCTTAAAGAAATCAGCCCTCAGTGCTCATTAGAAGGACAGATCCTGAAGTTGAGGCTCCAGTACTTTGGCCACCTCATGAGAAGAGAAGACTCCCTAGAAAAGACCCTGATGTTGGGAAAGATTGAGGGCACAAGGAGAAGGGGGCGGCAGAGGATGAGATGGTTGGACAGTGTTCTCGAAGCTACTAACATGAGTTTGGCCAAACTGCGAGAGGCAGTGAAGGATAGGCGTGCCTGGCATGCTCTGGTCCATGGGGTCACGAAGAGTCGGACACGACTGAACGACTGAACAACAACAACAACAACAACAACAAATAATAATAATAATAATAATAATAATAATAATAATTGTGGGGTTCATGTAGGATTGTGTTTAAGGAAAATATGTCTTTCTCTGTTCATTGTGCGAGTGAGCAATATCATTCCGATGTCCAGTTCTGGATTGTGTGAGTGTGAGGTTCCTTGCTGGTCCAGAAAAGCATGTTCTCCTGACCAATCTTACAGGACACAAAATTGGCAAGAAATTGGCTACTGCTGCTTCCATAACTCTAGGATGGGAGAGTCACGTCTCTCTCTTTAGAATTAGCATTTGCTGTACCAGATGTTACAACTGACTGGCAAAAATGTTCCTTAGGTGTGTTCCTTTGATACCCCCATAGTATCTTTTCCCCTTGAAGGAAATCTTAGAGCCCTGGTGTAATTACCAGCAGGCCAAATGGCAAGGATGTTTGCCAAGGATGTTTATTTCCTTTTCCTGCTTCCTAATCTATCCCTTCATGTACTTGAGCTTTGGAATGCAAATAGATACTAGAGTAGGGAAGGTAGTTCTAGGGGGGGAAACCAGATCTGCAACTTCAAAGGGTCTTTGTTCTACTTTGTTCCCACGTGGAAGTTTTTGGGGAACTGTTAGAGGATTCTCATTGGTTCTTTTGAATTTTGTGACGAGATGCTTTGTGCTAATAAAAATAGCCTGAGGCTGGGGTGCGGGATGGCACTTACGACTCAGAGCTTTTGCAGGTCAAACCTCTGTGTCAGTCTTTATTTTGAACTCATGCCAACTCTGCGCAACGCAGAGGAACGCAAATAATAATAATAATAATAATAATAATAATAATAATAATAATAATAATTTATTATTTCTACCCCAGCCACTCTGGGCGGCTTTCAACAGAACATTAAAAACAGAATAAAACTTCAGGGATTTGTTCTCCAAGAACTATGAGGAGGCTGGAAAGTGCTAGAAACTCTCAGCTCCCTTCATCGCTGACCATTGGCCATGCTGGCTGGGACTTATGAGAGCTAGAGTCCAACAACATCTAGAGCAGGCATCCCCAAACTCGGCCCTCCAGATGTTTTGGGACTACAACTCCCATCATCCCTAGCTCACAGGACCAGTGGTCAGGGATGAAGGGAATTGTAGTCTCAAAACATCTGGACCTGTTTGGGGGTGCCTGATCTAGAGGGCTACAGGTAGACTATCCCTGGGGTATGCAGTCTTCCTTCCCAGTTGCAAAACCCCTTGATTAAACCACAAGTCCCAGAATCCTCTGTGCCCCCATGTCAGGGACAGTGCTGAGGAGGGCTGCACTGAGGAGGAATGGTGGGAGCCTCCCCCTCCCCCTGCTCCGGATCCGGATCCTGAATCTTCCCACAGTATAGATTTGGAACAGTGGTTTGCAGAAGGACATAGTTCAGAAGGCAGAAGCTGGGAAGTACTGGATGGGGAACAGCTAGGAGGAGAAGCACTGGGGGGGGGGGAGTTAACAGACTCACTGTCGCTTGAAAGCATTCATCCGCTCAGCACAATGTCAAGAAGTGCAGATAAAGTGGCTGCACAGAAAGCACAGTGGTTGTGAAATCAGGTTACAAGATGCAGTAGTGACGTCACATGGCTTCTAGTGTTTTTCCGCATTCCCTTCCTGGGTGTTGGAGACCTGAGTGGTCATTTATTTACTTAGGCTATCCAAAGAATCCATTCCTAGGAATGACTAGGGAGGAAGTGGGTGGAACCCTTAATTGGGAGCACCGTCATTCCTAGGAATGGATTCTTTGTTCTTTCGCTGTGATCATTAAAGTTTCTAACTGCTAAGAGACTCCTTTCTCTTTGTTCTGCTTATCTACTGCCAAAACGGGGAAGGAAGCCGATTCCCTGAAGCCTGACACCCCATCATGTTGTCCAGCTCTATGGACAGGACAGAGCTGCAATTGGATAGCCTAAGTAAATAAATGACCACTCAGGCCTCAAACACCCAGGAAGGGAATGCGGAAAAACACTAGAAGCCAAGGACTTCGAAATGGCATCATCTGGAGATACCATAAAAAGTGAGTGGCCGTTCCGGAGAAATTGTGGGAGCATTTTGTGGATGGATGGGGAAACAAGACCAATCCTACAAGCATGTGCTTGATGTGGTGAAGCAAGAGCAACAAGGAGGATCTCTGCCTGTATTATCCCATACCTTAATGTGCTTGGCGATGTCCTCTTCGCATGGGCGCATGTTACAGAGCCGGCTCTCTTTTGTCAGCCGGCACTGGTCGTTCTCATTTGAGATTCTTTGGGACGTGCCCATCCCGCAGGTCTTCGAGCAGGGACTCCAGGAAGAGGTGTGGAGGATGCAGTTTTTCTGCCACGACTCAATTTCCCCTTCATAAACTGTAAAAAAAGAGAGGAAAGAAACATGTGGCATTAGGTGAGCTTATACGCCAGCCTCAGGAATGGCCCAGAGCTCCCTGTGAAGAGGAATTGGCTGTTAAACCACTCTGGCAATTGTAGCTCTGTGACTCGGGGTCTCCTAACAACTCACAGCACCCTTAACAAACTACGGTTCCCAGGATTCTTGGGGGGGGGGAGCCATGTCTGCTTAAAGTGGTACAACGCTTGTTTAAATGTACAGTGCGAATTAGGCCTTAAATGTGAGCTAGATGAACCAGTGGTCTGCCCTTGTATAATACATTTCTGCCTTTTCCCCTGCTGGAGGAAAACCACCTTGGAAGGGTAGGTGTTGAGTTGGAAAAGGGCCAGCAGGTAAAAAATTAAGCACCTCTTCTCAATTTCCTCCATGCCCAGCCCTCAAGTGGATGTTGGTTTCGATTTGTTTCATTTTCGTTGCAGAGAAAGGGTGGAACAAGTTACACCTGGAACTCCATGCTGCAGGGAGTTTGACCCTAAAAGCTGTGGGGATCTTTCTTCCTCCAAAGTCTTAGAAATTTGCCCCTCCTCATGTGCTCCACACACACCCCGCCAATACCTGCAGAGGAGATGTGCCGTGGGGAGGTCTTTCTGATTTTCTTGGAGTCGTCGCAGACCCACTGTTCGCAGCACTGCCCCTTCAACTTGATCTGTTTGGGGTTGGGGCACCAAACGAGGGGCGGCTTGGAGTCTCTGCAGGTGGGGACGCAGCCCACGGATCCTCCGATGCAGGTGCAATTGTACTTGCAATTGGGCTGGAAGGACTGTCCGTTCTTGTACCTGACCCCATCGAGGATGCAGTCGAGGCCGACAATTTCTACAAAAGGAAGAGGGGAAAGGCATCAAGAGAGAGAGAGTTTCAAAGGCCAGGCTCACATGACATCTGATATCAACTTACAGCAGCAATCAGGTTTTGAATACACAGATTTTCCTTCCTTCCTTCCTTCCTTCCTTCCTTCCTTCCTTCCTTCCTTCCTTCCTTCCTTCCTTCTCTTTCTTTTCTTTCTTTCTTTCTTTCCTTCCCTCTCTTTCTTTCTTTCCTTCCTTCCTTCCTTCCTTCTCTTCCTTCCTTCCTTCCTTCCTTCCATCCTTCCCTTTCTTTCCTTCCTTCCTTCCTTCCTTCCTTCCTTCCTTCCTTCCTTCCTTCCTTCCTTCTTTCTTTCTTTCTTTCTTTCTTTCTTTCTTTCTTTCTTTCTTTCTTTCTTTCTTTCTTATTTCCTTCCCCTTTCTTTCTTTCCTTCCTTCCTTCCTTCCTTCCTTCCTTCCTTCCTTCCTTCCTTCCTTCCTTCCTTCTCTTTCTTTCCTTCCTTCCTTCCTTCCTTCCTTCCTTCCTTCCTTCCTTCCTTCCTTCCTTCCTTCCCTTCCCTTCCCTTCCCTTCCCTTTCTTTCCTTCCTTCCTTCCTTCCTTCCTTCCTTCCTTCCTTCCTTCCTTCCTTCCTTCCTTCCTTCCTTCCTTCCTTCCTTTCAACACAGCACCAGGCAGGGGCAAGCTATCTATTTACTTATAAGCACTTTTGTAAACTGCCCACTCCTTAAATTATCAAGGTGGGGTACAATAAATTAAAACACTGCAATGTAAAATCGTAAAAATGCAGAAATCACATAAATTAGTCAGATCTTATGTTGTGAAGCACCCTGAGACCTGCGGATATAGGGCCTATTAATAATAATAACAAAACAGTCAAACCTTGGTTGTCGAACGTAATCCATTCCGGAAGCCTGTTGGGCTTCCAAAACGTTCGACAACCGAGGCGTGGCTTCCGATTGGCTGAAGGAGCGTCCTGCACTCAAGCGGAAGTTGCGTCGAACGTTTGGCTTCCAAAAAACATTCGAAAACCGGAACACTTACTTCCGGGGTTTTGATGTTCGGGAGCCAAAAAGTACGATAACGGAGGTGTTCGGGAACCGAGGTTTTACTGTAGTTGTAGTAGTAGTAGTAGTAGTAGTAGTAGTAGCCAGTTTAATTCTCTAATTGAAACTTGGTGAAACAATGACGTTATCAGAAGGCAGTGAGATATATGGATTGTAAGTACCCATCTGATTTACACAGATTTCTTTCTTCCCTGGAAAAAAGGAACTTCTTTACATAAGAACTTAAGAAACGTCCTGCCAGATTAAACCAAAACCCTATGTGGTCCATCACCCTCCTTCCTCAACTGCCAACCAGATGCCTATGGGAAGCCCAACAGGCAGAGCAGGAGGGCAGTACGTAGTTCTTTCTCTCTGTTGTTTCCCAGTTTGCAACTGGTATCCAGAGGCATGCGGCCCCTGATCATGTAAGGAGCATCTAACCATTGTGACTAGGAGCCAACGACATTATCCTCTAGGAATGTTAAAGCCAGCACCATTGGTACCTATCACAATCCTATATCTCCCACTTTTCAGTTTCATAGTTTGACCCCAGCTTCCAGCATTATGAGGAAGGGAGAAAACCATGTATCCACATTCATATGTTGTGCATAATTTTTTTTTTTAAAAAAAAACCTTTAACATGTCCCCTGCTAGTACCTGCCTGGTGAGATCCATGTGCTTTTACATAGCTCACAATCTCACTTAGAAAATGCACGCAGTACAACTTGGCTTAGTTGCAGTGGTGAAAGTTCCTAAATTATTGGTACAGGAACACAATAATGGCTTGTAAAGGCCATGCAGTCTGAGCTTGGAGCAACCAGCCCAGACCTCTTTACATGCAGGAGTTGACATGGTAGACCGAAGGAACAATATATTGACTTCCTTTCTCCCAAGGTGTGGGGAAGTGATCTAGCTAGGCCTGGCAGGACAGCTTACTCTATGGCATTAACCCCTTCATGAATTAATTAGACTTAAGCATGTTGGTTGGGACCCAGGTAGTGCTGTGGGTTAAACCACAGAGCCTAGGGCTTGCTGATCAGAAGGTTGGTGGTTCGAATCCCTGCAACGGGGTGAGCTCCCGTTGCTCGGTCCCAGCTCCTGCCCATCTAGCAGTTCGAAAGCACGTCAAAGTGCAAGTAGATAAATAGGAACCGCTCTGGCGGGAAGGTAAACGGTGTTTCCGTGCGCTGCTCTGGTTCACCAGAAGCGGCTTTGTCATGCTGGCCACATGACCTGGAAGCTGTACGCCGGCTCTCGGCCAATAAAGCGAGATGAGCGCCACAACCCCAGAGTCGGACACGACTGGACCTAATGGTCAGGGGTCCCTTTACCTTTACCTTTATGTTGGTTATCCCACACTTTTTAGCAACTCATTCAGAGTGAATGGCAATCTACTGAAAACCCAAATTTTCCTTTGTTCCGATTTGACATTAAAGAGTGGGTTTATATGTGTGGACTCGTGTCTATAAAGTGTGGGACAAAAGGTAACTGTGGGTGAGCCCTTATACTGAGCCAAAGAATTGATCCCTCTAGCTCAATATGGTCTACACTGAAGGACAGTGGTTCTTTCCAGGGTTTCAGAAAGGGGACATTTTCAATCCTACCTGAAGAGGCCAGAGATCGATTGAAGCAGGGACATTTCATAAGCGAACGAGATGTTCCAAAGGTGAACTACAGTCCTTTCCAAGGTAATATGGAATCCACAGTGCAGGTTACGGCTTGTGCCACCACAGTCTTTCAAAACCAACCCCTTTTGTCTCGAGTTCACAGGTGTTTATACAAATGCTTACAGAATAGAACTAGTAGTTTGTTTTGTTTTATTTCTCTCCCACAGGAACACGCACAACTTCTGCAGTTTTAATAAAATATCCTGTTTCAACTGCAGACAAAAATGAGACTGAGCCTTTGAGTCTGTGGGTGTGTGTGGGGGGGGTGCTGCTGTGCTTGTTGGATTTTGTTTTCAATAGAGGGGGAAATTCCCAAACTTGAGATCAAGTTGTAAGCAGATCTGCACGTTTTTCCACTCCTGAGTTTGCCAATGTTTTGCACAGCTTCAAAGCCAAACCAGGTTTTCAATACCCGGGCGATCCTATTTCGACACTTGGAGTGTTTACTGTGTAACCTCAAAGCTTACAAATTGGTTGGGAACTTGAATTTTCTGGAACAGCGTGCAATAAATATTTTGGTCTGAATTTAACTGTGAGCCGGAACACCCAAAGCAACAAAGAAGTGATGCTAAGAAGAAAAAGAAGAAACGTGAAAAGATGAAATTATACCAACAGAAGAGCAATGCTTGTACAAATTGATAGAGCTCACAGAATTAGCAAACATGACAGCCAAAATAAGGAAGTGGGATGAGAGGAAGACAAGGGGGGAGTGGGATTACCTGATAGAATATCTTAAAAGAAATGACATTACAGTAAACCAGCAAGTAGGGGTAATTCTTTGAACAACATTAGAAAATGACGGAAATCTAAAAAGGGTGGAGAAATTAATGGAGATGCAGCAAATTAAGGCTTTTCTTAGAATGCCACTGAAGTCAGATTGGGAAATCTGTGCAGAAACAATGTAATATGAAATATGTATGGTATAAAATGAAAATTGGAAAATGCATAAAACAGTGGTTTCCAACCAGTGTCTTGTGGCACCTTGGGGTGCCTTGAATGATGGTCAGGGGTGCCGTGGGCAACACTGGCCTCTGTCCCTCTTCCCTTCCCTTCCCTTTCTGATGCCCTCTCACGTCTCTGCCTCCCAAAGGCTTGCACAGCTGTTTGTTGCAGCAACCCTGGCTACAAGCTCCCCGGGCGAATGGTGCCTCTGGGGCTGGCCAGGGGGTGCTTCCCAGGCCCCTGTGGGGCAGTGTGAAGAGGCACCTCTCTTTGGGGTGGGGCAGCTCAGAGACAAGGGTCGGCAATTGCAGCTGCCTGGAGGACTCCTGAAATATATTCGGAGTCAAGTGTGAATTTCATGCTCTTTATTCAGCTCATAGTAGCAAGGAATGAATCTTTCCCCAAAACGTCTGCTATAAATACATTATTTACACAATGGGCCCCACGTGATTGGCTAATTCCGGGCTACTCCTGTAGGCCAATCAGGTTGCGGATTCACTTCATCCAGGAGCCTGATTGGCTGCTCTTGCAGGCCAATCAGGTCGCTGATTCACTTCCACCTGGAGCTGGATTGGGTGGCTCCTGCGGCATGGGCATACCCAGGGGGGGCAGAGGGGGCAGCTGCCCCCCCCAGAAGGCAGCCCTAGAAGCAAAAATGATCAGCGTCCATTCAAAGCAAACCTGAACGACCATGGCTTGCCCCCCCCCCCTAGTTTTGATCCCGGGTACGCCCCTGTCCTGCGGACCAATCAGACTGCTGCATTTTGGATCCTATTGTTCTAGGACCAATCAGACTGCTGCATTTTGGATCCTATTGTTCTAGGATTCAGCTCAGTACATAACAGCTCCCAAGGAGAGGAGTCTGAGGGAACACTCCGCAAGGGTGGGTGTTCAAAAAAGGGTGAGAGGCTGCCGGCTCTGCATGCAAGATATATAAAAATAAAAAGAAGCAACGTTGCCAGATGTTGCTAGAGTAGAACAAGGCAAATCCAGAAGCAAAGGATCACAAAGAGGTGGCCCAACTAGAGGAAGAAAACTAAACCCTGACAATGCTTCACAACATTATTGTTGTGGTTATTATTATTTTATTTAATAATAATAATAATAATAATAATAATAATAATAATAATAATAATAAATTTTTATTTATACCCCGCCCTTCCCGGTCCAAAAACCAGGCTCAGGGCAGCTAACAACAAATACAAAACAATGATTAAAAACAGCTTTAAAAACAGCTAAAAACAGCATAAAAAACAAACATCAGTGGGATCACCAGGGCTAACTGGCCAAGTTAGTCTTGCTAGGCCAGTAGGGAGAGCAGGGAAGAATTTTAATGTGGGGACTCCAGAAGGGTTTCTTCAGAAAAAAGAGAAGGGGAAAAAGGAATAGGAGATCAGGCTAGATTGAAGGCAGGCGTAATAACTCTGTTTTACAGGCCCTATGGAAGGAGGTCAGGTCCCACAGGGCCCTAGTCTCATGGGACAGAGCATTCCACCAGGTCGGAGCCAACACTGAGAAAGCCCTGGCCCTTGTGGAGGATAATCTGGCTTCTTTGGGGCCCAGGACCTTTAAGCTATTGTTATTCATGAACCTTAAGGTCCTCTGTGGGGCATACCATTAAATGCATTTAATGCATTTACAGTGGCACCTTGGTTTTCGAACGTTCCGGAAGACCGTTTTGAGTTCCGAAACGTTTGAAAACCGAAAACTCAATAGCCGACAGCTAGGCCTCAGGATCTTGCACTTGGAGGAAGCTGCGTGGCACGTTCGAAATAGGAGTGTTCCAAGGCGTGTTCAAAAACCGAAGCATTTACTTCCGGGTTTACGGTGTTCGAAAACCGAAATGTTCGTCAGCGGAGACGTTCGAAAACTGAATATCCTGCCTTTCTCTCTCTCTCTCTCTTTTTAAAAAAATAATATTTATTGGGTTTTACACACATAACATGCAACTTATCACAATACTATATAAAACAAACATAACAAAAAAAATACAGTACTACAAATACACACACACAAAAATCATAATTCCCCTTCTTATTTCCTTAACATTTTGGTTTGACTTCCTCCTGTCTTTCCCTCTGCGTTTCATTGTATATCATCTTTAGCAATTTCCTCTCATCATCTAATATTATATTTCTAATATTCTGTTCTATTTTTTACTATCTTAATCAATTTTCATATCTTATCTCCCTATTATCTTATCAAACCTTATCACATATATTTCTCTTACTCAAGTTCTATCCTATCATACACCATATTTTCACTTAATCATTCTATGTACTATTCTGTAAATTACTTTTCTTCCAGCATTGTCTTATCTCTAAATCTTGCAATAATTTTTAAGATATTCCCTAAATTTCATCGAATATCCTGCCTTTCTCAGTCTACTTTAAGAGAAGAAACAGCCTGGGACACGTTCAGACCGACGGGAAGAGCCGTGACCCGTATCTCGGGCAAAAAGAAAGATGTACATCACTTACGTGAACACACTCCTATTTCGTACCTAGGTCTGTCTCTGCTGTAGTCACAGTACAACCCCCTGTGGACGTCGCAAGTGTCCGCCTCGGTGCAGTTCTCTCCCAACTGCTTGGCACATGTCTTGCAGCACTCGCAGCCGTCAGTCATCAGGCTGACACCCGCCGGGCAGGCGGGCGGCGTCTTCGGACACTCGCACGGCCACTTACAGTACTGCGTCCGCACGTAAGCCTCGGTCGCGGAGGAGGTGGCAGGGGGTGACATGGTGTAGTCGTGGTGGTGGTGATGTTCTGGGCAAAGACCTGGGTAAGAAAAGAAGAAAAAGCATAGCAGGAAAACTCATGAAACCTTCAGGAATCCAGTGACAGGTTCACTAATCTCTCCTGCTTCACAGATCTACCCGGTGCTGGGACTGACTGGCATGGAGAACATAGAAACCTGGAGAACATAAATACCCCGCCTCCCCAGCCAAGACCGGCTCAGGGTGGCTAACACCAGGTATAAAAACAATTGATTAAAATACAACTTAAAAACAAGATTAAAATACAACATTAAAATGCATTCTCATTTCAGTAGAAACTCAAATCAAAAATTGTTTGGGGAAATCTTCACCAAGGCCAACTATCCAGACTGGTCCTACGTGGGCCAGAAAAAAAGCCAGGGAAGTCCCCAAATAGGAGTTCCCTCACAAAAGGAAAGAGGGGGGAGGGGATCAAGTTGATTCCAAGCCAAAGGCCAGGCGGAACAACTCTGTCTTACAGGCCCTGTGGAAAGAAATCAGATCCCGCAGGACCCTGGTCTCATGAGACAGGGCGTTCCACCAGGTTGGAGCCAGTGTTGAAAAGGCCCTGGCTCTGGTTGAGGCTAATCTGACTTCCTTAGGGCCCGGGACCTCTAGGGTGTTGCTATTTATGGACCTCATCATCACCATCATCATCATTCTTTTATTCAACCATCAGTCAAAAGAATACATTTGTACAGAATTAAAAGCATCTGAGAGAACTTTGAAAAAAGGAAACATAATCCACATTAGAATGGAACTAAACAAATAGCCCCATATCGATACAATCAATTAAAATCTTGTGACGCTTAGAAGCTAAAAAAAAGAAATTTAGCCACCAGGGAGGCTGTATTTCTAGTAATATTATTCAGTAAATATAAAACCTGTCTTTCTCTGGGTAGAAAGCTAGATTGATGTAAAAGTGGAGTTATGAGATTTTGCCTAAGTTCTACATAGAGAGGACAAGACAGAAGGATATGTTTGGTAGACTCAACCACGCCCATAGTACAATGACAGGTTCTCTGGGCGTATGGAACTCCCTTGTACCTTCCCCACAATACCGTGGAATCAAGGGCGTTTAGTCTAGCCGCTGTAAGAAGTCTGCGGTATTCCACATAGTGGATTTCCGTGAGATAGGGGGCTGGTGTCATTTGATATATCTGGTCCCCTAGGAACGTCCCTGGTTTCACTTGAGCTATGTCCTCTTGTCTGGCAATATGGACCTTAAGGTCCTCCGCGGGGCATACCAGGAGAGGCGGGTCCCGTAGGTATGAGCAACATCAGGACACAATGCGCTGCAATTCATACTTTTATTTGTTTTCCATGATGGTCTGGAAATTCCATCACTTCAAGACGGGGAAGGGGTGCAATGCCACAATTGTTTGCCGTTGGGTAAATTGCACTGAGCACATGTTCCCCAGGTCATTGGGTGGTTCCGGAGGGATCAGTCCAAGGCCTGACCTATTTCCTCTGCTTATTCCTGTGAGAAGATTACGCCTGACCTGTGAGTTTGGACGGCTCCAAGAGGAATAGCTTCTTGCACCTGTGGCGGGGACCGCAGTGCCTTTCTGCTGAACCGTTACCCCAGGAGTGAGTTCTCAGAAGATAGAACTGGAATGGACGTCATCATAGGAATTGAATATAGCCTGGCATTCTCACAGGCAATTTTCGGTCCCACCCCCCTATTCATTGGTCTGTCTTGCATGCTAGCTGTGAGTTTTGTTCTCTCTCCTGGGATCTAAAGTTACCGTGGGTGTTCTGCTTTCGCTTTTTCACCCTTAAAAGGTCGGGCCTTTAATGCCAAAATTAAAGCTTCAATTGCAAAGTTAATCATTTCACTTTCATAGGGACTAGAAAGGACATTTCATCCCCATTGCTTAAGAGGCAGGAGTTCCCACCACCACAGCAATGGAATTTGTTGGTTCCCTTTGTTAATGACATTTAAAAGCAAATTTCAATAGTTTTTCAGGTTCTCTCAAAGCTTTTCATCCAGTCTTCTGAAGACCATAAGTGAATCCAAGGCATAGCTGCCAACCCTCCCTTTTTTTTGCGGGAAACTCCCTTATTCCAATGCCGTTTCCCGCTGCTATCCCGGATTGTTGATATCCCTTAAATTTCCCGGATTTCAAAGGAAGCAGCTCCTTTCCCTCCCTGCCGGCCAGGGAGGCTCCTCAGCTGCCTTGCTCGGCTGCCAATAAGGAGTCTGAGACCGACTGGGGGCGGAGCTTGCAGCCAGACCCTCACGCCCAACCAGACAGACAGCCTGCCTGCCGTCTATGCGCTCGCTCTTTCGCTCACCCGTTCGCGCGCAGCCTCTGGAGCGCAGGGTGGCGAGGCTACTTGGTGCCATTGCACCGCCCTCGCGGCATCCCTTATTTTCAAATCCGAAAGTTGACAGCTATGATCCAAGGTCACATAGAACATGCAATTCATTTTGATCCCCATTGATCACCCAATAATACTTTCAAATAGTAGTTCTCTGCTTTTTCTTACTTAAACAAAAGCAAAGTATTCTATCCTTCCTCCAAGGACTTCCTGCGATGTAAGAATGAAACAGATTATATCCACGTACAACAATCCTGCATGGTAATAATTTACAAGCTCCAATCATAAGTATATAAAGTACCTTAATTAAGAAGAAGCCTCCAGCAGAACTATCCCTCAATCACCCCATATCAAAACAAGTAACATTGGGGATGTTGATAACTAGCTATGAGGAAGCTGTGTGTAAAGATCTTAATTAATAATAATAACCAGCATCCGATCTTGCTCAATGTATTTTGCTGCCAGAGGTCAGGGGCAGCCCAAGATATTTTAGATAGATAGATAGATAGATAGATAGATAGATAGATAGATAGATAGATATAGATAGATAGATAGATAGATAGATAGATAGATAGATACTTTATTGTCATTGTACATAGTACAACGAAATTGAATGCCATCCCAATCGAAACCATAAAAACACAATTACAGCCACACATACACATACATACCCATCCATCACAACTCCCAAAATCATATTATTTAATTACAGCATTTAAAATAGTTATAGCTCTTGGATAAAAACTGTTTTTCAATCTATTCGTTCTTAATTTAATTGTTCTGTATCTCTTGCCCGAAGGCAACCGTGCAAGCAGACTATATCCAGGATGAGATGGATCCTGTAAAATGTTGCTTGCTTTTTTGAGACAACGGGAGCTGTATAGTTCATCCAAAGATGGGAGAGGGTGACCGATAATCTTTCGGGCTGTGGTTATGGCCTTCTGGAGCATTTTCCTATCGGTGACTGTGCAACTGGCAAACCAAGCACAGATACATGTATTTTGATGTCTGATGCAAAAGGAAAAGATGGCAGCCTCTGATTCCTCATAGAAAACCCAACTGGGATGGCAGGGATGCATCCTCCACCAAACATGAGAATATCAGACTGTGATAGGGGTTGCAGGGCAAGTGAGTTTAGGGGAATAGTAGGGGGAAGCCCCCTATCTCTCAGTATCCACCGACAGCGGTGGCTGCCCCAACCTGCCTAATGGTAGAGCCGGTAGTGCTTGAGATAACAAACAAGATGGCGCCCTCCCCAATTCCCTCAACCGTTCCTCATCAGGCTTGGTTTCCAGATCCTTGATAATATTGCTTGCCTTCTTCTGCACACGTTCCAGCTTGTCAATATCCTTCTTAAATTGTGGCGCCCAGGCAGATGAAGTTAATGCACTATGCAGAATTGGATAAGATGACAGGAAGAATTCGAAACCGAAGGGACCAGGAATTTCTAAAGATTGGACTAAGTTTGAGACATATTTGAAAGACAACTGTAATCAACAAATCACGCTAATAGGCTTGCAGGAAGTTTTGTGAGGTTAATTTTAAGAAATATTACAGAAATAATATTAGAAAGTAATATTGGATATTGTTTATTTAAAGTAATAGTGGAATATGAAATACAAAAAGAAGTTAAGAAAAGTGAAAATCTCAAGAAGGGTTGATGGAAGTCAGGAAAATGTACGCAAAAACATATGAATGTTGAATGTTGTTTAAAAGACTGTATGCAAAAATCTTTAATAAAAATTATTTAAAAAACAAATGAATTGTGGCGCCCAGAGCTGGACACAGTTTTTCAGGTGCGGTTTCACCAAAGCATGAATAGAGCAGTATTATTACTTCTTTTGATGTGAACACTATATTTCTGTTGATTAAAAGGAAAGCACGGTTGCCATCTTTTAAAACTGACTCCGTTCTTGTGCCACTAAAAAGCAAGCTACATTTACCGGTAGCAAATGACCCATTTTTGTTGCAAAGGGACAAAGCAAAGGGAAAACTTATTTTGTTGTCCACTATTGTGCAAAGCATTGGAATGGGCCAGTTGAAAATAACTGGCAATGATTACCCAGTAGTAAATGGTAGTAAAACAAAGCGATACTTGCGGCAGTCTCTGTTGCCTTTTCTTGCGGCTCCACCTAGTGGTGCAAATATTTTCTGAGCCTGCAATTGCAGGTTTCACTAGCGGTGATGTGTGCAACCCTCCTTTTAGCAATCAAAATTATAATAGAAGAATTTGACCACCACACAACAACAGCAGCTGCAACACAAAACAAATAAAGCACGAACCAGCCAAGCTAAAATCAGAATTACAAAATGTTATACCTCTGGAATAACAGAATTGATGCTTTTGAATTCTGGTGCTGGAGGAGATTCTGGAGAGTCCCATGGACTGCAAGAAGATCAAACCTATCCATTCTGAAGGAAATCAGCCTGGAGTGCTCCCTGGAAGGACAGATCCTGAAGCTGAGGCTCCAATACTTTGGCCACCTCATGAGAAGAGAAGACTCCCTGGAAAAGACCCTGATGTTGGGGAAGATGGAGGGCACAAGGAGAAGGGGACGACAGAGGACGAGATGGTTGGACAGTGTTCTCGAAGCTACCAACATGAGTCTGACCAAACTGCAGGAGGCAGTGGAAGACAGGAGTGCCTGGCGTGCTCTGGTCCATGGGGTCACGAAGAGTCAGACACGACTAAACGACTAAACAACAACAATACTTCTGGAGGAATAAGACACCATTCAATGTATCAGAGATGAGGAACCAACAGGTCTCCTACCGTAGCTCCCATCATCTTTGCTATAGGCTTACTCACACATTACACTGAACACAGGAACAAGTTGTCTGGATGAATGCACATGTGTTTGTAACACGGAGTGAACGCTTGTGATTTGTACAACTCTGTACAATTTCAAATGCCCAAGAAACAAGTTTAGATCCATTTCCAGAGACCAACTGGGATAAAAGCAGTGCTTTTTTGCAGCCAGAACTCACCAGTACTCAGTTTTGGCACCTCTCAGGTGGATGCTATTGCCATTATAAGAGAACAAGGGAGGCGTTCATGGTGAGTTCCGGCACCTCTTTTTCTAGGAAAAAATTGCACTGGGTAAAAGAAGGTCTTCAACAGGCACCGAAAAGGCAATAGAGACTTCCTAATATGTAGTGGCAAGGAGTTCCAAAGTATAGTTGTCACCTAGTGGCTTCCCAGATCCAGCCACTGTTGCTGGTTAAGCATGAAGCTGGAGAGATGGTCAGGCAGGAGGGCCCAACTGGATGTCAACATCAGCACTAAGGAGTGGGATATCAGCACTAAGGAGTGGGATATCAGCACTAAGGAGTGGCACCAGTGTGGGATATTTAAAGTCCAGTCAAACCAACAATTCATGTTTTGCTAGATAGGCACGCGACAGGAGCCAAATCTCACAGAGTTTTCTGAAGAAGTGTGCATGCACAACAAAGCTTATACCAAGAACAAACTTGGTTGGTCTCTAAGGTGCCACTGGACTTTTTTAAAATAAATTTCGACTGCGTCAGACCAACATGGCTACCTACCTGAATCTAGAGTTTTCCTGTAAATTTCTAGAGAGAACTCTGTGAGAGACACTCCCGCTGTGCCCTGACCAGTGTGGGCATAGCTTTCTATTCTCCTATCTGCCTGGGCACATTCTCTTCCTCTTTCGATCTCTTTCCGCTCTGCCAGCAATGTGGGGACATTTAGTCTGAGCTCCAAGCTCAGACTCTGTCTTAAGCTAGACTTAAACGTGTACAGTGGTACCTCAGGTTACATACGCTTCAGGTTAAGAACTCCGCTAACTCAGAAATAATGCTTCAGGTTGAGAACTTTGCTTCAGGATAAGAACAGAAATTGTGCTCTGGCGGTGCAGCAGCAGCGGGAGGCCCCATTAGCTAAAGTGGTACCTCAGGTTAAGAACAGTTTCAGGTTAAGAACGGACCTCCAGAACGAATTAAGTACTTAACCAGAGGTACCACTGTATTTGGAATTGATTTACCATTTTAAGCCTACCTGAATGAAGCTAATGTATCTGTTACTCTTCAGCAAGCATTCTGAGTGAGTAAATGTTATTTCCCCCTTTTACAAGACTGTCTGTGTGATTATTGTTTTAAGGGGGAGAAGGGGGGGGGGACGGAAGGATCCAGTGCCGTAAAGCATCCTGGACTGAACTACATTAGTAAAGAAACAATGATTTGACTGCGCTATAAACATTCAACACCAGATGGCGCCAGAGAGCAGGGAATTTATACACATTTTTAATAGGGTTTTTTATTTTATTTTGTTATAATGATCTAATGTCTGATTTATTTATAGCCCCCCCCCCCGTGTGTAGATCCATCTCTGGATTACTTAAATTAAACGGCTAAAACTATCCTATCTAAGCTTCCCTTTCCAGCTGCAAAGGGATTGTGTAAACTCACAAACGTGGGGAAGAAAGGATAATACCTAATAAATATATTATCTCCTAGCATCTATTCACATCCCAACAGCCAGCCAGCCTACTTGGTCCAGATGCATAAGACAAAATCTTGGGTGAGATCCAGCATAGCACGAACAGGCACTGTGGGTGCAGTGGGGTTTCTCCAACCTCTTCCCCTCACCTGCATCTCTCCCCATCCCCCAGTTTCCCCAAAATTTGCTCTGGAGGATTGTAGGATCCCCAGAAGCAATTTTTGGGAGCACCCAGAGAGGCTGTAAGGAGGACAAGTGAAACGATAAGTCCTGTTGCCTCGGTGGGTTTCATCATTGGATGCCACCTGTCGACTCTAAATAGAGCTATTGGGGTGCTTCTTTTCTTATTCAGGAAATACAAGAGAAGAGGAAGAAGAAGAAGAGGAGGAGGAGGAGGAGGAGGAGGAGGAGGAGGAGGAGGAGGAGGAGTTTGGATTTGATATCCCGCTTTATCACTACCCGAAGGAGTCTCAAAGCGGCTTACATTCTCCTTTCCCTTCCTCGCCCACAACAAACACTCTGTGAGGTGAGTGGGGCTGAGAGACTTCAGAGAAGTGTGACTAGCCCAAGGTCACCCAGCAGCTGCACGTGGAGGAGCGGAGACGCGAACCCGGTTCACCAGATTACGAGTCTACCGCTCTTAACCACTACACCATACTGGAGAGAGATAGAGATAGAGATAGAGATAGAGAGAGAGAGAGAGAGAGAGAATTTTTAAAAAAGCTACATCTGTTGATGCAATATATAGACTGGCCTATAGAGACTTATGGCTGGATTAGACCAAGTTGCTATTTTTAATTGAGACGCAAGATGGATTTCTAGTTGCATTGTGCAGTAAAGATGTCTGTGGGAAGCATGTGGGAAAGTCTTTTTTGAGTTCCAGATTCCCACATACATCTAATTAAAATGAGAAATGAAGGACCACATACATTCTTCTTGGTCGAAAAGTTGCTTGGGTTGGCAGCAGCCCTTAGTGCTCAGCATTCTTGTACGTTTTCCCAGAAGAGTCACCAAACTTATTTTCTTCTTTCTCTGTTTGGTCAGGCAGAAGGAATTCAGCGTTACGGGCAGGGGGAGACGGGAAGAGTTTGCTGTTGATTCTCCTTCCATTTGGGGTTTCTTCACCAACAGTATTTGATTTATGTAGGAACTGGGGAATACCTGGTTCACTTTCCCACATTGACAATTTGCAGCCCTCATACCCCACAAGCGTCCCGGAAAAAAAGGGCCATCTATTTTTTCCCAATGGGAGCACAGCAGCCATTTTGGTTTCCGTGATCTTTCGCAGGTTCGCACCAAGATCTCACACACACCCCAACACTTTTGGGGGACGTGGTATTGTGTGCCACCCCAAAATGTGCATTCTGGGGCACCATGAGACCACAACCCTGAAAAAAAGGTGTATCTTTTGGGCTCCGTGATCTTGTGTGGGTGACTCGCACGGGAGCACAGACAGGAAAACGAGCATCGCCGTTTTGGGACTCAACAGATTGGCCCTCCAACCTCTGCATAAAAACCTCCAAGGGAGTAGAGTCTCCCGAGGGAGGCCATTCCACTGTCAAACAGCTCTTACTGTCAGAAAGTTTTTCCTGATGTTTAGTCGGAATTTCCTTCCTTGTAACTTGAAGCCATGGGTTCGAGTCCTACCCTCTAGGGCAGGAGAAGGTGAAGTGTAGGTGGGTTCCCACGAGGCAAGACACAGTGGCAACACCAAGAGCCTTTAAAGGTAAAGGTAAAATATATATTCTATATTCTATATTCTATTCTAAAGGGACCCCTGACCATTAGGTCCAGTCGTGTCCGACTCTGGGGTTGCGGTGCTCATCTTGCTTTATTGGCTGAGAGCCGGTGTACAGCTTCTGGGTCATGTGGCCAGCATGACAAAGCCGCTTCTGGCGAACCAGAGCAGCACACGGAAACGCCGTTTACCTTCCCGCCAGAGCGGTTCCTATTTATCTACTTGCACTTTGACGTGCTTTCGAACTGCTAGGTGGGCAGGAGCTGGGACCGAGGAACGGGAGCTCACCCCATCGCAGGGATTCGAACCGCCGACCTTCTGATCAGCAAGCCCTAGGTTCTGTGGTTTAACCCACAGCGCCACCTGGGTCCCTCCCCAAGAGCCTTTACTGAATTACATAACTGTGAAACAGGGGCAAAGCTACTGCTTATATACATTCCTGAAAGCCTGGGCCACTCCCACTCCCAGCGTGATTGGCTGTCTAAACTTCCAAGCTGCGAATCACGACTCAGAGTTCAAGGGCCAATGGCAGTGGCCCAAATCCTGAAATGTTCTGTGATTGGACATCATGTATCGAATCAGGAGCTCGGAATCCTTAGTGCAGACTCAAGCTCAGGCAAGCACAGACCACTGAATACATAATAGAAGGATAGCATATCTCCTCTCAGTCCCCTCTTTTACACGCTAAATGTTAGGCGAATAATAATAATAATCAATAATAATTAATAATAATTAATAATTAATAATAGTCAATAATAATAATCAATAATTAGTAATATGCCCCTGAAAGCCTCCCCAGGTTACACCCCCGGCCCAAGGCTGACCCTCCTTTGGTCCTACTTTGAACCTTCCTGCCTTCTCCCCTGGCTGTGAGATACCCCTGAATTCCCATGATGCCTCTTGCTTCCCTGGATGGAGAGCAGAGAAGGTTGTGTGAGCATGTGCAGGAATTACCCTAATGTAGAAATGCAAGCTTTGCATCCATTGCTCCATCTTCTTCTCCTCCTTTTTTGACAGATAGTCTGTTGCATGCAATAAGCATGACCCTATACAGCCATTATCCCCTCCCTGCTTAGATTTTTCTTCTCTTGAATTTCCCTGAAGATATGTGTCTGGGGTAAGTGTTCCCTAAACTTAAGTGTTCCCTCAAAGCTCAATGACTTGATTACATGGTTGTCTGCAAAAAGTCAGGGGCTACAAGGAACGAAGGACGTTGCCAGGGTTGTGATGCCGTTCTATTTCCTGTTAGCTCATTACCAACTATTTTTACTATGTATTTTGCGGTTTCTGTATTGTAATTTTATGTTGTGAACCGTCCTGAGATCTATGGATGAAAGGCAGTATACAAATAATGATGAGGCTGATGATGATGATGATGATGATCATCATCATCATCATATGGCCCTCTCAAAGTTGCCCAGCAGGAAATCTGGCCCTCCGGCTGAGAAAGGTCACCTACCTTTGTACAAGGCTTAAATATCTACCAACTCGAAATCAATGGGAAGCAGGACGCAATTAATTTCGACTGCATCTCACCCAGTGTGAATTCAGCATGGAAAACAAACGGAGGGCAGGAAGTTTAAGAAACGTTCTCCACTTTTAATGCCCTGTTTCTAGTCAAGCTGTTTATCTAGGTGGAACACATGCGGCTGTATCAACAAGAAAGTGCAACCTGAAAGCAAACAGTAAATTATTATTTTTTATTTTTAAAAAAATCTCCTTTTCTTCACCTTATAAAGAGCAGAGATCTGTGCAGAAATAGCCTCGGCTGGAAATTTAGTCGACAAGGCTGCCTTGGCTGAGCTTGCACTCGGCGGACTCTCGAAAAGGGCTCAGAATTGTGGCTTTTGGACTCTGTTTATTAGTTCTGGACTCTGTGTTTGAAACAAAAACAGTGGGTAGAATTCTGGCACACCCAGACAGCTGTGGAGTAACTTGATTTTCATTCTGAAGAAGTGTGCATGCACACAAAAGCTCATACCAAGAACAAACTTGGTCTCTAAGGTGCTACTGGAAAGAATTTTTTTATTTTGTTTTGATTTTTAATGCATCTCAGCTCCTTTTGCAAATGTAACCATTGCATCGGTTGCGGGGAACATGCATTTTCTCTTTTGCTCCCACCCAGGAAGTGAGAGTCTGGGAGAAGAGAGGGACACTCCCAGGTTCAAACTAGGAGGGTGCACCCTTTTCTGTCTGGGACAAAAGTTAAGATGTATCTGTGAGAGAGGATTCTGTACTTATCCATCTCTTCTATCTTTTCTCTGTTCTTTTTTTCATTTTTTGTTTCGCTTTTTTATTGAGTTTATTTTACTTTTATGTGTCATTAGTTTGTCTTTTATTGTGATGCGAGAAGTGTTAATAAAACTTTATCACAAAAAGCAAGCAAGAAAAAAAGAAACCTTTAAACATAAGGGGGCAGCATTGAGGCAAACTAGAGGCCACACTTTACTTGAAAGACCAGACTGAGAATGAAGGAGGGCAGGGTGGCAGGTGAAAACTTTTTGCTGGGGTATCTAGTTGCTTTGGTTCTCCTTTAAAAATAAAAAATTCACAGGTCACATCTTCCTTGAGTTTCAGTTGAGAGCATAGCGGGATATGGTGTAGCTAATGTATTCTGGTTCACAACCGACAAGATGCTAGCTTAATATTTGTGTCCTAAAGTGCAGGAGTTATTTTGGCACACAGGTTGCAAGCTCAGACATGGGTCAGGATAGTAGCAAGAGCAGGAGAGTTTCAATCTGCAAAGGAAATAGAGGCAAATAGGGGCCTTGATCCATAGTGGGAGAAAAAGTGTTATATCCCCCTAACCCTCTCCTCCCCACATAATATATCCTGCCTTTCCCCCAGAATCAGGACTCAAAGTGGCTCACAATTTAAGGGGGGCGGGATTCAAACTCCTCTCCTAGCTACAAGCATATAAAAAGTCACTTAAAAAAAAACAAAAACGAATTACTCGTGCGATTAAAAAGCCCATATCTACTTGGCTCTCAATCCAGATCAGTCCCAATTGCACTGGTGATTTTGAGGCAAGAGGACAACGATTAAGGCCATAGATACAGAAATTACAGAATCAAAGAGTTGTAGAGTTGGACTGGCCTCTATTGAGTGAAGTGGGAGTTCCTCCAGAGCAGCAGGGGGCGCCACAGCAATGCTGTAGAATGGAGAGTGAGAGCTGGGGGGGGGGTGCACACCGTATTTTAGCATTGCACAGGGCGCCACTGAAATTTGAGAGCTCCAAAGTCCCCCACTGCTTTACCTAAAGGTAGGGCAAGCAGTGGATACTCATCACGGTGTCTTGTTGCGCAGAAGCGGTTTAGTCATGTTGGCCGCATGACCTGGAAAACTGTCTGTGGACAAACGCCGGCTCCCTTGGCCTGAAAAGCGAGATGATTGCCGCATCCCATAGTCGCCTTTGACTGGACTTAACCGTCCAGAGGTCCTTTACTTTTTTTACCTTTACACTAGACAGAATCTTGGGTATAGACTAGGGCTGGGCAATATTTGGTTTTCAGCATCATAATATATCAGCAGCAGATGCCTGATTATTGTCTTCCAAAGCAACTACAGTGGTACCTCGGGTTAAGAACTTAATTCGTTCCGGAGGTCCGTTCTTAACCTGAAACTGTTCTTAACCTGAGGTACCACTTTAGCTAATGGAGTATCCCACCGCCGCGTGATTTCTGTTCTCATCCTGAAGCAAAGTTCTTAACCTGAGGTACTATTTCTGGGTTAGCAGAGTCTGTAACCTGAAGTGTCTGTAACCTGAAGTGCCTGTAACCTGAGGTACCACTGTAGGTAAAGGTAAAGGTAAAGGGACCCCTGACCATTAGGTCCAGTCGCAGATGACTCTGGGGTTGTGGCGCTCATCTCGCTTTACTGGCTGAGGGAGCCGGCGTACAACTTCCGGGTCATGTAGCCAGCATGACTAAGCCGCTTCTGGCGAACCAGAGCAGCACACAGAAACGCCGTTTACCTTCTTGCCGGAACGGTACCTATTTATCTACTTGCACTTTGACGTGCTTTCGAACTGCTAGGTGGGCAGGAGCAGGGACTGAACAATGGGAGCTCATCCTGTCATGGGGATTCGAACCGCTGACCTTCTGATCAGCAAGCCCTAGGCTCTGTGGTTTAACCCACAGCACACCCACTTTTAAAACCATTTTTATGGAAGACAATCTTACTTGGCTACGGGTGATGGCCAAATAAGATATCAGCAGCTAATTACTGAGATATGCAGATATATCACGATGTCTGGAATGCACCTCAGCTGCTTCTTCCTCCCCACCTTAGGCAGGCAGGAAGGCAGGCAGGTGGAGCTCCGATATAATTTATCAATATATCGCCCAACTCTAGTATAGACCAGCGGATCCGAGTTCAGATTCCACACTCAAATTCCACATGCTGCTCAAGACACTATCAACCCTTTCAGAATGGTTGTCTGGATAATGAAACAACTCCCCATTTCTGCTCTTTGAAGAAAGGACTGGATCCAGTTCGGATTAACAGCAAGCGACCTTTCCCGCTGTTTGAATGTAGGATATTTCAGCAGAGCCGAGGTTACGTACGGGGAAAATTTGGCACAAAATGAAAGGAGATTAGCAAGCGTTTTTGAAGTCCGCGGAGTGGGAGGTGCTGCCTTACGCTTGGGTAAAAATAAAAATAATGCTACATATTTACTCCAACCCCCCCCCTCCCACTGGCAGGATGTCTAGAGTATTTTCTGCCGAAATTGTTTAGTCTGCTAGATCGCAGACGTCCCGGAAGTGAGACAGAAGCTATGCCGGGGGATGTTTCGTTGCAAGAGTCAGCATGCTCCTCTGCCTCATTGGGCAAATCATCTATAAAAGAGAATAAACATTGCGTACCCAATAGCTGCATTGAGTAGATTGGAGTCCAGCTGAATTCCTAAGTCCACTCCCTTTATTACGTTAGCAGGTCATATCGCTCTTTTCACTGCTTGGTTTCCATTTAATAGTTTGAGTGCAATCAAATGCATGTCTACTCAGAAATAACCCCTGTTTAATTCCACGGGATTTAAACGTGGGTGGCGCTGTGGGTTAAACCACAGAGCCTAGGGCTTGCCGATCAGAAGGTCGGCGGTTCGAATCCCCATGACGGGGTGAGCTCCCATTGCTCGGTCCCTGCTCCTGCCAACCTAGCAGTTCGAAAGCACGTCAAAGTGCAAGTAGATAAATAGGTACCGCTTTAGCGGGAAGGTAAACGGCGTTTCCGTGCGCTGCTCTGGTTCGCCAGAAGCGGCTTAGTCATGCTGGCCACATGACCCGGAAGCTGTACTCCGTCTCCCTCGGCCAGTATCGTGAGATGAACTCCGCAACCCCAGAGTCAGTCACGACTGGACCTAATGGTCAGGGGTCCCTTTACCTTTAATTCCACTGCATTTATTTTAAAAATCCAATTTAAATCAAAAAAATCCGATTTAAATCGAAAAAATCCGATTTTTTTGATTTTTTTTTAAAAATCGTTGATTTTTATCCACCCTGGTAAGGAAGCACCAGCAGGATGCATGCCACTTTTCCAACCGCAAAGCACTGGACCCAGAGCAGCTTGCGATAATGCCAAGGCATTAAAAACAGGCAAGCCACATTTCCATCAATACAGAATTGTGTCAAAAATCACAACGGCATGAAAGCAAACACTGAGAATTCAATAGCAAGTGATGCAGTTCTATACATAATTGCATGGGGCGCGGGTGGCGCTGTGGTCTAAACCACTGAGCCTCTTGGGATTGCCGATCGGAAGGTCAGTATTTCGAATCCCCGCGACAGGGTGAGCTCCCGTTGCTCTGTCCCAGCTCCTGCCAACCTAGCAGTTCGAAAGCACGCCAGTGCAAGTAGATAAATAGGTACTGCCTGTTTGCAACTACAGTCGTACCTTGGAAGTCGAACGGAATCTGTTCCGGAAGTCCGTTTGACTTCCAAAACGTTTGGAAACCAAAGTGTGGCTTCTGGTTGGCTGCAGGAAGCTCCTGCAGCCAATCAGAAGCCGCAGAAACCCCGTCGGACGTTCGGCTTCCAAAAGAACGTTCGAAAACCAGAACACTCAGTTCCGGGTTTCGATCGTTCGGGAGCCAATTTGTTCAGGAGCCAAGGTGTTTGAGATCCAAGGTATGAGTGTAATGCAATTAGGGCCCTGGGTAGGATGCAAAAAGGGCCTTCGTTCCATTGTTCCTGGGACTGTGCCATCATTCATCATCATTCCTATGATTTTGAAAGCTCCAATTTCTTTCTTCTTTTTTTTTTAAATCTCCAGGAGCTAGTCTTGGATTGGCCCTTGTAAAGAGTTTGTGTTTTTCTCGCTGCTAAGATAGACTCTTCCTGCTGCTTGCTGCTCCACAATGGGTCAGTTTAGGAAGAGCGGTATAAAGAACTTGCTGGTGGCTGCTGTTCCTGTTCCTTAAGTAAAAGCTGCCTAGTAGTACACATCCCTAATCCTCTCTTGCTCGCCAATGATGGGCGACGACTGAATGTGCGTTGCTGTGTTAGGCTGCAATCACAGAGCCCCAGAGGACCCGCAAGGCTGCCACTCCGCCTTGCCAGCTGGCCTGCCCGAGCATCCCAGGAAACTGATATATCACCTCCCGCTGCAAAAGCATGTCTATTTCAAGCATAAAAGAAAACTGCACATTACTCAACATTATTTTCAGTAACACGTTGCATGCCCAGTGTCCAGACTGCATGTCATGCAGCAGTTTCTCCTATTTCCCTACCTGGTTTTGACACTGCATAAATCTTCACGATGAACAAAAACGCTGTCTGCTTCTTTATAATAATAATAATAATAATTTATTATTTGTACCCCGGCCATTGCTGTGGGTTAAACCACAGAGCCTAGGGCTTGCTGATCAGAAGGTTGGCGGTTCGAATCCCTGCGACGGGGTGAGCTCCTGTTGCTCGGTCCCTGCTCCTGCCCACCTAGCAGTTTGAAAGCACATCAAAGTGCAAGTAGATAAATAGGAACCGCTCTGGCGGGAAGGTAAACGGCGTTTCCGTGCGCTGCTCTGGTTCGCCAGAAGCGGCTTAGTCATGCTGGCCACATGACCCGGAAGCTGTACGCCGGCTCCCTCGGCCAGTAAAGCGAGATGAGCGCCACAACCCCAGAGTCGGACACGACTGGACCTAATGGTCAGGGGTCCCTTTACCTTTACCCCGCCCATCTGGCTGGGTCTTCCCCAGCCACTCTGGGCGGCTTCCAGCAAACATTAAAATACATTAACACATCGCAGATTAAAAACTTCCCTAAACAGGGCTGCCTTCAGGTATTTTCTAAAAGGGGGTTCTCAAAGAGAGAGCCTGAGTTGCGGGGTGGGCATTGAAGCCATTCCTCTTGGTTTAGGGGAAGGGCTGGTGGCCACAGCACTTATTGACCAAATTGGGCTGACCAAATTTAAATAAGGCAGGTGATTGACAGCTCAGTGTCCTTTATATGGATCAGCACGTGATTCATTGGGCACTCTTGTCTGGAGCTTCAGATCTCCTGGACCGTCTGGAGCACAGTGGAGCGATCTTATCATTGTCTGGTTTAAATTTCTCTATTTCCCCCCTTCTTTCTAGTCCCCTCCAATCCCTTAATTACTTTAATCCCCCTTTTCCCTGTTTGATTTCCCACCCCACCCCACACCTGCCCTTGGGGAAGATTCTCCCTGTGCCTGTGAGCGCTGCCTGTGCGTAATTCTCCTTGGCTTGCCTTCCCGGTAGTGAGAGCCCCCATTAGGGGCTTTCCCTTGCACAAAGGTTTTCCCCCATTTCTCCTGTTTTATAATGGGGGTTAGTCAGGGCTGTTCCAGACTGGCTGGAATCACTTCATTAGTATTCCCGAAGGTTGGCTTTATTTTGGGTGTGTAGAATAGTAAATAAAAAATAGAAATAATTTATTGTCACTGTACCTGTTGCTATTTCGAGTGTGCCTCCTAGCATTTTGACGTGATCACTGTTGTGGGCTGCTTCTTTCTCATTTTGTGTGGGCCCCATCATGAGACTAAGATTCTTAAGAGCAGAATCAGTGAGGCCTGCTCCGCCTGCATATATTATTCAAGCCTCAGCCTCCTACTGTTAGCTCTATGAAAATGTATCCGTTTGTTTGCAGGCTCAGTGGCTCAGTGTGTGCATGTGCCTGAACGTCTGTGCTGCTGTTGCAAATGTATCTCTTGGCAGACAGAGTGGAGCCACTGACTCTCTGTGCCTCATAGGACTATGAGCACTCTGTCTATGCTCTTTAGCTATGCTGTTTCTGAACAAAGTTAATTTCTTCAAGTATGTTTTGCCCTGATAGTGACAGTCGCAATTTTAGATGTCTATTTTACTTAGTATTCTTTACTGGGACTATTCTATTGCTGGGTAGGTAGTATAGAAATAGAACTACTTTATTGTCACTGTACCACATGTTTACAGTGAGACTGATAAGAGCCCTGCTCCCCCCCAATCTCTCAGTCCTTGCACACTCTGTGTGCTGTTGTTCTACCACCAATCCCCTAACGTCAGCTGCAATGTTTGTCTTTCATTCAGCAGCCTCTCGGCCCATGGGTAGAAATGTTCTTTAACCTGTTGGTACGGCTTGTCATGTTTCTATATCTCCTGCTCGAGGGCAGCCCATTTGTGATTTATTTACCCTCCCCCCAAAGAACTGTGGGTTTCTTGAGGGGGTGCTTCCCTCTAAAAGGGCAAGCAGGGGCACCTGGACAGGTGGCGGGCTACCTCGAGTCTGTTATTTCACTGGAATAGGGCTTTGCCTTAACCATGAATTGGTTCATGGAATACTGCAAACGACTGGGCTGTTTAGCCATTACAGCCTTACTGGTAGGATGGGCTTATTGTTCTATAAATAAATTTGAATAAACAAGGCTATTCGGACAGGATCTTATATGCCAAGGGTTTAATAGTTCAGCAGCTTGGTCTGTGATTGAATTGCTTGATTCCTTTTATATGCACGCAGCTAGAATGGCTCCAAAAGAAGGGTTCTGCGCAGACTTATTCCTCTATCCCAGCAAAGAGGGCTATTAGGGGCCATCCCAGTCACTTCATTCGCCCAATCCTAGTTGTACTGTGGGCCGTATTAAATCATTCAAAGCAATTTCGGCTGGTGTTTTAGAAGCGTTGTCCCGCTTTGCATCTGGAATGGATGGTCTCCTTCAACGCTCTGCCCGTCAAACCAGTGCTCAAGCAGGGCCACCGCCTCCAGTGGGGGCTTCATCTCCTGCAACGTCAGCATCCAGCGTGGAGGGAGAGGAGCTCCCAGTAGCAGGGGTTTTAATTTCTGTTTCCCAAATTTCACGGAGTTCAGTTCCTTCCTCTCCGCGGGCCCTGGTGTGGGTGATGGGAGCATTAGCTCAGCGGGCAGCTAGGAGGAGGGGGCAGCAAAAGGCCCCCTCCCGGTTCGGGAGGTCTTCTCAATCCTTACCCGGGCCTTCTTCTGGGGTTGGTATCTCACCTGTTTCTTTTCCTCAGCCTCTCCCAGGTATTTTGCTGCAGGACCCTGCGCCTGAGTCCTTTGCGGAGGTCAGCCTACCAGTGCCAGCGAGAACGTCTTCAGGCGGAAAGTGTTGACACAAGAGACGTTCCTGAAAGCGGGCCAAAAGGAGCCTGGGAAACTCTTCTTCTTCAACGGCCTCGCCAAGGTACTTTGGTCCAAGGGGCGATTTGCCATGACGGGAGCACTTCTTGGTGGTGCAGCAGTAAAAAATGCTGGCATGCTTGCAAAGCTAAGCAGGCTCTGGTGCGGTTCAAATTGGATGGGAACCACTTGTTGCAATGCATGGGAGTTGGTCAATGTGACCCTCAGGATCCCTTCCAACTTGTCTGTTCCTTGATTCGTGACTCCTCTGGTAAATAGGTGCACATACCTTTCGCTGCTTGCTGTCTAGACAGGCACCCCCCTTTTGGGGGGAAGGGGGCCAACAATAGCAACCCAGAACGCCCCCTGTCCAAGCAGGGCTGGGGCTGACAAGCAACGATCCTATACCTCTCGCCCATTCTCTCGTGAGATTATCTCAATCGATGCCTGGCTGGAAGGTTATACAGATTGGTCAGCTGTTTTACACTTGTGGGAAGGGTCCCTCCCCAGATATTTGGATTCCCATGCCATTGGGGATTTGTCCCTAAGTGAGCCCCATGAGATTGCTGTCTGATCCATGATTTATTGGTCCTCACAGAAAAGGGCTCCTAAGCAGCGGGCTATCCGGTCGCCGCTTCCTAAGGCGAATCAGCGGTTTGCTCTTGGAGCTATAATAAAGGAAGGCCCTTTCGAGGGGGAAAGGGAGGAGGGCAGTAGCCTGCCCCCCCCCCTCGGAGTGGTGCCTAAAAAGGCACCAGGGGAATTTCGCCTGATTCACAATTTATCACACCCCAGGGGCACGTCAGTGGATGACGTGACCCGCCCCCGAGCTTTGTTCAGTGCACCATGCCTCATTGGACGATGCGGTCAAAATGATTAGGAAATTTGGCCCGGATGCTCTATTAGCAAGTGTGATTTTTCTGGCCAATGGCAGTGACACAGGCGACCGCCCAGTGCTCATGCAGGCTTTTACTGCACTCACTGAGGAGCTGGGCATCCCTTTGGCATCGGACAAGACGGAGGGCCCGGCCACCCAGTTGGTTTATTTAGGCATTTTGCTGGACACTGTCGCGCAGACTTCAAGTCTGCCGTATAAAATAAATAAATAAATAAATAAATAAATAAATAATCACATTGAGGAAGGTTATCGAGGAGGTGCTTCCCCTCTCTAGGGCAACCTTGCGTCAGCTTCAATTGCTGTTGGGACACTTGAATTTCGCTTGTAGGGTGGGGGGCACCAGGGAGGCCCCTTTTGCTCCCGCCTGGCAAGACTCACTTCTGGCTTGCGGGCGCCTCACCACCGCACGCGTTTGCCCCAAGATGTGCAGGAGGACCTTCGGAAGTGGTTGATATTCCTTCGGGAATTCAATGGGGTCTCACTGTGGCAGGACACTTTGAACCTCCGCAATGCTTCCAGGTTCACTCTGATGCTGCAGGTTCCTTAGGTGGGGCTGTATTGGCAGGGTCGCTGGTGTGCCATGCCTTGGCCGGCGGCCTGGCAGGGGGAGGCGATTACATGGACTTGACTTTTCTCGAGTTTTTTCCCATTGCAGTGGCCGAGGAATTCAGGGACCGTCGCGTATGCTTCTGGATTGACAATCAGGCGGTGGTGAGCGTGCTGGCTAAGCAGTCATCATGTTCCCCCAGGGTATCTTCCCTGCTCAGGGCTTTTGTGCTCCAATGCTTGCGTGCTAATATTGTTTTTTCCGCACGCTTTGTTCCGGGCCTCTCTTATGATATTGCCGATGCTCTATCCCGTTTTCAGATGGCCCGGTTCAGATCCTTGGCTCCGGAAGCGCAAGAGCATCCGGAGAGCTTTCCAGACCATCTGTGGAGCCTTGGAGGCACTTAGCCATGCAGGGAGTAGCCTCTTCTGTTGCCCCATCCACCTTTGCCTCATATAAGAAAGCTTGGTCTGACTTTGCTGGTTTTCATGGTCTGCCCGGGGCGGGCCGGTTTGCCTCGCCCCGACGGCAGACATGGTGCTAGAGTACTTGACGCACCTTTTTGCAATAGGCCGCGCTCCCAGGACCATTAGGATCCAGGCAGCGGCTATTTCATTTTTGCCAAGCTTTTCTTTGAAAAGGACCCCTGTTCCACATTTTTCATTCGACAAGCACTGAAAGGTTGGGCCAGGATGGCCCAGACCCAGGCCAGGCGCCCGATCACTTTTGCTCCTTTATCAAAAATGTGGGCTATGCTTCGCGTGGTCTGCTGGTCACGCTTTGAGGCGCGCCTTTTCTCTGCCGCTTTTTCATTGGCCTTCTATGGGGCACTGCGGGTTGGTGAGGTGGTCCTTGAGGTTTCCCAGCCCGCTGGTTCCAGGGGTTTATTGTGGAAGGATGTAGATCTCTCGCTTTCAGAGGTAGTCATCACCGTTCGTAATTCCAAGACCGACCAGCTGGGCCGGGGGGTTGTGATGCGGCTGCCCGCCACAGGGAGGCCGGGCCCTTGCCCGGTGAGGGACATTGCTCGGCATCTCGCCCTGCGCCCCGCTGGGAATGGCCCCTTTCTGGTCCATGAGGATGGCTTGCCATTGACCAGGCAGCAGGTTGCCAAAGTTATGCGCAAGGCCATTTCCGCATGCAGACGCTCACTAGCTGGTTATGCCCCGCATCCATTCAGAATTGGGGCCGTGACGTTGGCTGCACGATGGGGGCTGTCCACGGACAGAATTAAAGAACTGGGGCGGTGGAGGTCTGATGCTGTGGCCGCAAGGCGGATGGTTATGCCCCTCATTCTTTTAGGATCGGCGCGGCTACGTCAGCTGCACGTTGGGGCCTGTCCACAGACAGGATCAAGGAATTGGGATGGTGGAAGTCCAACGCATACAAAGGTTATGTGCGTCGTTGATGTGGTAATAATTGTTTGTTTTCTGTTACCCGTAGGTCCTGCACCCGTGCGAGTTTGGATTGTTGGGCACAGCATTGTTCATTGGGCTGGCGCCAGAGCTCGGGAGGCAGGGCTGACGCCCAACCTTGGACTTCCATCACATGTTGCTGTTTATTGGTTGGGAAAAAGGGGCATGTTGTGGGAGGAGTTGATTTCTTTTTTACGCCATCGTGTGGCTGGGGAGGGTCCACCCGATGCTATGGTTTTGCAGTTGGGTGAAAATGACTTGCCAGCTACTGAGTGTCGGGTGCTACGCCTCAGGATTCAGCAGGACTTGCGGGAGGTGGCTTGTTTATTCCCACAGGCTAAGTTGTTTTGGTCTCATCTGCTGCAGCGCCGCTCCTGGAGAGGAGCACGTTCCGGTGTTGCCGTAGATAAGGCGCGCAGACGCATCAATAGTGCAGCATTGAGGGTTATGTTGGAGGTGGGAGGGTCTGCTATCTCTCACCCCGCTATTTCTTTCAGAGATGATTCGTTGTTTCGCCCGGATGGTGTGCATCTTTCCCCCTTGGGCAATGATTTGTGGCTGGGGGCTGTTGGGGGGGCCCTGAAGGGTTGGCTAGGTTTGTGAGTGGTTTTGGCGGTGAGCCGGTGGCTCATGTGGCGGTTAGGCATTGGTTCAGTGGTTGGTGCCATCCAAGAAGGATGATGGTGATGGGAATTCCGTTAAAGGAAGCCCGGGGGCTCAACATGCTTGTCCGAACCCGGGGTTGCAGGGCCTACGCAAGAGCCCCTGGAACCCCTGGGGAGGGGGAGGCTCCGATTTACCAGCCCCACTACTCTCCCCAGCTAATGGTTTCCCCAATCGCTGACCAGTGGTCAGCTCTGTCAAGAGGACAGATAGTCTTGCTGACAAGGAGTCAGCCCTGTCTAGTGGACAGTGCGAACCAATGCCTACGCAACCACTCACGTGATTTGTAATTCAATAAAGTTGTGGCCAAAATTATGCCAAAAACCTAAACCAAAATTTATGCTTCAGGTGTGAGTTATTGGTGGGGAATGGCTGGGTGACCTACACACGCAAAAGGGGGTTCTCAAAGAGAGAGCCTGAGTTGCGGGGTGGGCATTGAAGCCATTCCTCTTGGTTTAGGGGAAGGGCTGGTGGCCACAGCACTTATTGACCAAATTGGGCTGACCAAATTTAAATAAGGCAGGTGATTGACAGCTCAGTGTCCTTTATATGGATCAGCACGTGATTCATTGGGCACTCTTGTCTGGAGCTTCGGATCTCCCGTCCCCCCCTCCCTGGTATAGGAGTATGCTTTGACCTTGCTGTGCCTGTCTAGGGGTCGCCTCCGCTTGAGGGGCCTAGTAGGAATTTTGTCCATTTGGCTGATTGGCCATGCCTCTTGGTTTTTGCCTACTATACAGCAATTAGTCACAACTTGTACGGTTGGCGGTTAGGCATTGGTTCAGTGGTTGGTGCCATCCAAGAAGGATGATGGTGATGGGAATTCCGTTAAAGGAAGCCCGGGGGCTCAACATGCTTGTCCGAACCCGGGGTTGCAGGGCCTACGCAAGAGCCCCTGGAACCCCTGGGGAGGGGGAGGCTCCGATTTACCAGCCCCACTACTCTCCCCAGCTAATGGTTTCCCCAATCGCTGACCAGTGGTCAGCTCTGTCAAGAGGACAGATAGTCTTGCTGACAAGGAGTCAGCCCTGTCTAGTGGACAGTGCGAACCAATGCCTACGCAACCACTCACGTGATTTGTAATTCAATAAAGTTGTGGCCAAAATTATGCCAAAAACCTAAACCAAAATTTATGCTTCAGGTGTGAGTTATTGGTGGGGAATGGCTGGGTGACCTACACACGCAAATGTCTTTGAACCGCTTCACTCTCTCCTGCAAGCTCTTTGGCCAGATCTTTTTTTTGCACCTCTTTTCTCCAGCACTCCCGCCCGATGCGAAGCATTTGCAGTTTTGCTGACCACGCTTTGCTTGCATTTCCCAGCACTGCATCATCCCCAGAGCTGCTGCCACGTGTAGTGTGTCTGGGGGGCTCACTCACCCCCTCGCTCAGCAGCCAAACAATATTCTCCGTCTCCTCCTTTAGGCTCTGCTGAGCTTCCCCCCTGAATATCACTTCTTGCATTTCCTGTTCTTTTTCTCAAAAAAAAAATTTAGGACACCAGGGCACTCTCAAAAGTCACCCTGGCATCTCAAGACCACCCCAGTGGCACAGGGTGAGATCTGCACAGAAGAGAGATCTGTCCCTGAAGCACCGTCCGAGTCCTCCCTTCCCACATCACTCGATCATCATTTGAGCTGTCAAGAAAACCTCAACATATTCCCTCTGGGGCACAGTGCTGAACAGCTTGCATTTTGAAGGTGGCTTTGCTTCCTTCACCAGACCAGACACCTCCCTCTCTTTTCATCTGCTTCTTTCCCCCCAACTCTATTGCTAGTAAGATACGCAGGGTTTTTTCTATTCTGCATTCTTCACCACCACCCATCCTGTAGAAAACAGCCTTTTGCATTCCTTTCCTCCAGGTTGCAAAAAACCCCAAACATTTGGGAAGCAAGAGGGAAAAGGAAAGGAGACCCACCTGCAGAATGCCGTTGGTTGCTAGAATCCAGGGCAGGAGCCACCTCATCACTGGAAGCCAGGGTGAAAGACATTGATTGAACCCAGATCTTTTAAAAAGGAAAAGAATAAAACTCCCTTTGGAACAAATCAGGCACCTCTTTGAGGGAATGCAGAGCGCAGCCGAGGTTGACAGTGGGTCTGACTTTTTCCTTTGGGCTCTAAGGGAGGTTTTATTGAAGACAGATCTGACGTCAGGGTAAAGGACGAGCCCTGCATTTTTCTTCGGGAGTAACTTTCCCTGCCTTTTATTTTTTTTCTTATCCCTTCCCCTTCCTTTGAGTGATTCGTCCCACACCTCCTTCTTTGCACTGTATTGCCTTCAGCCAGAAGATCCTTAAAGGAAAACTTGCTGCACATCGGCACGAGAAGCTGTAATTTCCACACCATGCTCAAATGCTCAGAGTTCACCCGTAATTATGGTTATTTATGGCAGCCCCTGACAGCCAAGGCAGGTTTGGCTGTGTGGGAATATTTTTTTTGATGATAATCAGGCATCTGCACAACATGACCAGTCCAACGAAGTTGATGTTGCAGAATCATTGCTTCAACACTGGTGATCTCTGCTTCTTCCAGTACACTGGTATTAGTTTGCCTGTCTTCCCAAGTGATGTGTAAAAATTTTCAGAGACACCATTGAGGGAATCTTTCGAGGAGTTGGAGATGGTGTTTATAAGTGATCCATGTTTCACAAGCATACAGTAAGGTTGGTAGTACAATAGCTTTGTAAACAAGCGTTTTGGTTTCCCTGCGAATGTCCCAGTCCTCAAACACTCTGCACTTCAATCGGGAGAAAACTGCATTCGCAGAGCTCAGGCAATGCTGGATTTCAGCATCAGTGTCGGCCCTTGTGGAAAGATAACTGCCCAGGTTTGTAGGAGAAGTGATCGACATTTTCCAACGTTACACCATCGAGTTGGATTTGTGGCACTGCTTATTTTGTGCTTGTTGGTGCAGCACTTTGTTTTTTTGGATGCTGAGCGATAGGCCAAGCTTTTCGTAAGCTTCTGCGGTGATATTTAAGATTAATATTGGCATCCTGGCACATGAACTCTTCCCATTTCAGATAAAAACACTTCTCTACACTTAGTTTAAGCAAACAGTTTCATCACACTGCAAGTTGAGGGGGGAAACTGTGATTATTGACTCCTGTGGTTACTGGCCGAGCAAATGTACGTTCTTGGAGTTTGCCGAAACCAAGGAGGATGCATTACTTAATGTGTGTGAAGTCATATTTGAACAGAACCTTGACTAAGATCCCGTTTCCCGAGGAGAGAACAGGGTGACTCCACCGTGGTTTGGCGCTCCCCGCCTGGCTCAGGCCATTCTGGTTTCAAGTTTTCTGGCACTGTCAAAGTTTTCCATTTGTCGCACAGCACTGAGCTTTCATTTCAGACAGATAAATAAAGCGCATGACAGCTTAGGTCCCATCTTGCACCACAACCTCACGCCATCTCTCAGGACTGAGGCCTCATTTTCACTGAGCAGGTAAAGCTACCTCTCAAACAGCTGTGCCATTTGGAATGTGGTGACCCGCTGGAATGCGGAGTTAAGCAGGGTTATCGGTGGCCACTGGTCCCATCACCTCCTGGCAAATAGAAGGGGAAGAAATGGAGGCAGTGAGAGATTTCACTTTCTTGGGTTCCATGATCACTGCAGATGGTGACAGCAGTCACGAAATTAGAAGACGCCTACTTCTTGGGAGAAAAGCAATGACAAACCTAGACAGCATCTTAAAAAGCAAAGACACCACCTTGCCGACAAAGGTCCGTATAGTTAAAGCTATGGTTTTCCCAGTAGTAATGTACGGAAGTGAGAGCTGGACCATAAAGAAGGCTGATCGCCGAAGAATTGATGCTTTTGAATTATGGTGCTTGAGGAGACTCTTGAGAGTCCCATGGACTGCAAGAAGATCAAACCTATCCATTCTTAAAGAAATCAGCCCTGAGTGCTCACTAGAAGGACAGATCCTGAAGTTGAGGCTCCAGTACTTTGGCCACCTCATGAGAAGAGAAGACTCCCTAGAAAAGACCCTGATGTTGGGAAAGATTGAGGGGACAAGGAGAAGGGGACGACAGAAGATGAGATGGTTGGACAGTGTTCTCGAAGCTACTAACATGAGTTTGGCCAAACTGCGAGAGGCAGTGAAGGATAGGCGTGGGGTCATGGGGTCCATGGGGTCACGAAGAGTCGGACACGACTGAACGACTGAACAGCAACAACATCGGTGGCGCTGTGGGTTAAACCACAGAGCCTAGGACTTGCCGATCAGAAGGTCGGCGGTTCGAATCCCCCAGAGTCAGTCATGACTGGACCTAATGGTCAGGGGTCCCTTTAACTATACCTAATAAATTACTGGCATTGTTTTTCAAGGTTGCACCCTGCCGGATCATGTAGAACTACAACTCCCATCATCACTGTCTCTTGGCTAAGTTAGTTGGGGATTATGGCAGTTGTATTTCAACAATATCTGGGGATCCAAGGTCCATTACCCTGAACCATGGTCACCCAACGAGAAAGCCAAATCTAAGCTACAAAGTATGAACAGTGCTTGCCCTCAAGCACAGCTGTTTTCTCTGAACGTACTCCGTATGTGAAAACACTCCCTGTCCTGTGGATCCTCTCGTCAGAAGCGGCCTAACAAACATTTCCCTTCCAAATAATTATTCTCTTCAGTAAATTTGTCCCTGGTATGCGAAGCAAATAACACGATAACAAAGGAGCCTCTTTTCCCGCTCTGACTATGTAGGGAAATAATTTTTAACAGGCTAAAATGCACCCTACCAACACAAACAACTCTCCAAGCAGAATATAACTTGGCAAAGCAGGTATAGTCTCCGGTGCTGGTTTGTCCTTAAAAGACTGTTTTCTTAGTACACTCTGCTTGCAGAGTGAGACCACGGCTGCTTAATGCCCTGACTTTATAATTCTACGGCTGTCTGATAACAGATTCTAATCGACTGTTGCAAGTGACACATCTATGAATGTGAATGTATGGGGGGAATCAGGGTTGCATCTATTTACCTGCCCCGACACCTACTCATTGATCTAAAGCCTGTGTAGGCTGTGATCACAGTTTGGGAGGAACATGGGGAAATCAATGGCGGGATCCAGACACTATCCCAGTGTCCACACATTCCACACATATAGAAATCAAATAAATATAAATGTGTAAGGTAGGGGGTTATTGTTTTCGTTAGTTTCTATGTTATGCATTTCTGTGAGCCGCCTTGTGATCCTTGGATGAAGGGCTGTATTGAAAATAAATAAATAAATAAATAAATAAATAAATAACAACAACAACAACAACAATAAAAACAAACATATAAGCATCCATATCCATGGTTCTCCTACTGAGCTATAGTCCTTTACTCAGAAATAAGTGTCACACGTTTGGTTAAATGCCTTTGCGGTCGTTTTGAAGAGGAGCCACAATGAATATTTTGCAAATTTCTGAATGTTTATGGCCCAGCTTGCACATAACACTAAGCCATGGTTTGTTTAGCCAAACTTTGGTTTGCTGGGGCATCTGAAGCCTGTCCACTGAGCTTGCATTTCTTTACTTTTACCTAGAAAGAGAGATTTAGTTTAGTTTGCATTTTAGTTCAAACCTATCTCATTTGCACTTCCTGATAACTATAGCACAGCTATCCTTCAAAATCCCTACGTCTCTGAATTTTATGATGCAGTTCTGTGACCAAAGAATGTGCGTAAAACAGGTGTATACTAGGTGTAAGTGTACATAAAAAATGTGAAATAACATACGGAAATGCATCAGTTTGGAGTGGAGAGGGAGAGTTTGGCGTGTGGAGAGAGAGAGAGAGAGAGAGAGAGAGAGAGAGAGAGAGAGAGAGAGAGAGAAATGCACAGTAAATGCTCACTGAATTTTTGTGAGGACTTCTTTTTTAAAAAAATTCACAAACTGATGGGAGCTATAGTCCAAAACATCCGGAGGGTGCCAGCTCTTGTATCCAAAGTAGCACCAAGTCTCTTGCTGTGCTGGCTCAATGAGCTCCATGCTTGCATGTGTATATGTCAGTAGCATAGTTTCTGCTAGGCTTCTCTCCTCCTTGCAAGACATTTTCTTTTTCATTCATCCTCCTCCCCAGTGCTGGATGGAGAAAGGTGGCCTTTGGCGGAAGTAGATCTCTGATGAAGACCCATGAAAACACTCATCAAAACTCTCTCTCTCTCTCTCTCTCTCTCTCTCTCTCTCTCTCTCTCTGTGTGTGTGTGTGTGTGTGTGTAATCTTGACCCTGAAAGCCAAGCTGAACATTTTTTATTGCCATGGATCCAGGTCAGCTTGGCTGGCCCTGTTTCTTCTCAGTCCTCTCCTTCTCTCCCCCCTTTTAAGCCTCTAATGTGTTTCCCTGGCATCACGGCCTCTCCTTGGTCCTTGAAGTTGGACTCCAAAGAAGATGCTGGCTGCACTCCCAGCCTCTCTCGGCTCCTTCGTTAAAGAAGAAAGTAATCGACACAGCAGCGTTGTTCGCAGAGAGAGGAGGAACTGCCAATCCACAGACGTGATACCAAGCCGCCCTAAGACTGTGCGAGACTTTCATTCCCGGCATTGGGTTACTTTTTGATAACATTTGACTATCTTGATGGGCATAAGACATATGGAGGGTGGTGGAGAACCCATCCTCCATCTGAGTAGACCAGCAACCCTCACCACCCCCAGCTAGATCATTAATCTGGGATGGTGTTGAAATATCCAAAATATCTGGAGGTCACCATGGGAAGAAGGCCTGGTCACGCTTCCCCTTCTCCAGTCCTGAGAGAGAGGAGCAAAAGAACTTTGGGTTGACTTGGACATAGTCATTGCCTGAGTGGAACAATTTCTGCTCAGAATGGAAGAACAATGGACAAGGATGGTGTGTGTTGCAATCCAATAACAGGCAGAGGGTCACCACCTCTGCTTTAAATGGTCCACACAGTTATATTTACAGCAGCCTGTTGGATCAGGCTAGTGGCCCATCCAGGCCAGCACATAGCTGTCAACTTTCGGATTTGAAAATAAGGGATTCTTTCAGACTTTTGGATTTGAAAATAAGGGATGCCATGAGGGCGGTGCAATGGCACCAAGTAGCCTCACCACCATGTGCTCCAGAGGCTGTGCACGAACGGGTGAGCGAAAGAGCGAGCGCATAGACGGCAGGCAGGCTGGGTTGGGCATGAGGGTCTGCCTGCACAAGGCATGCAAGCTCCGCCCCCAGTCGGTCTGAGACTCCTTATTGGCAGCTGAGCAACGCAGCTGAGGAGCCTCCCTGGCTGGCAGGGAGGGAGAGGAGCTGCTTCCTTTGAAATCCGGGAAATTTAAGGGATATCAACAATCCGGGATAGCAGCGGGAAACGGCATTGGAATAAGGGAGTTTCCCGCAAAAAAAGGGAGGGTTGACAGCTATGGGTCAGCATCAAGTGGGTAGCCCATAAGCAGGACATGAACATAACACCATTCTCTCCTCCCTGGTATTCGGAAGCATTACTGTCTCCAACAGTGGAGGCAGAACATATCTCTCAGGGTCAGAAGCCAT
Source organism: Darevskia mixta (assembly GCA_034641385.1). Lineage (NCBI taxonomy): Eukaryota > Metazoa > Chordata > Lepidosauria > Squamata > Lacertidae > Darevskia > Darevskia mixta. The sequence continues at coordinate 26,931,111 of JAWWNH010000018.1, read as the reverse complement.
TCCTAGCCTTATCTACCATGAACAGACGTAGGGTAAGGTGAGACAGATGGAGCCTTTGTCCCCAAAACACGTTTTATGTGGGCTGGTAAGTTGGTGCTTATAAGGCTGGGCCTACCATGAGCTTCTCCCTGAATGTCCCCAGACTCACAGCCTTTCCCCCCCCCCCCAGACTAAATGGCTTGGGTAGGTGAGTCATAGATCGTCTCCTTCTGGCTAATGTCCTTCATAGCACATAAGGTGTTTGTCACTCACCTTGCTACGTGACGCAGACCAAACAGTGCCGCATTTCAGTCTCAGCTCTTAACACCTTGTCCAAGAGGTCCTAAACATACCATTGCTAATGGTCTGAGGACAACCCTGGCTCCCTGCCCACCCCTTCCCCTCCTCAGTTTTTTAGCCTCCTGCTGCTGTTCCCCAAAAGCCAGCCAAGGTCACAAGCCCTCTGCGCTTTCTCCATCTCTCCGCTAATGGAAAACACCTGCTCATTTCTCCGCACACAGCAAGGAGCACTGCACTCGAGGCCTTGCCAACAGGTCCTGGCTGGATTGTAACAACAATATTTCTCTTTTTTTGCAAGCGAGTGATACAAATCTCATGCAAAGTGCTTGTCAAGATGGGGGCTGTGCAGCCCAAGGCTCCCAGAAAGAGGGGCGACAGAAGGAAGGAGTCCACGAGAACAGCATGGCAACTATCACATCAGGAGAGGTCAACCAGAGCTCCTCGCAATGCGACATTTGCGCACCAGGCCACACTGGTCAGCCCAAGTCAACTTCCTGTCAGGCCACGCCGTGTCAGGGTGACATCCCACCAGGCCTCCTCTGCCCCCTCAAGATTGAGGGAGGCTGAGCCCCCTCCCAGCAGAAATTGGAAGGGCTGTAGAGGCCTCAGCCCCACAGAGTTGGCATGCCCTGCTTCACCCAAAGTATTCTGGGAGCTGCGGCTTGTTAAGGATTGCTGAGAGTTGTTAGCAGGTCTCCTACCCGCCTCACTAGAGCTGCGATTCCCAGAGTGGTTTAACAATCAGTTCCTCTTCCCAAAGGAACTCTGGCAACTGTGGTTCTGTGAGGGAAATACCCCAAGACTATTGTTGCTGCAAAAAATAAAGGAAGTGAAAAAGCAAATTCTGAAATGGAGGTATTAAATTATGGAAATAGACGCGTCTCAGAAACCTGTCAGCAGGACACCAGTGCAATAGTTGTCCTTCTTTCTGGTTTCCTGGCAACTGGAATTCAGAGATATACCAATTCTGAATATTCTCAAAATCAGTTATCATTACTAATCCTGATGGATATATTCTCCGTGAATTTGCCTAGCCCTTAATAAAGCCATCAGTGACCATCACCACACCCTGTGGCAGCAGATTCTCTAAATTGTGTATTTTTATGAGAAATTTGCACCAAAATGGTGGCACATTTTCATGAGGACTTTTTTCAAAGAACTCACAAACTGGTGTGGAAATGCATGGAACTGGACATAAGATTTCAAAAAATGAGAAACAGAGGGAAACAAAAATCAACAGATTCAGACATCTCTAAGTGAGCTCCATGTTGTCTTTCTCCTCAGTCAGCAAAAGGGGAAAGGCGGCCTGTAGCTCACTGGCAGAACATCCACACTGCGTCAGAAGGTCCCAGGTTTCGGTACAAGGAAAAAATAGATATAAAAAGATAATTCCTTGGATGCCAAGATCCAGGTTTGGGACAAGTACTCTTTGGTAAGAGAACCCTTGTGAATTCCAAAATGTCCCTTTCACCCCAGTATAGTGGGGGGGGGGGGAATCCACACGTTTGGTGAGTTAAAATTTGGTTTACTTACAAACTCTTCAAAGGTCAGGTTCATGTGCTTTCCCATACACCAGCCAGAAAAGTTTCAAAGGTAGTAAAATTTGGCTCCATTGCAAAGTGGTGAAAGTTCCTAGCACAAAAGTGGTTTGTGAGAGCCATGCGGTTTGAGCTTGGAGCAACCAGCTGAGACCTCCTCACATGCTGAGCTTCTCAGGTAGACTAAAAGCTTTTTACCCATCCTCCCAAGGTGAGGGGGAGTGACCTAGGTTAAGCCTGACAAGACAGCTTACTCTATGGTCTTAACCCTTTCATGCATCAGTTAGACTTAAGCATCTTGGTTATATGAGGTTGGTTATCTCACACCAGGTTCAGTCCCCAGCATCTCCAGGTAGGGCTGGGGAAAGTCTCCTGCCTGAAATCCTGGACAGCTGCTACCGGTCAGTATAGACATTACTGTGCCAAATGGGTCAACAGTCTGGCATCAGTGGACAGCAGCTTTCAGTGGACAGCAGCTTTCAAGTGAGCATTCTGGCCCCTGTGGATCTGACAGCCAGATTGAAGAGAGGGACTAGTGTGAAGGCCCAAGGAATCCAAGGAATCAACAACAACAAACAGCAGAGTTTCGCTTGGACCGGCACGTAAAATAATTATTTGTTTTAGAGTCAGGCAAGCATCCCGTTTGGAGAGTGCACAGCCTGGCCCTTCTAATACCACCCCAGAATAATTCCTTTAAATCAATCTCCACTTGATAGTTGGAGAGCTAAATTCTGGAACGTTCCTTAGGAAACTGTTAGAGAGGGCTTTTTTTAGCACTTTGTCTTCAGCTGGCTTGCTTCGAAGGTGCATAGTATAAATGTAAACAGGGAAAACACTCACACACAAACACACTCCACACAACCCCGAAATGAAATATGTACCGTGGATGCGGTCCAGTAGCTTCAGCCAATAAGTCATCTGCTTACAATCTCTTGGCCTGATTTCTGATTTACAAACAGGTCGCTTCGTTCTTTATATGCTGTGACACACTTGAGTATCTCTTGGGAACATGCCCAGGACCACGTTGAGGAAGAACTAGGCTGCCACGTGGCTCCTGAACATTCACTGCAAATCTGTGTGCAGCAGCAATTCCTCTTTTGCAAAAGTCACCCGCTGTTCTTTGAACAACGGCAAGTCATTTTTTGTTCCCTAACTGACTTAGTGGTCTAATGTAGTTTGCATTTTTGATCTCCCTCTCTCCTCTCTGTTTCTCTCCTTATTGCCTTCTCTGTCCACCCTTCAGACTCCTGACAGCTGTGTATCAACAGCAAATAGCTTTTCCCTAAAGCATCCTGGGAACTGTATTTTCTTACGGGTGCTAGGAACCTTAGCTCTGTGAGGGGAAAACTACAGTTCCCAAGATTCTTTGGGGGAAAGCCATGTGCTGTAAATGCATGGAACGTACACATCCAAAGTCAAATTGCAAAGAGTATCTATCTGGTCTGCATCGCTGATGTCTTTGCCTGGTTTTTGCCTGTCAATGGACACAGGGAAGCGAATAGATTAAGAGGCTCTCGCAACCTCTGCTTTTCCAGTCACACAATGTTTTGAAGTCAGGCTTCCAGCTATTCTCAAATCTCCTGAATGCCAAGAGCCTGCTGTTTCTCGGGACTCTACGAGGCTCCAATGAAGTCTCGACCTCTGCCTTCTAAGTAAATTAGTTCAGTGGCCTCTCTGCTCACGACATTAATAGGTTCACGGTGGTTCTGTTATTAAGCCTCTGATTAACCATTTTGACCTCTTATGGAGGAAGGAGAGAGAGAGATTTCTCCAGGGAGCACTCGTGTGAGGGAATCCTTTTCATAATGGGACTTCCCTCCATGAACTTGCCCCACAAGATACCCTGGCAGATATAAAAATGGAACTCCCGCTTCTTACTGCCTGACTGGGTTAGTTTTTTTTTAATATTGTTTATTCCGAAACATGTGTTTAGTAATTTAATTCACTGAAACTGTAAATGCTTGTAGGCGTTGTTGTTGTTGTTCAGTCGTTTAGTCGTGTCCAACTCTTCGTGACCCCATGTACCAGAGCATGCCAGGCACTCCTGTCTTCCACTGCCTCTCGCAGTTTGGTCAGACTCACGTTGGTAGCTTCGAGAACACTGTCCAACCATCTTGTCCTCTGTCGCCCCCTTCTCCTTGTGCCCTCCATCTTTCCCAACATCAGGGTCTTTTCCAGGGAGTCTTCTCTTCTCATGAGGTGGCCAAAGTACTGGAGCCTCAGCTTCAGGATCTGTCCTTCCAGTGAGCACTCAGGGCTGATTTCCTTCAGAATGGATAGGTTTGATCTTCTTGCAGTCCATGGGACTCTCAAGAGTCTCCCCCAGCACCATAATTCAAAAGCATCAATTCTTCAGCGATCAGCCTTCTTTATGGTCCAGCTCTCACTTCCGTACATTACTACTGGGAAAACCATAGCTTTAACTATACGGACCTTTGTCGGCAAGGTGATGTCTCTGCTTTTTAAGATGCTGTCTAGGTTTGTCATTGCTTTTCTCCGAAAAAGCAGGTGTCTTCTAATTTCGTGACTGCTGTCACCATCTGCAGTGATCATGGAACCCAAGAAAGTGAAATCTCTCACTGACTCCATTTCTTCCCCTTCTATTTCCCAGGAGGTGATGGGACCAGTGGCCATGATCTTAGTTTTTTTTTATGTTGAGCTTCAGACCATATTTTGCGCTCTCCTCTTTCACCCTCATTAAAAGGCGTTACTATGTATTTAAATTTGGTTGGTTGGTAACTGAATTCTAGAGAGTTCTCTAGTAGTTCTCATGGGATTGGCTAATGTTGGTCACATGGGAGGTTTCTAGTGAAGGAGGCTCCATTTTATCTGAAGCAAGATGGCTGCATTTTATAATCCACTGTGAACACTGCTGAGTTGAGTAGAGTGTTGGAGTGCTACTTTTCACCTTGAAAGAAAGAGAGAAAAGCTGTAGGTAAAGGTGGAAATCTCTCATAGGAGCTGCAAGGCATGACCTAATTGAGATACAAAAGGCTGAATACTGAGCTCTGAAAAGAGAGGAAAATACAGTTGTTTGGGAATTAGAAGAGGAGACTGTGAGTCCATGCTTGAAAAAGCATATTGCTGCAAATACTCTGTTTCAATTTGTCTATAGCCATAGGTTTCTGCAAGTAAAGTTTTTTGAATGTTAAAGTCTGGAAATTGGTTTAATTTCCAAAAAAGAGTGTCAGTCATATATATGATTTCAGCTTCTTAGCTGCAATTTCATTACTCTTGACTTCAACAACATGCCATTGATGCAATAATAGTTTATTAGTGGTGAATTTCTGCTGGACTGTCCACACATAACACCGTTCCACTTTCCACAGACGTTTCCCAAAGTTACTGCCATATTGGCGTCTGGAGGGGCACTCTTTGCACTATAGCACAACAAAAGCAAGACACACACACACAAAAAAACACCTGACCTAGAACATTAAGGTAAAGGTAAACGTACCCCTGACTGTTAGGTCCAGTCGCAGACGACTCTGGGGTTGCGGTGCTCATCTCGGTCTATAGGCCAAGGGAGCTGGTGTTTGTCCGCAGACAGCTTCTGGGTCATGTGGCCAACATGACTAAGCCACTTCTGGTGAACGAGAGCAGCGCACGGAAATGCCGTTTGCCTTCCCGCCAGAGTGGTACCTATTTATCTACTTGCACTTTGACGTACTTTCAAACTGCTAGGTTGGCAGGAGCAGGGACCGAACAACGGGAGCTCACCCCGTTGCGGGGCTTCGAACCGCCAACCTTCTGATCAGCAAGCCCTAGGCGCTGTGGTTTAGACCACAGCGCCACCTGTGGACCTAGAACATTAGTGGTATGAAAAGTTACAGGGTTTCAGCAAGGGAGCTATGGAGTGCGCATCAACTGCAGACCATTGCGCATAATTACCCCGATATCACCATGAGTCCAGATAATCATGGCTATACAATAAAAAGGGTATCTGAAGGTGGTCCACAAAAGATTATTGATTATGTGTATAATAATAATCATAGAACTGTAGAGTTGGAAGGGATCCCGAGGGTCATCTAGTCCAACCCCCTGCAATGCATCGGAATCTCAATTGAAGCATCCATGACGGATGATCATCCAACCCCTGCTTAAATGCATAGAGTATCTGAGAATTGTTTTTATTTTCAAGGGAACTGGGGCAGGAAACTAGCTTGTCTTCAAGTTTAAAGAGTGAAAGAGGAACTAGGGCGGGGGGGGGATCAATGTGGATAAGCATGGCATCAAGATTTTTTAAAAAGAAAGTTCCATTCTTTGACTTGACAGTTTATGGGATCTTCTCATATGTGAAGCCCAAACAATGGAAAAGGTGCATGCTCTAGTTCTCTCCCGCCTGGACTACTGCAATGCGCTCTACGTGGGACTACCTTTGAAGGTGACCCGGAAACTACAATTAATCCAGAATGCGGCAGCTAGATTGGTGACTGGGAGCGGCCGCCGAGACCACATAACACCGGTCCTGAAAGACCTACACTGGCTCCCAGTAAGTTTCCGAGCACAATTCAAAGTGTTGGTGCTGAGCTTTAAAGCCCTAAATGGCTTCGGTCCAGTATACCTGAAGGAGTGTCTCCACCCCCATTGGTTAGCCCGGACACTGAGGTCCAGTGCCGAGGGCCTTCTGGCGGTTCCCTTGCTGCGTGAAGCCAAGTTACAGGGAACCAGGCAGAGGGCCTTCTCGGTAGTGGCACCCGCCCTGTGGAACGCTCTCCCTTCAGATGTCAAAGAGAACAACAACTACCAGACCTTTAGAAGACATCTGAAGGCAGCCCTGTTTAGGGAGGCTTTTAATGTTTTATAGATTATTGTATTTTAATGCTTTGTTGAAAGCCGCCCAGAGTGGCTGGGGGAACCCAGCCAGATGGGCGGGGTATAAATAATAAATTATTATTATTATTATTATTATTATTATTATTATTATTATTATTATAGATTCATGGCCGAATTTTGCTGAGGAAAATTCATGCCCAGAATTAGGAATGCGTATTATGAATTTGAAATGCCTCATTCAAAAATAAAATCTGCCAGATCTTCCTGAATGTCAACTTGGGAGACCTAGCGTCAGCCAGAGCTGTAAACAGTTTTTGGTGTGTCTCTGTGCGTGATATTTTTCAAATATCAAATTCCTCTGCTACTGCAAACAAATTTTCCTGGAAACACACTTACATAATTTTGATCTCTGGTTTCTGGTTTGGAAGAGAAACACTTTTAATTAATTTATTTCTTTTATAACAAACAACCATTGGAATGGTTGGCAAAGCAATGGGACTGGCTTGCAAACTATTCCAGTAATCTACTCAAAGAACACACAGTCTTTTTAAAAAATTGTTGTTATTATTACTATTAGAAGAGGGAGTGTAAAGAAGAGCAGACATTTCTCCGTTTTGCACGTGGCATGTCAGAATGCAATTCTCGAATCTCGAACATTTCGCAATTGCCTGATTCAGTTTCACACCCACTCTACAGCACTCTACAGGGTCTTCATGGCTTCAAAGGCAATGATGGGAAGGTAATTTTTCTTGCAAAGAGCAGGCAGATGCCTCTGTGCGATTGCTGACCAGGGATGCCTCCACTGGAAGCCAGTTCTCAAAATAATAGATGGAATCTGATTTTTGTTAGCTGAGTTATGAGCTGAGGAAGGCAGCTGGAAATGAACTGCTCCTGTACATCCCTGATTTTGAAATGCCCTGAACCACATATTTCTGTTTATACTTTACACTCGGGCTTTTTAAAGGAATTTTTATAGCAATTCCAGGAAACGTGCAAGGAAGAACGCTGTCTCACAGCCTTGTTGATTTACAGCTAATTGATCATGTCTCTCCTGTGCCTCCTTTTATATCTCGTTCGTCTTAGGAGCTATAGCAAGACTGGCTGTTGGGTTGCATTTGAAATTATGTACTGTGAAGAATAAGAATAAGAATACTGTGAAGAATAAGGGGCCCAGGTGGCGCTGTGGGTTAAACCACAGAGCCTAGTGCTTGCTGATCAGAAGGTCGGCGGTTCGAATCCCTGCGACGGGGAGGATCCCTCCCTTGGCCAATAAAGCGAGATGAGCACCGCAACCCCAGAGTTGGACACGACTGGACCTAATGGTCAGGGGTCCCTTTACCTTTACCTTATACTGTGAAGAAGAAAACAGAAAGCCAACTACAGTGGAACCTCGAGTTGCGGATTTAATCCATCCCGGAGGCACGTCCACAACTCGAAGTGTTCGCATCCAGAAGCTCCACATCTGTGCATGCGCACAGAGTGATTTAGCACTTCTGCGCATGCGCGAACAGCGAAACCCAGAAGTAACCATTCTGGTACTTCCGGGTTGCTGCAGGACGCAACTTGAAAAGACGTAACCTGAAGTGGATGCATCCTGTTGGTGGCTCTGATCCGATATTCCAAAAAACTTCAGGGTCAAACCAAAAACGATTTGCTAGAAGCAGATGTACCGTTCCATGATTGTTCTGTGAGATTTAAAGAAACCCCACAAATGTATATTTACATTTTTTTCATTCACAATACTCAACCTCAGCGTAATTACAGAGTGTGTATCTTTCCCTTCCTTGATCATTTAAAAAAAAGAATAGAGAGGATGCACTAGAGGCTATTTAGAGTAAGATGCTCCTTGGAGTGAAGAACGAGGAAAGTGTCCATTTCACAAGGGTGGAATATAAGTGATAACTGCTTCATTGCAACACTGCACAGCTGTTTTCCTATTTGATGCAATTTCCCTATTATATAATGTTTACAACGCATCATGGACCTGACAGGTCCATGTTTAATTTCAGGTCCAAGTTTAATTTCCAATTAAAGATATGCTCTTAAAAGTTTTCAACACCTGCACTGTGAAAATCAAAACAGACCAGCGGGAACTGCAACAAAATGTTGCAGCATATCCACCTCTTCCAACAGGAATGCTCTTGTCCAGGTTGCCAGCCAGCCAGCCAGCCATGCTCTACTCAAGGATATTCTCAGTTGTGAGAGGTCAAGAAAACTCTTCCATCCCCAACTCATCTTCTGTTTTGCCTTCCCCCCCCTAAATGTGAGGGCTCGGCCACACTTAGAAAGCACCTAGAAAATCCTGGTCCAAGCAGTTTCCCTTTTGCCCCACTGCTTTCCCAGGGAAAACCTGCTCTTTAATGCTAAATAGGAGAAAGCATCAGCCTGGAGAAAACCCGAATGGCCGTTTGCTCCGACTGAGCGCTAAAGAGCAGTTTTCCCAAGGGGCGAAGCGGTAGGACATGGGAAATTGTGAATAAGCTCGCAGTCAACACTCTGTGGCTACTAAGCAGGCCCAGTCTTCATCAGGTTTCATTTTCATTTTAAATTGCATTTCTGCAAATCCCATTGCTCTCCTCAGTATGCCGGCTCCCTCCCCTTGTTTTTAAGTGGCCCCATTGGACAACCAATTCCTGTCGGCACTCAATGCCTGCGTTTGCTGCCAGAGTGCCATCTAAACAAAACAAAACAAAACAAAACAATCAAACTAGAGAATAATAATAATAATAATAATAATAATAATAATAATAATAATAATTTATTATTTGTACCCTGCCCATCTGGCCGGGTCCCCCCAGCCACTCTGGGCAGCCTCCAAGAGATATTAAAATACATTAAAATATCACAGGTTAAAAACTTCCCTGAACAGGGCTGCCTTCAGGTGTTTTCTAAATGTCATGTAGTTGTTTTTCTCTTTGACATCTGGTGGAAGGGCGTTCCACAGGGCGGGCGCCACTACCGAGAAGGCCCTCTGCCTGGTTCCCTGTAGCTTTGCTTCTCGCAGTGAGGGAACCGCCAGAAGGCCCTCGGCGCTGGATCTCAGTGTCCGGGCTGAAGGGTGGGGGTGGAGACGCTCCTTCAGGTATACAGGACCAAGAAAACTAGAAGAGCCCTCCTGAAATGGATTGCACATGCATATATATATGGCGTGCCCCTAAACTGCACCAGACAATTGGCCCAGTGGGGTCTGCTATGGCTGGAAGCAGTCCAAAGTCTCAGGCAGACGGCCTTCTTGGAACAGCTGCATGAGTTCCTATTCCACTGAAACATGAATGTGGGAAGTTCTGCATGCCGTGAAACGAAGGTTGTGCGCTCACTCAGAACTTCCTCAGAAGTGCATCTAACCTTTTGTTATGTTTCCAGCAGAGGACATTAAGTGAAAACAAAGAATTAAGGCAGCCTTGGGTAAGCTTCTCCAATCCAAGGGTAGCCAGTGCCTTCCAGATGTTGCTGGATTAAAGCCACCACAAGCCCTTACCACTGGGTATGCTGGCTGGGGCTGATGGGAGTTGGAATCCAGCAACAGCCAGTAGGTGGCAAGTTTGGGAAAGGCTGAATTAACCTCTTTCTCCTTGGCAAGTACATTTCTTCTTTAATAGTTCCAATTCTTGATTGTGCTGCGATTAAGACATTTTGCCTGGCAAGAAAGGCTCATTTTTATGTTTTGCTAACCAACCTGATCAAATGGCATCATTCTGAACCCAGTGTCTGATTTCTTTTGTTGGAACCTGAATACAGTTTTCTTTTGTTTTCCATTCAACTGTATATTTTTTTTCCTGCAAGAGCAAAAAGAGCACGAGGAGGAATGGTGGGGAAGAAAAGAAGAGCCATGCAGCTCAGGAAACTTACAAGCAAGAAGGTGATTGCCCTCTCTTAATAATAATAATAATAATAATAACAATTTATTATTTATACCCCAGCCACTCTGGGCGGCTTCCAACAAAAGGTTAAAAATACATTAAATCATCAGTCATTAAAAACTTCCCTAAACAGGGCTGCCTTCAGATGTCTTCTAAACGTCAGATAGTTGTTTATTTCCTTCACATTTGATGGGAGGGCGTTCCACAGAGCAGGTGCCACCACCAAGAAGGCCCTCTGCCTGGTTCCCTGTAACCTCACTTCTCGCAGGGATGGAACCGCCAGAAGGCCCTCGGAGCTGGACCTTGGTGTCAGGGCTGAACAATGGGGGTGGAGGTGCTGCTGCCCAGCAACTGATAAATAGAGGCACAATGCCTCTGGACAAGGAATTTCTGTATAAGGACGGTCAAATCTGTCAATTTCAGTTTCTCTCAATTTCTCATTTTCCCAGACTTAAGTTTAGTTCTCTGTCTTTCCGCATCGGTTTTTGAACTTTTGAAAGCAGGGGACTTGTGAAAATTTGTCATAATTTCAGTACAGATTTTGCCTAAATTACACATGTCTGTATTTTATTACAGTGGAACCCCGGGTTACGCACACGATCTGTTCCGGGGTCAAGCTACGTAACCCTGGCGTGCGCATCACGAACGCACGTAAAAAAACAAAAAAAACCCAGAAGAAGCGCGATTTGAGTGTCTTCTGCGCATGCGTGAAATGCGCAGAATGTTTCTGCGCACCCATGCATTGCGCGATCCCCACGGAGGACTTCCGGGTCGCTGTGGTGCGTATCCTGAATGTACGCAACACGGAGCGTACGCAACATGAGGTATGACTGTACTTTTCTCAAAGTCCTTTCCCCAAATATGCATCTTTGAAAATTATTTTCACGAATATATATACACTTTGCCCTGGTATGTGCATTTTTGTACACATCACTTGGCTGGAGAACTGTGTTCCAAAATTCGGAGCAGCGCAAATTTGGTTCCTGAACTGTATAAGAAAGTGAGAATCAGGAAGGTTTGCCTTTAAATGTGAACTGAATCTAATTTCTTAGTTCCCTAAAGTCAGTAGCAGCTATTAGCCAATGGCAGGCCTATTCTATATGAATTGGTCTAATGCTCTGCCAAAGTTCATAGAATCATAGAATTGTAGAGTTGGAAGGAGCCCAAGGGTGCTCTAGTCCAACCCCCTGCAATGCAGGAATCTCAGCTAAAGCATCCATGACAGATGGCCATCCAACCTCTGCTTAAAAACTTCCAAGGAAGGAGAGTGCACAACCTTCAGAGGGAGTCCGTTCCACTGTCAAACAGCTCTTGCTGTCAGAAAGTACTTCCTGATGTTTAGTCGGAATTTCCTTTCTTGTCACTTGAAGCCATTGGTTCGAGTCCTACCCTCCAGAGCAGGAGAAAACAACCTTGTTCCCTCTTCCATGTGACAGCCCTTGAGATATTTGAAGTATCTCCTTCAAATCTCCTTGAGATATCGTATCTCCTCTCTTTTCCAGGCTAAACATACCCAGCTCTTTCAAATATTTTTCGGGGGAAGCCACGACTATTTAAAGTGGTATTGTAGTATGGTGTGAATGTGACAGTGCAAATTTCTACTAATATGCACATCTTGTATGCGATTTTGCCTAATGCGTGAGTATTTGCAAAGTCATTTTGCTGAACATACTGAATTTTGGATGTTATTTTCAATAATATGTGCATTTATATGTGCTTTGCTGTACACATTACTAGACTGGAGGACTATGGTGAAATATAGAGAAGGTTAATTTTGAAGGATGGCTTTGTTTCAGTTCTCATATTGATTTGGAAAGTGCAAATTTGGTATAATAAAAGCAAGCATCAGAGGTTAGAAGGATCAACAACTACATAACATTTAGAAAACACCTGAAGGCAGCCCTGTTCAGGGAAGTTTTAATCTGTGATGTGTTAATGTATTTTAATGTTGCTGGAAGCCGCCCAGAGTGGCTGGGGAGACCCAGCCAGATGGGCGGGGTACAAATAATAAATTATTATTATTATTATTATTATTATTATTATTATTATTATTAGGCTTGGTTTGCAGGTCATCGAGGCCAGGGAAGGTTGAGAAGAAGAAGAAGAAGAAGAAGAAGAAGAAGAAGAAGAAGAAGAAGAAGAAGAAGAAGAAGAAGAGTTTGGATTTGATATCCCGCTTTATCACTGCCCGAAGGAGTCTCAAAGCAGCTAACATTCTCCTTTCCCTTCTTCCCCCACAACAAACACTTTGTGAGGTGAGTGGGGCTGAGAGACTTCAAAGAAGTGTGACTAGCCCAAGGTCACCCAGCAGCTGCATGTGGAGGAGCGGAGACGCGAACCCGGTTCCCCAGATTACGAGTCTACCACTCTTAACCACTACACCACACTGGCTCTCTTGCGTGAAAAGCCCTGGAGAGCTGCTCCCAGTCAGTGTAGACAATAATGAGCCAGATGGACCAACAGCCTGACTTGGGATAAGGCAGCTTCATGCGCTGATCTCCTTCGCCGGACTAGGCAGCCAGTCTTTTCTCTTCTGGCTCCATAACAAAAATGTGAAGTCTGCTTTGCCATAATGGAAAGTCCAGTGCATTCACCTCATTCAGGAAACAGAAGCACCAGGGCTTACCTTCAGCTAGCTGGCTTGCTTTTCGATCGTGAGCACAGGATGCCAACAATTTATTCTGGACCATCGGCAGGCCCCAAGGCTTTGGGGTGTTACCTAAGGAGTATTCATTAAAAGCAAAACTGTTCCAGTGTGTACAACGTAACCTGGAAACCTGGAACCTGCAGCGTTTCTTCAGTCCAAAATTATCTGGCCAGTTGTAGTTAACTTTGTCTTTCATGTATATTTCCTTCTCCGAGACTGAATCCATGGCTTCTTGCATGTGTTTGGCCTGGTGGAATAAACCATCTGAAAAAGCAATAGAACAGCGGGGAGATTGTTCAGTTTCTGCCCAATACCTCAGATTAAAGGGGCGGCAGCCACAAGATAATTGTTATAGTATAGACGGATAGTGGGACGCAGGTGGTGCTGTGGGTTAAACCGCAGAGCCTAGGGCTTGCTGATCAGAAGGTCGGCGGTTCGAATCCCCGCGACGGGGTGAGCTCCCGTTGCTCGGTCCCAGCTCCTGCCCACCTAGCAGTTCGAAAGCATGTCAAAGTGCAAGTAGATAAAGAGGTACGGCTCCGGCGGGGAGGTAAACGGCGTTTCCGTGTGCTGCTCTGGTTCGCCAGAAGCGGCTTAGTCATGCTGGCCACATGACCCGGAAGCTGTACGCCGGCTCCCTCGGCCAATAAAGCGAGATGAGCGCCGCAACCCCAGAGTCGGTCACGACTGGACCTAATGGTCAGGGGCCCCTTATAGACAGATAAATCTAGAACTTAATCTCTATGGACAATCAAGCATGTGAGTTAGAGCACCCATTCACACTCGTTGAAATGGATGGGTTGCATTTCCAAATCACCCACGATCACCCGGTTAGCTCCCATTATCAGTCTATGCTAAATATCCAAACTACGTAAAACGCCACATCTCCATTATCTAAATGAGCTTTGGAAAACATACTTCTGCAGCATTGAATGTGTGAGAGGCCATAGTGGATCAGACTATAGGGCAATGGTGGTGTCATGGACCGGTTGGATGCAGAGGAATGGTGGGAGGAACCAGCTGGGGAACCACAAAAGGAAGAAGGCTTAGAGCCCAGGGATTGGTGGTGGGATGACAATGAGTGGTCAGAGGGAGAAGAGGGAGAACACTGGGAAGAGGAGGTGTCGGAAGCTGAAGAGCTAACAGGGCTTAGTGAGAAGGAAGAGTCTGGGGCAGAGAGAAGTCCAGAATCGGAGGCAGAAACTGAAGCAGGGGAGGAGGGAGGCGAAGAGTCAGGCTGCTGAAGAATCACAGGTATCTCTCTCTCCTCCTGCAAGAAGCTCGTCCCCATCTCCTAGAAACCAGGAGAGGGGTGAAATGGGCAGAGAAGAGGTTGGCTTTACACAGGCACAGTCTTGGATTGCTTGGGAAAACCCTGGAGAGGAGGGGACTTAAGATAGCTGCGGGGAGGCGGGAACTTTCAGTCTCAGCAACTGATTAATGAGGCAAAACCTAATGGGGATGAGATGCTGCGCTCATTAGGCCGGACACTGCTACTGCCCCCCTCCTTGAGGAATGGCCCAGGGGGAATATGGTTTAGGCTTCTCTGGCATAGAGGAGGTCATGTGGCTACAACACCCACAGCCCAGGTTTTTTTGTACTTTGTTTCTAATTTCTCACTCATTCCCTCCTCCCACCCACTGGTTTGCATGACGTTGAGCTTGGTGAAGGGTTCCAAAGAACTCAAAAGCTGGCTGCATTTTGGTTGGCTCTGGCAAATGTATCGCCCACTGTTGGTATTTGGAGTTTTTCTTTTCTTATGGTCCAACATGGTTCCATTAGCTTTTTCTATTCCTGGAAGTAATATTTGCAGGCCTCTCTGTAGAATGCTGTATTGTCCCTGCATGCAATGGGTACCCGTATTTTTCCGCTCCATAAGACGCACCTGAACATAAGACGCATGTATTTTTTGAGGAGGGAAAGGGGGAAAGCCCTGTTTTTTTAGGATCAGCTCAAAGTGGTGCAGCTTTTTTTGCAAAGGGAAAAGCCCTGGTTTTTTTTGAGGATCAGCTCAAAGTGGTGCAGGGTTTTTTTGCAAAGGGAAAAGCCCTGCTTTTTTGAGGATCAGCCAAAAGTGATGCAGCTTCTTTTTCAAAGAGGAAAAGCCCCCATTTTTATGGGGTTCAACTCACAGTTTGCAGCTTCTAGTCCTACAGGTAAGGGAGCCCATTTCTACAGTTTCCAGACAGATAATCTAATCAGCCAGTCACATGTCGCTGGGGAAACAAACAAGCCTCCCTCTGCATTCAACAACGGAGACCTGGGCAAGGGGGCGGGGGCTGGAAAGGGAGCCATATCTCTCTCCCCCGATCGCTTGCTAAACAGCTGTTCAGCGGCTTCCTTTCAACACTCTCTTCTCTCTTTGTTAAAAAAAGAGCACAATCTGCTTTTGGCCCCTAGGCAATTTGGCTCCAGGGACCCATGCATTCGCTCCATAAGACGCACAGACATTTCCCCTTACTTTTTAGAGAGGAAAAAAGTGTGTCTTATGGAGCGAAAAATACGGTAAGTGCTGAGATGGGAGATAACGGTCTCCATGCTTGATGCCACACCATGTCAGGTGACCGACCGGTAGGTGTGCTTTGCCCCAAATGGCCTCATGGTCCAAAGTCAAGGGACTGGCAAACTTAAATCCCCTGCAGAAGTGTGTCTGGCATCTTCATTATACAGCTTCCAAGGAACCCCCTTCCTTGGAGGATTTTAAGCAGAAGTTGGGTGGCCATCTGTCATGGATAGCTTTAGTTGAGATTCCTGCATTGCAGGGGGGTTGGACTAGATGGCTCTTGGGGACCTTCCAACTCTACACTTCTATGATTCTATGCCTCTTTAGAATAATAGAATCACAGGGTTGGAAGAGACCACAAGGGCCATCCAGTCCAACCCCCTGCCAAGCAGGAAACACCATCAAAGCATTCCTGACAGGTGGCTGTCAAGCCTCTGCTTAAAGACCTCCAAAGAAGGAGACTCCACCACACTCCTTGGCAGCAAATGCCACTGTCGAACAGCTCTTACTGTCAGGAAGTTCTTCCTAATGTTTAGGTGGAATCTTCTTTCTTGTAGTTTGAATCCATTGCTCTGTGTCCGCTTCTCTGGAGCAGCAGAAAACAACCTTTCTCCCTCCTCTATATGACATCCTTTTATATATTTGAACATGGCTATCATATCACCCCTGAACCTTCTCTTCTCCAGGCTAAACATACCCAGCTCCCTAAGCCGTTCCTCATAAGGCATCATTTCCAGGCCTTTGACCATTTTGGTTGCCCTCCTCTGGACCCCGGTGTAGCTTGTCAGTATCCTTCTTGAACTGTGGTGCCCAGAACTGGACACAGTATTCCAGGTGAGGTCTGACCAGAGCGGAATACAGTGGTACTATTACTTCCCTTGATCTAGATGCTATACGCCTATTGATGCAGCCCAGAATTGCATTGGCTTTTTAAGCTGCTGCATCACACTGTTGACTCATGTCAAGTTTGTGGTCTACCAAGACTCCTAGATCCTTTTCACATGTACTGCTCTCAAGCCAAGTGTCACCCATCCTGTATTTGTGCCTTTACCCTGGCTTTGTTGCTTGAAGTGTATATTTTAGGATCTACCTTATATTTATGATTCTAGCTGTTTCAAACTGTGAGTAATACTGTGTTTTGATGTTGTAACTTGCCCTGGGACCTTCAGGTGAAGGGCAGGTAAATAATAATAATTAATAATAATAATAATAATAATAATACCACCACCCTATTGGTTTAAAAAAAGGATTAGGCAAATTCATGGAGGGGAAGGCTATCAACAGAGTATGTGCCTCAGTTGCTGGGATTTGGAAGCAGGCAGAGTGCTGTTGCATTCATGTCCTGCTTGCTTGCTTTCCATAGGCATCTGGTTGGTCACTGTGAAAGCAGAATGTTGGGCCCGGATGGGTCTTGGGTTGACCCAGCAAAGCTCTCCTTACCATACTTGTGGAATTGTTGAGCATGCACTCAGAGTGTGCTTCTCTGTGGCTAGACATGCCCTCAGGCTTTGATTTCCTTCCCTGCCTTCTTTATCACCTTGCTGTTCTGCTCTTCGATGGGCATGACATTAATGAGGAATGACTCCAATGAAAGAGCCCCGGCATTTTCAGACACCCGAGATGTCTGGATTTCTTATGCAAAGGAGAGAGAGGAGGGGGGGGGGGAACACAACAACCGGAGGACAACTCTTATGACCAGGTCTTCATTTAAAGGCTCTGAGTCACCAATTACTGGACCAGAATCAGGAAAGTTTTAAGTTCTCTCTCTTAAGTTTCATACGTTCAGAATGGAGGGGGTGGGAGAGTTTGCTGAGCTGGAGGCGGCTGCCGTGTTGATCACCGGCTCTGGGCAGAAATTTGTGAATGATTTCAAATCCACTGGGAGGCTGTGTTGCAAATTGTGAATGATACGTTCCATAGGGACCCATGCAAGTCTAGAGAGTCACAGCTCTGCTCATTCAGAAGGAGCATTCAAACCTCTCTTGGTTCCTTAGTGTAGCCTGGTCGGGTAGTTGGGCAGTTGAATCTCTCTCTCTCTCTCTCTCTCCTCTCTCTCTCTCTCTCTCTCTCTCCTCTCTCTCTCTCTCTCCTCCCTCCCTCCCTCCCTCCCTCCCTCCCTCCCTCCCTCCCTCCCTCCACTATTCTGGATTGGGCACATGAGGCGCACTTTCCCTAATGGCGCCTCCCGCTGCTGCTGTGCCACCGGTGTGCGACTTCCGCTCGCATCCCGGGGGCAAACTTCGCAACCAGGAGCATCTACTTCCGGGTTAGTGGAGCTCGTAACCCGAAGCATTTGTAAGGAGGGCGGTACATAACACGAGGTAAAGGTAAAGGGACCCCTGACCATTAGGTCCAGTTGTGGGGTTGTGGCACTCATCTCGCTTTACTGGCCGAGAGCCGGTGTACAACTTCCAGGTCATGTGGCCAGCATGACTAAGCCGTTTCTGGCAAACCAGAGCAGCGCACGGAAAATGCCGTTTACCTTCCCGCCAGAGCGGTTCCTATTTATCTACTTGCACTTTGACGTGTCTTCGAACTGCTAGGTTGGCAGGAGCTGGGACCGAGACAACGGGAGCTCACCCCGTCGCGGGGATTCGAACCGCCGACCTTCTGATCAGCAAGCCCTAGGCTCTGTGGTTTAACCCACAGCGCCACGAGGTTCCACTGTATAATTTACACTTCAGCACAGTGGTTTGCCATATTCTGAAAGCTTGGACTCTCCCCCCCCCCCCTTTTCCAAGGATCATGCAGACGAACTTGAATTGAGCTGTGAACTGAACTAGTTCACTTTGTAACAGGATGAACATGAACTGGAATTAGTGGGATGTGTTGGGAATGAACTTTCCAAGCTCTGTGACAGGGGTAACACAATCCTGCTCCTCCCCCCAGGGTCACACAAACGGCCAATTGTGGGGGAGAGAAAGGCCTCCAGCCTGCGTGATTGGGCTCTCCTTCCACCAATGCTGGCCCAGGAGGGGTTGGTTCATGCCACATCATTTCATATACAGAGGAACCTCGGTTGTCGAACGTAGTCCTGTTCCGGAAGAGTGTTCTGGATTGGCACAGGTGAGCGAAACCAAACTACCATTCACAGGGAGCAATATGACGACACTCATGAGTGGCATCCTCAGTGTGCACGCATCAACTTTAGGAGCCAGTAGAAAACTCTCAGATAAACAAATGGGCTTCCCCCCCCTCCCAAACGGTCCCTAAGGAAGACTGTAAACATAGAGCCAATTCCAAGTCAGTTGGGATAGCTCAGTTGGCAGAGCATGGGGCTCTTAATCCCATGGTCATGAGTTTGACCCTCATGTTTGGCAAAAGAATCCTGCATTGCAGAAGAGGTAAAAGTACAGGACCCCTGGACGGTTAAGTCCAGTCAAAGGAGACTATGAGGTTGCGGCGCTCATCTCGCTTTCAGGCCGAGGGAGCCAGCGTTTGTCCACAGACAGCTTTCCAGGTCATGTGGCCAGCATGACCAAACCGCTTCTGGTGCAACGGGACACTGTGACGGAAGCCAGAGTGCACGGAAACACCATTTACCTTCCCGCCGCAGTGGTACCTATTTATCTACTTGCGTGCTTTTGAACTGCTAGGTTGGCAGGAGCTGGGACAGAGCAATGGGAGCTCAACCCGTTGCGGGGATTCGAACCGCCGACCTTCTGATCGGCAGGTCCAAGAGGCTCAGTGGTTTAGACCACAGTGCCACCCACGTCCTATAGTGCATTGCAGAGGGTTGGACTGGAGGATCCTCGTGGTTCCTTCCAGCTCCATGATTCTATGCTTCTATGATTAACCAGATCACTCGCCACCGCAGGTCACACGCTGAATTTGCGGGTATGCCACTTTGAGAACAGTAAGAAGCCAACTCACTCTCTTTAAAAGGTTTTTGAAGCTTTATTGAATGCTACAATTTCAATTTGATGCACCGATACCCAGCGCATGTGATTCATTGGATCGTGCAATGCCTGTATGTTCTTGGAGCCTGCTCATCTTGTGTCGACGGCAAAAATACTTGAAATTTCAGTAATCTATCACAGACACACTTTCGTGATTTAGCGAGATGATTTCCAACGCCCCTCAGATCTGTAGTAATTTGATTTCATCCAGCCGATCCAAAATCAATCACAGTGTTTGGTTCTATTTCTTGTAGGCTACTTTGTCTCCAAGTGGCTTCTTCTGGGTGGTTTGGAAAGAAATTCGTTGCTAGGCTTGCTTGTGCTGGGCGGCTCTCGTCTGCCTGAAACCATAACACAAACAAGATGCATCACTCCATGAAAAACTCATGCAAATCATTATTCCTCATTGAATCCACTAATTATTGTGTCACATTAGTCGGCTGGGCAGCTGTCTGGGAACAATGCAGCGCGCTAATAATTATTGAACAGCCTGCCAGCAGATTCCGCGGTAGAACTTATAAATCATTTATTTAATGCTACTTCAATTATCCACAATTTTTCTTGTGCAGCAAAGACCAAGCAAAACGTTCCAGTGCAACAATAATTCTACATGGACAAAGCACAGCGATTTAGGATTTCAGAAGTGTTGCATCAAAATAGATCAGAAAAATACAGTGTCTGGGAGAATATTTGGGGTTCCGAAGATTTCAGTTCTTTTTCTGAACCGCTGTTAACTTTTTGAATTTAAAAACAAAAACAAATGAGCTTTATTTACAAGTGGGACCTGCAACAAAATGTTGCAGTGGCGAATGTGCCTGATTCCACCTATCCCACTTCACTCCATTTCCCCTCTTCTGTGGCTTCCTGAGCAATCTGTGCCCATTTTGTGTGTGTGGCTCAGTCCTCCTTGGGCTATTTTGGCTCCTGCCCTTAGTATTTTCCCTTTTCTACTTTTGCAAAGTATTCTTCTATGGTGAGAAACCATAGAAAAGGACCTGTCTCCTGTTGCCACCACAGACCTCAACAGGAAATGTCAAGAAGTGCAGGGTAGGACTTTGAACAATTTGCAGTTCATCTTCAAGGTCATTGTCATGCATGTGTTGTTGTTTTTTTAAAACGCTTTAGACCCAGGGGTCATCAAGGTTTACCTCGCCTGGGCCGGTTCGCTCCAGCGGAGATCCCTCCATGGGCTGGATTGCGTGCGCACGTGATTTCCAGCGTCTGGGCAGACGCAATTTCAAGTCCCCGAGCCGCGCCGGTTTAGCACAGTGTGTGGGGACTCACCAAGCAGGAGGCTCGGTTCGGGGGTGGCTCATGTGGGCTGCTTGTGGCCCATGGGCCTTAGGTTGCCGACCCCTGCTTTTGACACTTTGGGCCTTTAAGCTTAAATATCACAATTGTTGGGGGAAATGGTTCCAAGATGGCGGCGCGTTCATACGCTGTGGCTCTGAGCTCCCAATACTTCACCTATTCAAAAAGGTTAAAGAACAGTTTCTACCCGTGGGCCGTGAGGCTGCTGAAAGGAAGATAGCAAAATTGCAGCTGACGTTCAGGGTTGGAGGTTGTACGACAGGACATAGAGTGTAGCAAGGACTGAGAGATTGTGGGGGAGAGGGGGGCTCGTTTAATCTCACTGTAAACATGTGGTACAGTGACAATAAAGTATTTCTATTTCTAGAAATAAATCAAACCATTCACATTCTACTGTGTGCGTATGAGCTGAAGTTTTCTTAAGTACAGTGGTACCTCCGGTTATGAACTTAATTCGTTCCGGAGGTCCGTCTGTGACCCGAAACCGTTCTTAGCATGAGGAGCATCTACTTCCGGGTTAGCGGAGCTCTTAACCCGAAGCATTCGTAAGGAGGGCTGTACGTAACACGAGGTTCCACTGTATAATTTACACTTCAGCATAGTGGTTTGCCATATTCTGAAAGCTTGGACTCTCCCCCCCCCCTTTTCCAAGGATCATGCAGACGAACTTGAATTGAGCTGCGAACTGAACTAGTTCACTTTGTAACAGGATGAACATGAACTGGAATTAGTGGGATGTGTTGGGAATGAACTTTCCAAACTCTGTGACAGGGGTAACACAATCCTGCTCCTCCCCCCAGGGTCACACAAACCGGCCAATTGTGGGGGAGAGAAAGGCCTCCAGTCTGTATGATTGGGCTCTCCTTCCACCAATGCTGGCCCAGGAGGGGTTGGTTCATGCCACATCATTTCATATACAGAGGAACCTCGGTTGTCGAACGTAATCCGTTCCGGAAGACCGTTTGACTTCCGAAATATTTGACAACCAAGGCTTAATGGGCGGTCGGCAATTTCAAAGGAGAAAATTGAGAAATGTGCCTCAGAAGCTGTTCGACGTCTGAGGCACGTTAGAAAATGGAAACAATTACTTCCGAGTTTTCGGCATCCAAAAACCAATACGTTTGGCTTCCAAGACGCTCAAAAACTGAGGTTCCACTGTACTAAAAGTCAGGGCTTTTTTTCTCCAGCCAAAACTCTCCAGAACTCAGTTCCGGCACCTCTCAGGTGGGCACCATTACCATTATAAGAGAGCAAAGTGAGTTCAGGCACCCTTTTCTGCTAGGAAAAACGGCACTGCTAAAAGTAGAGTTGATGCAACCTTTCTGAACATCACTGGCCAAAGAGAGAAAATGTGTGTGTTCCACTGTGCACTTACAGCTCAAGGAAACTTTGAGGGTTTTGATGTAATCGGACCAGAATGAACATTCGGCCTTCTTCAGCCCTTTGTGGTTCTCAAAGGAAGCGGTAAATTCCTTATAGTTGTCTCCATCAGCATCTGCTCGAAACACAGGCCAAGAGGATGCAACCCCAGTTATTTTTCTGGAGAACTTATAAGGGCCATTTGGGTTTCTGAAGAAAGAAAGAGGAACAGCTGTTATTCAACCAGCCGGCATCATCCAGAGTTTGTGCAACAGGCTTTGACACATGAGAGTATAGGCATGTATCTATACCAGGCTTCCTTAACCTCGGCCCTCCAGATGTTTTGAGACTACAATTCCCATCATCCCTGACCACTGGTTCTGCTAGCTAGGGATCATGGGAGGTATATGGAGAGTCAGTGTGGTGTAGTGGTTAAGAGTGGTAGACTTGTAATCTGGGGAACCGGGTTCGCGTCTCCACTCCTCCACATGCAGCTGCTGGGTGACCTTGGGCTAGTCACACTTCTCTGAAGTCTCTCAGCCCCACTCACCTCACAGAGTGTTTGTTGTGGGGGAGGAAGGGAAAGGAGAATGTGAGCCGCTTTGAGACTCCTTCGGGTAGTGATAAAGCAGGATATCAAATCCAAACTCCTCCTCCTCCTCCTCCTCCTCCTCCTCCTCCTCCTCCTCTTCTTCTTCTTCTTCTTCTTCTTCTTCTTCGTCTTGTAGGCCAAAAATATCTGGAGGGCCAAGGTTGAGGAAGCCTGATCTATACTCTCATGACCATTATTTATAAGAGGGGGTATGCAACAAAATGTTGCAGTGTAGATTAGATGGACTTTGTTCTGACCCAGCAAAGGAATTATGTTGTTTTGCTAAAGTTGTGCCCTACATTAATTCTTTCCTTCCCTGCAACAACGCCTTCAGGTGAGTCACCATTATCATCATGGCTGAGATGGTTCATTCCAACAAGACCAAAACAAAAATAAAAACCCTCAACCGAACAGCATTGTTCTTGGGAGAATCATCTCTTCTTTGGCTAGTTCTTGGCAACAGTTTCAAGGGTGCAGGGAAGTTGCGATTTATTTTGATGACTCTGTGTAATCTGGCTCATCTTTCAACAGTTCCTCTTCCCTAGTACTCACTGGAGATTGCCAGGGTTCACCAGCAGCTCAGGTTTAAGGAAAGCCATCCTTTTGCAAATGAGCTGAGCTGTCTTGCAAAGCTTCAAGAGGAACTGCGAGACGGCTTGCACAGCGGGGAGTTTCGATGTACCCAGCTCAGCTTGCCGTTTACTGACAACAATACTACACGAGAAAACTTCCAGGAAAGCAAAACTGACAGAACAAAAGCTAGGATCAGCTTTTGAACTGAGAAGCAGGTCTTGACTGACTGTAAAGTTTTTGCTCTTTTAATAACCATGATCTTGCTATATACCAGTGGGTGTCTTAAAAATACCATATATTCCGGCGTATAAGACGACTGGGCGTATAAGATGACCCCCAACTTTTCCAGTTAAAATATAGAGTTTGGGATATACTCGCCGTATAAGAAATACAACCTGGCGTATAAGACGACCCCCAACTTTTGAGAAGATTTTCCTGAGTTAAAATGTAATCTTATACGCAGGAATATAAAGGTACCCCTGACCATTAGGTCCAGTCGCGGATGACTCTGGGGTTGTGGCGCTCATCTCGCTCTATAGGCCAAGGGAGCCGGCGTACAGCTTCCAGGTCATGTGGCCAGGATGACTAAGCCACTTCTGGCGAACCAGAGCAGCACACGGAAACGCCGTTTACCTTCCCGCCGGAGCGGTACCCATTTATCTACTTGCAATTGACATGTTTTTGAACTGCTAGGTTGGCAGGAGCTGGGACAGAGCAATGGGAGCTCACCCTGTCGCAGGGATTCGAACCGCCGACCTTCTGATCGGCAAGCCTTAGGCGCTGTGGTTTAGACCACAGCGCCACCCGCACCTATGTCTTAAAAATACTTCTTGCCAAATTGCTGATTGAAGGCTTCTGTGATTGCTTCCCTGCATTTAAAGAGCAGCTTATTGGATGCCATAGATACGCTGTCTGACGGTGACACAAAAAACCCCCTGCACAAACACTAAGCAATAGAATGAAAGATCAATATCCCCCCTCTCTCCTTCCCCAACTGCATAATGCAAATGAAGAAGAAGAAGAAGAGTTTGGATTTGATATCCCGCTTTATCACTACCCGAAGGAGTCTCAAAGCGGCTAACATTCTCCTTTCCTTTCCTCCCCACAACAAACACTCTGTGAGGTGAATGGGGCTGAGAGACTTCAGAGAAGTGTGACTGGCCCAAGGTCACCCAGCAGCTGCATGTGGAGGAGCAGAGACGCGAACCCAGTTCACCAGATTACGAGTCCACTGCTCTTAACCACTACACCACACTGGCTCTCAACACAACACAGTGTCTCATCCTGGATGTAAACAAACGATGAAAAAGACATATAGCGCAGAGACTATATGTACTTTTCTTTCTCTGTTACACAAGGACAGCTTTAACAAAAGCTAATTCAAAGAAGAAGAAGTGAGGTTCAGAAGCTTTGTTAGGGATGGAAAAAATGACAAAGCAACCACTTCCAAATAACTCAATACACACCCAGATCTTATGAAGTTGGCTAGGAACTGCATGACCGTTAAGGAGAGGGTCTTCGCTTCCGGGGTATACTGGTTTTCGTACTGGGGATGGAAAGGCAGCCCAAAGGCATACTGGACATCAGGCAATAACTCCAGGCTTGAGCTTGAAGAAAAATAAGAGAGAAGAGACTGAATGAAAAACAACAGCAGTGGTCTTATTGGATGGAGAAAGTGAGAAAACAGTCGCATGGTTAGAAGCTGCAGCTACAGAAGACAAGGAGATGGCGGGAGACAGAACTCAAGTCATAGATTTGGCAAAGGATGCAAGAAGGAATTGGCATCGCAGGTCTTGGTGCGGACACACATGTGGGTGTTCACACTCTCCCCTTCCTGTGCTCTCCAGCAACAGGTATTAACAGTGCCGGATTTACGTATAAGCTAAACAAGCTATAGCTTAGGGCCCCACTATTTTGCCCCCCCCCCAAAAAAAAATTTAAGGAAAAAAACCTTGATGTATATTTCCAAAATATAAGATAAAAACAAATAAAATAAAACCTACATACAGCAACAGTGTTTTGTGTTGTGTAGGCTCCTATGATGTAAGTAATGGGCCCCGCCTGCTAGCCTGCTCCCTAAAATATCACCGGTTTGCTCCTTTCTATATATAGGGTGCCTACATTCTGCAGGGACTGGTTACATGGCAACATGGGCAAATGGGTTTAGATACCTATGAGGTCCATAAATTACCATATAACATATATTCAACACAAAAAAAAACAGTGACAATTTGTTGTTGACAAAGGACAGCTGGACATATAAAGGGCCTCTTGAATCATTAAACATATTGTTTGTTTGAGTATCATTATATAAATATACGTACATCTCGTTTCAGGGATCTTTCATGGTGTAGATTTCCTTTGTTGTAATTCAGTTATTCCTGTGATTGTCTTTTTTGCATCTGTAACTGGAGCTATTGGGGAGGCTGCATTGGGATGCCATATGTCCTGGTTTTCCCAGGCATTTTACTGCTTAATGCAGGCATCCCCAAACTCGGCCCTCCAGATGTTTTGGGACTACAACTCCCATCATCCCTAGCTAACAGGACCAATGGTCAGGGATGATGGGAATTGTAGTCCCAAAACAGCTGGAGGGCCGAGTTTGGGGATGCCTGGCATAATGGAAATCCCCCCCCCCCGGACGCAATCTCCGAGGGCTGAATCCCAAATGTGTCCAGGAAAACCAGATATATGGCAGCCTTAATATATTCACACACACACAAGGCAATTTTGGGCCTTTCTGTCCTTTAGTCCTACCCCAAAAACAATGTTGCATCTGGAAAGCAAATTATTTACCAGCAGCTGAAGAGACAAGCAAGATCTGAAACCAGATTAAAGCATATTTTCCCATCTCTGAATGTTTAGACAGGGATTAAGCTGGATCGGAGCTTACTCATTCTGCTTTAACAATAATGGGCTTGCTTCATCCCCACGCATATTGCAGTTACGTTGGCCACAAATAGTGCTTCTACAGGAGCTGGGATATAAAAGGGGGGGAGGGAGGGGCCCACTGACAACGAGACGGTTTTGTTTGTCCACAGTACAAGTCTGTTCAGAGAAGTAACCACAGCAATGATGTCAAAAGAGCTGACTTGCCGGGTCACATCAAGAGCTCTGGAACAGATACAATAAGAGGAAGAAGAAGATGAGGTTGATTCCTTGCTGCTCATCTCTGGATTGAGTTTTCAGGGGTACACTGACTGAACATGGAGGCTTTATTAGGTTTCATCAATAAAAAAAAAACAAGGATATCCTTTCCTGTATTGGTATCCAGTCCACATCTGTACTGGAATCGGTTTTTAAAGATGTTTTATTGCCCAGGGCTCCTTTGGGAGGAAGCACGGGAGCAATTTTAAATAATTGTAAGGGAAGAAAAAGCGGTTCGCAAAAAACCTCAAAGCGGTTCACAAAAAAAGATAAACCAATAAAATCATTGGTAAGAAAAAAATTAATGGCAATGATTTAAAACTTTCAAAAGGATAAAATAACACTAGACTAAAAACGTCTGAAAACTCACGTCAACTTTCTGAACATCTGGGTAGGTAAGAATGTGTTTAGCAGCTGCCGAAAAGATACAATGAAGTTGCCTGCCTGATATCAATCGGTAGGGAGTTCCGAAGTGTAGGTGCTGCCACACTAAAAGACCCTGTTCTTAAAATGCAGAAAACATATTATGTGGCCGGTTTTTCTCCTTCCCTTAGTGAGCATGAATCTTACGGCATTACCTCAACCTGGGGTTTTTTCTCTGGGTACCAGTGGCTGGCATTTCCAGTTAATAATCATAATAACCTCTTAACCAAAGCACTTTCCTCTCATTTCTGCAGAATCTTTGCAAACCTCATTGTCTCTTCAACACTGCATGATTTCACCTCTTAAGGTATTTGCCTTCTGCATTTTAGCTGCTCTTGTGAATAGTTTTGGTTTCAGCTGTTCCGAAAGAAATCAAATGAACCAGAGAAAGCTATGATGAGATGCTGAAGTTATGTTCCCATTCCAAAGCAGCAGTCTGGAAACTTTGTTTTGCAACCATGTAAAGTCATCTTTCTTTCTTTCCTTTTTTTTTAGCAAAAGGAAATCATAATTCTGTTTTGATTCAGGGGGGGGGGGCAGTTGGGAATATATTTGAGATTAAATTAGAGCAGGGGTAGCCAATTTGCCATCATTCACAAATAGCTGTCATGAATGGCGGAGCCTTGTGCTCACTTTAGAATCTGAGCCAATGTGGAACTAATGAATTGCAAACATGCCTAGAGACAGGCAAGCTCTCTGAAGCTCACCTCGGATTAACTCAAATTCTTTAAAAGAAAATAGGGAGAACATGGGCAACATTTCATAGAATCATAAAACTGTAGAGTTGAAAGGTCCCCCAAGAATCATCTAGTCCAAACCCCCTGCAATGCAGGAATCACAACTAAGGAATCCCTGAGAGATGATCATCCAACCCCTGCTTAAAAACCTAAATGAAGAAGAGTCCATCACCTTCTTACTGTCAAAAGGTTCTTCCTAATGTTTAGCTAGAGCAGCAGAAAACAAGCTTGTTCCACCTTCCATGAGACAGCCCTTGAGATATTTGAAGATGGCTATCGTATCTCCCCTCAGTCTCCTCTTTTCCAGGCTAAACACACCCAGCTCCTTCAACCGTTCCTCATCAGGCTTGGCTTCTAGACCCTTGATCATGTTGGTTGCCCTCCACTCCACATGTTCCAGCTTGCCAATCTCCTCCTTAAATTGTGGTGCCCAGAACTGGACACAGCAATGTCAGCAATAGTTTTCCCTCTAACTAAGTGCATCAACTTGGCCTTCAGCAATTTCAGCAACTATGCCTCCATATTGAATACCGGTAATCCCAATTATATCCCAATTTATTTTTATGTTTAGAACGCTTCATCCAGAAGGGTTGAATTTGGAAATGGATCTTGGTTGCTTTATTTAGCTCTGCTGTAGGAGTGACGTCGCTTTAACTGTGCTCATTCTTAATTATCATGGAATTCACCTGGTGCCATGAGTGGGTTTATAAGCTTCTGTACTTCTGATAACCAACAGCAGTGGTTACATATTCATATGACCACTGCTCCTTGAAAACTTCCATTGTATGTTGAGGTATGCTATTATTTTTCATTATTATATTGGCGCTATGTTTTATTGTATTATGTATATTTACATTACATGTATTGATTTCATGGATTGCTGTGATACATGTCCATGCAGGTTTTTAGTTGTTTATCTGTTTATCTATATTTTACAGTTATATGCTGATGAAGACGTACATGAAACAGTGTCAATACCGGATCACTGTCCGTTGTCTTTCTGTTATTATACAAGAAAAAAAAATACACTACTTTCATTGGCCGTCGTGTTGCTCGTTTTTGCTTTCCATATTGAATAATGGCAAATTCCCCGTCAGTGGATTGTGATTCCCCATCAGTGGATTTCTTTCCCAAAGGAAGCACACTGTTGTCTCTTTTTAGACACCAGGCGAAAACATTCTCACGGGTTTTAATTGGGAGGGGAGCTGGATATGCCAGTGGTATTTTTTTGTGCTCATCAGTTCCTTTCCAAGAAGAAAGGGATGCCCACGGGCAGCATGGAGCTTTGCAAAGACATTTGGAGGAGGCTTTGATCTCAGCTGTACATCTTTAAGTGAGAAAGATTATGATGTCTAGCCATCTGTGTTGTTATCAATGAGCAGTAAACAGAACAGCATATAAGGGGGACACCAAAACCATGTATATATGTGGATGGAATTCAGTTGTTCTCTTTCATTTGTTCTGCCTCTCTCTCCCCCCCCCCCCCACCTTTGGCCAAGTTTTCTGATAAATACATATTAAGTAAATTACAAGGAGAAAGCAATAAATCCCCTCTGCTTCCTGAGCTGCGTTGCTGTGGATTTGGCAGGCGCGGTGACCAAAGAACACCGAGGGCTAACAAGATGCTCAAGGCAAACACTGGATCAGCAGCTTATTCGGATATGTTTGGACATCAGACAACTTTTGATCCTGCTTTCGATAGGGAGGGCAGATGCTGACTCCCTCCTTGCCAACGCTACACAGATCTGATCCCTCACGCAATTACAATGAACGATAACAGGAACTGAGCAGGAAGAGCAGATAATCTCTCACGCACTGCGGACTTTTGAGGGAATATTTACAGAGACCTTTATTGGATGCCATAGCACATGGGTAGGCAAACTAAGGCCTGGGGGGCCGGATCCAGCCCAATCGCCTTCCTAAATCCGGCCCGCGGACGGTCCAGGAATCAGCGTGTTTTTACATGAGTAGAATGTGTCCTTTTATTTTAAATGCATCTCTAGGTTATTTGTGGGGCCTGCCTGGTGTTTTTACATGAGTAGAATGTGTGCTTTTATTTAAAATGCATCTCTGGGTTATTTGTGGGGCATAGGAATTCAATTATTTCCCCCCCCCATCAAAATATAGTCCAGCCCACCACAAGTTCTGAGGGACAGTGGACCGGCCCCCTGCTGAAGTTTGCTGACCCCTGCCAAAGCAAGTCTCGTGAGCCCTGGGGTCTCAGGGCGGTTCACAGAATAAAATCAAGATATAAAACCACAAAATACATAATAAAAATAAAAACAACAACCCAATAGCCCCCCCCAACAAAACAACAATGCATTTTTAAAGGACATAGGATGAAAAACTTCCTTATACAGAAATAAATGAAATACGGAAGTTTTTCAGGGTTTAATGTTATATTATTTATATATATATATGTTGAAAGCTGCCTAGAGTAGCTGAAGCAACCCAGTCAGATGGAGGGGTATAAATGTTGTTGTTGTTGTTGAATAGGATGCCCCTATTTTCATTGGAGGAAATGTTGGAGGGTATGTAATACCGGTATTCAAAGGGACAATGTTCCAAAGGGCAGGTGCCACAACACTAAAGGCCTGTTTCCAGACAAGATGGCATCTTCAGGAGTCCCATTGCTGCAGAGCATAGTGATCAATTGGGTATAGAGAGCAGGTGAGACAATCTTTTCAGATAGGGTTGCGAACAGTCTCTGGAGAGTCGCTGCCTGCCAGCATAGACAACACTGAGCTAGAGGGACGAAAGGTCTGACGCGATGTCAGGCAGCTTCCAATTACTGCAAAGCATGAAAACAGGAAGAGATGGCCAGGCCTGGAAGACCGTAGGCTAATCTGCAGCTATGCTAAGAATGTGGATGTGGTCTGGAGGAGCTGCAGAAAACATTGCTGATATCGGAAGACTTTGGAAAGGGCCAGGGAAGATGGCATGAAGAAGAGGGAGTGCTCCTGGCTTCTACTGTAGGGTTAGAAAACTAGAGCCCAGCCAAGTCTGTTTAACTAGTTTTTTTCCTGAGTGCCAACACACACACACACACACACACACACACACACACACACACACACACATCTCCTGATTTCAGGGCTCTATTGACACTGAAGGAACATATATTTAAACTGCTTCTAATGTCTCCCTTGTTACACCCACCATGCATAGCTGTCAACTTTCGGATTTGAAAATAAGGGATGCCGCGAGGGCGGTGCAATGGCACCAAGTAGCCTCGCCACCCTGCGCTCCAGAGGCTGCGCACGAACGGGTGAGTGAAAGAGCGAGCGCATAGACGGCAGGCAGGCTGTCTGTCTGGTTGGGCGTGAGGGTCTGGCTGCACAAGGCATGCAAGCTCTGCCCCCAGTCGGTCTCAGACTCCTTATTGGCAGCCGAGCAACGCAGCTGAGGAGCCTCCCTGGCCGGCAGGGAGGAAGAGGAGCTGCTTCCTTTGAAATCCGGGAAATTTAAGGGATATCAACAATCCAGGATAGCAGCGGGAAACGGCATTGGAAGAAGGGAGTTTCCCGCCAAAAAAGGGAGGGTTGACAGCTATGCCACCATGAGCTGAGCTTGTGCTTTCTCTTTCTGCTTTCTCTAGCCCTTTTCTCACAGGAAGTGAGAAGGTGAGTGCAACGGGGGCTGTGCTTTTAACTTCAGCCCCGTCCTCACACTGGTAGCACCGGCTATGGCAGGAGTTCAGCTGCAACCTCTACAGAAT
The DNA here is from genome assembly GCA_034641385.1 of Darevskia mixta. NCBI lineage: Eukaryota > Metazoa > Chordata > Lepidosauria > Squamata > Lacertidae > Darevskia > Darevskia mixta. The sequence goes on along the minus strand of JAWWNH010000018.1, from coordinate 26,899,749 downwards.
GGACCTTCCTCAGTTCAGGTTCTAAATCACGCAGCGAGCTTCCCAGCCACAACATCAGCTTATAAGTGATTCAGGCCAGAACGATCAAGCCTCTTCTCCTCCAAACGCCTGCCCAAGAAAGGTGTGTCTTCAAACAGGCTACTAAAACTATAAAGAGATGGGGACTTCATTAGGGAGACAAGGATCTGCCCTGGAAGAGGCACTTTTCTGGGCTGCCACACCAGGTAGCCCTCATCTACTGCATGGAGAGGTCAATATGGAAGAAGATGTTCCTGGAGATATTTGGGTCCCAAGCCATTTAGGCTTTAAACAATCAAGTAAGCAGCATGTATCCAACCTGGAAAACAACTGTCCAGCTGTTTTTAAGCGAGGGGTAATAGGCTCACGCAGGGACCCAGGTGGCGCTGTGGGTTAAACCAAGGGCCTAGGGGTTGCTGATCAGAAGGTCGGTGGTTCGAATCCCTGCGTTCGGGTGAGCTCCTGTTGCTCGGTCCCAGCTCCTGCCCACCTAGCAGTTCGAAAGCATGTCAAAGTGCAAGTAGATAAATAGATACTGCTCTGGCGGGAAGGTAAACAGCGTTTCCATGCACTGCTCTGGTTCGCCAGAAGTGGCTTAGTCATGCTGGCCACATGACCTGGAAGCTGTACGCCAGCTCTCGGCCAATAAAGCGAGATGAGCACCGCAACCCCAGAGTCGGACACGACTGGACCTAATGGTCAGGGGTCCCTTTACCTTTACCTTTAATAGGCTCACAGTCTGCTGCCCCACCAGCATTCTTGCTGGAGAACCTGGGAAAAAGCAGATGATGGGAAAGACCTCTGCCTGCTCCGAGGTCTTGGCAAAGTCACTGCCAGTCACATCAGACAACTCTAAACTAGGTGAGCCAAGTGTCCGATTCAGTATAAGGTAGCATCCTATAATTCTGCAAAAGCAGCAGAGGAGGAATGGGCAGGGTGTGGGTGTGGGTGGGTGTTAAAAAATGTTTTAAGCACAGGAAGCAATAGAAAGAGAAAGTAGAGAGGCCTCCTTTTCATCCAGCTATTTTAGCTGAGTGACTCCACATTCAAACCACAATGCAAGGAACGGAAGCTGAGCACACCTGGTTCCTTCTTGCGCACTCGGCCTGCGGCACATCGCCAACCAGATGCAAATATATAACACAGCCCGAAACACAAAAGACTCAGAGAAAAGGAATAGAAAAGGACTGGAATGCAGAACTGATGGTGGTGGTTGTTTGTAATCAGTTAATGACCAGCTGGACCATAAAGAAGGCTGGTCACCGAAGAATTGATGCTTTTGAATTATGGTGCTGGAGGAGACTCTTGAGAGTCCCATGGACTGCAAGAAGATCAAACCTATCCATTCTGAAGGAAATCAGCCCTGAGTGCTCACTGGAAGGACAGATCCTGAAGCTGAGGCTCCAGTACTTTGGCCACCTCATGAGAAGAAAAGACTCCCTGGAAAAGACCCTGATGTTGGGAAAGATGGAGGGCACAAGGAGAAGGGGATGACGGAGGACAAGATGGTTGGACAGTGTTCTCGAAGCTACCAACATGAGTCTTACCAAACTGCGGGAGGCAGTGGAAGACAGGAGTGCCTGGTGTGCTCTGGTCAATGGGGTCACGAAGAGTCGGACACGACTAAACAACTAAACAACAACAAAAGTACCAGCTTGCAGGGCTTGCAGATATGGCCCAAATCAAACTCTCATCCTTCTTATCTAGACCACTGAGAAAGGGACAGGGCAGGGATGGGGAACCTTAGGGCTGGGGGATGGCAAATGTGGTCCTCCAGACCTCTCAAGTCACATCCTTTCCCCAGTCATTTTCCTTATCGGTTTTGATTGTTCTGAGCATTTTTGCCAGGTTGGAATGTGCCCCTGGTCTCTGATAATTCATTTTGCTTGCCTGGATAAGCGACAGAGAGGAGACACTAGCTTACTGCAGAGGTTGGGTGGTCATCTGTCATGGATGCTTTAGTTGAGATTCCTGCATATTGCATACCCTCCAACATTTCTCCGATGAAAATAGGGACGTCCCATGCCATAATGATAATTTCACTATTTATACCCCACACATCTTACTGAGTTGTCCCAGCCAATCTGAGCGGCTTCCAACATATATAAAAACATAATAAATCATTAAACATTTTTTCCCCAAAAAAACCCCCCACTTCCCTATACAGGATTGCCTTCAGACAGCTTGAGGGTCGGATAACTCCATACCCTCCAACATTTCTCCAATGAAAA